>CM046539.1:3349405-4549405 GCA_024713555.1 Spirodela polyrhiza
AATTCTGGAATTCGATTTTTCATTTTTACCTGTGAGATCTTTGATCGATTGACTCCTGGCATGGAGGATCCCAACTCGTCCGATGGTGGAATTCTGGAGAATTATGATGGGGAGGAGGATTTCCGGAGCTGTTGTGCGGAGGAGGAAGGGTGGAAGGAGTTGGAGGAACCCCCCGCCCCTGATAAGGCCGGGGACAACCTCGATGAATTCTCCGTGAAGATGTTCTTCAAGGGTGTCTCGGTGTCTGATGCAGAGGACCCAACGTCAGGGGTCTCCGGAATCGGCGTGGTGATGGAGAGAGCACCCGGATTGCCGGCTCTTCAAGTGCAGAAGAGACTTGATCTCTACGTAGAGCCATCGATGGCTGACCACCTCGCCTTGCTGGATGGCCTGTTGGAGGCTCTGCGGGTTGGGGTCCGGCGGATCTTTGCGTTTACAGACTCTGAAGTGGTTAATAGCCAGGTCAGTCGCCCGCTATTTTTCTCTGTGGTACCTTTTCTTTCAACTTTGAGTTAGGGAAGTATGTTATGATCATTTATTTTTCTCCTTGGTCTTTCCCAACGGACTACTGTGTTATCTGTTTATATTTTTTCCTTTTTGGTGCCTCGATCTGGGTCAGGCTATTTTCTTCCCAGAACTTGTTCAAAGTTCTTCAGAAACATTTTAATGAGGCCCTCTTTTGCGTTTCTCCTGCCATCCTCTCGAGTTCATCATGGTTATCTAAGTTTTTTAAACTAAAATTATTGTCATCCATGCTGGAACGTCGCAGTTTTGTATACCCACTTTGATGGCTGGTTTTAATACTCCTGCAGTTTTGGCATAATTAATTATGTGTAGTGTCATGTGCAATATAAATTATTTACTTCATTTTAAGGCATTTATAAGATTGTAATAACAATTAATTGCATTTGGCAGGTTACTGAGAACGGAACAGTTGAAGATCATCTGTTGTTTGCTCTTGGCAAAAGAATCATGGAACATGCTGATAAATTGGAATTGTTTGCATTGCATCTGGTCCCTAGTTCTGAACTTGAGAAACCATTGCAATTAGCAGAAGAAGCAGCTGGGATCTCTCATTTATTACCTGACGATGATGGATCACTTGAAGGTTGTTGTTCTATATGCCACGAGAAGCATTCCTCGCAAATGATAACGATAAGCTGTTCTCATAAGTTCTGTTCTCCTTGTGTGATCACATATGTTCAAGGAAAGTTACAAGCATCGCAGGTCCCTGTAAGCTGTCCCCATTCAGGCTGCAAGTACTACATTTCATCTGCTGAATGCCAGTCTTTTCTTCCAATTGATTGCTACGAGTCCTTTGAAAGAACGCTGGTGGAAGCTGAAGCAGATGGCTTGGAGAGGATACCATGTCCCTTCTTAAGTTGCTCTGCATGGCTTGGCCCTGCCCCTTTGCCTGTAGGGGAAAGCTCATCAAGTTACTCCGACAACAGCTGCATCGAGTGCCCAGAGTGCAGCAGGTTGGTTTGCTTCGATTGTGGAGTACCTTGGCATGTGTCGATGACATGCGGAGAATATCAGAGCCTTTCTCATGAGGAGAGGGATGAAGTGGACATCACCATGAACGTCGCGGCCCAAGATAATAATTGGAGATGCTGTCAACAGTGCGGACGGCTTATTGAACGCACACAAGGATGCTATCATATGACCTGCTGGTATGGCCGCGTTGTCGAATGCAAATATTTTCTACCTTGAGGATTTTGCAAGGGAATTTCTGGGTTTCTCTACGATATCAAGAGTTTCTGGTTTTCTACTCTATTAATTCGGCCATTTTTCGCTGATAAGATGCGATTGGATTGCATTTTTAGAAAAAAGATCAGAGAATAAAATCTAAAAGTGAAGCATGAGAAGAAATCTATTCTTGTACAGAGTAGAGGATTCATAAGGGATTGGATGACTAGTAATATGGAATGGAATTTAACCTTCAAACTAGTCATTCTAGTGGCTCTACTATGAGAAGGGTTCACTTTCATCTCATAGGCCCCATTATCCTTCCCCTCTTTTTTTTGTTGCTATCGTCTTTCATGTTATGGAGGTTTTATTTATGACTGTTCATGTCTCTCGCACAATCTGATTACATAATCCTGCATTTAATTTTTATGAGAGTGATAACAAGGTAGGTTCTAGTTGTTAACCTGGTCGGCTTTTCTTTCTTGATCTCATGCACCCACTGGCTCTATCCATTGTCATCTTCCTGTTCCCACCGTAGAATCTTCTTTCCTTCTTGTGTTGTTTTCTTTCTACCGATTTGTTTTGCTGCTCCCTTTTGATGCTTGTTGAAACTATACTAAACAGAGAGGGTTTTTGAGGAGTAAGAATGAAAGAAATAGAAGAGGTTTTCTGTTACATTTTTTGCATATTTTAATCCAAAGTTTTAAACTCTAGTTATTGTTCTCCAGAATTTGGAAAGTTTCTTCAACCCAGGAGTCCGTTCATAAAATGATGATCTACGTAAACATGATCAGTATGACTAAATGCAGATATGAACAACAACAAAAAAAAAAAGAGTCTTCATGGATGTTGATTGAATGATTAAGTTTCATATTCTCTTTTTGTTTAATCAAATCCCTACCGTTTTGCCGTTAGATGCCTAATGCAGAATAATTAAGGCCCTCCCATAGTTGAACATTTTGAAATGACTACCATCAAAACTGAAGGAAAATTTTGCATAATCATATGTGTATATACATTTAATTTAGTAGCATTAAATTTTCTTTTATTATTTGAAATTCATTTGCACCTCTTGTATTCACGCGGTCCTACATAAAATTATTTCACTGAAAAGCCTTCTGATTTGCATAATGAACTGTAAATGGTCTATCGTTTTAAAATGTCAGTTTAAACCCCCCTGCACTTGCCATAAAACTGGTTAAAAAATTACTTAACTTACGATTTTATGAAAATCTATCTGGGCATTCTTATCATCTCTCTCTCTCTCTCTCTCTCTTTCTTTTTCCGTCCTGTTCTTTTTTGATTCCTCACAAATGGTGGACTTAGTTTCGGGTTTAAGACTAAACCTGCGACCTTGATTTGGAAACCCCGCCCGGAAGTGTTGGAATTTGGCTGGATGTTTATCACGATACATGGGTTAGATGGGATTTTATGGATTGAAGAACCATTTTTATTGTCCATTCGCGGAGCCAGATTGGGCACTTCCTACATGGGTTAGATAATCTTTGTCTGCTGGATCTCTCAGCTCCGCCATATCCAGGACTCTGATGGATCCCTTCTCAAAGAACACGGTCTGGGGAGTAGTATCATGCCTCGGAATGGTTCTTCAGACAAGCAGCAGATTTCAAGCAAACGAACGGGCAAATAATGTTCAGAATTGTAGAGAAAGATATTCGTTTAGATTTACAGTCGAATGGTCTTGATCTCTGCAGGTGTGGCCACGAGTTCTGCTACGCGTGCGGCGCCGAGTACCAGGGAGGGCTTCGGGCGTGCAGATGCGACCCCTGGGAGGAAGATTACGAGCCCTCCGGCGAGATCGCGGGCGGGGGAACCGAGCTGTGGAGGTGGGAGCTGTTCGATTCCTCGGGGGCGGGCGCGTACACCGAGCAGGAGCGGTCGCAGCTGGCGCTCATCCAGACGTTCCTCGCCGGGGGGCTCGGCGGCGGCGGCGGCGAGGCGGGCGGCGGGCGCCAGTCGCCACCGCGGTGCTCGGACGCGTACGGGGACACGATGAAGGACCTCCGCCACCTGCCGTGGCTGGAGAGGTTCGTCTCGGTGATCAGCGACTGCTACCACGAGGACTACGCCCAGTGAATGCGGGGGGAAAAAGATGGTCCCTTTTTTCTGTGATTTCTTCCTCTCTCTCTCTCTCTTCCTCTTCTTTCTATCTTTTCTATTTGATTTGTTTCAATAAGCGCACTTCTCGCTCTTCTCTCTCTCTCTCTCTCTCTCTCTACAATGAGCTGTTTATATATATCTCTTCTGGGCATTCATAGAATCGCTTTTTTTGTGGTTTTTCGGCTGGTTACTAACCAGCTGCTATATGCCCATAAGTAGAGAGAGAGAGAGAGAGAGAGAGAGAGAGAGAGAGAGAGATTTAATGGAATAAATGAATTTTGGGACTATCCAAATCAAGAAAATGCCGGACTGAGAAATATTTGGTCTGATAGTTGAATTTTCTTCATATTACGGAAAAAATTTATCTTTTAAAAGAAATAAACGAGAGGCGGAAAATATTCTCAAGTCGTCGAATTTTGTTGGTATTTTGAGAAAGTAAATGACGGTGATAGCGCTCCCCATTGTGAAGAATCTCATAAGAAAAAAGGCTTTTAGAGAAGACCATATGCGCAAATATTTATCTTTCAAGGTGAAAAAGTATTCAACACTATTTAAGGCTTATACCCCGTGAAGACGCGGAGCAACAGACGGAAAAACCCTCTTACTATCCCCCCTTCTTCTATCCGCCACCAGGCAACCACCGCCGGCCGCCGTCCCGCCTTCCGCTACCTCACGACGAGCACCAGCTGCGTTCCCCGTGCAGCTGTGGATCTCGTCGCCTCCTAGCTGCCCTAAAGGAAGAGGTCAGTCCACTGCTGCCATTCCTAACCTGTTGCCCTTCCCAATTTGGCTTTCCGTCGCTGCGGCGCTGGAAAAATCTCATCATGTGAACTTAAATTTTAATTTTTTTAATTTTATTTTGGTGCCTCTATTGAGCGGTATGGGGCAACTCGTTGCCCTCTTTTCTTTCCCTACGATCATTTACGAGTTTTTATTATAGACATTATACCTGGCCATGGGTGATGGATTTGCGTCTCTTTTTATTTATCGGTCTCTCTTGTTGATGTCCAGGTGCGTCATCCTCGTTAAAGATGTCTCGTAAAGGGTTGATGGAGCAGGATCTGAGTAAGCTGGATGTGACTAAGTTGCATCCGCTATCACCTGAGGTCATCTCCCGGCAGGCCACGATCAATATTGGTATGTAAGATTATCACCCAGCTTGAAGTATTTTTCTTCGATTAATTTTTTTAATGTTTTTTCGACTCTTTTAGAAGTAGCATCCTGTCAGTGTTTTTGGTAGATTTATTGTTTGAAAAGTAGAATAGGCAAGGACTATGCTCCCACATGGATTACGCAGCTTGCTGGAGAGGCTCCTGCATCCTCACACCTCCACATGCTCTTACGGGATTACCCAGTTTGAAACTATGGATGATCTTGATTTCCTTTTTACTTCGTCTTATTCGCGTTAAGTGAATGCCTGTAACATTTTTGAATTTAAATCATTTATAGTCTCATGTTGTAGCTCGTGCTAGCTATGCTATTCTCTTAGCGTTGAGCTGACAGACCAAGAAGTGGCGTTATCTTTTTTTTTATGACAACTAGCGGATGCATTTTCATTGACCCTATTTGCAAATTTGGCTGATAAAAATTTCTCACTTACAAGGTTATCCTTTCTTTCCAAAGAAAGTGCGGTATCACGGTCATGAAACTGTGTATACAGTGTGTCTCTTGGAGAAGGCATTTAAAGCACTGGTGCTATTGTGGAATTAGTGTATATATAGAGAGATGAAAGATAATTTATGGCATACAGGGTAAAATAGTGAGCAGGAATGCTAATTACTGTAGAGAACATAAATGCAGGTAGAACGCACAGAAGAAACCTCAAAAAGTTTTCTAAACGGGCAAGCACAAAAAAAAAATTTGTCAATAAGGCGTAGAACAAAGTGGGTTATCAATACAATCACCACAACAGCTGTTAAAATTGGGTTTATGTTTATTGGATATCATAGTTTCTTGGCATTTCCTCTTGATGAGGTAGTTAGCAGAGAGCATTCAGTGCATTAGATAATCACATGCGCATGCGTGTTGGTCTTGGCGTGGATCTAATAGCTGATGAAGTGGCATTTCTTTATTTTCTTTAAATTTCCATTTCTCTTCTGTTGCCTGTACCGCTCTTTGAACTTTTTTGTATGCCAATTCTGCTTTCCCTCTTCTGTATGCATCCGTTTGAACGCCTGTCCTTGTCCTTTTTCTCCCATGTGAATCTTTTCTATGAGTCTTTTCAAGAAAATAGTTGTGTAACACCGTTGAGGTGCTCGGCCCACAATTTTCCCATAGAAAACGATATAAGATAGTTATTATAACTTGAAAAACTAATCCAGTTCAGTGACCAAAAAAATTATAAATGGTGTGGGAATGGAAAATAACTTGTCAATAACCTGGCAGAAAATTTAAAGGATGGAATAATTAGGACATGGGGCATTCTGGTTTTGGATCAAAATTGGTAAGTGCCATTTAAATAGGAAACTTTCCAGCCTATGGGCAAGAAGGCTTTCTAAAAATCTTGATAGTATTAGCTTCGGTTCTCACCCTATGATTAGTTGCTTTCCATTTTCAGTTTATGCATTGTAGGAGCAAACAGAAAGCTTTACATAATAAGTGAACTAATATTTACTAGAGCTCTAAATAAAAAAAATGTATATTTGATGCATAATCTTTGGCTGACAAATGCATAAGAAAATCTCTCACTCTTTCTTTATTTTCATCAAGTAGGAAAACATAAATTACATGAGAATTCTATATACAGGAGGCGAACTTTTTTCTTGGGCTCATAGTCATCGGACATATCCCAATCCTGGTTCCCTTTTTTTCAAATATCTTTCATGTGTTACAGCATAAATCTGTTTTTGGCCTCTGTTTTCTTTCAACAAGAAAAGAAGCAAAACCATTCTGGCTTGTCGAATATTTCTCTTATCTATTATCTTACATTTCCGCTTGGCATATTCTTTCCTGCCAATGATCTTGATGATTTTCATCTCTCTAGCTTTTGATATTTTTCTATTATTTGAGTTTCTTTGTTTTTTCCATATCCAGGT
This sequence comes from Spirodela polyrhiza, assembly GCA_024713555.1. Taxonomy (NCBI): domain Eukaryota; kingdom Viridiplantae; phylum Streptophyta; class Magnoliopsida; order Alismatales; family Araceae; genus Spirodela; species Spirodela polyrhiza. The sequence continues at coordinate 3,356,248 of CM046539.1, forward strand.
ACTATTGGTCACGTTGCCCATGGGAAATCTACTGTTGTGAAAGCAATATCTGGTGTGCAGGTGAATATGAACTATATGCATTTGCCTGATGATTTTCCCATTTTCATCCGGCGTGCATTTTGTTTTGTTTATGTCAAGTTTCCTTCTGTCTCAAATTATTCCAGGTTTTGGAAAGATACAGTATTACAGAGACATGAAATCCTTGGAGACAATTTTGAACCTGTCTTCTGGTTTTTTCTTAAGAGATTAGACCATAATTCATCGGAAAAACTGAGGCAAATAGAAGTCTGTCGAACCTATTTTTGAGAGTTGTTTGGGCGTGACAATACCCCGTTGATCAATTAATTAATTGTGGTAATGTTATTTTATCTGATAACTAAAGTAAAATTCATTAGTTTTTTCAATTTCTTTGGGGAAAAAAGTGTTGGAACTTAAATAAAAGGACGGGACTTCATGAAATTTTTTCATGAAGAGCTTTAGGATCATAATATCATAGCTTTGACTCCTTCTAAAGTTTTATCTCAACTTGGACAATATCCTATCTCAGTGTTGCATGCACCTAAGTTTTTTTGCATTTTCTCCTTAGGAAGGGATAGGATTGCCCAGTAAATAAAAGAATGATTATATCACTAGAGATGTCCTACAATATAGGTATATAATGGAAGGGGACAATGGTTGCTGTCAATTCCATTTTGTATTTGACAGAAACTGGTGTCAGAGCTTACGTTTTCTGGGACTTTGGTTTCATTTTGTTTGCGGCTGAAATCAGAGTAGATTGTCAGTTATAGAGTTTCACCATAAGAAAGATCTTAGATCACCGGAAACGAGGTGATATTTGATGGTAAAATGGGGACATTGTGTGATTGCAAGCCAATCATCTACCCGTATAAATCAATGACATTCGACCACATCAATGATGTGAATACTGTTGCTAGGGTTTGATGCTATACCCAGTGCAGAGATACGTGGATACTTACATTGGCATAAAGGACAATTTGTACATGAAAGTATCACTAACCAATTTCCTTGTGTTCTTTTTTCAAACTATTTAGTTTTAATCGTAAAATTTAGCTTAGTATATGGGTATGCCTTACACTATTGACAACATTTGTTTTTAGATTCTCAATAAAATGTGCACCGCGAATGATCAACTCGGTGATTTTTTTACTTTAGACAATTTAGCTTTCGCATGCTCTACAGTATTCCAATTTGTGGTGATCGGCTTTATATCATGAAGATATCTGAATGTTGTTTTTCCCAATTTGTAGACCGTGCGTTTCAAGAACGAGCTTGAGCGTAACATTACTATCAAGCTCGGATATGCAAATGCAAAAATATATAAATGTGAAGATGATAGGTGCCCTCGGCCCATGTGCTACAAGTACGGTGAAACACAAGAGAAATGCTGTCAATTGTGTTTATTTGACGTTCTGGTTGCAAGCTGAAGTCTGTTTTGCAGGGCATATGGAAGTGGAAAAGAAGACAGCCCTTCATGTGATGTAACCGGATTTGAGAACGCTAAAATGAAGCTATTGAGACATGTTTCTTTCGTGGACTGCCCTGTATGTGCTTAATCTATCACTGAAATTTCCGTGGTTCATGTTCATACACACAAACTTGATTATTTCGATTCTGATTTTATAGTCTTTGTTGTCAATTTTATGGTTATAATTTTGGTTTCCAAGTTACGGACATGAGGTTTCTTTGACGTGTATTCGTGGTTATTAGTCATTTAGACAATTCCTGTTCTCGATTCCTTTTTTATTTGAGGGTAACATAATATTTACGTTCAATAACCATTGACCACATGAAGGTTTGATCAGTATTTCAGAAGAAAGAAAGGGATTTGTTTTACTTGCCGAAATTTTTGTTTTATTTACCATTTGTTTGTGCTTGTGATGCAGTACTGCTTTAATAGATGAATTTCTATTTGTTATTGACATTGGAACAGTCAGACGAATTCCATGTTACCATGCTACATCCAATGTATTGACCATCTTGGGAAAAGGGAAAGCAAAGATTTTTTCTTGTTGAGGGCACTCTTTTTTGGTGATTGGGAGCTGCAGTTGATCTATTAACGTGGTTCTGAACTCTGTTCCAATATTTGATAACTGTCATTTTGTGCCTTGATTATCCTTGTTTTCTTTTAGCTGTTATTGGACAGTGTCTTTATATATATATATATATGTAGATAGATATAGATGTGCCTCTGCTTACCCTGTAAATCAAAATGTTTTGTGCTTTGAGATGATTCCTGATTTATCGTCTCTTTGTCTTAGTTGATGGGGAACAGTGAAAATTGATTCACAATGCAGTGTATATTTTGGAATCAGTTTTTTCTCTTCCAATTTTATGATCTTTAATCTACTTCAATAGGGCCACGATATTCTCATGGCAACAATGCTCAATGGAGCCGCAATCATGGATGGAGCATTATTGTTAATTGCGGGAAATGAAAGTTGCCCACAACCCCAAACGTCTGAGCACCTGGCCGCGGTTGAAATCATGCGCCTGAAGCATATAATCATTTTACAGAACAAAATTGATCTTATTCAAGAAAGTGTTGCAATCAACCAGCATGAAGCAATTCAAAATTTTATTCAGGTGAGTCTTTTTTTTGATCTATTTGATGTCTTGGTTTTCCCTATTCTGATGTCCGGGAGGTTTTCAGGGTACCATTGCTGATGGGGCTCCGGTTGTACCTATTTCCGCCCAACTGAAGTATAACATTGATGTTGTCTGTGAGTACCTCGTCAACAAAATCCCCATTCCGGAGAGGAACTTTGTTGCACCCCCAAACATGATAGTCATTCGGTCTTTCGATGTGAACAAGCCTGGATATGAGGTTGATGAAATAAAGGGTGGTGTTGCCGGAGGAAGCATTCTTAGGGTATGCGCCTTCCTTCCGCTTCCTCTCTTGGTCTCTCCCAGACTATAGATTGAATTCTCTTTTTGCTAAATATTGTCGAAATCTTGGTGTGCTTGACGTCTATATGCCTGCCCTCACCTAAAGCAAGATGTTCCTTTTCAGGGTGTTTTGAAGGTGAACCAGTTTATTGAGGTCCGTCCTGGTATAGTAGTTAAGGATGAGAGTGGTAACATCAAGTGCACCCCCATTTATTCAAGAATCGTCTCATTGTATGCAGAGCAAAATGAGCTCCAATTTGCAGTTCCAGGGGGTTTGATTGGAGTGGGTACTACAATGGACCCCACTCTAACCCGTGCTGACAGACTGGTTGGTCAAGTTCTTGGCGAAGTTGGTTCACTTCCTGATGTCTTTGTCGAGCTCGAGGTACGACACGACTCCTTGTTCCGATAAGCCCCAGTCATTTCCCTCCCATTTCCAAGGTCAATCATCACACCTGTCTCAGGGATCATTTGGGTTGTTGATGGTAGATGCATTCTGGCTGTATCATGTCCACGCTTATCGTACTGTCACACTTTGAAGGGTTATTAGAGACCCTTTGGTTATATAAATTCGTGGGCTTACTTCGTTCATAGATGATGGCTCTTTAACTGCGTTGAGATGACCCTCGACGTGTGCTGCTCCTTTCCATTGTCCTGGCGTCGAGGCCTCAAGAAGGTCAGCTTGAATTTTAGCGGCGCGCAGTAGGAAGTTCACCTTGAGAGAGACTGTAGAGGAGGCTCACATTGGTCAAGTATGTTGGTCTGCTCCAATAATAACCGGGCTAGTATTGGACGACTTATATTTACTCATGGGGGGGTGGCGAGCTCTTCTATTCTGGTTCATGGTTTCTCTTGGCTATGTATGGTCTCCACTAGAGAGAAGTATGCCATGGTGGTCATGCATTGAACGACATGTTAATTGCATTCTACCTCTGTCATCTACCCTGACAGGACCTGAGATTACAGCCACATATTGGAAATCCACTCATTAGTAATCGAGTTTGACTTATAGACGATGCCCTGTTTCCTTCAGCATTATAGTAGAGTCACGATGCATTCATTCTGCCACTATCATCCAGATGAACTTATAGTCACATGAGAGATGGATCTTGTGGATGTCTGTGGGATGCTCCACCGGTTGTCGGGTCATTTTAAGTTTGATGGCCCGAGTCTTTAAGATTGACAATTTGTTGAAATGTTAGTGGTTGCTGTGCTATTTTTGTCAACTTTGATTCATTTTTCAGGTTAATTTCTTCCTCCTCCGGCGGCTGTTAGGAGTGAGGACGAAGGGCTCTGAGAAGCAAGGGAAGGTCTCTAAGCTGGCCAAGGGGGAGATCCTGATGTTGAACATAGGGTCCATGTCGACGGGCGCCAGGGTGGCTGCTGTGAGGAATGATCTGGCTAAACTGCAGCTTACTGCACCTGTCTGCACAAGCCGAGGGGAGAAGGTGGCCCTTAGCCGCCGAGTGGAGAAGCACTGGCGGCTCATCGGCTGGGGTCAGATTCAAGCTGGAGTTACTCTGGACGTCCCACCCGCACCTTTTTAAGTTGTCTTATCGGAGCAAACCAGCTTGAGGAGAGAGAGAGAGAGAGAGAGAGAGAGAGAGAGAGAGAGAGAGAGAAGCTGTGGCAGATCATGTGGGAGGGGAGGAAACCGCTTGGGATGTTCTCCGCCTGGTGGAGGAGAAAAAGTGCTTGCTTTCAGCGAGCCAGGAGATTTTCAAGGTCTTGTTTCTCATATTCCTCATCATCTTGTTATTTTCAAGAGACTTATCCTGCCTTCTTGTTCTTGCACCCACTCCTGGCTGTGTACAAGTTAGGTTCAATACCTATGCAGCGTCTGATTTTTGCTTTCTGTAAGCCTCTGATTGCATCACAAGGGGTTGGATAGGACCCCTGGCTCAAATTTTTCTCCATTATTCACCTCGGCGTGGATAAACTAGGCTAAAACTCCACTGCTCTCTTGCCTGCCTGGTGTTCTCATGATGATCGTTGACTTGTCTCATGCTTCAGCCCTTACAGTGCAGGTCAGAGGGCGGGTAGAGTCTTCTCTTTCAGTGAAGTTTTGGTGGCTGGGGTCTTCACCTTCATAGAGGTTCATTGAGCTGGATCTCAGCTCCCCCCTCTTCTTACAGCCAAGGGTAGATTGGCCAGGGATCTAAGGGATACCTTTAGAAGTCAACCTTTGTGCCATACAAATATGCATTTGACCTTTTTACCATCCCCTGATGAACTCACTCCCAACTAATGAAGAAATCCCTTAAAAGGTATATATGCTTCCTTCTTGGGAAACCTCTCTTGGCCAAACCCCAACACTTCTACTGTCCCTCAATGGCATGTCACATGGTTTTTATCCTCCCTTGATGGACATAATTCTCTTTGACAGTCACTTTGTGGTAGAAAGGTGCTGGCCTTTGGTGTGGTCCTCTTGTACCTTACTTGGTTTATAGTTGTAGTTAATTTTTAGTATTGGAGTTTCACAAAATGAGGTTTATAATGCCTTTTAATTTTCTTCCAAGTTAAGATTACAAATGAAGAAATGGAGTTGTGAATTGACTTTATGATAAATTTTCGGTGGTACCCATGTTACTTTGTTTGTGTATGTCGTACACTTGCTGTGGTTTTGATATAATTTTTAAAGAAAATTAAGCTTGGTTAATTATTTTAATTGTAGGAAGTTGACTGTGCTGTTATTTTTATGTAATCAAGGTATTGCAAACCAAAATTTCCCACATCTAACAGCCTTTTATTGGTCATCTAGATCACGTACTAAATCTCCTTGTGTCTAATCTAGGGAAAATGGTGTGCTCATGACACTTTTAAGCCTCATGTGGAAAATTGTCTCATTGGGTTTTCATCTCACTTGATGTAAACTTTGACGGCAATATCCCCTCTACCACTAATAGATAATGGTTCAAAAATAGTTTCCATCTAAATGATCCTATATGTGGTCCAAGTGGTTGAAAAAGGTGGTATATAAGTGTAAATTAGGTCCTTGGTAATAAACCGGAGTGAGGTTGACAGAAATGAAACTGTCCATTTGATAATCAACTTCTTGTTATATTTGATGTAAGTTTTCATATGAAATTTCTGTTCTATTAATAAACCTTAAACTTTGAGCTGGAAATGTCTCATCTTCAAGTAAAAAATTGACGTTGGAAATCTACATAATAAGCTTGCTTCTTTGTTCCATTAGACTTACAACTCTAACTAGTCACTTATTAGACACTAAATTTTAACCTTTAGCTCTAGATTCATGACTCTCTATAAGAAGCTCTTATGCAGATATGACTCATGTTTACAAAGATAGCCATAATATGTTGAGTATGACTCCCTATAACAAACAAACAAGGTAAATTTTGTAGATTTAAGAAGAGATGCTTAGTAAGAAGATGCAGGATACGAAATGGTACTGGCTTTTCTTTGGGCCTTTTCTTTGATGATTTGTTTTATGAATTTCTAAGGGGAAACCATAATCAAAGAACATGTGGATTGAATTTGATAATTTAGTTCTCCATTCTACGATTAGTGTAACATGGACATATTTATCAGCCTTAGATATTTTTATTTATCAACGTCAAAGTGCTTTGAGCAACAGCTTTCATGCTTCAACACTAGAATATTATATGGAAATTTCTTTGAAGGCCAATAGTGTTTTCGTGTTATTGGATCTTTTTCTAAGATGATATAATTATGACTCGATATAAGGAAGATTATCTCCATTTTGGAAACTGACTACTCAAAAGTCAACATTCTTAACCATTTTGATGTTAATATTTGAATGCCCATAATCTAAGTTTACCATGCTACTACAAATGTTTGGCCTCAAGTGTAATTTATTGTGAAGTGAATGCTGCGTGCAATGTGGGTAGACTTCATAGGTTGACTTGTTTTTCAAATAGAAGATAAATAATAGCCTAATTTCTGCGTAATATTGAATATGAAAGAAAATAATTTGTAAGTTATCACTAGCCATTATGCCATGATGATGCTAAAGTTGTCTTCATATGATTACACTGAAGGATCTTTTTACCATGTTGTCATCATTAACATATTATAAACTCAAAAGATCAATGCTTAAACACCTCTTTTTTATCCTATTTACTTTTGCCTCAATGCATTAGAGATTCATTTACTTTGGTAGATGTGTATACACATTTTGGGTTATAATCTGCAGATACTCGAAAATAGATTTGTATCAAGAAACGGAAATGTATAGATTTTCAACTTGTGGTGATGATTGATTAGTTAGCCATGGTACAACCTTGGGAATGATAAGTCTAGAGAGTTAGTGGGATGGTTTGAATCGTCCGTGAAAAATTAGCATAGGATATTATACGTAATATTTTTTCTATAGTTCAATTAGCATAGGAATCAAACAAAAAACTAGTTCTCTAGTATCTAACCAATAATAATAAGTAAAATAATGGTTAAACGTGGATCCCTTGTCCTTTCTCATTATCCAACAGGTTCTAAAGAAGTTTTGGGTGTTTGAATCTTATGCCTCACCTAGGGGCTCAGTAGCATTTATTTTTTCCAGGAATCTGCAGTTATTATCCTTAGAAAATGCCTGGTACATTCCTTACCCTTACTTTCTAAGAGCAGAAATATATCCACCTCTCTCTCTCTCTCTCTCTCCCCCCCCTTGGCTTCTACCCATTGTACTTTTATTGGATATTATTCTATAAAGCAACTTGACAAATTAATTAAAAATGAAAAAAGCCTAAAATTCCTTGATTGCTTCGATCCAATCTTCTCTGTTCCTTTCCAAACTTTTGTTCATTCGGGGAAAAAATGATTCTCAATATAGAAACGTAGTGGGCCACTTCAACTTGGCATTTCGATTCAACTTCTCTAGCCTTTAAGCCCAAAAGTCCTCTCTCCTTTCCGTGGGTGGTCCAACCCAATTCGCTGACCAGAAGAACCGTTTAAGATAAATGCCCCCCGGGGATCATCCGACCGCTAGCGTCATCCTCCCCAGACGAGCTCCCTCTTCCGAAGCCCGGCGCTTCCCCCGCCAGTCCCTTCATCTTCTGAGGGGACTGTGAGAGAGAGAGAGAGAGATGCGCTCTCCGGCGGTGACTCCATCCTGCAACCACAGCTGCTGCGGCGGCGCTCGTCTCGCCCCCCTGCACGCGGCGAGCAAGGGGAGCCGAACTCTGGCCCCGCGATGGCGGGTGCAGCAGCGGCCGGGAGATGAGGAGGCGGCGGCGCGTGGAGGACCCGGGGTCCTCCTCCGCCTCTTGGCCCCCCCTCTGGCGGCGGCGATCCTGACCTTATCCCCTCCCTACTTCCTCACTACTCCAGGTAATGACCCCAGATTCTTGGGGGGGCTGTTCCTCAATCCGAATCCGCGCGGATTATCGGGAAATATCATCTCCATCGAATCTGAACTAGAGACCTGCAAAAAGGAAGATCAAGGGCACGAGACGAGATGCTCACCTTCGATTTAGCGAGCATGAAGCTCGATTTCTTGAATACAAGAGTGTTCTCTACTCTGAGAAATCCCGAGCCCGTCGTCCTCCGAGAAAAATCTTCTCCTCCGCCCGCACCGCTCCGCTTCATTCCGTCTCCGGTGCCTCCCTCTTGCAGCATCCATGGGGCAGCCGGCGCCCGGAGCTTCGCGGAGTGGGGGGCCAGCGCTGTTCAGGAGGGCCTGCATCGGCTGCCACGACGCCGGCGGGAACATACTGCAACCTGTGAGCGGCCGATCCCTCCTCCCCTCCTCTCCCGCCATGCCCTCTCAAGCTAACGGTGTCTCCTCGTCGCAGGGCGCCACTCTGTTCGCGGCAGATCTTGAGAGGTAAAATCTGCACATTCCTTGATACGGTTTCCTCCTCTGCAGCCCGACCATTTCATTTTCCTGCAGGAACGGCGTCGCCACCGAGGAGGAGATATACAGGATCACCTACTTCGGCAAGGGCAGAATGCCGGTAAGCTCTGCTCTCCATTGAAGCTTGCTGCTACTCGCAGGGTGTGCGGGGACCATGAAAGCTTCTCCCTTTCCCTCCCTCTCCGCGTCTTTAGGGCTTCGGGGAGAAGTGCACGCCGAGGGGGCAGTGCACGTTCGGACCCCGGCTGCAGGAAGAGGAGATCAAGCAACTGGCAGAGTTCGTCAAGCTGCAGGCCGCCCAGGGCTGGCCGAAGATCGAGGTCAACGGAGAAGAACAGTAGACCCTGCAAAAGCAGAGAGAAGGGACTCTCAGGCATCCCGAGTAATTTGAATCTGGCCCAGTCAGTTCATATAAATGCTGCATTTATTCGATGAAACAGAAGCATCTGTTCATCCTGCATTCAACCATGGCAGCGCCTAGAGGTCCCCCATCTGACGCAGAGATCGATCTAAAATATAACTAGGAAGGGGAGAGCAGGGTACCTACCTAACAGTCGACGATGACTTGCGGCTAGGCCGAGTGTTGACCAGGCTGCCCTTGTTCGATGAAGGCCAGCTCCATGTCGTGCTGGGAGACGGTCCAGCCGGGCTCGAAGGCCTCGAGGAAGCCGAGCTTCGCCTTGTTGGGGAGGTCGTGGGGATGAACGAAGGGCACCCCGGGGGGCCAGCCGAGCTCCATGCGGATCCTGCTGCAGGGGCTGTCCAGGGAGCGGATGTGCCCGTCGCACTCCTTGAGGCTGCAGAATCTCAGCTTGATCCCCTTCTTGTCCGCGATGTTCTGGACTCGCTCCTTGAGGACCCTCTGCGCCTCCAGCCGCAGCCTCTTGGAGGGCGGCAGGGGCTTGCACCGGGTAGAGCTCTTCTTCCTCTTCATTGAGGGCTTCAAAGACCCTGCTGTCAAAGCCCAGAGAGAAAATCGTTCAGAAACCCCCCCCCTCCCCTTCCCTTGCCCCCCCCAGAAACAAAATAAAAAATAAAAATTTTTATCACTCGAGTGTGCCCGAAGCTGAAAATATGATCAATAACAAAACTAGCTTCTCCATGCGTCCGAGAAGAATCAAGACAAGTTCAATTCGATGCCCTTTCTATTCTTGGTGACTGCCAACTTGGTAGAGCAGTGGAGATTTTCCCATTCACAAGTCAACCCTGCAGCCCATTCGGGCGATGACAAGATGTGGTCAAAATATCGGCATCGTATCGAGACTCTCCAAGAGGTCGAATCAATGCCCGATCATGACGCATGGCATTGGCCATAATATGTATCAGAGAGAAGGAAGACTCGTCCATCTCTATCTCATCATTTTTTAATATGGCGTCGTCCTTTAAGGATCCAAATGCTGAGGATCTTTACCCATATGGCTTTCAAAGATCATGCATTTAATATAACTAGAAGTAAGCTGCAAGAGAACCAGTGATTACGAAAAAAATAAATGGAATGAAACTAAGACATGGAACAATCTATAATCTAGATAACAAAGTTGGCACATTGCCCCACTATGACTCTGCAGGGTCAGACTAACAGATGAAAGGAAGGATCATGACGGCAGCTATGGATAATTAAAAAAGAAAATAATTTAGATAGACTGTAAACTAAAATCACAGAACCAACGATGTTCATTCACTGGAAAGTTGTCAGTCCAAAAATAGTCACGAAAAGCCATTTTCAGGTGAATAAAACTAAGATCATAAACAAATAAAGGGGGTTGCTTGTAGAAAATAAGAAATGAATGCAAACGTTGATTGGCAAAAATCACCTCAGACACGTGAACCTAAACTGAAGCTACCGAAAAAATGGTTTACAATCGCCGAACTAGTACAATAAATCTTTTGATTGACCATTTCCTATAATTCTGATGGATCATCTCATGTCCTAAACTACCCATGTTACTAACATCGGCGTCTAAAGGATATAACCGACAGCCGATAGAAAGCATTTAACGTCCATTCGACCTTATCTAGTTGACTTCAGATTCATTCTGATTTTGTCAAGTAAAGAGGCAGCCTCAATACTTGGAAATATATGAGCAAATAATATACCTATTTAGTAGCTAGTTGAGACATTAAAGTCATCACACTATAGTAGAAACGTAGGATATTAAGATAAGAATAATGCCAAATATATGGAGCACCACAGAGAGAGTAGATTTCTCAGGGAGAAAGTTGATCATTTGCTAGATCCTCTCAACAAGAACAACAGTGGATGGCATGATAAAATTTTTTGGATGGCTAATCAAAACTATATCCGGGTCAATAAAACAAGATCAAACTAGTAGTAGTAGCTTGTGGAACTCGTAATCCCATATCATCTACAGTTTATTTCATCAGGTGTGCACAGAATCATCACAATTGGGGCACAAAGATGCTATTCGCATTAATAAGTTTGTCAACTTAAGGCACTGTTTCTTCTGATGATAAAAACGACTGTCCATATTTCAATTGTTATTTTGCTGCTCCATTTCAAATAAAGAAGTAAAAGATAAATAAATGGTAAGGGATGTCAATAGGTCTGCCCAGGCCAGGGCCTTCTGAAGCCTTGTCATTGTTGAGTGCAGACTCTACTTGGTACCAGAGAAAAGCTAGGAAAATGAGCTCAGGGCCGTACTCCTATACTTGGGTATGGCCCGGCCCAGACAACCATATGCTATTTTGATGGTGTTTAACTTACAACCTCACAGCCATGTTAAGAAGCAACTCAATAAGTCTGCAACAATTCTCTGTATTAGCTAACAGTTCCTCATTCCACAACAGAGCTACATTTTCCACAATGCTTCACGCTGAAATCCTCCAGGGATGGATAGCTGGCAGAACATGCATACTGGTTGCGTTTCTTTAAAGCCCAGGCTCGGATAAATATGAAGGCACGCCTATTCTTGTTTCTGGGCATGATTATAAGACTCGAACCTAGGAAAACTCGCCAGAACAGACATCTAAGTTTGACAAGAACATTTACACACCTCTGATTGACACTTTTCTGTTTTTCTTTTTTGAAGCCATTGATCATTTTCCCATCTATAACGAAAAAAAGTCATAAACATAACAACAACGTCAAAAGAAAATTTAGTCAAGGGCGGAGCTTTGAAAATTCCATGCCTTGTTGCCGACTCCAAGTTTTCACATCATCCTTAAGCACATTCTAGGACGCAATTTCAGCGAAAAAATAATGCAGAAGGTATATATTTTCAAGTTATTTATCTGACATGTTGGAAAACGAGCAAGTATAATAGATAATACTATGGCTAAGATGTTACCAACCATCCTGGGAAGTTGAGTATGCATAGCTCGGGAAACTGTGCTTAAAAAAATGTGGATCAGCTGGATGTGATCTCTGCATGAAGTCATCAACTTGTATGGGAATTTGGAACTGGTCTTCAACCCCATGTCCAGCAGCTCTCATTTCTGAGCAGCTGAGACTTGTCATAGACTTAGGCATGAGCTTGAATGAAAGAGAACATCGTCCATACATGTTACCATGCAGGTTAGCCATCTCTGTCCTGTGAAGAGCTGGACTAACGTAACCAGCAGTCGCTTGATAAAGTGCAAGACCAGGGTAGATAATAGCTTCTTGGGGACCTAAATCACCATCCACAAGTATCCAATGCCCGTGTTGATCCCTTACATGCAAACCACACCGGTCTGACTTAATGACAGTGATTAAGCTCTTGTCAACTTGGTGCTCATGGTCCTGAAAAATAGCCAATTGGCCATTATCCTGCGTTGTCATGCTATGGTGTTGTGCTTCTTGGAATGTTGGTCTTGAGTGACAGCAAACTGAAAGAACTGAAGATGATATCTCTCTGTTTCTTAACGGGACATTGTCAAGTATTTCAGAAAAGGAGAAGCTGCGCAAGTTCAACGAAAAACTTATAGCATCCAAGATATCCCGTGCAGCTTTTCCTAGAAGAGAAAATATGTCAGGCAAACCAGCTGGAGGAAACTCTAATTCTCCATTAGGCTCAGTAGGAGTAAGACCGGGTCTATAATCATATGTTTCATGCCACAACTGAGGGTCTGCATAGTAACCAGAGGTCCTACACCACTCCCGTGGGTCACTGGTATGAACCATTTCAGCAGATGGGTATGCTCTTTGATGAAAGAAAAGGCGTGCAGATTCCAGGCCAGATCTCAAAAGAGCACTGTCACTAATTGGGAATTGAATTATTGCAGCAGAAAACTGTGCAAAAGATTCTGCGAGAGTCGATACAGAGATTTTGTAGGATTCAGAAGGAAGTCCTTCAGAGGAAATAAGGTCGATGAGCCTCACACGGCCAATTGATGACATAATGGTGCCTGACACTGAACCCATGCAAGGTCCTTACGCTATGAATGTGTAAATGGATCGCAACATTTTAGCTGCATATGTGAATCGCTTAAAATTGTTAGACATAGAAATAATTTTAAATAATAGAGAAAATAAAAAAGAATAAAAGCACTATGATAACTTTTTCAAGTCATTAATTATTGGGAATATCATTAAAGGGAGTAAGATAAGCATGAATTTCCTCACCCTCCCTTAAAACGGTAAATAAATGAAGAATTCCGAAGTCCTTTCTCAAATGTAATGATGCTAGTACCACAGGATTTGGTGGAAGAATATAAACTCCTTGAAGTTGTTGTAAAAAAAATATACTAATTTCTCAATAAAGTGGCAAGGAAGACATTCCCCAGTTATAATAGAATTAATAAGGGCTTTGGTGGATCCGAAAAAATTAAATGGATCAGTTGTCTGTTGATGTAACCTGGAAATTTATTTTCAAGACAGCAGCAATCTAGAGTCCGGGTTTCCAATATAACCAGCGGATTGAGATGTGGTGAGTTGGGTTCAGTCATCCACAATGTGGCACAGAAAGGCAGACGCTGCTTATACCAGCGAGCCCATGGGCTACTCAGGCAAAAACAAAGAAAAGAGCAGCTCTTGAAAGATCACTGAATCCTTGGTACAACTAATAGAAAGGCAAACCTCTTGCAAGAACGGACAACATCAAATTACAACATTTGTTCTAGATGTTACAACATCAGGTTACAACATCAAGTTGCAACATTGGAAGAATGGACAACATGAAGTTACAACATTTGAAAACATTTGAGGCACCTCGCTAGAGAGGAGCTCATCAGAGCTGTTTTTCTTCGAACCAGTTCTTTTTTTAATGTACTGCTTGTCTAGACTGTTAATTTTTTTAATCTTCCAGTGTGATCTACTTTTCATTCACAATTTGATGAATAGTTCTATCAACCATCACGAAAAAGGGAAATCGAACTGGTTTTTTTTATCAAATTTTCTTTCTTTAGTATAATGAAAAAAAATAAACCTAATTGATGAGGATGAAAATGCATTAAACACACTAAGTCCTAAGAAAATGGGCTAAAATGGATAATTATGAGTTTCTCTATTAGTGGACACCTATAAAACACTATAAAGTAAACTTCATCACTTTCCCCGCATGAACTTCTTGCTATTCTCCTTATGAGTAGGTTCTTCCCTAATGGTGGCTGGCTTTCAGAAAAACATCCAAAAAATTGTAATAAAATCACTTATCTTGGCGTTTTCTCTCACAACCCATCAAGCTCCATACTACACGCGGGGCTGTAAAGGTAAATTTTGAAAATTCCATATCCCATAGAAATTTGCATCAACTCGGATGCCACTACCATCATTTTAGAAATGTCGGAGCCATCCTCGTACGGAATAGAAATGAGTATTATCAAACGAATCCTACGTAGCTGGACTCACTGAAAATCAATAAACTCTGACACTCGACAATGCTTCATATTTGTCCAATCAATTCGTATCCAGACCCTGTAATTTACCATTCGCTACCCTGCAAACAAAAAACTCCAAAGGAACACCCATCTATTCACTACTCTGTTGTTGATCCACCTAGGCGGAGACATGGCCCAGCAATTGCCTGAATTCCTAAACATAATGGCTTGCGCCATCCGACGAAATAAAATATTTTAGAGACGAAAAGAAACGAGAAAAGAGACAAAAACGTGAGGGAAGTGTCTTACTTTCTAGACCTAGGCCGAGTCTCCTGCGGGGGTAGGAGACGCAGGAACGGCGATCTAAGGAGAAACAAGAGAAACCGAGTACCCTTTCCACCTCAGAGTTCCCCGGCAGCACTCCCTTCCTGGCCCCGGCCCTTCCATCTGACTCCGCCAGCAGTAGCAACCCCGAAGGGAGAGTGAGAGGAGGGAGAGGGAGGTGAGCAAGAACACGGGGATCGACAGCTGACCGACCCCGAAGTGATCGAAGTCCAAATTAGGCGATTTCAAATTAATAACTCCTCTTTTCGTGTTTATATATCCCTCCCAAAGCAGGGGCGTGAATGTAATACGACTTCATTTCATTTCCAAAAACAGTTACCATCGCAATTATGATTATTTTTATGGACTAGCATGCAAAACTCCCGGGTTCCTGCAAGCCTCAAACACCTGGTATTCATTTTATTTGATGTTTGTGCCCCTCCCAAATCCACACATTTATCTCGGAATTAATAAATACTTAAAAATATATAGCCAAATGGCACGCTTCCTCGTAAAAGGCCATCTCGCCTCACCATGAAACCAGCAAGCTCAGGGGGCGAAAATCTATTTTTTATTCATTTTTATCATATCATAAAATAATATCAAATTAGAATGGAAAAATTACACACTATCACTCATAATATATACCCATATTATATATTTAGGCAATAATTTACTTGGAAATAAAATTGAGTAATATAAGATTTGGGTATAAATTAGTTGGCCCGGAGAGAAGACGTGGCCCTGCTCCTCCAGTGCAGCTGCCTGCTCGGCGTCCCCGCCTGAGAGACCGACCTGGCTATCTGCAGCGGGGGGAGGAGGATCACCACGCTCAGCCTCAGACTAGCCTTCTCCTACTCGTCCCACCTCTGTGTTCCTTGCGACGCCTCGGGGGCCCCCTCGCGCTCTGTTGAGTTCTCTCCTAGCCATGGCTTCGTCCTCCTTGCAGGCCACCGGAACCCCGAGATCGCAAAGGTCCCACTGGTGGGCTTCTCCGAGATCTCCAACCTCGCCGCCGGGAAGGCCGCCCACGCGCTATGTATCAGACATTCTCTCGAGCTCGAGCTCTTCCACTGCAACACCCTCATGGGAATGTACGGGAGGTTTGGAGACCCCTCCTCTGCCTTGCGGGTGTTCGAAGGAATGCCTCTGAGAAATTCTGCCTCGTGGAATGCCGCCGTCTCCTGCTGCGTCCGCGCCGGTCTCTTCTCAGAGGCAGCGGGGCTGTTCAGAGAGATGCAGTCTCGTGGGGTCAAGGTCAACGGCTTCGTGGTGGCGGGTATCCTGTCTGCATGTAGCCAGTCGGCGGAGATGGCCGGTCACGGTGCCCAGATTCATGGCCTCATCTGTAAGACCGGGCTGTTGAGGGATGTCTTCGTGGGGACGGCTCTTCTGCACCTGTACGGAAGCTGCGGGCTCGTCGCCGACGTGGAGAGGCTGTTCCCCGAGATGCCGGAGAAGAACGTCGTCTCTTGGACAGCCTTCATGGCTGCTCTCTCAAAGAATGGGCACCCAGAGAGAGCCATGAGGGCCTTTCAGCTGATGCGGGGGAGAGGAACAGTCGCCAATGAGAATTCCTTCGCGACTGCGGTCAGCGTATGTGCCGTGCTGGAGGATGAGCGCCTGGCTCTGGAGGTCCTTGCCCAGATCGTTGTCTCCGGATGTGAATCGAGCGTCTCTGTCGGAAACTCTCTCATTTCCATGTTCGGCCGGCTGGGGAAGATGGAGAATGCCGAGTTCATCTTCTGGAGGATGAGCAAACGGGATAAGATCACCTGGAATTCGATCATATCCGTGTTCTCCCACGATGGGTTCTGCGAAGAAGCTCTTTGGCTGTTCCAAAAGATGAGAAGATCTGGTGCGGCGAGGGCTGATTCCACCACTCTCTGCAGTCTGATTTCGTCTTGCCAGTCCGCCGGCTGCCTGAAATGGGGGAGAACGCTCCACGCTCTTGTTCTCAAAGACGGGCTCTGTATGTTCGTCCCCGTTGCCAACACCCTCGTCAACATGTATTCCCTTTGTGGAAGCCATGAGGAGTCTGAACTTCTGTTCGACGATATGCCCGAGAGAGACCTGATATCCTGGAACTGCATGATGGCCTCTCATCTTACCTCTGGGCAGGGTGGAGAGGCTCTGAACCTTCTCTCCCGAATGTTCCGAGCAAGAATAGAAGTAAACCATGTGACTCTTGCGAGCGCCCTCTCTGCCTGTTCATGCCCTGAAGCACTCAGACATGGGCGAGCCGTCCATGCCCTTGTGGCCCAAGCCGGCCTCCAAGAGAACCTGTTGGTGGCCAATGCACTGATCACCATGTATGGCAACTGTGAGTCCATGGCGGAAGCTCGACAAGTCTTCAGAGCTCTGTCCGACCCAGATGTGATCTCGTGGAATGCCCTCATGGGTGGCCTCGCGGAGAACAGGCAAACTCAAGAGGCCATGGAGCTCTTCAACGCCATGAGACGAGCCGGCGCCAAAGCGAATCACATCACCATGACCAACGCGCTCGGAGCTTGTTCCTCCTCCCGGGATCTGTCCCTGTTCGGGGCGCCACTGCACGGGCTCATCATCTCCGCCGGCTTCGAGTCAGATGGCTCCGTGAGGAACTCCGTCCTCACTGCGTACTCCAAGGGCGGCGATCTCCATTCGAGCAGCCTCATCTTCGACGGGTTGGAGCTGCCCAGAAATTTGGTTTCGTGGAACGTGATGATCTTCGCGAGGGCCCATCACGGGCTCGGCGAGGACGCCCTGAAGCTCTTCATGGAGGTCCTGCGCGGTGGACATATAGCGGACCAGTTCACTCTCTCCGGCGGCCTCGCGGCCTGCTCGAGCTTAGCATTATTGCAGGAAGGACAGCAGCTCCACGGCCTGATCATCAAGCTCGGGTTCGTCTCGAACCTTCATGTAGCCAACGCTACCATGGACATGTACGGGAAGTGCGGCAAGATGGACGACGCCTTGAAGCTTCTCGCCGGCGCTGCCCGCCGCTGCCGGCAGACCTGGAACATCCTGTTGTCTTCCTACGCCCGCCATGGCCGATTCCGCGAAGCGAGAGCCGCCTTCCTGGACATGCTCCAGTCGGGTCAGAAGCCCGACCAGGTGACCTTCGTGTCTCTGCTCTCTGCATGCAGCCATGGCGGGCTGGTGGACGAAGGGCTCTCCTACTTCTCCTCCATGGCGTCGCAGTTCGGCGTGCCGCAGGGAATCGAGCACTGCGTCTGCGTCGTCGACCTCCTCGGCCGTGCCGGCAGGCTCGCCGAAGCGGAGAACTTCGTGGAGAAGATGCCCGTGGCGCCGAACGACCTCATCTGGCGGAGCTTGCTGTCTTCTTCGAGGATCCACGGCGAGGTCGGCGTGGGGAGGAGGGCGGCGCAGAGGCTGCTGGAGAGGGATCCGATGGACGACTCCGCCTACGTTCTCCTCTCCAATGTGTATGCTTCGAGCGGCAGCTGGGGAGATGCAGAGAAGGTGAGGGCCCACATGGAGTCGATCAGGCTGAGGAAGAAGCCGGCTTGCAGCTGGATCAGGGTGAAGAACTCGGTCAACGTCTTCGGGATCGACGACCGGGTCCACCCGCAGGGGGACGAGATCCGGGCCAAACTGGAGGAGATTCTGTCCACGGTCAAGGACGCGGGGTACGTGGCCGACACCCGGTTCGTCTTCCACGACACGGACGAGGAGCAGAAGGAGCACAGCCTGTGGGCCCACAGCGAGAAGCTCGCCCTGGCTTTCGGTCTGTTGACCCTGCCTGGGGGGTCAACCATAACGGTGTTCAAGAATCTCCGGGTCTGCGGGGACTGCCACTTGGTGTTCAAGCTGGTCAGCGGCGCACTCGGCAGGGAGATCGTCCTGAGGGATTCTTACCGGTTCCACCACTTTGCTGGAGGCACGTGCTCATGTTCGGATTATTGGTGACGGTTATATGCTAAAATTGGAACATTTTCTGCCCCCATTTAATAAAATTATTTACTTTTTTCTTTTTTTTTGGGGGGGCACCTGCTGGATCTGCGGGAAAGCCCAAAAGTCCATGTGAATACGTAGAATATCCACATTTATTTATTTGCATTTTAAAAAATGGAATCTATTTAAAATACGAGTATTTTGGCCACTTTTAGGTAAATTTTACATCTTTTTCTGAAACATGAGGTAATTAATTGCCTGCTATTTTACACATTTTTATGAAAAATATATATCAGGATCCGAATGTCCTCCAATCGGTTACAGCTAAGGCCCATTTTATGATCCGGAATGTTACCTTATTAAATGTGATGCTTCTGCTCTGCCTGTCGCGCTAAAACCCTGCGCCAGGAAGAGAAAGATGGCCCTCCTTCCCCTCTATTTTTCTCCTCCCGGAGTCATCCCGCGGCAAGTCGCCTTCTTGCCTGTCAGTCTCTCTCTCTCTCTCTCTCTCTCTCTCTCTCTCTCTCTCTCTCTCTCTCTCTCTCTCTCTCTCTCGCTCGTTCTCTGTCGGTCTGTCTGTCTGTCTCTCTCTCTCTCTCTCGCTCTCTCTCTCTCTCTCTCTCTCGCTCGCTCGCTCTCTGTCTCTGTCTCTGTCTCTCTCGCTCGCTCCTTCTTCCTCTCTCTTATTTTCTTCTTCTCTGAGTGCCCTTCCTTCTGCTGTTATCTTTTCTTAACTTTGTCGAGGTTTCTGCCTGCAGAGGTATGGGTGCGTGTGCCCGTGGAAGCTATCGAGAGGCCGGAGACATGGTGAGCTTCTGATTGTGAGGTCGGGTCCGAAGAGGATATCCTTCGATAATGACTGCCGGAGGACATTACAGGCGGGAATCGACAAGCTTGCGGACGCTGTTGCCGTTACATTGGGACCCAAAGGTATGGACGGGAGTGTGAGATGTTCTGAGGTTTCCCGTTCATCTCTCATAATTGAAATTTTAGCTGCTAGAGTAGAAACATACGCTTTTCTTCTGAAAAATATATTATAGAATGAAGTGGATACTGTTGCCAGTTCAAATCTTCATAAACATTGCTTTCGTACGATGGATAATGTTGATGAATCCAAATTTACGTGTTATATGACACAGATAGGAAGGTACTGTACAAAACTTTACTTAGTGTGAATTTGAAGAAGTGACGATTATAATTCTCTTCCAAATCGTCAGTTTATGCTGTATGCATACTTATGAATGTCAAGATATGAAACTGATCATAAAGTGTGCATAGTTTTCTCTTGGATACTTACAGTACTCTGTTGCTTGCGGGATGATATAGAACGCTGATAAATTTGTGAAGTAATACAGTGAGTTGATCCTTTCAAAAAAAATACAGTGAGTTGAACTTTGTTTGCGTTATACTTCAAATTTTCATGTTTACGTGTTCTTGTACGCATGGCTTTATAGATCCATCTGCATCCTTTTCAATTTTGACTGTGATCCATAATGTACTGTTTATTTCTGAAGATGATGCTTGACGTGTTGAAAAATAGCATTCCCCAAAAACCCAATTAGAATGAATTTTATGTTGTCACAGTCTTATCTTGGTTCGCTTCATCACAGCCTATTTCAATGGTCGAGCAGGTTGATAGTGTGTAATTTTATGTTCTTTAAATTAGTGAATTCCAAAAATATTAAGAAATCACTCAATGCCAGCGTACACTTCATAAAAAATGTTGAAAAGTTCAACCTTCATTTATCTTATACTAGGGTCCATATGGTAAAACAATATATCAATTGCAAATGTGAAGGTCCTGTACCTTATCTTTGAATGTTAAAATACGCATCCAAGATCCACATAGGCTTAGAGACTAAAATGCGTATACGATTAAAGTATTTAATTCTACTTTTACGAGTAGACAAAGCAACCATATGATTGTGTAAATGAATTTTATTCCTAGGCCTGAAATTTCGGAGGTGGCATATCATTCAACTCAATAGGTATATATAATTATTTAGAAATCAAAATATATTTCATACATATTTCTGATTTCACATGAAACATATTTTATAAATAAGTACTATTTCACCATTCTACTCTAGAATTGAACCAAACTATTATCCTCAAGTGCTGGTTTCTTGAATAATATAGCAAAACGGTTTTGGGCGAGTATGATAGAAGTATCTGGAAGCATTGAGGGATGAGGAACGGTGGGCAAATCCCAAATATACAAGTTTGGAAACTGATTTCTGAATTATTTACTATTCATATTTGCTCAGTGGAATCATCTATCAAGTTGACTCTGCCGGTATTCTTGAAATCATTGAGATTTTATGTGTTTAGGGCGGAATGTTGTCCTTGATGAAGCTGAGGTTCCCAAGGTGATCAATGATGGAGTTTCAATTGCTAGGGCAATTTCCCTGTCAGATCCCATTCAGAATGCTGGAGTATTGCTCCTTCAAGAGGTTACTATTTGGTATATAATTTCGTTGGGTTACTTTTTTTATTATGTGTTGGAATCGTTTTTCTTTATGTAATCCTTTGAAATTATTAATTCAGGTAGCAAGCAGGACTAATGACTCTGCCGGTGATGGTACTTCAACAGCAATTGTCTTAGCTCGAGAGATCATAAAGTTAGGACTGTTAGCAGTGACTTCTGGAGCGAATCCTGTTGCTTTGAAAAGAGGAATTGATAGAACTGTTCGTGAGCTAGTCAAAATTCTGAAGGAAAAAAGTAAACCTGTTAATGGAATGCTTGATATAAAAGGTAAATGTAGAACTTATTTTGTTTAGGGCAAATGTTTGTTGTGTTTTTTTATGAGGGCATCTTAATCTTTTACACAGTACTGGCTTCAAATGCATGTCATATGAACTATGGT
The DNA here is from genome assembly GCA_024713555.1 of Spirodela polyrhiza. Taxonomy (NCBI): domain Eukaryota; kingdom Viridiplantae; phylum Streptophyta; class Magnoliopsida; order Alismatales; family Araceae; genus Spirodela; species Spirodela polyrhiza. The sequence goes on from CM046539.1 coordinate 3,377,833, forward strand.
AGGATCTAGACTTGCTTCAGAAAGTCTGACACAGCACCCTTCCCTTTGACCTCGGTTTTCAACTGATTTCTTCTTCTCTGAAAGAATATTGCCACAAACGTTGCGTGTTTGTCCTATTTCAGCTGTTGCTTCTATCTCTGCTGGAAACGATGACTTCATTGGCAATATTATTGCTGAAGCAGTAGATAAGATTGGTCCTGATGGGGTCATCTTGATTGAATCATCATCATCATCTGAAACCATGATTGAAATCCAGGAAGGAATGAAGGTATTCTTCACAGAGTGCTTTTTTTTAACTTTAAAGAAATGGCCTAATGCTTAGGCTGTTGTATTTTCCACAGATTGACAAGGGCTACATGTCACCCCATTTCATAACCAATCAAGACAAGTCAATTGTAGAGTTTCAGAATGCTAAGGTGCTGGTTACTGATCAGAAAATTGTGAATGTTAAACACCTGATTCCATTGCTGGAAAAGGCTTCCCAGTTGAGCGCACAACTGCTGATAATTGCTGAAGACATTTCTAGTGAGGTCTTGACCACTCTGATTACAAATAAGCTACGAGGTGTTCTTAATGTTGCAGCCATAAAGTGTCCGGGGTTTGGAGAAGGAAAGAAGGCTATCCTGCAGGACATTGCTCTCATGACAGGTTGATCAATACATTTGTTTTTGGCATTTTTTTTTACACATTTGAAAGCTTAAATTCATGTGAAATCTTATTTTGATTGATACTATTAAGTTTACTGTACCAGGTGAAAATCATCTGGATCTCTCAAAGAGCCCTTGCCATGAGCACTGGAAACAACTAAAATAAATATTAATCAACTCAACATCATCTACATCATATTGATTTTGATTAACTTGTTTTTTGTATTTTAAAAATAAAAGAGATACATAAAACAAAGGTATCATATGTGTGTTATTGGTGTCAAAAACAATGGAGGTCATGATATTTTATTTCACTTGTGTTCTTATTTTTTGACTTTGTGTTTATCCTTTCAAGTAACAGATGAGGTGTCATAATTTATAACTAACTTTGAACTGTATGCCGATGAATTTATTTATTTATAAAGATATTTTTGTTACCTTCATGAAGTCATTGCCTTATAGCTTAAGATCTTTGTAGTGCAAGTATCATATCATATTGCTCTTATTTCTCTATACAATTAATGTGTTAATAAAACAAGTGTTACATCACCTAGCACAAGGCTATTTGGTGCATAATATTTAGGTGATCGATTACATTTGAGGTGTAGTCTTTTGCCTATTTTCAATAATTTATTTTTTCTTTCATTGTGTACGGTTTCTTCTAAGCTGAGTGGCTACTTCGGGAATATATAATTCAAAAATTATATGTCAAAATCAAGTTTTATTAACAAGGTTTCCAAGGTGGAAAGCACGTTATAAGATATTGAGGGAATTCAGGCTAGCACCTTGTGGCATTGCCTGTGTGATGCTTTTATAACCATCAGAGATAGAAGCAGATTTTCATCTTCTGATTAGTTTTCCCTTTCAGTTATCTGGAAAGGTCCAATCCACCATCACATAAGTTCATGCCTGATGACGTCCCTCAGATGCTCAGCTACATCCTTCCGATCGATAATATTCCTGTCCTTCATTGTATGAAGGTGAGCAGTGAAAGCTGTTACTTGCGTTTTTGGGGATAGGTGGTGGATTTCAAATCGGTTATACCATAACTTTTGTAGGAAGTACGAGAGTCTCCTTGAGTTAGTTTATTTATTCTTTAATTTTCTTGTTGACAGTTGTCAATGCATTCAATTGACAGATTAATTAGTTTAGCCGTCTTGGAGATTCAAGGTCCAAATAACAACATTCAATCAAAAAGAAATGTTCTTGTCCATTTGTCGGAGCCATAATCATCAAAGCAGAAAGTCAGAATATAATACATCAAAGTACTAAAAACTTCCCCGTTTAATCATTATACTTACCATGAAGATCAAAAATTGGTCAGCGTGAAAGTGGAAATTCCTGATTATATTGACAATCACAAGATGAATGATTATAGAATTCTTTGTTTCTGTATTTAGTGGCCTCCTTTTTTTGATATTCCTTGTAAAGGGAAAGCTATTGGATGCTGTGTTGATAGTTATATGAATACCATAGTTATCATCATCATCTGTGGCATCAACTATCTGTGCATTAGTTGTTTTGCAAGTTGATAACCGTTAAAAGAGTGTTTTCCATTCATCATGACAACTATCTTTGCAGGATGCTGTGATATCTTTCAGCTTGCTTTCATTTACCTGTGATATCTTCTGCTACTCTATCCATGATCTAATCCTCTGGCAGGTGAGCCAGGTGTGATTTTGGCACTATCTATTGCTCCTGGTTGATCTCTGCTTGGAGACTAGAATATAATCGCTGGACACCTGAATTGTCTGTGTAATCTTTCCATGAGTCTTCGATTCCTCTCTATTTATCCCGGGGATATGTATATCGTCCCATCCCCACGCATCCTAGATTCTAGAGGCCTGCTGCGTTCCACAGACCAATGAGACCCAACAGAGATGGAGGCAGACAATTAAGAGAGAGAGGGAGAGAGAGGAAATTCCATCCAATGATTCTAGAAGAAAGGTGGCTTTCCAGGTCCTTTTCCTAAGATCACCTCAACCGCTCAAATAGATAGATCACCAGAAGCTTTTTGAATATATTCTTCCACAAGGGCTCATGTGAAAAGATTCAACTGTTTTATTAGTTAAGCCACTGTTCTGTGATGAAAACTTTTCCTCAACTTCACCCTGAATAAAATAATTTTGAACATCCAAGGAGGCAAGTTATTCTGAATGAGAAGTCAATGAAAGATAAAAAACAGTAATCCAATGGATACATCCTGGGGAAATAATTATGTGTTGTCTTGATCTTGTTGAACCGCTTTATAGTTAAATTTGTAGTTTGATTCTTCAGAAGAATTTTCTAGTGAATGTTGGCTTATATTCTTACATGGCGTAAACATGTGTTATGTTCACAAATCTTAATCTTCAAGCAGGCTTTTAGCCTACAAAAAGAGATGTAGTAATGATAAATAATTGCCAGTGGCTTATCCATATATACAATCTTAGGCATCAGTCACTGGTGCCTGACCTGTAAATTCAACATTAATCTTTCCGTCGTTCCTTTCCTAAGTACCATCAGTGCAGCTCATCTTCCTTTTCCTTGAACTCAGTATTATGGTGATGATGTACAGGAGCAGATTTTCTTGCTGGTGACTTGGGGTTGACACTTGAAGGTGCTACATCCGATCAACTTGGCTTTGCTCAGAAGATAACAATTACAAGCAATTTTACAACTATAGTGGCAGACCCATCAATGAAAGCAGAAATTCAGGCAAGAATTGCACAAATAAAAAAGGATTTGTCAGAAACCGACAGTGCTTATCATTCTAGGAAGCTTTCCGAAAGAGTGGCAAAGCTTTCAGGTGGAGTTGCAGTAATCAAGGTGCGAAGAACTTTTTTGTCTATAAGTTTTTGGCTTGTAGTGATGAGTATTGTTTATTTGTTGTCCAAGTTGTCATGTGATTTAATTATTGAACCTTTGAGATTGAAAAAACTACAAAAATTATCATAGAAGAAACTTATGTCAGTTATCTCATATACTTATTTTGTGGGCGCTGATTTTTCATCTCCCTGATATCTTTGTATGGTTCTGTTCTGTTTATTGCACTTTCTTTAAATTTTGTATGCTATCCTGGATTCTATATTTTTATGATAACTTTCAACTCTATTCCGTTTGTTGTTCACGAGAAATTCGCTTGTGTTTTAATGGCCTGACCATGATATTCAGGTTGGTGCATCAACTGAGGCAGAATATGAAGACCGAAAACTTAGAATTGAGGATGCAAAGAATGCTACTTTTGCTGCTATTGATGAAGGTATAGCGCCAGGTGGTGGAGCAACATATGTGCATCTTTCTGAACACATTCCCGTGATAAAAGAAACAATTGAAGATCCAGAAGAGCGGATTGGTGCTGACATAGTGGCAAAGGTATGATTTCGTTTGATATCCAAATAGAAAAGTGATCTCTCCTTGTTATAATTTGACTGAGAATTGCATTAGATACCATTTTGGTCACAATCTATGTTTTTAAGTTAAAGGAGTCTGACATAAAAACAGTCAATATACACTTGCATCTGGAGTTAAACGCAAAGCACGGCCATCTTATTTGACATGTACTCAACACTATAGAATATGCCACACATATCATGCAATACTCCTAAATATGATTTCTTATCATGCTTTCTTTGCTCAGAATTTGATAAACATGGCCATTATTTTCAGAATGATACAATGTGATAGATGGTGTTGTAGATCTTTGTGAACACTAGTGATCAACTATAATTTTTTTCTTAGATGATCAGTGTTTTCCTGAAGTTGCAAAACAAAGTCAGAACCGTAAGTGCACCAGCATAGGATTTTTTCTGTTTTTGATGATAGATAGCGTATTTTAATCTAGAGAAAATTGTGGATTTTTAGGCCGGTCCTCATGGTTCATTATCAACATTGAGAACCTCTGAAAAGGATATCCTTATTATCTTCCTTGTTGCACTAATCTAATTTCAGAATTAGCCTTTGCTACTTTCTACATTATTTTCTTTCCCATGGTTAGAGCTAGTCAATGTTTGTGGGTGTGTCTTGAAAACTACCCCATTAAATTTTGGGTTGATGGGGATCCCCTTGGAGCCTGGTGCAAGGACTAGTGACCAGCAATCGACCTGGTATCCTCCAATTTGTGATAGTTTTTAGTTTCTTGGAAGCATGTGCCAGCCTGAGACGTACTGATTAGGCCAAATACGTAAGTAATGAAATTCGGCTCATTATCGACTCTTTAATGTGTGCTGACGTAATCATTCGTTAACATCTGGCTTTTTTGAGTTCTTTTCTAGCTAAAGTGGGAAAAAATCCCTCCTACTGTTATATATATTTGCTGGCTTGAAGCCTGGTTGTCCTCTCAAATTTAGCTATTCAGGGTTTATGGAAGAATAGTTACTTGGTTTTAACTCTGTGCCACCTTTTCTTGAACCCTGTTCCCCACATTCATGAGATTACAGCCGCCATTTCATTTAAGTTGGATCTTTTTTTTTCTTGTCAAATTACTGCGCATAAATTAGGCCCCCCATTGTGTATATGTTGCCGTACAGTTTTGTGGGGTTCTATACTTGTCTTTTTCACTCCATTTTTTTTTTTGGTTATTTTTGGTTCGAGACCTCAATTTTTTTGCCCAAAACGGACGAAGAAGATCAACATACAATTAGTGTAAAATCAAATTAGAGAGTTCAGCGGTGATGGCATTCACATTTCTTGCACTAGCACCTGCCAAAAGTAGGCTTTTTTTTTCTATTCATTTCGGGCGGGCAGTAACCCGTGGTCGCTTGCTGGATCTTCAGGCGCTTCTGGCGCCGGCATCGCTGATTGCTTCCAATGCCGGCGTCGATGGGTGGGCTGTGGTTGAGAAGCTCTTGTCTAGTGAATGGCATGTGGGATACAACGCGATGACGGGCCATTTTGAAGATCTTCTCCAGGCCGGCATTGTGGATCCGTGCAAAGTTTCAAGGTGCGCACTTCAAAATGCGGCCTCCATTGCAGGCGTAGTCCTCATGACTCAGGCAGTCCTGGTCGAGAAAACAAGGAAGCCCAAGCCATCTGTTCCTTTTGTTCCCGGAATAACCCCAACGCCATAGCTGTGTACAGGGTTGACAGGATGGATGGCAATAGAAATAACTGATGGGTTATTGTGGATCCTGTGCTCATCTCGGGTTCAACTGGACCTTGAAGAGCGACCATGACCCCCCACACAGTGAGGAGAGAGAGAGGGAGAGGGAGAGAGAGAGAGACGGCGTGATCTGTGTCCGATGATCACTGCTAGAGGGTCATCCAAGACAGACATTTTATTGGAACTTGTCTGTTCCTCAGCCTCTTCTTTTATTGCTAACGACCAGTCTTCTCCCAAAGTCTCTCGTGAGTCTTCTGAACGATTGGCATCTCAAATCAGTTCACAACTAAGCTTGGCCTGCACATCCTCTGACTCTGAGCATCCTCCTTGATCTAGTAATTAATACCGCATCTTAGTTTGATCACTTTTAGCAGCGCATTTATATTGGGTTCGACACTGATGGGACTGAAGGAAAGTCATCAGATAATTGCAAACTTTGAGGGAGAGCAATGGAACTGAAGGAAAATATTGTGGCAAACTAAAAGTACAAGCCAAAAGAAATAAGTTAACCAGCAAAAAGTGATCCCTGACTTGGAGACACTCCAGTTCTAGCAAGAGATCAGTTGTAGAGAACTCCTCTCACTCTCTTGTATGACCAATAAACTAGTATTTCTAATCATTGCAATCCTCCTTGATCTTTTGTACTAAATCACCCCTCAACCCCTATGAATAATTACGTCTATCCCCTTTCTTCTTTTTCCAATGCTAGATGAATTGGGCTGTAGGCCCATTAGATTGGCCCTGAGGAATTGATATTGAATTTGTGCCATAGTAATGATTTGTGGAAGACAAGAATAAATATTGATTTTGGGTGTTTCAATCCATGTGAAATAGGACCACTTTGTTAATCATGGCATAAGGACCATAATGCAAGGGGTAACTTTTCCTAATGTTGGTCAATAAGTGCCTAGATATGGTTATGTCAGATCTTGATGCATAGTTGATGCCTAATATTAAGTTAGATGTCACATCACTTATTATTACTTGTCAATTATATCTTGACATGTAATTGACTGATGCACTATTTTAAATATCGTAGAATAGTCTCTTTCTTACATTTGATTTTATAAATGAGGCATTGTATTCTTTAAGGAACCCTAGTGTACTATGGGTAGAGGGTTGCAATCATAAATCGCCCTAAATGGTGTGAAGTGCGTTGAGGCATAAGATGTTCTATCATACCAATATTTTTCCCACAGTAAATAATGCTTCTAACTACATCACTTGTCATATGAAAAACACTGTATATAGGTCTTAAAATAATGATTAACTACTTATGTCTTATTATCAATTTGACAATGGTATGAGGTTCCTCTTTTTAAATTTTTTACGTAGTCAGAAAAACTCAATTTAAAATTAGCTAGTGAGATCGTACCCTGATTTAAAATTTAAAATTAACTAGACACCATAACTATTATTGTATTGTGCTTCTTTGTCTTTAGTGGTCTTTCCATAAAATCTGTTATCAACCTCAATTTGATATATAATACGAAGAAGTTTCAAAAGGTTGACATATAAAAGAGATTCATACTTGTTTTATTGACAGGCCTTGTATGATTGTACATAGTCCTTAATTTGTTCTTCATATCATCCTAGAAGTAGTCTTGAATGATAGATGATGTTGGCAAAATGATAAGATGTCCTTGACATAACACATTACTTTGGTAGAGGTGGTAGCCTGGCCATTCTCTAATTCCTTATTCCAGCGTCATCTTGATTCATTATAGCTTGGGATTAGTTTGTCTTCCCTGCTATGATTTGTGGTGCTAGTGTAATGTTTATTGTCATTGAGAGTGTGTAAACCTCAGCTATTTGCAAGATTCAAAACAATGCATAAATTATTTTATTTTCAGCACCAACCTTGTAAAGGACCAAGAAGTCATATCTAATAATCTTGGGTAGCCATTTCTAGTAATTTAGTTTTACATATTAATGATCTAGTAAAAAATTAAGATGAACTGATTATTGTAGACAATAAAGTGATGGCCTAAGAAATCTACTATCATTTTCATACAACTAGGGTCACTACCATCAAATTTATTTTATATATTAATTTTAATTGATTTTTAAGAAAAAAAATTTATTGAAGTAGACAATTGATTTGAAATTATGCAGTAATATCACACCACAACAAATTATTGAGGGTGTTGATATCTAATTTAAAAGATCACGATAAACTAGGGAGAGAGAATATTGAGATAGACAACATAACTTTCTTGAGATGTTGAAAATTACTTGAGCCTCATTAATTATTTAAGTGAACTGCATCTTTTTTTAGATGTTGCATCAAGGGTCAAATTGTCAGTTTATAATTTATAGTAGACTTCCAATATTACCCTACCTAGTCAAAGAAACTGCATAGTTTAAAAATATGAGAAGGGGTTGACTACTTTAACATTACCTCCACCTTCCTTCTAATGGCCTCAGATTTTTTGTGAAAACATAGATTTTTCTGTGTTCAAGTAGAGTCTCTATTGAGATAGGATGTTCATCATCATTTCTAAGTGTATACACTAATATGCATTAAATAAATACCAATGTATGTTTTCATCAGTAATCATAACAATTTCAGTTTATCAATTATTTAAAAAAAAATAAAGAATCCTTTAAGTCGAATGGCATGACAATACAATGTCATAATCACCTTTGTGGGTATGAAAAGTTGTTATATGAATAACATCGACCCTCATGTGAATTGAGTGGTAAATTGAGTTATAATTTTGAAAAGGTAATCATTCCTTATAATTCATTTCAGAGCTCATCCATAATAGAGATCAGAAATTTATGTGAAATCATGACCATATCAAGGGCATGACAACAACACATAAATGTCATTCTTTGTGCTTCATTTACCCTAATGTGACCAAAATTGAATATGAGTTAACAAATCATAACATGATCCTTGCATTACATTTAATATTACACAAGTTTCTTAATCTTAGACTTTGTGAGTTAGGGGGTTTTCAATATTTCACATTGACATATGTGGATTCTTGATAGAGGTAGACCATGTGTTCAACTTCTCATAAGAGGTGATGTCAAGATATCACAATATCTCTATTGGAGGTGTTGCTTCAACTCATTTAATGGTTTTGATTTCTAAGACTTTTCTATCACGATTATCAAATGTGATTCAATAGTCCACTCTACTAATGGTTACAATATCTTTGTAAGAATCTATAGTAAAGTAATTAATCTAATTTAAATTTGGTTGCCTCAAGAGTAAAGTGTGCTTTAATAATAGTAAAGCACATCATGGGTATGCTTTCATAAGACTATTATTTCTAGAGTTCATGAAAATTATATTTTTGATATCACATTTGTACTACTAAACTATAATAAGAAATAATCCTTAAGTATTTCAACTTTTACATCTTTAACAACACTCTTTTGTAGATCCCTCTTTTTCAACCTATTACTCTATTGTCATCAACACCTTGTAATTAGTCATTGATAGTAATAATTATAACTCTTCAATCTAATGTTTGATCAAAAAATTATGGGTGGCTCATTGTCAATTAATATTGTGATTTCTTTCTAGTCAATATACTTATTGAGCTCCATTGTTTTAAGTGTCATTAATCTCATCATTGAATTCATGGAAAACTCTATTTTATGCTCATAAACAATCTCAAGTACTTTTGTCCACCCTTCTCTTTGACCTAAGTCACACTCTTGTTATTTTTTTCTGTCTCATAATGAGTTGCAATTCTTTCTTACTTTGATATACCTACACATATCGCACATTAAAAGTAAAACAAAGCCCTTTGGCACTTCATTCTTGCAACTCCATTTCAATCAAAGCCATGTGACATTTGATCCCCTTAGTTTGAGTGCTGAGTCTTACTCCTTTTGATGTTTTCAAACATTGTCATTGAACAATTATTCCATGAATATTGTGGTAAATAATCTTTGGTCTTTCTTTGAGTTAAGAAGAGCATCTTATCATTGTACGACTTTACATAACCCAAATCAATTCCTCTAGGGTTCATCACTAACTACAATCTAATGTTTTCTCCTTGTTAGCCTTGCAATACCTTTGACGTTTTTCAAGGTTTTGAAATTAAGTAGCTTAATCTCAACCTTAAGTCTCCTATTTGAGTCTTTTGATGAATGCATCATCCAATGCTGCTCCATGGAGACATTCTATGTTGGAAGAAAGTAATTCAAAGTCACAATGATAACCTTTGACTGTTCACATGAACTTTTAGATTGATTAAACCCAAATCACCTTCGTAAAATCTACTTTAGATTGTTCCACCTTCTAAAAGCATGCCTCAAAACCATTTAAATTAGATGACTGTCTCATCTTTGAAATTCATACTAAGCAACTTAGTCAGTGTCCTTAAGTCATGCCTTGTAACTCAACATGATAAATTCAACCACCTAGATCATCTCCCCCCAAATGTAAGCATCTCTAAAATCTTTTTTCCTTGCCATGCTTCAAATTGTTCAACTTGGGTCTCCTTTTGTAATTATTTATCATTGGTTCACTTGGTTTTTGATGAGTCTCTTGCTGTTGTCTTGCCATTTTCATGGTTATTATCAACCCTTAGCTTCTCCCAAGAGTTGGGACATCAGTTGTGATAGTGTCCCCATCTGTCACTCTTCGGTAGAGAACAAGCATCCCATCCCTTTTTTTATTTAAGTTTTTCTTTCATAGTAAGTAGGCAATCCACCTCTTCCTTGAGTTCTTCAACTTCTTTCTCTAGATTTTTCATATTTGTCATATTTTTCATTTTGTGCGATCGTTCTAGAGTCACTAGTGTTAATAAATATTTATTTATTTTATATGTGAATAATTATGATATAAAGTGATTAATATTTATAAAATGTATTTATATAAATGACAATAAAATCATATAACAAGTGAGACCTAAGAAATTATTTTTTGACATTAAATGTATTGTATCATTTAAAGATTGAAATCATCAAGTTACCTTACCCTTTATAATCGGTCCAACTGATAATATATATAGTAAAAGGAGACTCCATTAAAGTAGAGCACATCTCTCTCTCTCTCTCTCTCTCTCTCTACTTTATCTATCTATCTTCCTCGGAAGTGGACAACGAGGGAGAGGCTGGGCGGCCGAAGGACTGCAGGCCGGCCCGCGGCAGGCCCGAGCTTAATGGTTTATGATTTGAGGGGCGAGGAGTCTGAAATTACGACGCAGATGAAATCTTTCTACTATTTTCTGGGACCAGCGAGAGAAGGACGTCTTTTCAAATCTCAGACCTCGTTCTTCTTCTGTTCACGGGAAGAATTGGCGCGTCTGGCCTCGTCTGGGTCCCCCCATGGTCTTCCTGCAGCGTGTCTCCGCCTCCGGCGCCGGCAGGAGGAGGACTGGCGGACCGCCGACGACGGCCCCTGCTCCTCCTCCGGCAGCTCTCTCGGCTGCTGAGGGAAGCCAGCCCTTGCCATGGCCACCCAGCGGGCGCACCACGGTTGGCTCCCAGCTCCGCTCAGAGCACGCCGATCGTGGCCGACGAACGCATGGGGCCACTGGCGGGGAAAAGAACCTGGGGGTGATGTTCTCAGTCCTCGCCGACGCGGGGTGTACTCTCTGTGGCTCCGGTCCCCCTCTTCTCCCCGCTGACACGCACAAGTTCCGGCGCCGCCTTGAATGTCGCTTCGCGCTTCTTGAAGGTGCTCCTGAACAGGAAAATCCTATCCTCGACCAGTTCCTCTCCGGATTCTCTTCTTATGTGAGCAGGAGCCAGAATCTACATAGGTAGCGCCCTGCCGCCTCCCTTATGGCCACACTCGTCGTCCTGCACTGCATTTCTCTGCGACAGTAACCTGACATGGTTTATGATGCTTGTGCGTTCTTAGGATTCTCATCCCCGCCGCTCGGGAAGGCCTATGCGGAACCACTGGGTCGTTGCCCAAAGCAGAGAGCCTCGCCCGGGTGCTCCTGCTGGTGGCGGCCCTCCAGCCGCGACTGCAGCACCTGCTCCTCGAGAAGCTTCCTGAGTATTTCGACGCAGTGGCCGTGGACGGGCAGAGTTCCTTGTCATCCTCCGCACTCGAAGACGACATTGCCCGGCTGATAGTTAATCAATTCAGATGGTTGGATTTCGTTGTCGACCCGGAGGGGCTCTCAGAGAAGTTAATGGAGGTCCTCTCCATCTGTCCTTTCTCCCTTAAGAGGGAGATCATCGGGTCCCTGCCGGAGATAATCGGGGACTGTGGCAACTGTGGGGCAGTGGTCGAGGCCCTGGAGAGGATGCTGCAAGAAGACTCGGAAATGGTCGTTCCTGTCCTCGATGCCTTCTCCAACCTCAACTTTGCAAGTTCACAACTCGAGCAGGTGAACATGTAACCTCAGTAATTGGGCAAGAGATGCTTTCATTCTTTCTTTTTTGTTCTCCTGTTGTGCATTCCGGATATGATCTAACAAGGGAGATGGCTTGTGTTCCCGAAGGTTGTTACCATTGCGTTATCCTGCATCAGGACTGTGGATGCAGAGCACTTGCCAGACTTGCTCAGATTCCTGCTTATCTCAGCAGATAAAGGAAACGTCGGGAGGATAATCTTCCAGATCAGGGAGCAGCTGAAATTTTTCAGTGTCCCCGGGCCATCTGCCTCCAGGCACAAGAAGCTTAAGGGAAAATCTGTTGCTGATGGGACCGAAGCTTCAATCCTAGAGACTCTGAGGTCCAGCCTCCGTTTCAGAAATGTAGGGGATAGTAGCTTATCACTTACTTTGACATTCATGTTTCAATGCATCTAAATTTTGAATTCCTCCTGACTGAAGGTGCTATGTGACGCCATCTTCAAAGAACTTAAATGTCTTAACCAACCACAGCATTACAAGGTCATCGATGTGTGGTTACTTGTGCTCATACACGTGAATGGAGGTGCCTTTCAGAAGAGTGTTGAGAAGATTCTGAAAAAGAAGATCGTTGATGGTTGCATACGGGAGAGTCTTTTCGATCAGTGCATTCAAGGACAAAAAAACCTCGTTAAGGTCAGTTTCTACAACGTACCTCAATAGGAAACCCATTCATTCTTGAATTAGATGTCATTTTAAAAACCAAGCTTCTGCCCGTTATATGATGTATCCAGGAATACTTCCCCTCATTTATATCACTGTCCGATCATCTGCTGACATGCAAAGAAGAGAAGGCAAGAAACTTTGGAATTCACTTGTATACATCACTCTTTGAAGAATTCAACGATTCTTATTCAAGGCAAGAAGTAAGTATGTTTTTAGAATATATGATGTCTGAGATGTGAACCACAGGGTAAAACAGGCGGACATGTTTTATGCCTGTTCTCAAAATCTCGTGGATTTCTTATATTAAAATTCGTGTAAAAGAAACCAAAATGTGCTTTCGGTTTATTAAAATGAAATCAAATAGTTTCTCATTTCTTTGATTGGATGTCTTAACCCTGTTCTGAAATGCTGTCTGTGTAGGTTCTCAGTTCATTAGTCACTCATGTAGGTTCTGGTGTCAGTTTTGAAGTTGGTTCTGCCCTAGACGCCATGGAACTTCTGACATCCAAGTATTCTCTTGAGTTGATTCCAATATCTTCTCATGTAAATGGTACCTTCGTCTCCAGGATCCTAATAATTTTCAGACAACTCTTCTTCCACGTAATCTTATCTCATTATCCACTAAGCATTCAAATTTCTTTATGTCCAGGTATTCTGGACTACTTGGAAGGATTTAATGATGACAATTTGCGCAAGGTTCTGTGTATTAAATGTCCTGTCTCACTTATGATAATTTCTTAGGCAATATCATTTTGATGTTCTTGTTGGTGCACAGGTTTATGAAGTTTTTTGCCAATTGTCATTTTCTCATCACATAAATGTTGATTCCCCTGAGGCATCGATTGCACGTGAACTTTTGATACTTGTCCGTAAACAGGTATCAGAAAGTATTTAGTATTTTTTTTCATCTGTCTCATTTATTTGTCTTAGCATCTGGACTTGGGCTAGTGCTAAAGTGACTCAATGTCATCATTGATCATATGATGTTCTGTCCTAATCCACTTCTTTCATATTCAGCTTGGCAATCCAGATATGAGATACAGGAAGATGGGTATAATTGGAACTTCAAAGATTGTTTCTATTCTAGGGGATATGAATGCTTCTGTAAGTTTCTTTTCACCTTGGGTAGGATATGGTGTCTGATATTAATACTCTGAATCTGCGGATAACTCTTTACTCTCATATCTACGTAATGCTTGTTAATAGTTATTGTGATTTACTTCATTCTCGTTATCTGTGCAGTGATCTCTTTACTTAAGTTTTCTGAGTATATTGAAACTCAATTGTCATTGGTGACCTAAATGCTTGGAATCTAGGTTATGATGACTTGGCAAGGTTGAAGTAGAATGGATGGATAAAATACATAAAATGTAATGGTTTAGAATTATTTCCCCTAGTAAGATGAAAACAAATGTCAGAATATTTTACAAAAATATGATAAATGGTTTTGCATATCACTCCTCTAATTTCCTTGTTCCTGTCATCTTTGGTGATTCACCAAAGCAAATTATCATTTGTTCATGTGTCATAGTTCATACTGCATTTTTATGCATGTCCAACATACCATATTCTAAACATTCTCAATGCTACATTTTTCAGAAGGCAAATGGCGGGGAAGCTCTGGAATTTCTGAGGATGTCCTTTGACTCATGCAAGCTGGAATCATCAGCTTTGATACTATTATATGATGAGCTGGGTGCTTTAGTAAAGCGTGCTAAGCTGCAGCCAGCAATCATGGAATGGTATATCATTATCAAGTTCGAAACATATTTTATAGTTGAAGTTTATCAAAATCCATGCTGAAGATTGACCTTTTTGGCATCAAGCTATTATCATCAATCTGATGAATGCTGTGCTTGCTATTTGTAGGATGGGCATACATCTGGGTGATTTTGAATCAGTATTTGTTACTGATCTTGAACGGGGCCAGTTGCTGTCTACGGGTTTATATGCTGGTTTAGAAGGTATCTCATAGATCAGAATAAAAAAAAAGCAAACTTATCATCATGATTGCAAAGTCTAATGAACACTGCTAATCATGGTGAGGAAAATATTGCAAAAGTAAAATAAATGATCTTGCAGCCTTCTTACAGGGGAACCATGGATGAATCTGGATGGGGGCATATCTGTTATATGCTTGAACATATTGCCAATGTTGTCTGCTTCACCAGAACAGAAGTATGGTTTTCTATTTGTTGAGATCCGAACATTTTTTTGAAGTTCATGATTTGGTGCTCAGTTTTTGTCGGTGTTGTATTTACTTTGTTGGCTGCAGTGGTCAGTCAACAATAAGAACTCTTCCTGGACAGCTTCTATTATTATCCACTGTGGGTGATCTCTTTCTTATATTCATTGAGATGAATTTTAATTGGTGGGCTTCATGTTAATTGTTCTATTTTTTCTCAAAAGGTTGAAAGATTGACTAATCAGGGCTCCCTTGAAGGCATTGATGCACTTCTTGGTTGTCCTTTACACCTTCCATCAAAAAAGGTGATGTCGGACCTCTGATTTTAGTATTCTTTTTTCTTCTTGATCTTAGATGTATGGCAATAGGACGGAAAAAAAAAGGCTTGAGAACGGCTTTCATCAAATTCCACCCTTGGTTTTAGAGTATCCCAAAACAGAACAATGTTTTTGTACTCTGATTAGCCTTTGGGATGAAATTTTGGTGAAACTTCAATCTCTATGATATTTTGGAATGAAATCTAGGTTTATGAACAGAACAGATGGGAAATGATAAATTATTTTCATAAATAGTAAAGCTCTTGTAGGCTATTTTTTTACTTAGAGTAAAAGACAATTTGTTTTACAGTTTCTATGATGCCTAAAGAATCACTTCTTACTGGATTACACAAAACCAGTTCAAGATGCGAAATTGTGGATAATATTCTTTAGGATTCTGAATTTCGTCACAATAAGCCATCTGTGTACATTTTAATGCTAAGGATGAAGAAAACTGAACACAGTTCAGAATCCAAGTCTCACTCCACAAACAATTAGCTCGCTCACTCTATTGCTCCACACATTAAAGAGTAAGATGATATTGGCTTTACTTGTATTAAGTTTGAATCTTATTGAAACTTTCATTTGCTTTACATATGTAACATATCTCATGTTATTGCCATTATGTCAGTTAAGTCATGTGCTTTAGGGTAATCATATATACTATGGAAAATAACCTGCAAAGATTTTATGATTCAAGTTTATACTAATTGTTAGTCTGATCATATGTTAAATCATAGTGCCACGTTCTTGACACAGCTGTCATGCTCCTCATGCATTAGTCTGGGCTCTTTGATATTTGTATCCATAGGTCAGGGGAAATCAGTTCAGGGCTCCATTGCACTGGGTAGATTGATGTGATTTTCTGCATGTTGCTGACTACGACCCAGTATCCCCTAGCTTGAAGTGCACCACAAATAATTTTTTTTTATTTGCGACTAAATAGAAGAACATAACCTTGGATTTCCACCACCTGACTAGAGAGAAATAGTCAAAAGATATCCAGAGTCAGCAGCCATGCAATTAAGAATGAATTCGTGAACGAATTTGAAATCTTTGTAACCAACAGCTTTTTCTTTTGAAACAGTTTTTTGGTACTCATGTGCACCAGTTTAGTAGTGAATTTAATTATCTTCTGAAACTTCAAGAACGATTTTGTGGGTAAGATGTTAATTTTGGTTCAAAGATATGTATGGTGGTCAAATGTTATGGTGTTAGAAAACATAACAAAAGTGGGTGCCGATGCCTGTCTCTGTGAGGCTACAGTGCTGTTCATATTGACTAGATAGTAATGTTCCGTCCATTGATGTGACCTAAGGCAAGCTTTTCGCTTCTCAACCTGCCAGAGCTCAGGAGAGGACTCATATAGGGACGAACCAAGAAGGTTCCCTAGACGAACTATCAACATCTCCAATGAATTCATTCCCGCAGCAAACCCTACACATGGGATCATGAACTTGTTAGATCTGAAAATTATAATATTTAGTTGGCATTGTTTGTTATCTAATCTTCTATGAAGCTACGTGCAAGTTCTAATTTGCCATTTTGAGTGGATGGAGAAAATGTCTCTCTTGGATAATTGTGCAGATGACCACTTGAAGATTTATTGCCAGTGTTGAAATGTGATATTACTTAAGATAAACGAAATTACCGTTATTTTTTATGGTTAGAGTCAACATTTAGGAGATCGGCTGGGAGCAATCTGGGGGTGTTTAATTGATAAAAACCTGGTAACGTTTAGTCTCTTTTAAAATAACTTAGGGCAGGGATTATTTGAAGCTTACCTTGGTCTATTCATGATTTGAAAAATTGGTAGATTTCATTGTCAACCAATTCAGTTCAGAATTTGCATAATATTTATTATTTATTTTTGAGTCAGATTTTATTCGATTTCTTATTAGGAACAAACCATAACTTTTTTAGAGTGATTGTTGAATGATTTCTTGAAATATATGCTCTTATTCTACATTCTCTTTTTTTACTTGTATTGGCTCTCATAATTTACTGTGATAGAATTTATTTTTACTTGACCACACCAAGAAAATATGCAAAGTGGCTGATGATCTTTTTAACTTACCTGGTCTACAAAACTCCAGTACTTGGATGGGTCACTGTGGAATTCGCTGACAGACAAGCAGAAAAAGATAATATGCTTCTCTCTTTACTATGCCATCAACTGGATTAGAGAGTTGGTACGTTACTTTATTTGCGTTAATCAGAAACTGGACTGGTTGCGAATTATCAGCTGCTCTTTACATATGATAACATGAATTATTGACTTAATTGATTCAAACGCCATTTGCAGTTCAATGCTTTCAGTTCCCAAGTTGATGCTGGATCTCAGAGTGTAACTCAAGGCACTAGAGAAGAAACTGCTGAAAAGCTGCTAAAACGCTTAAGGAACATTGTGTAAGTAATTTCTATAATTATTTTTTAATAGGATTAATTATAATTTTTTTTATTTCACATTAGAAATAAAATAATTACATAGATCCAATTAGCGTACTGTTTATGCATGATTTTCAGATACTTTCTTAGTCTGTAGTCCTATTATTGAAGTTATATATCCAAGTGACTGAGTATATGTAATCATTATCTTGCTTATTACAAAGATGAGGCATTAGGCTCTAAAATATTTTTGAAACCTATGTATACATTTCGAATATGTCTGACGCTGGTCCCTGATGCTGGTTTTGCCATTGTCTACAGATACATCCCTTCCATTATATTACTTTTCCAGTGGGAGGAAGCAACCTGTTTTTTTTAATTTTTTTATATTTTTATTTGTAATTTGTAGGGTTGGATAGAACAATGACAATGTTATCTTTGTGGTACTTTGGTAGTAATGAGTGGTTGCTCAAAAGGTACTTTCAAGGGTCTCCTAGTGAGAAAGGAGGGTGGTTGGTGAGACACCCCTCCATGAAGCCACAACCCTTCCCCTTAAAAATAGGCCTTCTTTATGCTCAAGTCTATGGCTTGGCCCTTATTTTTCAAGTCTCGTTAGACATGGGTCGAAATGGACTCTTCCCTTGGTGCCTTTGTGGGTGGGTGTGGTTCAAGATCTCTATTGAGATTAGTAACATTTTCTAATTATTAGCATACCGAAGGAATAGGTATTTTATTGATCATGGTTTTAGTTTTTCTTTAGTTTGGTTATGTTGATGAACAAAGGAAACACAACAGAATATCTTGAGTTCTGATGTGGTTTTAATTTGATGATTTGGAAAGTGGCCTGCTAACATGTCTGGAGGACTTTTAAAGTCGAAAGTTCTAGCAGGTAATTGATTGATAAAGTATGCAGCTGTTATGATAGACTCTTGCGAGAAAGTTTTGGGTACATTATTTTGAAATGAATTGATTGAGTTACTTTTAATAAATGTCAGTTTTTTCTCTCAGCTAAACCATTTTGCTGAGGAATATGTACACATGAAGATTCATGTATAATACTCTCTGATTGTAAATATGAATTCAGATTGTGGGTGAAGTATCCTTTAGCATTGTCAGCTCTGAATTTTTTTTATATTAGTGCCAAATTAGTTCTTATTCATGACACATAAAATTTTCAAAGTTTCATATATATCAAACTTTTGTTTTAAAAGAAAGACCCACATATATTGTGTATAGTCATCTATAAATGTGACAAGCCACTTATTAGCATGAAGATCATTGACAGGTCATGGTCCCCGATGTTGCTATGAATTCGTAAAAAAAGAATATCACTTCTTTTCCCTTGAGGAAGAAAAGGGCAACAAATGTGTTTAGAAAATGCACGAACATCACATTTGAGAGTGTCTAAAGTGACTTTTTGAAACAGAACAGGGAAAAGAATTTTCGAAGTGTTGAAAGAAGGGTGGCCCATTCGATGGTGAAGTTATTGAATTTTCAGGAGAACTTCTAAAGGTTCTAGATCTTGATCTGCTTCTACTAAGTATATTTGGCTTAGTCCTTATAGAAGATAGAGTCCTCATTGTTCTCTGGCAACTCAAATCCTTTGATGTTGTACCTTATCGAATATCACACAAATATCCTCATCAGAATAGTCTCTGTAAGATGAGTTTGTCACAAGTTTCTTGACAAAGATAAGGTTTGTAAATAGTTTTGGAACATGAAAAATGTTAGTGTGGGTTCCAAAGGGCTCAAGTCTAATGTCTCTTATACCAGCAACAGTGAAAAAAGATCCATCTACAGTAGATACTAGGTGATCACTGGGGCAAGGGTTATACTTGATATAAGGTTGCAAAGAATTTGTCATATGATCCCTTGCTCCTAAGTCCATTACCTAGTTATTAGAAATATCTTTAGAAGAAGCTCTAACTCCAAGGGAGTAATGAAACTTACCAGTTGAAGAAATGATTGTTGTGCCACTGTTGACTTCAATTTTTCAAGCTCAACTTGAAGTCGTTTATCTCATCTGTCTAGAAAGAGGGAAAATGTGGTGCTTTTGATGATTCTGCTTGTTGATTAGAAATCTGATTTGCTGGTAGCTCTACTGCCAAATGTGATTAGTTTCTAGAGGTCTGTAGTTGGGCATGAAGTTTATAGCATCTATCTTTGGTGTGGGAGGTTTCCTACAATGTGCACCACAGATTATCTCGAAAATCAGATTTCTGATTTTTCTCTTGACCTAGATGTGGCTGTCTAACTTGGTGTGTGACTTTCTTTATATTTTCGCCTTGTTTAATCATTAATGCAGCATTATAACTTTAAGGTAGTGACAACATCAATTTCCGATGGCTCTCCTCATTGAATATAATTGCAATAGCCTTATTTAAGTCAACTTTTCTCTCTCGTCCTAAAAGTTGTCTGATATGATCAAAGACAGAGTTATGTCCTACAAGAAATTTGAAAACTTTGTCTTCTTTCTATGAAATTTCTGAAAACAACGATCTCTTTAGGTTTTTCTATAGTAAGATTGAGATAATAGTCATTTTCTTGGAATAAACTTTTCAATTCCCCAGCAAATTCCATTACAAGTTTGCTTCCTTGTATTGTAGACATAGATTTCATCTCTAGTTCATATATATGTGCCTCATTGTCCTTTTGTGAGAATTTCGTGTAAACTGTATCCCACAATTCTTTGACTGTCAAGAATAAGAAATCTCGATTGATTTGGGGGAATCATTATTTAACAAACCCAAGTTTTTATCAATGCATCCTCCTCTCTCCATCTATGATATTCATGGGATTAGGATTTGGTTTTCTTTCTAGTAGATGATGTCGCATCCCTCTCCTTATCAGAACTTCTCGAATACATTCTGACCATCGGATCAAATTAGATCTACTCAATTTGAACTCCACTAGCATCACAGGGAGTTCTACCAGTAGTCGTGGAGCACCCAGGCTGGGATTAGAATCCTTTATGGAAAAAGCATGTCCCACAGATGAAAGAATATCTCCCTCATTTGACAAATCAAAACAATAGTTAAATTGATCAGATTTGATATTCTATCAATATATCTCAACTGAGAGAAAGACGGTTCAAGAATTGTACTATTTGGAGGAAAATTCATGAAAGATAGTCAGATTCATAAGATTCGAAATTTCTTCAACATATTTCAATTGAGGCGGAAAAAAGGTACAAGAACCATAATTGTACAAGAAACAATTACTGTGGAAGGAAGAAAAGGAGTGATCACACTTGTATTTGCTCTGATACCATGTAGAAAGTTTGAAACCAACCTATTTTGTGGTGGAGTAACCAGAGGAGGCGTGGAGAGAAAGATACTCTCTTATTCTTGGTAAAGACTCGACAAATGACACGAGGTCTGGTATCTAGACATACAACTCAATTGTTACAAAAGACTTAATAGCAAAAACAAGGCACATCCCGACAACACTAACCTTCAGCTTTTTTTTCGGTGGATTAAGATATTTAATGGTTTCATGATCAGAATAGAAAATAAATTCTTGAAAAATCAAATAATGCCGTCAATGCTCAAGGCCTTGAATGATTGTTCATAATTCTTTATCATAGGTGGAATACTTCAACTTAAGTTGATTTAATTTTTCACTATCCTAAGCAATCAGATTATGTTCTTGACTTTAAACTTTGCCTGTACTTACTCCTGATGGATCACATGATACCTCAAAAACTTTGCTAAAATCAGGAAGTGTTAAAATATTGGCTTTAATAATTTGATCTTTAATCATTAGAAACGATTTTTGTGCATCTTTAGTCCATTCAAAATTACTTTTTTTTTATACAGTTAGTGGCAGGTGCCATGATAGTACTAAATCCTCTTATAAAATATGGTTAATCCGTGGAAGCTTCTAACCTCATGTATCTTTTTAGGTTCATTCCATTTTTTTAATTACCTTTATGTTATCAACGTTAGCTGATATACCACCTTAAGATAGTATAAATATGAAAAATGAAACACTTGATTGATTAAAAGCACATTAAAATATTTGGACAACCTAAGATGGTTAAGATGTTCTTATGATTAGCTGTATATTAAAATATCATCAAGGTATACTGTAATAAAATTTCTTATAAATTCACTTAAAACTTGATTCATAAGTCTTATGCTGGTGCTCAGAGCATTAGATAATCCAAAGGGCATAACTGACTATTCATAAAGCCCATCATTAGGTTTTAAATATTGTTTTTCCCCCATCTCCCTCCCTAATCTTATTTTGATGTTATCCACTTTTTAGATCTATTTTAGAAAAAAAATATGGTCTAGTTAGCATGTCAATCATATCATCGATTTTAGTTAATGAAAAATAATGCTTAATAGTTATTTTATTCATAGTTCTATTGTCAATGCACATCCTCCAAGTTCTATCCTTTTTAGGGACTAGAAGGGTTGGTACAGGACATAAACTTAGTCTTTCTCTAATAAATCCCTTTTTAATTAATTTCGTTACTTGTCTTTCGAGTTCTTCATGTTACTTGGAGCTTAATCTATATGGGATTGGTTTAGTATTGTTGATCTGGGTTGTAAGTCTACAACATGCTGTATTTCCTTAGTTGGTGGTAATTTATTGGGTAAATCATCAGGAAATATATCTTTTAATTCATAGAGAATATTTTTGACTTCTAGGCTTTGATCTGAAATCTGAAAAATCTAAAGTATGTAAAATAAACATTGTGATTCTAATTTTAGTTCTCTAATTATTAAATTCCCATTTATAAGTGTAATTCTAAGAGATGGGGGTACAATTTTTAGGGACCTTTAAATTAGGCTGAAAGGGATGTAAAATGATTTTCTTTCTCTTAAAAATAAATGGATATATATTCGATCTTACTGCTATATTCACATCATTGATATATAACCAAGGCCTTCCTAGAATGACGCTTCCTACATCAGTAGGTAATTTAAAGTTTGTGGACATAAATCTCAAGCAAGATTTTGGATATACAAAAGGTTTGTGGACAATCTAAGAAAGGAAGAACATTTTTTGCTGTCAGTAAAGGGTTGATTTAAACATTTCCTGCGCCTAATACAGTAGTCGAAGAACCTCAACTTTGCATGTTTTTCAACTGTTTGGTGAAGGAGAGTATGTAGAAAAGGCATTTGATAAGTGGGTCATATGGTTAGTAGCTCCTGAATCTATGGTTGTCCCTGAGACATTTAATCTGGAGGGAGGATGGAAACTCATCTGAATTGCCAATGATAGATCTCATCCTCATGCTGATTGTGACCGGCTGATACCCTTGGTGTGACATTGGCTTGACCACTGTTCCTTCACTTCTCTCTTTTCTCTCCTCATTCTTGACTCAGAGGTTTTTTATGGAGCTTCCAACATTGTTCACGAGTATGATGTGCCTTCTTACAGCAAGTGCACCACAGGATATCCTATGGTTACGATTCTGGGCCTTCACTTATCCAGGTTTTCCACTCCCATGAGCTTAGGCTCTCTATGTTTCTGGCTGAGTTGTTGCCACCTCAAGTCACCCTTGCCAAGCTGTCCATGCCTTGTGGTTTCAGCGCCAGTCTTCTTTCCTCCGTTCTAATCAGTGCCACCACCTCATTAAAGCATGAAACCTACTCTTTGTTGAGAATCTAAATTTTCACTTGATCAGATTCTGCATTAAGCCCAACAAGAAAACTGTAGACTCTGTCCTGCTCGATGAAATCTTTTGGGATAGCTCCATCCTCAGGACATTTGGCTTCAAATACCTTATAATGATCAAGTTCTTCCCACAAAGCTTTCGTCTGATTTACATATTCTGTAGCTGTCTTCACCTTTACTTTATAGACTTGAGCTGCATCTCTAGCTTTAGAATATATCTATAATTTTAATTATCTATTATCCAAGCTTATAGATTCCGATAATAATATCATGGACTCAAGTAATTAAGTGTTTCAGTAATAATTAGAGCTGTCGAAATCTATTGAAATTTTAAGCATATGTAATATTTATGGATGTGAATACCTTATTCTGACATTAATGTTTGTGGGATTATCTTCCCACAAAGAATAAAATATCTAGTAGAACGTGAAGCTGTAAACCATTTTCAGAGAAGATATGAACTTCAAGTCGAGTATCAGATACAGCTGTTGAACTGGAGTCATATATTGTTGTCATGCTTATTCATCAAGAAGTTCTTTAGGTTTTTTTAAAGAAATTCTTTGGAGAACGTCCTCTGAGAAAGGGTTCTTTAAGGTTTATCGCCATCTGACCATTTTTTATGAATTTGGTCTCGATTGATGAATATTTTTCTTTGCGAGCCCAAAATTGTCTGTCGAGAATGTAGAAATTTCCATGCAACAATTTGCATTAATGGGTGTGTTATACATACATTCAAGAATCTGAGCAACATAAATTGGAGTCATGCATCTTTTGTGCTTTTTTGTCGCCTAACATGTCAAGACTTTCATTCCTACAAGAGTTTTTTTGTAATCAAGTGCATTTTTCATGCAAAACCTTATTTCATGAGTTTTCTTTGTGCAGGTTCCTAGAGAGCTTGCTGAATTACCTCCTCAAATTGCATCCTATATCCCTCCCCAGGCTCCATTTTGATGCAGAGTTCTCTGGATCTCTACCTATTAACCGTGTATGGCCCTTAGAAGAGAACGAAGGATGTGCTAATGGATTAGAAAATGCTTTACTGAATAAGAAAAGGAAATGTAATAAGAAGACCATCTCAGGAAAGTCAGATATTAGTGGAAATCCCAGGCAGCGGACATTAGTTGATACATTTGAAAGAGCAGGGGTTCTTGGAAGAGAACGAATATCCAGCAAAGTTTCTTCCACAGTGTTATCTAGTGAAAAGACATCACAGACAGCTGAACATGAGGAACCTAGTCCTAATCAGCTGGGCATTATAGAAATGTCAGCAGTGCCAACAATTTTGTACGCCCAGGAATCAAAATTTAGAGTCTTGGATGTGAGCTGCTTATCTATTCTCTCACTATATAAGGTACAACATTGCAGTCAGCTAATTTAAGTTGCAGTACTTGTGTCTATACATTATCCTCTATGAGAACCACCTAGTGTATTTTATGGTATTACCTTCCTACAAGTTCCCATATTCGACAAAAGTTTCAACTATGATATTTATCTTAATGACCCAAGTGGCCTATCTTGAATATTTGTCGAAATTCATGTTTGACCATTAAAATTGGTCTTTCAGAATTAATGTCGTCCATGAAAAAGCTATGAGATTAATCCGGATACTTGGCATTTGGCCTTTTGATGACGGTCAAGGACAAATGTTTGTCTTTTTAGACCTCTCTGTTAAACATAAGTGACATGGGGAGTGTATTTACAATATCTTATGATTAAACGCTCATCAATCTTGAAGACAGTACATTAAGCAGCAATGTTCAAGTATGGACTCAGAAGTTGATAGGGTGTGTCTGCTTTTTAGCTGATGGTTTGCTTTTCTGATATGTTGATATCTGAGTAGAGGAGAGTGAAAATTGTGCTAACAAAGTTATCCTGCATCTGATTAAAGTTGTTTTTATAACGCGAGGGACTATATTACTTTTTGCCTAGAAACACGGTTGAATATCGTAATGACTCAAGCTTGACTATGTTTCTAGCAGCGGATTGAAAGCTCGTGTTGTTCTGATCCTACAGCAGAGGTGAAATCTTTCCCTCTTTTCATTTTTAGTCGATGGTTTCATTCAATTCATCTCCTTTTCATCACTCGTTTGTTTTAATGAAGTTTTTCCTTCTGAACGCTGTTATTCGTCTGAAGCGTTAGAACAACATTGTACTTTCTTGTAAATATATTTTCTCATCCAATTCAACCTTACTGATGCTTCTTCCATCATTATTAGTTGTGCTTGCATCTGTATCTTCTCCGTGAACTTCACAGAAAACTTGATTGGTTATGTCCATCAAGCAAACGAGTCAAATCTTCACCCTCTGTTGAAGCATCGACTGGACTCCACATGACATCAATAACTGATTTTTTGGGGAAGGTCAGACAACTCTTTCCAAGCCTGAGGAAGCATCTAGACGATGCTATATCTCTTCTGATGAACAGTAAGAAAACAACCATATTTTCTATTTAAGTAAAATTTTCCCAACTCAATGCACATCTCTATGGAGTCATTTTAATTGACGAGTTCATGTAGGACCTGAAAATTGCGAGCAACATTGGAAGGATCAACATGCTTCTGCTGGGAACTTTGACTTGCCATATCTAACACTCTCCAATGCTTCAGTTGGAAGCTTTGTCTGTCAAGAAGTCCTCTACTGCTATGGAAAGGTTTAATATGGATTTGTTCTAACGGTTTTTATAGCATAAAAGATTTATAATTCCCCTTCTTGATGCAGATGATGGATATTAGAGACATGTTTGCTGATACTAGCATACCTGTCCTCAGGGACCTGCTAGAATCTTTACAGCCTACCCAGAGACCAGATGATTTCATTTTCGGCATTCATCCATCTCCTGCTCCTGGAAACATAGATTATCTATATTGTGGTGCTTATTCATTTCTCGAAGGAGTTTTGAACACAGGTGCTGGGTGTTTTATTTTTCAAACCATTTATTTTTATGACCCGAAACTTTGATTTTCGAAAACCACACCACTTATTTCAGTGATTTGATCCTGCAGCATGCCTAAACTCATTGAATCTTGGATTAGAAGTTTTGATTACCCTGGAATCACTTGTCAAATCAATTCCAAGGCTCCTCAAGTTGCTGGAAGGAAATGGCAAGAACATATCTATGATGTTCAATCAGAAAGTTTTTCCTTTGCTGCAAAGAAGACTCGGAGCCTCTGCTCATAAACTTTTGGCTAACAAATGGACGATGGAGGAGCATGAAAATCCCTGGAAGGATAAAGTAAGGGCTATCATCAGAAACGCTCAGAGTCGTCTGCTTCAACCTATTATTGTTGAAAACATTTTTGATGATGATGCTGCTTGCGTTCTATTTTCCCCATTTGTGACAAGGAATTTCTCTCCTTCCAGGGGGATATATTACCTAGGATAATTCATATTTACATGAGAAACGCTGAGTCAACAACCACGGTACTGGTTGAGTTGGCCTGCTCAATCTTGCCACAGGTAAATTGGATGGTGATGATAAACATTCTTTTCTGTTTAATAGCTCTACCTACTGCTAGTCTCTTACTTGCACACCATCCTGGAAGAACTCTAAAGCAGTGGTATTTGCCAGTTTATAGCGGTAAATAAAATGGAAATGATTATTCCTTGTAGGCTCCGCTTTGCAGATCTAAAAGCAAAGAGGAAACTGCTCATGGCTTCCCAACAATATGCTCTGCGACGTTTCTGGTCTGGTACAGGACATTGGTGAGGGATTGGCATCTTAACAACAATATAGCATCTAGTTTTCTCTTTGAACTAACGAAAGTTTGGTTCATGGTGCAGCATGAGGAAAACATTTCAGTCCTAGAAAACTTGGTATGCTGTGGTTGCAGCCTTTCTTTTGTGGTCTCCTGTCGCAGATTAAATGAAGTTACCTTTTTTCCAGCCTAACTTTTTATCTTTCAGATTAAGGGAATTATTTCCCCGAAGAATGGGAAAGAAATTCCGCCAGAAGATGCAGAAGATGTCTTCAGGAAGCTCCAGCAGTCTGTTGACGTGGTTGTATCATTAGTCCATATGTGCAAGCTGCATGACAAGGTGGGACCCGCTCTCTCTTTCGCCTTCCTCTTGACAATCCCAGCCATTTGTAAGAGCGAAATGACTCACATGAACCGGGTTATCATTAAACTCAATTCATGAACGGCGCAGAGGATCTCATTGTGTTGGTTGATCTGTTCCTAAAGTGTCTGAAATAATTTTAATGAGTTTCTACCGATTAATTCCACATTCCTGCGGCATCTTGTGGGCATAGCTCTTGAGATTATACCATATGGGCTAATCCTGTGATGAATATGCATATGGTTGAGGGATTCACAGGATGAAATTATCTCATATCACAGGTGAGTGTGCATGCCCTGGCAGTCAAATACGGAGGAAAGTTCGTGGACATTTTTCTTAAATGTGAGTGGAATGTGGGTGGGTTTCCAGACAATTTTTTTTTTCTTTCTTTCTTTCTTTCTAGTGATCCCTAAAAGTGTACTAATGGAAGGAGGTTCCTTCAGGCTTTGAGTTCCTGGAGGCCCATTTTCAGCTGCACAAGGACATCGTAATCCAAATGGTATGCGATTCCTCGTCTGAGTCTCAGTCGAGATGATTTCCTTTCCGTCCTGATAATATTTCAGTTCCAAATCCACTGCAGCTGAAGGATCTCCAGAAGGCAACTCGGACGATCCAAATTCTGTGCTCCGAAGCCAAAGTGAGAGCTTGAAGAACAGAGCCCTTCTCCCTCGTTGACTTTTTATTTTTCTTGTGCTGATACTCGGATTGTTGAGAATTATGGTTCCGCTGAGATGCGTTCCGATGCTTTCTTCCCACAGAGGGGCGCAAAGCGCACGATGGTCACTAGCAGGGTTCCTGCGGCAAAAAGGTCAATGGAGCGTTTCCTCTTTCGCGTTAAGGCCATGCTTCACAATACCTCAAATGGATGCTCCTTTTGGATGGGTTCGTCTCGGCCATTGGGCCTCTCTCCTGCATTTCTCATCCCAAAAAGATCTCATGTACCTGAATTATCACCGCATCTCTCGCCCCCTCTCTGTTTTCTGTAAGAGAACGGAGGGCGGGGGCTTTGACTCTTGAGGGTCTCAGCGGCGTTGACCTCGCCGTCTGAGTATGCTTCTGGCGCCCTTTGTGTTAACAGTGCCTGCCTGTCCTCGTGTGGCAGGGAATCTGAAGCACAAGGACCTGCTTGGTCAGGTTGTGAGCTCGCAGCTGTGCGTCGATGAGGATGAAGGTGGAGATGGCGATGGTGAAGCTGCTCCCGAGTTGCTGGCGGCTGACGCTGGGGATTCAGTCGCAGAAGGCAGTGACCAGGCCGAGGAAACGGAATGAAGAGTTGTCAGACTTGGGGGCCTGAGGTCAACCTGTCCTTCCGCGAGCTACCAGGCAAGAAAAAAGTCAAACCACCCATGCCCATCAAAGGCTTGGCTCGCGGCGGATCCTTCTGTAGATCCGAGTTTGGCCTCTCCATTTTACTTGCTCTACGTGGGCTGTATGTGGCTAGCTGGTGGGTCGGTCTGTAAGCAAAGTTCGTCACGCCTCTGCATGCGTTGACTCTCAATTTTTTGGTCGGTGGGCGAGAAAATTAGAAGTCAGCCGCGTCGTGGGCAGGCATTCATAATCTTGCTTGCGTCTTGAATTGAAACAACTGGACAGTTGATAAAGAGAGGAAAATGGGGAATGCGTACGGATCGATGCCCATCCATCGGCACGCAGCTCAGGCTGCCCTGGCGGAGGTGGGATCGACGGCGGCGCACGGCGGCGGCGGTGGCGGCTCGTGTGGACCACCGAGGAGGGCCTGGCGGGCGTCGTCGTCGGGGTCATAGCTGGGGTCGAGGGCGCGGTCGATGGCGGCACGGCCGCTGTCGAGGCAAGGTTTGCAGGCGATCTCGATGGTGATCCAGCCCAGGATCACCGCCGCGATGGCCACCAGGGCGCTGACTATCGCCGCCATCGCCGCCAAATTAAAAGTCTCTTCTCCCGGTCTACCACGCCGCCGATCTGTGGGGAAGAGGTGCGTCGCTCCACTGGCCGCACTGCCCGGTACGCTCTTAGGAGTGGGGAAGGGGCTGGGGACTGCGTGGGCTCTTTCTTACTGATTGGATCTCCGAGGTAAGAAAAGATGGGAACTTTGGAACAAGGGCGTAAAGACCCTACGGCCCGCTCCATTTCCCATCTTCTTGTTGAACCAGCCCAGCCCTCTGCTGGAGGACGTACGAAGAAATCGAGACAAGGTGGCGTTGGCGCGTGAGGAACGCCTTCCGTCGTTGTGGGCTCCGAATCCGTCGTTGACTGTTCTCCTCTCCGACCAACGGAAGCAGCGTCTCGTTTGGAGTTCCCGGGAATAACCCCTTCGGCATTCCTAGGCATGGCAATGGGAAATTTCATCGGGAAATTCCAATGTACTAATTACACGAATGCCCGGAGTGCCGAAGGGGTGATATACAATATTATGCGAACACAGGGAAATTCTAACTGTACTTATTTTGTTATTGATGAAAGTTTCCTATGTTCGCGTAATATTATACTGCTTTTTTTGTCACCACAACTTGGAATTTATGGGGGTCGAATTATTTTACTTCCTTGTCTACGATAAAAACACATAATGACATGAACTTCAGAGTTTTCATGATGCTTTATATGACCTAACTGGGTAGTAAAATGTTTCTGATTATTATCTAGAAAGAACATTCTTATCTCAAGTATAAAAACTACGTATTTCCATGACTAATTATATAAGCAAAAATCTCTGTAAGATCCAATGCATACTTAAATTACTTTCTTAACCGATTTACATTGAGCTTCTTATAATCCATCATCTATAATCAGAGTTATTAATGAACCATGTGAACTAAATCTTGCTTATTTTATTCTAATTATAGGATTGTAACTCATAATCTAATCTTTTCTTGTAATTGACCTAAGAAAAAAAAATAATTTCATCATCACAAATTTCGTAGGATTTCATGTTTTCAAATTCACTACCATGATCACTTCTAATCCACTTAATTTTAAACTCTTTTTCATTCTCTATTTTCTTACTGATTTTTAAAATTTTTCAAGGGTTTCGTCTTTGTTATCTAGGAAGATTATCTATGTGAATCATGAGTAATCATTATCAATTACAAATTCATACATTTTTCACTTTGGCTTGATTTTTTTGATGGTCTAAAAAAGATGTGTAGTATTTGATTTCAAGTCAAAATATTATTCAACATGCAGATATGTGGTCTTAAATAATGGAATTGACTGTTTCATCAGTAAAAAGTTTGCAAAATGTTAGCTCACTATTTATTAAAGTATGGTTCAATATCTATTTTTTTGAATATGATCCCTAATAAACTGATGTCTAATTTCAATGTGTTTTATTCAAGAATATATAATTGAGTTTTTTGCTTAGTTTATGACACTTGTATCATAATAGTATACACATATACCTACGTACAACAAAATTCAGCAAACACATACTCTATCTCTATGATAATAATATAATATATATTTTTTCTTAAAATAATAAAAAATGGGCATCCACTTGAGAATAGACGAGCCACTAGTGCTATTATGATCCACTTTACAACTTATAAAATCAAAGTCATAGTATTCTAAAAGGTTTAAACTTTGATTTTTTGGATACCATATGTTTAAGATTTCTATTCCAATTAAATATCTAAATATTCTTTTGACAATTATAAGTTGAGATTCTTTAGAATTACTATGATATCTACTCTATATGTATACATTGAGTAGAATATCAAGTCTACTATTAGCTGAATATAATAAATATGTAATCATTCTTCCATATGACTTTTTGTCTACATCTTTTCCCTTCTTACTAAAGTCTAGTCTTTATTTGTACTTGTAGGAGTTCTTTTACACTTCAAATCTTTCATTTTCCATTTTTTAAGTAAATCTCATATATATGTTTTACCCATCACAATCATTATAAAACTATTTTTTATTAAGAAAGAAAAATTCATTGCACAGCTTTCATCATTTGATACAAAGATAATATTATCAACATATATTTGAAAAATAAATATATGATTTTATTTTCTCTTAATCAATGAAGTATTGTATGCATTTCCCTTTTGAAAATTATTTTTAGTAAGAAGAGACTATATTTTTCATACCAAACTTGTGAAGTTTATTTTAACATATATAATAATCTCTTGAATTTAAAAATATGAGAAAGCCAGACTGCTCTAGCATCTAGAACATGAAAACATCAATTTTCTTGGGCCCCACTGATGTAGTGGGTCCCTTGGGGAAAAATCAGTGTTATAAATACTATGTGGCCTCTAACTTTAGGTACCTTTACCAAGGTTCCTTGACCTTAGGGCCAATAGAACACCTAAGCTCACTAATATACCCTTGTAGAGTCCCAAACGTGGCATCATTTTTCTTTTTTTTTTTTTTCTCGTGAACCCTAATAACAAAGGAAAATGCAAGGAAATAGATGAGAGATACGTGGAGGGAGAGAGAGGGAACAGCAGACAAGTGCTCACTATCCCTAGAGTACACTGTTCCTTATATAGAGACAAACCCTAACATACAAATTACTAAAATACCTTTCTATATTCTAACACTTAGTACCACCCAACTCAGAATTGACCCACAATGAGTGGATTAGCCCCATCAGTTTATGAATACGGTTTAATCTGTCTGATTCTGTATCAAACTGTTGCAAAGAATGACACCTTTCACCCATTGATTCATCTTACTGCCTGTTCTTGGAGATAGTCCTTGAGAGAGTATGTTATGAGTAGGTTTCATATTCCTCCATGAGGAGCTTCATGTTCTTCGGCAGGTGGAATTTCGCAATCAATTTTCCTCCAGATGCATCCGCACGAGCCGTCTTCTACCCAAAGCTCTCTGTCATGTGAGTCTCGCCCCCCCTCCTCGATCTGATGAGAGAGATATTTATGCTACTTATGGAAAGTCTTCTCTTCTACTGCTTGTAGATACTCGGACAGGAACATCTCATTTGACTTCATTGATCTTGGGCACTTCCCAAATTGTGCGGATAAATTCAGAATATCTTTAGAAGGTGACAGCATATATTTATTTTTCTCTTGGAACACAAAAAATTTTAAAATTTTAAAACAAGGAGATTATTTTTCATAATTTCTTATTTGGTGAAACCATTCAAAAAATTACTCTTAACATTCATATGATACAATTTAATATTATTGTGTCAAGTCTAGCTACAAGTGCATAAGCTTTTTCATAATCTATATCTGCTTTTTGAAGACATCTCTGAACAAATACTCACATCTTATTTCTTATTACAACTCTTTGCATATTTAGTTTACTTGTGAAAAACTTTTTTATTTGTATCACATTTTGATGATTGTATCTAAGAACTAAATATCATATATTATTTCTCTCAAATTACTCAAATTCTTCATATATAATAGTAACCCAATTAGAATGTATAAGAACACCTTCAATATTTTTATGTTTAATTTGAGAACCAAATGTTATGTGAATGGGTTTCTTTAGTGTTGACCTTGTACTGACCCTATCATTTAAGTTTTTAATAATATCTTATGTTGGATGACTTTTGGTGTATCTCCAAGTTTTAGGTAGATCTTCATGATCAAGGTGGTTCTTCTTTTTCTTATTTAGTTTCTATATGCTCTGTAAAACTTATGTTATCACTGTCAATTTGAGGAGCTATAGTTTTCTGAACTTTATGTTATTCTACAAATTTGACATAGATTTTTCAATTACTGGAGTTTGTTTATTATATAGTCTATATGATTTAAAGTTCTAGGATATCTGAATAATATACCTTCACTTCGTTCATTAAATTTTCCTTACTCTTATTTACCACGATTAATGATAAAACACTTACATCCAAAAAATAAAGTGGTTTTAATTAGGCTTCTTATTTTTTAACAATTGATATGATATTTTCTTTAATTTTGATTTACAAAGCTTTATTTGTGACATAACATGTAGTACTAGTAGCCATTAGTCTAAAAATATTTAGTAAGATTCATTGTCAACTAACTTGTTTGTAATAAAAATATTTTGTTGAGGAGCTCTTGATGCTGAAAAATCATACATGATTCCTATTTCACACAAAATTTGGAAAGGACAGTATTTTGAAATTCTCTTATGTGATGACTTCTAAATAATTTAATAAATGTACTAGATAATTTCGTGTTGAGTCAACAATCTATTCTGATGAATTAACTAAGTTGACCAATCAATGAATTGCATAATGTTTAGCTTCATTTAGTCAAGATGTGGCAAGAAGGGTAATACGCTTATGAATTAAAGTTAGAGTCAAAATGAAAGTCAAACTTCAACATTTCATAGGTAAGAAAGAGGCATGAATAAGTTTAATTTACCAATATTGAACACATGTCCGTAAATAAAGTATTTAGTACATAATTAATATATACTTATATCAATTTGAAGTATATTTAATATGATTATATTTTCATTTATCCATTAGTTGAATCATATGGGAATGCATTTCATGTTTGATGATACATAGCATGCATCACTAGTTTATAGTTCAATATATTTTCTCACATTTTATCAGATTTTACAGTACTTTTTCTATGTATCTAACGGCCATATTTTGATTGAATAATATTTTAATGCATATTAATAATATAAATATAAATAGCTAGAGAGGGGAGACATTAAAGAAACCCTAGTCGCCACACACTCCTCTCTTTCTCTCTCTCTCTCTCTCTCGATCTATCTATCTCTCCCTCAAGTGGGTCCTTATTTTAAATGTAGCTGCTAGCTCTGGTTCGCGCCTAAGGGGAGAGAAAGGCACGACCCCACCGTAGGAGAAGAAGCTCACCTCCACCGCCCTCGCTTGTATGGTTCTCATCGCCGTTGCCGACGCTGTCGCTCTCGCTGCTGTGGTCCTCACCACTGCTGATCTCACAGCCCGTAATCTCTCATTGTCGTCCACGACCTCGTGACAGAGAAAGGAGACATTCTTATAGCCGCAGGTCTCTCAGCCGGCATCCACGGCCTCGTGACAGAAGAAGCCTAAGTTTGGAACTCTCGCCGCTGTTGCTTAGTCCATTGTGTTTGTTTTGTGGGAATACAGTCCGCAGCACGACAACGCTGCATAGGAGGAAGAGGAAGCTCGTGAAGCTCGCTGTCTTGAACCCGTGAACACAAGAAGAAAACAACAATATTAAGATTGAGAATTTCGTGATTGATTGCAGCAAATTTTGTGATTTATTCAAACGAGAATTTCGTGAATGATTACAGCGAATTTTGTGAATGTTTTTAAAGGAAAATTTCGTGTTTGATTACAAGAATGTTGTGACTATTTTAAAGGTAAATGTCGTGATTGATTTAATGGAATTTTGTGTTTGTTTTAAAGAAGAATTTCGAGATTGAATAAAAGGGAGATTCGTGAATGTTTTAAAGGGGATTTGGTGACTGATTTGAGGACGAATTTCGGTA
The DNA here is from genome assembly GCA_024713555.1 of Spirodela polyrhiza. Lineage (NCBI taxonomy): Eukaryota > Viridiplantae > Streptophyta > Magnoliopsida > Alismatales > Araceae > Spirodela > Spirodela polyrhiza. The sequence continues at coordinate 3,412,521 of CM046539.1, forward strand.
CAAATTTCAGAATAGTTTTGTGTTGATTTCACACCTAATTAATGTCTGATTTCAATATAGGTTTATTAGTTATTTAAGATTAATCATGTGACTGATTTAGACGAATTTCTTGGTTGATCCTAGAGCACGTTAGTGATGGATCCAATTACTTGATATAGTGTGTTAAGTGTGCTTGAATAGGTCCATTAAGAAAGGAGAGGCAAGACCCATCAAAAAGGGAAGAGTTATCATTCACATGCATATGGAATTTATTCAAGTCATTGGGTAACACGTTATTTTATTAATCACATTCAATTATCTATTTTTGGTATAAGTTCTTTGGTAAGAAGGAAGGTCTCTTGGTGACACAGAGGAGGCTATCATTGTTCTGAGACATGCTCTAGTGGATGTAGGACAAGTTCTAGTTTAACACAATCTCATTTGGGAGATTTTAGCATCTTGGCGAGTTAGCATGGCAGTCAATGGAGGAGGAGGTCAAGTGTGTAATGAGGTGCAGTCAAGGACAGGGAAAAAAAGTAAGGTCATTATGGGGTGATAGCTTATGTAATGCTTATTGTAATATTGAATTGATTCACTTTTGACGGATCCAAACTTTGTTAAGAATAAGTTAGTTGAGGGACTAAGGCGAGTTTTGGAATTAGAGGTATAGTCCTAACAAAATAAAAATCTATGTGCCTTGGTGGGTGAGTAGTTGAGGTCTTGTAGAAAAGGTGATAGGTTAAGTGAGATGACAATTATTAGCAGTCATTAAAAACTAATTCACCCCCCTTATTAGTCATAAAACCACCTTTTAGGTAACTAGGTGAATCAAATTTATAGGTTTTGATGAAGAGATATATTCTTTAGTGTAACTCTTGCATATGAAATTTTATATGTTACAAAGTTTTGTCAATCCTTTAATCACTATTAATTTTGATAATTTGTGTATTTTAATAATATTATATTTCATAATCTATTCTTCATTTTTTTAGTCATAAAACAAACATTAGACTAAACCATATCTTTAAAATATAAACTATAAATAATTTTCAGTATATCAAAATTAAGTAATATTTTATCATTTTTATCATTTATAATTAAATATGGATATTTTTAAACCTAACTTCTATATTGTTGTCACATAATTGATTAATACTAATAAGGTTTTATTTTAATCTATTAAAAAATAAAATATTATTGACTACATATTGATCTTCTAAAGAAATATTTATACATCATTATATACTTTCCATTTTATCATATCCAAATATTACTTTTTCTCTATTCATTAGGTTGAATGTGGGGAGCCAATTTTAATAGTTGGTCATGATGCGTCATGACCACTCACTATCCAAATACCATCATAAAGTGGTACATTGGGTATTCCTCTGAAATATAATTTAAGTTTTAATATTGATACCCAAATTTATTTAGGTTGGACTATCCTATCTGTATGTACCTACATGTGTTGTATTTTTTAAATGTTTAAAATTTTAAAATTAGCCATGAAAATCTTATTATTAAATCCTAAACCACCTTTTTAAAGATGTTTGTCCTTTAAATATCATGTTTAATGCATTCTCATTGTAATATAATTTTTCGTAAGATATTATCATGTTAGAAAATTTTTTATTAAGCGTAAAATATTTTTCTTTAGACTATTAATTTCATTGCTCATCCTAACTTTCCTTCCTCTAGGTTTCTAATTTTCCCTATTCAATTTAGAAATAATATTTTTGTGCACGGTACATTCAATCACTGAAATAGATGACTTACTTTTGGATCTTTCATTTCTAGAATCATCCTTGAGTTTTTATTTTATATATTAAATAAATCTATGTTCTATTTATGCTCAAAATTAGTGAAGGCATGTTTTCTGAAACACACTTCCTCTTGTTCTTCATTCTATTTATCAAGCATGTTCAAAAGGTTCAGATTTTCATTTTCTAACCTATGAATTATTTTTGCATGAAATTTATTTTAAATTATAAATTTAAATTGATTCTTTATGTGCTTAATTTTCTTTCTGTAGCCATCAACTTATGTTTTTTAACAATTTAAATGCATTCATCAATTCTTCAATTTTTTTTGTAATTGATCTTTAGAAAAATATTTTTTGTAATTCATCAATTCTTTAAAAGATCTTGCTATTTTTCGAATTTTTTTGTTCAAATTTTTTAGCAGTGGTGAAATCACTATTAGTTTATGCTACCATCATTGCCTTATCTTTTTGTGTTAAAATTTCGTTTTTATTAGTTGTTGTTTGACCTTAAAGTGACCTTATTCTCACAAAAAATTATAGATTGTCAGAATTTTCAGGATATTTACTCATTATTTTGTTATGCATAGAGTTTTTTGTTTTCTTCCATAAGTTTTTAATTTTCTGGTTAATAGAACAACTTCATCATCACCCCAGGTTTCAATAGTTTAAAAGAGAAATTTTACAATCTTTGATTTCTATTAAAGATCCACTCCAAGATACATGAGTTTTATGATAAGTAAGGATCTAATAATTTCATTAAGTGTAAATATTTATTAATTATCATATTCCATAATAAATATTTTCATCAATTAATGATCAAAATAATTTTTGATTTAACTCTCAATTAGTAAATTTTTAATAAAATTTTTCATGCCATTGACAATTTCATTAAATTAGTTTACAAGGTCCCAAATATGTTTTCCTCTTTCCATCTGAAATAATTCATACTAGTTACTAAAATATCAATTTTGGTATCTTTCAAGTGAGAGGTTTTTTCATAGGTTACCTAAAGCTTGTCCTTTTTTTATTTTTTCGAGTCACTACATGACACACTGATAAATTTATATACATTAATAGCACAAAGTAAAATTTTCATAGCCCTCACTTTCAATATGAAGATTTTTTTATCTATAGGCTCTGATAATGATTTTTGAAGTCTATCTTTGATCATTTTCCAAATTTTTAAACCGTAATGCATGACATCAATTTTAACCTTAGTTTTTCATAAAACATAGTTAATTTTGGCAAACTTGGGAGGTCTGGAGTTAAAGGACTCGATTTTTTTGCTAGCCATAAGATCTACTCGTCAAAGTGTTTTAATGTGAACTGTATCAATGTGAACTTAGTTAGGGTTTTCTAGAATTTTGTCAATTCATGTTTTTTATTTATTGATAGATGTGTTTACATGCATTGTTCCATAGCTCTTTTTCTTTCACTTCATGACTTTGATGTAATTTTCTCTCTTATTAAGAACACAATTTTTCTAATAGTTTTCACTTCATGACTATTTTTAGTCTTAGACGATTATTAATATTGGAGTTCCACTATTTCTCTCAAGAAATACACGTTGACATTGATGAGCACATTCACCCAATTACTTTAGTTTAGTCTCCTTAGAGACTACACCTGTCTAAGACTAAAATCAACTATTAGCACCTTGTGTTTTTACCTAAATGTCTCTATGCTCATCACCCAATTATCTTAGGGTCTTATGGGGAACATAAATATTTGACATAAATGTTTTCTTTATCATCAAGTTTAATAGAACATCACATGTGAAATTCATGATAGTTCATTTTGTTTGACTTGGTCATAAGTGATTAGGAAACTAATTCAAAATCCTACCATTTTTAGAATAAAAGGTAACAGCCTTTGATCCTTTTGTGATTTGAAAGTTTCTATTCTTTTGTCTATTTTATTTAAAATTTGAATTTTACATTTAATCTATATTTGATCCACATAATTCAAGGATGTGTGATTGTCTAATTTTTTTATTCAAGTTTTATATGCCGCACATGTATTTTGTAAACCTTTTGAATTTATCTTATAAATTCTCTTTTAGATTCATAGTTTTAAGCTGATTAATTAGTTGAACCTTCACCAAGAGGATGAAGTTTGAAACTTGATTTTTTTGTGTACTACAATATCAAGTAGGTCAAGGGAGACTTCTCAATACTTGAGTAATACATCTCAACTCAATGCCTTCATGTAGATTGACCCAATAGTAAGGATGTCAGGATTTCACTCTAGATTTTGTGTGGAAAAAACTTGATATAAAACATTAGGTCGTAGAGGAGATAAGGATGATATTTCTTAGTTGATTAGCCATTACAAAGAATTGGTATTTATTGGTAAATTATGTGCTAAAATCTGTCTTAATTTTCATGTTCTTGTAGCATCTATTTTTTCCAAAATAAATATAAATTTAAATAATTCAGAGACAAATAAATTATGTTATTAAAATGAATTGGATATCTTTAGGTGAAATCAATATAATCCTGCTAAATCTTATCATCTAATTCTGAATTGTGTCAGCTCAAACTAGTCTATTGAGTATTTGATAACATAAGCCCATAATTGATAATGCATCTCTTATTAAAATAGTGATTAATTAATAAAAACTGATCAAAAGCATGTCAAATAAAATGAGGCATCAATAGGACATCTTGAATAAAAATTTCACTAAATTTTGGTTGATGACATTGATTTATTAAAGTATATTCACTAATATTTAAAACATCATAAATATTATGATGAGTGGTCTGAATTCAACATTGAAATTACACATTAATTTAATATTGAAATATTTTTAAACTGGCGATCTAATATCATAGGTACATGATAGGGTGAATAGACTTCAAAAAATATTATCGATTTGGGTGCTTTAGTCACTTTGTTTTAGAATTGGACAAAAGTTAATATGTTTACTGATGTTATAATTTTTTTACTCATCTAAACATTATTTGTTTAATGATCCAGTAGAGATAAAATTTTGAAATGGAGATTTTATTTTCTAACTTCTCAATAGTTATTTTTAAAGCTATGAAAGAGCATAACTGTTTAGTAAAATGCTCTTTGGTGAATGAGATAACTTGAAAGTTAGTGTAGATGTTTTCATTTAATTAAATCTTTTACTAAGCTAGCTAGGCTCTAATATTAATTCTGGGCAGGCTAGAGAGAATGCAGCAAAGAGGGGTCAATGCCATGGTGAGTTGACACGTTAAAATTTAACATGGTTCAGCTGATTACGTTGGCACACAAAAAATATGAGAATCAAATGAACCTATAGATTTATAGTGGTTCGACTTTCCCTTCCCACAATCCACCTACCAAGAGTTCTTACCTCCGATTATTACCATTTTCTTTTGAGAACTAAATTGAAATTCATGAGATGAATAAATCCTTTTTAGATATTAAATATAATAGGTCTATTTGTGACACAACGATTTCAATGCACTAACTTATCTTTTTTCCACTAGTATCTTCACAAAAAGATAATTTAAAAATTAATACTCAATCATGATTCTGATTGATCAAGCTTGATTTTGTGAGAGGTTGAGAACTTGGAAGTTCTGGTGAAGTTGATCTTGTAGCAGAAATTGATAAGCAATTAGCAAAACAAATAGGTTGAATTGATGGGTCATTAAGGTTTTATTTGAACAGTTTTGTAATGGGCTATCTATAGAGTCCAAAAACTTGTTTCTGGGAATATAGACTCTTGATTATGAGTGGTTGAGTACTTGGGGAAGCTTTGGCGAAGTTGATCTTCAAACATAATTTTGATGTTTAATTTCAGAGTGAATAGGTATAGTTATCATTAATTTACTATTTTAAAGCTCTTGAAATATATAGAGCGCAAATACATGGTTGTTGGAATTGAAATATCTTAGATTTGTGAGTGGTTGAGAAGTTAATATTTGGTGAGGTTCATCTTGTAGCCAAACTTTTATGACTAATTTCGGAATGAATATGCTGATCTGATGTATAATTACTGTGCTGTATGAAATCTCTTGTATTCAGCTATTTTTAGAGCCCAACATTTATTTTTTCGAATGAAAATCTCTTAGATTTGATCGGTCAAGGATCGTCTTGGTCAATACTTGTGTTCACCTGTGCAATAGTTTGTATAGTTTTGAAAAATTTGTATAATCACCAATTTGACCTATTTTGACCATGTTGTTTTGTAATTGTGTAACTACAATATTTCCTGAATTCTCCTTTTTCTGACATGTGAGGATTATCTTTGATCTTCTTCTACCACACGCCAAATCTTCTGAGGGATGGATAGGGCAGGAGTGGGGATGGGGTAGGGTGGGTTTAAGTCGGAGAGAGAAAGAAATTACCTCCTAACTGTGGGTTCAGCGTGGTCTCCCAAATCCGGACAGCAGACTGCACTCCACGCCCTCTACCTAACCCCCCTTCTCACATTCCACGCGGTCTATGATTGAGGCTTGCTGCGACAATCCACAAGGGTGGATCCTCCCGCTAGAATGTACAGAAGTCACTGTGCACATCCAAGGGAGTTAGCCTCGCTAGTTTCTTCCTCCGAAAGGGCAGACAAGCTAAGTCGTGGATCCCAGTAGTGTTTCCAGTCAATGTGCCACTGGGAGTTTCTTGTGGACTTCCCTTGTCTGTCAAATCGAACTACGTGGGTCTAGACCAGCCTCCATCAATGGGAACCCGAGGAGAACACCTTATCTCCCCACAGAAAATATAGCACAGGTTAAGGCCAGCTTATGGGATGGGAATCGGTCTAACGATGCGGAGACTGTGACGGATACAGAAACAGTATTTTGGAATTGGGGAGCCATATATCTTATTCTTTAGAATAGCGGAGTTTGACCTCTCGCTGTCCTCTCTGGTGGGTAGTCATGGGTCAGCGTCTCGGTAGGGGGGTGTCCCGTCCAACGGTGACGATGGACGCGTGGGCAACGCGTGTCCCTTCATGGGCCTCCCTGTGTCCCTGGGAGGTCGGCAAGCCATAGGCGGTGAGCTGAACTCTGTGTTTACCGGCTAGCGTCGCTTTGAACGTTCCCAATTAGACTCGCGAGCATATACCGGAATCCTCCACATATTAAAGCATATCCTTAAGGCCGATGGGTCTCCGTGACCCTCTCGCGACCCCACGACAGCCTCCCGCAGGTGATGTGACGTGGAGCTACTGCGTCCCTGCGATGGCACAGCGGTGTGGGTAGGGTTGCGCGAAATCACAAAACACGACGGCCGAGCTGATTAGATTAGAGTCAGCCAGCTGTATCCGAACACTTCAGTAATCCTCTGTACTACTTTGAACTAGTCAACGCAGCCCCGACGCTTGTTGGCTCCTGGATGACTTTGATTCGTTTGCTCTATGCTTTGTTGAAGAAAAAGAAACCATGATCGCCTTCGGAGGAGGATTGGCCTGTGACAGCTATCAACGCCATTCATGGGACATGCTCCTAAGTTCATTGTACGCGCAGCCATCTAGTCCAGCCTCCCGGCGTTGTTATCTTATCCCCGGCCCACCTCGCCGGATTTATGTTCTTAAAGACAACTGAGGTGACTTGAGGCTCTTCCCTGTTGCCGAAAGAGGCTAGAGTGGAATCAGCAGTGCCGTGTCAGGTGCCGCCGCTCGCTAAGATCAACGACGCGGTGGGGATGTTCACAATTGCAGTACTCGTCAGAGAGATAGAGAGGGACTGTTGGCGCTCGCATCCTTATCTTACGCCAAATATCCCATTCGTTAATTATGCGAAAACGACCCAGCACACAAAAGTGAGTTTACCCATTTCCGCAGATGAAGGCACTGTGGGAATGTCCGTTCCATCCGACTGACCGAAGGTCCATAGACTCTCGTTTAGTTCTCGTCTCCCCTCGTACTAGTAAACCTCTGAGGTTAGGCCGTTAGCGGGATCAGATTTTTAAATAATAACCGGAGCAGAGCCCGTTTTTCACGACTGCCATCCGCATCTCACATTAGAGAAGTGGTGCTTCTTGCTACGTTTTGGGGCGATGTGGACTTTTGCATTGGGGGAATTTCCATTATCTTCCTCCCGGGAGGCGATCCTCGAATAACCCTGCCCTAGGAAGAAGTCGTCGGGCGAGACGTCACTGCCTGCGTCGTATTTACCCCCCGTGGTCCTCTGAGAAGCCTGAAAGCCTAGTGGATTCTATTTTATAATATTGAGCCTGAGCTTCGAGAAAGACTGTAATACCCTGCCCAAGGACGGAGGAAGAGTCCCGGGGGGGGGGAGTGCGCGCCCCTTGGAGGGACCCCGAAAACTATGCCCGGCGAGTGGGAAGCTCCGTCACCACGGGTTGCGTTGGTGTTTTAACCCACGTACCCTGCGACATTTCTCTTGAATCGCTCTCTATTCCTCGTGTTCAGCAGGAATTATTACTCCGGCGGAGCCATCGCCACCGCCCCTCCGTCGAGATCTCCGTCTCGGTCTCGGCATGCTCACGTGTATGTGCTGAGAAGGCGAAGACCACATGACTCCCACATGGGTTCCTGCTTACTCCCCATTTCAACCGGCCCCGCGTGGAAGTGGGAGACGACAACTCGATAATTCATTATCCTCCACCTACGCCTCTCGTCGTCGTCACCATATCGGGAGGTTGATTGAATACGATGCAGCTCGTCGTCACGCGATCGATCCTCTTCCAATAGCCGTTGATTATTCATTTACGCGCTTTGTTTCGCTATCATGTGAACGAAGCTGCCGAGAGGCTTCTTCTATGAGAACCTCCCCTGCCCCACGCACATACAATCGCTTAATAAAATATCAATCCAAACACACGTGTGCGCGTATTTTATACTGAACACTAAGTGTACTGACCATGGCGAGCGGGCATTGACTTCACGTGGGCATTGATTACTGGAGAAAGAGCGAGGGGGTGGGAGAGAGAGAGAGAGAGAGAGAGAGAGAGAGAGAGAGAGAGAGAGGAAAGAGAGCGAGGGGGTGGGGAGAGAGAGGGGGAGAGAGAGAGAGAGGGGGAGAGAGAGAGAGAGGGGGAGAGAGAGAGAGAGAGAGAGAGAGAGAGAGAGAGAGAGAGAGAGAGAGAGAGAGTCGAGTCCCAGGGCAACCTAACAGCCCGGAATGGAGGTTTCTGCAGGGCCGATCATCGATCGAAAGGCCAAAGGGAATAGCTCCTCTGGGCTCGAGAGGGCACCGGAAACTGGATGAGGGAGGATACCGCTCCTCGACTGCGGGAGTCTCTGATTCGCGACTAAATAGGTGCATCTCGGAGTGCAGAGTTCCAACACCTGGAGGACGAGTTAAGCAATATTCGACAAAATTTCCTGGAAATCTCATTCGCTCTGAGTTTACATTTATGAAATCTAAGAAAACAACTAGCGAATGTCTTAAGGCTTAGGTATAAATTCATGCAACAACAAACGTCATTGGGGTATTCAGAGATTACTAAGTCACCATCACTATCAATTTCACGACACCTCCTAGCATTGATAACCATTATCTGGATCAACGAATGGTACCTGCGAATAAATGTAAACGTATGTGAATGTCGTCCTGAAGTCGTAATACAGAGACAGAAGCTACAGGACCCTAAGAAGACAGGTATCAATTATGATGTTGTCGAATGAAATTTTTATTCTGAAATATCGAAACTCATTCACTTATCATAAAGTTCGTTCGCACTAAATCACCGCGTTTTCAGTTTGCTAACGAAAACTCTGATTTATGATTTTGAGTTCAGAAAAAGACGTCATAATAATTTTACTTCTTGATCATCTGCTAGGATAATTCGTAGCCAGTGACCTCAGGAAAATCCTCTACGGATGTTCTATAAAGCAGCGGTACGAATAAAACGGTCCATTCATGTAAATCCTTCACACATGGGAAAATTTCTTTGCCTCTAAATTTTGGAATACCTTCACCAGCCCATCCATGTAAATCCTGGGCGCGTCTTTGATGGAATTACGTTCCGACCTAAGAACTGTGCTAATCATAAGGGCCTTGAGATTTACGGATGCCAGCATTGAGATTAGGAAGCTTTCATACAACCGATACGCTGATGTTAGGGATCAAGCGCTTCTTCAGTTCAACTAAGATTTTGCAGCACGTAGGGCGATCAAAGGTCAAGCTAAGGCCAAGAAAAAGAATTACATCCGTTTGAGTTCCCGTAGAGAACCGGTATAAGCAACTTTCTGAGAATGATTACTTAGTTCGGTGAAGATGGTTGTACAGAGGGAATCGGAGGAAGATGTCTTAATCTTGTCATGCTTGTGAAATTCTGAAAAGGCATTGAAATTCAACTAAATTTCTTATTACCGCGACGTCAACAAGTTCATGAAATTTTATGAGGTTTGTGCGGCAAAATCAACTTCGTGACATTTCTTCAAGTTTGTTTTATGTATAGAGCTTCTATTCTTTGGAGGGAGTCGCTGCCTGAGACAGTAAAGGGTTTTTTGTAATTTATACCGGGGAAGGAAAGTCGTTTTTTTTTCTTTTAGTTCAAGCTGTTGTAACTTGGTCCCATCCACTTTGTCGGACCATAATATCAATCAAACTGAGAGATGTAGTGGCAAAGTGCATGCTTCTACGTAGTCAGAGAGAGTGAGGGCAGTTAGAGGATGATCGTACTCTTATGAAGAAATATTATCTGGCCCTTTCAAATTCTTATAACCGGGCTTAGTGGATCCACTTGCTTCGGCCCTATGATAGCAACAGCTGTGCGAATAAACACTATCGTTCAATTCTGAGGGAGGTCAGAGCCGAAGTTGAACCATACGTGAAGTTATTGATAAACTAATAAGTTTAATGACTAGAAAAGAAACAAAGTCCCAATCAGAGTTGATGGCACCGAGGATGTGTAAGCAATTGAAAACATTCATAGTCTGTTTAATGTTAATCAGTAGAAGTCGACCGATAGGCCTCCAATTTTGTGATATCAGCAGGGGCGAACGATAAAGAGACTTGCCAGTTCAAAGGGAGTTTTCTATGACAACATGAGCACTTGTTGGTGGGGCGACGAGCAACGTGTCGTAGCTGTAGTGGCCGGTTATAGACCGCTCTAGTGGAAGTGTGGGCCCTGACTTCCTCGCATGCTAATGACGGATGGAGTGACGAAGAAGGGCAGGCTGATATCTTGGCGAGTGTTGCCGCGGGAGGCATGCCCACCAAGGGGCAGTCCCATCCGGGCGTGCTGTTGTGGGGGAAGCGTGGCACAGCTTGCCTGTGTCCCTAGTTAACTTTGGGCGGCGGATAGGCTTGTTTCCGAGCGCGTGGAAGCGGCCATATATATATATATATACATATATGCGTATAATATAGAGAGAAAGAGATAGATAGACAGCGAGAGAGAGAGAGAGAGAGAGAGAGCTATCCCCGGTTCGGCAAAGGGTAAGAAGAGACACTAGGAGAAGACGAACATGTGGAAGGAGAGAACGATCGAGAAGCCGCAGCTCAAAGCCTTGCCGGGTGCAGTACCGCTTTTTCCCGAGATGAAGAATGCGTGTAGGTATCCTTCTCCACAAATGGGGGAGGATATTTCTGTCAGTAGATACTGATAGTCGACCTTCCGACAATCCCAGTCGAAACCCATCTCGGAAATGTCACCGAAGGACAAGTCTTTCGTGTTGGGGTCCTCCGTAGGCGAGCATTGCTCTCCCGCGCCGAGACGAGCTCAGGTGAGATTATAGAATGCGCAAGGGCGGGCGTGGGATCTGGAGCTGATCCTCTATTTTATTTATGACGGGAGGGGAGTTCTTTTGCTATAAACAAAGGAATTCACCGCAGATACGGTACTTTTGCATTAAATATTCCAACGTTCGACGGCGAAGACTTGTGGTGGGATCTTCGTCCAAATGAAGGCTTCCTGGTCGGGCCGCCAGACGTCGCCAGACCGCCCAACTGGATCTGATGGTGATACGAGGATGAATTTCTCCAATTTTCAATCCCAGAGCACTTGGGGTGAGGCCAATCGTAATTATCTTCATTCGGTGGTAAATTCACCGTTACTGTACAGAGAGGCCCGGGGGGAAACAGCCGGAGAGAAGGGGCGAAAGAATGGGGGAAACCAGCTGAGCTCGGGCGCCGAGCTTCGAGCCGGATGAGAACAGGGCACAAGAGGGAGGAAAGGTGAGACGTGTCCTTCTATACAGCGGAAGAGAGCTGGGGGCTTCCCGGGAACCCGTCTCGATCGCCTGTCTCTCTTGTAAATCCCCAGAGGGAAGAGAATGAGATGGTCATGCCTGGGATTCCAGGTCGGAGGACCTGACGAACGTCCCGTGGAATCCGTAGGGAACCCTCGACGGCAGCTTCACGGACGCCTCCGGCCGCATGTCGACGGCGTTCACTATCAGCAGCTCCGTCTCTGAGGTTCTCTCGTTGTGGACGAAGGTCACCACGTGCCCGTCGTCCTCCGAGAGTGAGATGTCGGAGTCGGAGCTGCGTGGCACGAAGTAGGGCTCGCCGCCGTAGCGGTCGTCGCCGTAGATGAACTTGGTGACCTCTCCCGTGGTGAGGTCGACCTTCGCGAATCCGGAGACCTTGGGCCACGGCTCCGCGATCGCCAGGTAAGCGTATCGCGTCTTCCTCCCGAGGAGGTTACGGTTGACCATGCCGGCCTCTAGGTTGACCTGAACCTGCTCGGCTATGGGCCGTCTTGTCGACTTGCCCGTCCTCGGGTCGAGCCTTATCTCCGAGAGGACGCTCTTCAGGCTCTCGTCGCACTCGTTGAACACGGAGTCCGGCGGCGTCATGCAGGAGCCGATGACCACGATCTCGCCGGTGGACGCCTCCTCCCATGCGTTCCACAAGTGGAAGCAGAAGCAGTCGGGGACCTCGACCCACCTCAACTCGGACGAGTCGGCGGCATATTTGGGAAGAATGCCAAAACGAGAGGTCTTCTCCTTGTCATACACCACTGGGGACCCACCCCGAATCATCTCCTGCAGCTTGAACACCACTTGCTGGTCCGGAATCACGACGAAGTTCTCCGTGATTGCGAAGTCGTGCATCATGGTGGGCTGGTCGAGCGGGATCTCGACGTCCGAAGATTTCTCGCCGTCGACGGAGAACCAGAAGTACTTGAGGTAGGGCCGGCGAACGACGTCGTAGCTGAGAGCGAAGAGCTCGCCGGTGGAGGGATCTAGCTTCGGATGGGCGATCATGGTCGAGTTGAGCTGACCCTCGAAGTCGTACCGCCCCACTGTCTCGAGATCACCGGAGGGACTGATCCTCACGTGGTAGGGGATGTCGTCCTCAGACATGGCCAGGAGCCGGCCGTTGAAGTAGACGAGGCCCGCGTTGGCGACGCCGGTTCCGCGGCTGTGATCCACCAGGCCGAATAGGCCGCGGGCGTAGAAGAGTAGGAGACGGGCAATGCCCGAGTGGCCGTGGAGCTCGCCAATGGCCTTGGGAAAGACGGGCCGCCCAACGGCCCGCTCCTGGACGAACCGCTCCGTCTCGGTGAAGCGGCAGGCGTAGCTGGCCTCGCCGTTGCGGAGCGTGACGGCGTGGACCATGCCGTCGCCGTCGAAGAAATGGTGGCCTGCGACGGGCTCGAACAGGGGGTTCGCGCCGTTCCGGAGGTAGACGCCATTGAGGCAGGAAGGGATGCGGCCGGCGACTGGAAGCTCGTGGCGGACGGACGTCTCCCCAACGGGCGCGAAATTTCCAGATATCTGGACGGCTGGGTCCGCCGTCTTGGGCAGGGGATGGGAGCGTTCCAGTACGTTGCAGATGAAAGCGTCCTCCAGAGAGTCCAGGGCGGTGGCGGCCCACCGCTGGAGGCGGTTCCAATTGGGCCTCCCTCGTGACGGAGAGCGGGATAGATCTCTTCGGTCTGGCTCTTCCTGGGCGGTCGTCAATGTCGTCGTCAACGGCGGCGCCGGCTGAACAGAGGAGGCATTTGGGCAGTAGGAGAAAGGGGATTGGCTTAAAGGGTCGAGGAGGGCAATCGAGGTGGATGTGGAGACTGCGGCGGCGTTGCAGCAGATAGAATTGGTGGCCTGGGATTGCTTCCCACTCAGTCTGATTGTTTCGCGGCGGCTAGGCTGCTCGAGAGCAGCGCCCAGGCAGAGCACTCGGCGGCGCGACCCGGTTCTCAGTGAAGAATTGGTTGCCGAATTGGCACAGCCGGCGGCAGCCATGGATTCGCCGTGCTGCTCGCGGGCCCGGACTGCAGAGAGCGTCGGTCGGTGGAGAAGGTCAGGGCAGCGGGAGGGAAGAACTCGGAACGCCAGTGCTCTGCTTGAGCTTGGGTAGAGGGAAAGTCTAGGGGAGGGATGCCTTTCGGAGAGGGCTGGCTGTGTGTTGCCTGAGAGTGATGTGTCTGGGAGAATGGAGGGGTTGGGTTATTTATAGGGGAGAGAAGGAGAGTGGACGGCGAGGCTGGGCTCGAGGAAGGCGTGGGGCGGTTAACAGAGGGCTTTCGAAGATGCTGGCTACCCCCGACGCGTCCCGGGGATCCACGTGGCCGTCCCTCCGAGGGCGAGCAGGCAACAGAGGAGCCCGGCGGACGAGGGCGGTGGGAAGGACCCACTGAGCCAGAACCGCCCAGCAGCGTAGCCCACCTACCTGTCCAACCGTGGCTCCCCTCCCCCTTTCACTCACTCGAGGTCTCCACGGCCAACAGGTTTGGCCACGTGCCCGCCGCTGGTTATCACCGGCGGGGACGACTTCATTGTCGTTGGCCTTCGGTCAACTCCCGCGTTGACCCATTTAACCCATTTACTGTTTTGCGCCGGCATCAGGCGATTTACCTGGTCAAACCCTTTCTTTCGTACGACGAGACACGGGGGACGGCGGACATTTACTGATCTCGGCTTACTAGCCTAGGCGCACGAAACGCCGGCCCATTCTTCGCGCCATTCTCTCTCCTCTCGAGTGGACTCGGAGTCGTATCCCGTTCCTCGTCCCCTCTGCCGTCAGCCGACAGGGCGTTGACCCCGGTGCCCTCTCTCCCTCAGTTTCTTGGCCGCCACGCACAAAACCATCCCCCCCTTGCCTTCGAAGAAGTGAACCCACATAAAAAACAGCGTGCCCTTCGACCTACTAGCGTTCTAATTGGATGAATACGGAGACTAGCAATGGCAATCATGGGACGTATTTGACGATGCCCGTTTCTCTACCCCACCACGTTCTGTTGACGACAACGATCAATCCTCGCATATGGAGTTCGTCTCTCGTTGACGGTGGAGATGTGAAAGCTTGCTAAAGGACGGCCCACTGGGTCCCAAATCTTGCTCTTATCATTATCTCATCTTCTAGATGCTCTTAGCACCGAGCCCCCAAAATATCGCGAGGAAGGAGCCGTCCTCTCCGCCAGGCGCCTACAACCTACTTCGACGGCAGGCCTTACCATGAAATCCCGAGAGGCTGTCAAGCCGTGCTTCGCCCCTCCTATCTCCTCTATCGCCTCACATTTGGCTTCTCAACTGTGGCCTCTCTAACGTTGACGGCAACCCAGATGAGCTGATATCTCCGGAAAAATGTCGCGGTTGACTGCAGGGACAGGCAAAGACCAGGAAACGAAGTCCGAAGTGAAAATCGTCTGACACAGTATCTCTTCTTGGTCAATGTCGAAGAAATAATGTTGGAGGAAACGGCCAAGTCGGGTCCAATCATTGCTTTCTCCGATGTAGTCACAACCCATTGGGTGTAGCAGGCGACCCTTATGTCGAAATAGCGTTGACAAAGGAAAAGCCGGCCATGGAGGTGTCAGCGACTGTGGAAGATTAACTGCTGCTCCGTTCCGTAATGTACCCAGTAGTGTCGAGACAATGAGAGGAAGACCCTGTACCATTTGTTTCTGATTTCAACTCGCTGTCTCAGACGTTCAAGTCAATGCCGGTGGAAAATGTACTGATTATTTCTTCTACAAGCGCAGGTGGAGAGAGAGAGAGAGAGAGAGAGAGAGAGATAGAGAGAGAGAGAGAGATAGAGAGAGAGATAGAGACGCACATGTCTCGTGATAAACCCAAGTTTTCAATCTTGTTAATTCGCTCGCAGGATGGCATCTTTGAGCTTGGATGAGGAATGTTAAGGATGATGGAAAGTTAAGGACGAGTTAGAGAGGAAAGCGGGGACTGGACTGTTCGAGGAGTCTTTGACGTCAGCTTGAACATGGGGATTCTCTGACGCAGATCTTATACATTTTCTTACACTTGAAACCTGTTCGCCGTAACCAGCTGATAAGTGGACGGATCGGTAGTTAGATCACATCATCTCTCCCATAATTTGCCAAATAAAATTCAAGGACTTAAAGAATTCTAGGAGGGGGAATCCTCATCGTGCAGAGCACGTCGCGCAATCTTAAATTCATCCACAAACTTTAGACACATTGCCAACCCCCCCCCCCTCTATGTATGTATGGATATATTTATTTGTCAATCAATACAGAGGCCAAATTACAAACCTCCATAGAAATATTTCCGATAGGGATCATGAAAGATATCGATCACACACCTGCTGCGGAGATTCGTTAGGCACTTTTTTCCTGTTGTCTTCGAGAGCGGACATCCAACTTTATGGATGCGTTGTTTGGATGCGCAGAGCTCCAATCACAATCTTCTTCTGAAAGTCATCAAAGAACCCGCCCTTTGGATTCTTTAGGATCCCTGGGCAGACAGATCGCTGGTGGATGCGATCAAACTGGTGATTCTTTCTAGTTGAAGAGTCTATGGGCAGTTCTGTGCCTACGTCTCCCCTCTCGGAGGCAAGCGGTGGGCAGGTGCCCTCTTCGGAGACTGGATTACCATATCAGACGCTCATCCAAGTTGGCGCGGGTGGACCCTGGGCGGAAACAAACATCTGCCTCTCGCAAAAATAATATTATTGTACAACGGGCCTCCACCTTCTATTTGATTCCAAATGAATGATGAGAGGGGGGAGGGGATGGGTGGGGGATGGAGAGGGACTTCGCCATTATTCTACAATATTTCTCTTCCCTTCACTGGTGAATTGTTTTCGTGTGCTTTCCTATGAACCCATCTTTGTCCCTATGGTCTATCGTTTGTTCTTCCGGTTACATCTCTTTCGGGCGTTCAAACAACAACCACCGGTAGGTTCCAGCTCCCAATCATTGGAGAGAGAGCTAATCTCCTGCATGCTTATCTTCCTCGACGATGTATCTAGTTTCAGAATGCGGCCATATAATAACGATGGGAGGGATAGTAGCACACGGCCGACTTGCCGCCATTTTGCGGGGCGGCCGTCAGGCGAATTTACAATCAATCACATTCGCCCGTTAAATAAGAACAATGAGAGGCTCGTTGCTCTTGATCGGCGATGGCGTTGGAATCGAATCTGGAGAACCCATGTGGCATTCCAGGGTCCGTTAAGGTGTAGAGAGAGAAGAGGGCGGTGTCCACGCTGCTGATTACACGTAAGGGAAAGATTCTCTGTTTTGACCGGGAAGCTGTCGGAGAGAGGAGGGGGGGCGGCAAACGTGTCTAGATACGACTGGATTGCCTTGACTTTCCACGCGTCTTCCTAAGGACCTTTAGAGTTCATGCTGTGGAAAGAAAGAGCAGCAGCTGGAAAAGGGCGGAAAAGGGAAACCTCCGCATCTCAAGCGAAATACCGCCCAAAGACAAAGCTTTGACTGGAACCTACGCCGTGACGTGGCCAGCGTAGAGGGATATCAAAACAATCACACCGGCGTCACCGACCGATGACTATTTAGGAATTGTTAGACCGCGTCCCGGCACGGGAGAGTGACGTGGAGGGCGGCGATTACACTTGGGCGGAAATCAGTATCCTCGGGGCTTTAGAAAGTCGGCGAATCTTCGTTGGAAGTCGCAGAAGGAAGCGATAGGTCTGCTGGACAGTCAAATCCGCGCGCTAGTCCTTCCAAGAAGGTGACGCAATCCTCTCAAAATGAATTTTGTAACATGGGACTGTAGTGTTTATCTTATTTGCCACGAGTAACTACCGTCTCTCCCTCACGCCAAGTTAGTGGTTTGACCCACCAAATGTTTATGCATGCGTAGCCGTTACAACGTGTGTGAGACAAGATGAGAAGAGGTTAAAGAAATTGGGGGCATTCAAGAATTACTCTGAAGAAGAAGCCTTGTGGCCTACAACGATCTCAGCCCCCACATTGTGGGTTCGCGAATGGCGTGCGTTGCCACGGCATGGCAAACAGCTCAATGGGCTGCCACATTGGAGCCTTACAATGCACAATGAAGGGGCGATGAACCTTCCGAACGCCAAACGCTTTTGATTCCGGCGACGGAGAATTATGCGGGCGACTTAGATAATGCCATCGGCATGCGGCCGCATTTGAGTGCTTTCTTGGGGGTTTTCTGGACAGCGTCATCATTGACTGAGAGAAATTAGGCACCGAACCTTATCAAAAGAGAAACTCCCAGAGGGGAGAGAGCGAGAGCGAGAGAGAGAGAGCGTCACGACGGCTGGACGGGAATGCGCAAACCGGTCGCTACGAGTGCGTTTCCCCATTATAGTCCACAATGCGGAGTTGGTTTTAAATGGAATAAGCGGAGGGCGCGTCTACGTTGACGCATACCATAGATTGGACGTCTAATCCTCGTGACGAAACTTGGGACAGGAGGACCTGCGGACCCAGCTGACCAGAGAGAGCCCTCACAATCATTCACGTGGTTGTCACATGGGCTCACGATGGAGTCCGCTTTCTTTATTGTCAGCCCGTCGTTGCAGAGCCTGGTCAACGCGTGTAGCCACGAGGGCCCCCCATCCCCACCATTCTTCTATCTCTGAGGGGCGCAGAGGAATGGGCCCTTGCTGTCACCGTCAGTTTATACGGAGCAGACCGCCCGTACTCCGGAGGAGATTCTTCCCTCGGCCTCTCCTCGCCTTCCAAACCAGAAAAAACTACCAACCGCCGGCGCGCCGCCCCCACCACCGGATTCAAGCCGCTCTACCCACCCCTAGTGGCAGCTGCCGAAGAGAGAGAAGAAGATATCGTTTTTCCCCGGCGCCGTCCTCGTCCTCCATTGTCACATCGACCTACCACCGTCTCCGGGCCCCCCCGACAAAGAGACAAGTGCGTTCTAACGAGTTTCTAGGACCTCCTCGAATCACCTTGTTATATATTGGTTACGTACAGCTTTAGAATAGTATTTGAATAACATGGCTGTGTTGCAGTCGTTCACGTTCACATTTAATCAATTAATGAATTTGCAGTTGCACTGTACACATTTTCAACGCAATCTTCGAAGATGCGGATAGAAATGTTCCAGCGTGTGAACACGGGGAAAGAGGAAGGAGAAAGTGTCGTGAGAAACTAAATCACAGTTTATTGTAATTTTCTACTTTTACGAATGCATCCGTAATCCAATTTTAGCTTTAGACTTATCATAAAAAATTTGCACAAACTATAACTTGTTGTCCCTATGGTACACAGACTTCGACTGAATAACATACCTTGCACAGGCACACTACCCTAACTTTGTGAAGTCATCATTGCATAAGACGTTTCTTTTTAATTTACTCTTTTGAATCCTGAAAACAACTCAGCTAATTAATTGAAGCAAACTTAAGATCTTATTTATCCATGGGATTTTTGACATCAGTCGTCTGTTGCATTGAATGAGTCAAGGAACGTCTATCACATTGATTAAGTAGCAGTCGATTTTTTTTAAGGCAAATGACATTACTTAACATCAGTCGATTTTTCAGTCAGACGTCAAATACATTGACCAATCTAGGAGCTCCGGGCAGCCTTGCGGCGCGGCCGTAAATCCAAAAACGTCATTTGCCTAATCCTCAATGTTCTGACTTGGCCGCCCATGATGGGCTGTCTGGTTTATCACGAATGTATTGAGGGAGAGAGACATACTCGTTTCCACAGTCGAAGTACCTACCCATAACTATCTTGTGTCCGAAGATTACCGGGCTTAGCATCCAAAGTGAAGCAAGATTCTGTTCTCAGCTT
Source organism: Spirodela polyrhiza (assembly GCA_024713555.1). Taxonomy (NCBI): domain Eukaryota; kingdom Viridiplantae; phylum Streptophyta; class Magnoliopsida; order Alismatales; family Araceae; genus Spirodela; species Spirodela polyrhiza. Next base: position 3,432,127 of record CM046539.1, read on the forward strand.
TCCTGCCAGACAAGGTACGTTACATGATTCACGACTTCAAGAGGAAGCGGCACACCGCGCCTCGTTCCACCCGGACGAACGTGGCAATGGGCAACCCCGGTAATGTGTTCTGTAAGATGGTACCCGCTGCCACATGACTGAGAAACTCACTCTGTCCCCCGTTCCTCCACATCCCTACATAGCCGATGAGGGTAGAAGTTGAGTCAGAAAAAACGTAGGACGACAGAGCATTTGGTCTGGATATCTAAGGCAAAAGGAGTCTCTATACCTCACAAAGCAGCGAGGAGATCCAGCCGAGCATTCTATCGTACGTATTACAGTCAGATAACACCAAGGAAAACGGGGTTATTAATGATTTTGTGTTATGCGAAGCAGTGTTGCTGCTAGGCGAGATAACATGAGGGAAGAGGATGGAAGTCATCGTTTGAAATGCACCGGTACCCATAAAAATGTTGGCAATGATATAACATTCGTTGTTAGCAACAGTGGGGTGAGGTCACAGCCGTCGACATCGAAATAGAATATGACCCATTGTACTTGAGACCCATTGAATTTCAATCCGAGTGCACTCATTTGTCTCATATATTCTGGTTGAGTTTGCTTGGGAGAGAATTCCATTGATCTCAGGTTTTTTAAAAACTAATCTTAGCCTTGTACTTGGCAATTCATTACACATGATCTATAGTGGCTTGTTTTCTGACCTTTAATTCGTTAGATTGTAATAATTTTGCATTTGCATTTTCTGTATTATGATTTTATTCATAGTATAATTTGAATCAGAACATAACATTACTTTGTGATCTTGTTTTGATAAGTTTCTCACTAGTTGAAAATTTAGTGACAGATAGGTATTTGTTGTTGGTGTTAAATAACTATTATTTAATAATATTTATAACTGAATTTTAAATAATAATTATTAAAGTAATGAGTCTTATGTTGAACATAAGGAGTAAGAATAATTTTTCATGAATATTAATTTTGATTATATTTTAAAATCATTTTTATATATTTTTAAACTTTTATAATTTAAATTAAAAAAATTAATCTTTTTAGGTTTTAAATAAATAAGGAAAAGAGAAGGGAAGATAGACAGGTGATTTTGAAGGGATTAAAGGGAAGAATTTTGGGGGATAGACATGGGATTTCAAAGGAACTTTTGGAGAAAATTTTGAGAGATAGAAATGAGATTTAGAAGGGATTTTAAAAGAATTTTAGATGAAAAATATGAGAGAGAAAATGACAAAATAGATGTTAATAAGTGAGAGAAAGTCATGCTCAATGTGTCTTGCATTGCATTGACCTTAATTTTAGGCTGAATATGTGAGAGAGAACTTGTGAAAAAGGTATGCAATTGCACTAGAAAATGTCTAAATCAATTTTACACTGAATTTTTAAGGATTAAAAATTGAGAATTATTAGAGTTATGAAAGCATCATGTTTTGATGATGAAAAAATCATCAAAATTTAATAAGAATAATCTGATTAGCGAATTATACTTCAATATATACATATGTAGATAATAGATGAATGCATCATATATAGACTAGAATATTGATTATGATGTAACTTCTGAAGACATATACATGTAACAAATATCTCATGATTTTAAGCATGCAATTGACAAATTAATCAATGAACTAAGTTCTCATGTATGAATCTGAGTAGTCAAATCAAAAGATCATAAGAAACCTATCATATTATATGTTGTTGTATGAGAATGTTATTATTTACAAAAATCAAGTATCTATAGACTCACCCATAATTTTACTTTATAACAATGAATGATTTTAATATAGAATTAGTCATATAATCAATCAAAGTGTCAAATTCATTGAAAAAGATTTTTTGAATATACAATAAATATATATTAAAAACCATGTAGACCAATCTCAATTGAGATACTATGATTTGAAATATTGAGATTGAAGTTTACAAAGTATACTTACATCTCATATCTTGTTTAACTGAATTTGAATAATTTTTGATTGATAAATCATTATTTCCATAAGACATGTCATGTTAGATTCACTTTAGAGTTTATTAGATTCTTATTAGTTTATGTGCACTAACCATTGTCGAATACAAATATTAAGTCCTACAAGATTCACATGTTGATTTTCTTAGAGGACATTTAATGTAGCAAAAGGACATGTTATATTAGATTCACACAAGCTTTGAATTTAATCATATTTTAAGTAAATCTTATTGTTGGAGATTTTGGAAAATTAATAAACAATTCATACATGATTTATTTATAAATACAATTGATCTATATCGTGAAAAATTAATCCTTCATGTAGAGTATTCAAGAGGAAAAGATAGAGGATGGGTGAGTTGGTTGTTCATTGATTTAGAAGGAACTACTTTGAAGAGAGCATTCAAGATATTGTTTATCCCTAAGTTGAGATGGATGACAAGCCTTTAAGCTACTATGCTAGTTGAGAGAAACATCAAGAAGATAAAGATTCAAATGTCTACACATTCGTCTTCTACTACTACAAGAATTCAGTATATTTAATACATATTGTCTAGATAAACCCACTATGATATTGATTTATACTTGTGAGTTAAAATAGTGATTATATATTTGATCACCTAGGGAACTATCCTATGAAAAAAGTGGTGTATAACCTCTTAGAGTTGTGATTCTAGATGAGGGTTTCTAGGTGGAATCTTGGGGGGACTAAATCTGTGAAATCACTAATTGTGATTTGAACAATCATATAATGGAACCCAAGGGTATAGAGTGTCCTTAAAGAGTGGGCGTAAGGTGGTGTTGAATTGCTATAAAATAGTGAGTCCACATTATCAGTCCATTAAGATCAATCCAAGAACAGAGTGCAAGTAAATTATGAAAATAAATCCTTCAAAGAAAAGAAAGAGTAGATCAATTCAACCTCTCATTCTTGATCCTTGTTGGCCTAAAACCCAAAAATGGTATCAGAGCTTATCTTTTAATTACAAGAAATAAATTTCTTTGAGTAGATCTAATGGCCAACATATTAGAATACAACCTAGAAGGAGGATCAATATAGTGACCACCCAGACTAAATGGAATGAATTATGGTTTTTGAAAACATAGAATAGAGTTATTTATTTAGGGGATAAATTATCAACTACGAGAAATTATTGTAGATGGATCAATAGTAGTCAATAAAGATCTCCCCATAGATCAAGAAAATTCTATCCATCAATATCAAAGCATGAAATATCCTCACAAATGGTATAGATACAAAAGAATATTATAAAGTAATGATCTATGAGATAGTAAAAGAAGTTTGGGACAAGTTTCAGGTCACACATGAAGGAAATACTCAAATCAAGAGATGAAAAATATAACTATCTCATGAGCTAGAGATGTTCATCATGAAGGATGAAGAAATGATTTCTAATATGTATAGCATATTTATTACAATTGTGAATGGTCTGAAGAATCTATGAAGACCTCAGCCTTAGGAAGATTTGAATAAAAGATTTTAATGGCATTATCAGCTGGCTAAATTTATAAGATCACTACCATTGAGGAATCAAAGGACTTAGTAAACTTGCCCATAGATGATCTAATCAGATCTCTGCTGACTTATGAAATGGGGATAGGAAAGACCAAAGTAGGAGCTCAAAGAATACTCAAGAAGACTGTTGCATTAAAAAGTGCTAAATTCAAAGTGGCTCAAGAAGAGTCAGGAGATGAGGTAGAAGGGGAGGAAATTGCAATGCTATATAAGAAAATAGGTATAATATTGATGAAATCTAGAAGTAGAAACATCTCCAAGAGGCCATAGGATCCAATGTCCAATATCTTTGATAAATCAAAGAAAGAGCTAATGTATTTTGAGTGTAGGAAACCATGTGATCTTAAGGTAGACTATCTACGTCTAAAAAACAATATCACAAAGGAGAGAGTGATGGTGGTAACATGGAGTGATGACAATGATAGTGCTACAGAACATGAAGAAGAAAAGAAATAAAACTTATACTTCAGGACAAACACCTTAAAGGTATATGATTTTCATGATGAGACACCTATAAATGAATTGCTAGATATGATTTATGATTTACATGATGCACTAAAGAGGGAAAGGGCTAATCAAAGAAAATTCTTCAATGAAAATGTAGAACTAAAAAATAGAGTGATGTCATGTGTGAAAAATTGGAGATTGATCATGAACACAAGGAAATTCATAAATATGAGATGAAAGAACTGACTAATGAAAAGGTGCTACTAAAGTCTGAAATAGAGAAGCTTAATAAAGAAAATTCACTTTTGCTAAAGACTATTGACCATCACATTGTAGAAAAAAGATTTGAAAATGATAGTCATAAAATCTATTCCTTGAAATTTAAGGATAGTCAACAGAAGTTAGAGAGGCTTATATGAACAATGAAGGATTGGATTATAATAGAACTGAAAAGGATCAAATTGAGAACCGGAAAAATTATACTATAATATTTATGCTACACACATCAAAGAGTAGAAATAACCTAGTTAAATCTCTTTTAGTCAAGAATTATTTAGAATTTAAATCTCCAATACCTATAACTCTGACGATTGTTCCTAGGATAAATGAGTATCTACATATTTTTCAAGAACATGAAAATTTAAAAGAACTAGTTAAAAAGTATCATTTAATAAATACAAATAAATATGGGTACCTAAGGAGATGTTATAATATATTAGGAGCATTAGTCTAGATAATATCTAGATCCGTGTAATGAAATAAATTCATTTATTTTAGGACCCTCTTCGGGTGGAAGAAGTCCTCTGGTACCTTGAGAGTAGGTGTTTGAGGCACATGACCAGAGAGAGGAAATAGCTTACCTTGTTCACTACCCAAGAAGAATGTGATGTTCATTTAGGAGGGAATAAAAAAAATCATAAGATATGGTTCTTGATGCCCTTGGGCATGGATTATGATATTAAAAAATATAGGAGAAAATATATAATTTATGATTGATATTATTTACAAGATTATGATAAATGACTCGTAGGTTTCATGTAAATAAATCTATTATTTATCTTGTGACATTATGACTAACTTTTAGGTTAAGTGAAATCATGAATAGGTAATGTGCCACATATAGATACATATTTGTTAAAAATCAAATATTTAATAGGTAAATGATGGTTATGTTTTAAATTTATTTATCCATGATTATTTAACCATTTAAGTGTAGCTATTATTTACTAGTCACATGTGTCATTAACATAAAAAAAAAGGTTTGAAATATCAAATGAGCTCTTGTGACTCTTGAATCGAAAATCTGAATGATGACACGTCATTTGCTTACATGGAGAAAATGACTAGCTTAACATCAAATATGAAGACAAAGTCAATAAGAAAATTATGCGCCTATGAGAGAAAAATCTTTAGTACAAATTTAAAATCAAACGGACTAGAGAATAGCGAGGTATTGAATTCACAATGATCATAAGTCATTGCCACATATTCTAGAAAATGATAAGTATTCAAACTAACTTTTCAACTTTGTCTCTCAAGCAAAATGTAGAAATCTATTGGAGGACGATGCCCTACAAGTAAAGAAAATAGGAGAGATTAAAAATAATGATTTCACTTTGATCTACAATAAGTTATGTCTCTCATGATCAAGTATCATCACCGTCAAGCTTCAATTACTCACATACTACATCATCCTTCCTTGTCAATGATTGGTAATCAAGATAAAGCTTGAATCTCTCAAAGAGGCTCTCCATCAGGCCCTAAGGTAACCGGGTGGTGAGTGGAAAGTGATTTTGGGCAAAGGCACGAGGTGCTCTAAGCCTTATTTGGCTTAAAAGGGGCTGGATCTCTATAGAGGTCGAACATGAGGTGTTAAGGCTGCTAATTGTGTTAAAATTAGTGTGTATTTTTGAGAGAACTAGTGAAATACTAGTAGAAAGGATCCTTCAAGACTTAAAGTAGTTAATAGATAACTCTCAATATTTACATGATAATGTCATTAGTATTTCTGTGATTTATGCTTTAATTTTGATTAAAATATTTGTAGAATACTTTAAATTAGAAAAGTTCGATTTAAAATGATTCACATGATTTTAATGTTAATTTCTAAGAATTACATGAAGAAATCAGTCATGTAATATGATGATAATATTTCTCACATGTTTTTATGTTTTATATTATTTTTGAGAATATTTCTATGTTTATACTGATTTTATAGAAATATTAAGGAAATTTCAGAAAAATCATTAAATTCAGAAAATTAGTGAAAATTTTGAAAAATCGGCAAAAATCACATTGGATGATCAATTGATTCTCTAGAGAGAAATTTGGCAAGTAAATTGACAAAAATCAATTCAAAATTCTGGTATAATGAAATGCATGTCATTTTTATAGTTTATAATCATTTAAAACTAATGAAAAATCAAATCTTTTCAGGGTTTTTGAGTTAATGATAGACGCACGGATAGCGGCAATAAATACGACAATTAATTGTAACAAATCGGTAAAATATGCACAAAGGAAGATTGAAAAGGTGTTTTCGAAGAGGAAGAAGGCATCCTCGATTATTCTACACCCCCCCCTTGGATCAAAACCCCTCTCGTCTGGCCGCTACAGACACCGAATTTTGCCCAATCCATCCATCCAATACAAAAAATGGATTTTGTCCAAATTTCCCCCTCATTCAGCTGCTATAAAGATTGAATTTCTTTCATAAATCTTCCCCATTCTTCACCCGATACAAACGGTGAAGAATTTCTTCCGAGGATCCTTCTCCAAATGTCACGGCACGCTCAGAGTTGAATCACCTTCACTGCTTAATTTTAGCAAGTGATAGTTGTTGGGATTGTCAACCATCGATTGGAGAAGGTGTAAGAAACCAATTGGTGCACTAAGCCTATACAAATTGATCGTATTTGGGTGGAAATCCGATCGACGATTGTGCCACCCAGTTCTTCCATAAACTTCAATTTTTGTTCATTTTTACTATTTTTAGATTCCAATAATACATCTTTCGAGCCTTCATCATGTTTCGAACAAAAGCCTTTTTCTATTAATTTCTTATTTCCATCATTGTGGCTTTGGTTTGATCTATTTACGTGTTGATGTATTTCCATCGACCATGAATTTGGGGCTTTTCTTTGCAGGCTAATGTCAATAATCCCCAAATTCACAATTTTAGCTTATTTCGTTTTAATTTAGCTAGAGAATAATTAAAAAAATAATATATCAAATAAAAATTATAAATAATTAATAATATTTTATCTTCCATGTGATCGACCTGAAAAATCTACTAAAAATATTTCTTTATTAAGAATTGGCTTATTTTCTAGAATTTATAAATTTTAAATTTGCTGAATTTTCTTAGCAACAATAGAAAATAGTTAGACATTAGGTAAGGGGTAAACTAATATAAAAAGATTTTGTCTCATAATGAGATCCCACTGAAAGAGAGAGAAAGTTGTTATGTGCGTAAATTAATCACATAGAGTCGTGTTAACACATGTGTTGACATGTCTAGGATCTAGGAAGAAAATTTGAGATTTCTAAAATATCAATTCACCCTCCCCCCCTTTGTCTATGACAATTCCCTGAATTATCATGTTAAAAGGGCAATATGATTAATGATTAAAGCCTAAAGAATATAGGAATATGACAATTATATATTAAATACTTTACTTACATATCTTCATACTTTAGTTTATGAATCATATCATTTTCCTATTTTCTATAGGAATGTGAGCATCAAAGCAAATGACAAAGGGGAAAATTAATTTGCAACTATGATACATGGCACATAATGCAATCAAGGGCATTTATGTAATATGTAAACATAAAAAAGGTAAAACTGTAAAGAAGACTTACTTATAAATGTTGCAGGACATAGGGGCAAAACCGAAAGGTCTAAGGTAGGGCACACGAGCCCAAAAGAGGGGAGCTGCCACCAGCCCTCTCCTCATTCACGATCAGCCTTTCTTTCTCTTCCCCCCTTGGTGCGTCCCTCTCCTACTGTGGGGACGGCCTGCTCCTCCTTTCTTCCTTGGCACCACCTACAGCAAACCATAGGTGGGCCGGCTCACCTCTCCTTCCCTCATCCGGTGGTGACAGCTCCGGAACCAGATCGTGGGTCTCCTCCTTTGGCACAGCAAGAAGAGGATCAACCGAAGACGCCCCTGCGTGAGGCTGCCGTTCCCTCCCCACGTCCGTTAGAACAAGAGGGAGGAATCATTATCATTTTGCTCCTTTGACTCTTGTGTAGTTGAATTTCTTTGATCATGGTTAATTCAATCAAAACTTACTGCAATGAAAATTCTTGGTTATGGTTGCTGAATTTTAGAGAGTTAAAAAATCAAAATATCATCACCTATTCATATACATTAGCTAATTCAAAGTTCTCCTTGAGTTCGACCCTAATCCACTATATATCTAAGATATACATATATTTAGATAAGGTTTATAAATATAGAATTTGAGGATTTTAATTATCAACGACTGAAGTCCATCAGTCTAGTTTCTAGATCTTTCAATTGGTATTAGCGTTAACCTTGATTCACATATATTTACATATCTCAAGGAGTAGATCCTATGGCTAGTAAAAGCATCATATTTTCAAACCCTAGACCACCTATGGTTGATAAAACTAACTATGTTTTTTGGAAAATCAAAGTTAGAATCTATACTATAGGTTAATGATCAAAACTTTAGAAAATGATCAAAAAAGGACTAGAAACATCTGATGATAAATCTATAGAGGAACAAAACTCAACATAAAATGTAAGGGCCATGAATATTTTATTAAGTGTTATTCATATTTTTGAGGTTAATTATGAACAAAGTTATGAGACAACCAAAGAAATATGAGACAATCTCGAAATGACGTACAAAGGGACTTCACATGTAAAAGAAACCAAAATTGACATTTTCCTGAACAATTATGAATTATTTCAAATGAAAAAAGGTGAATCTATTCCTAAGTATGTTAAAAGATTTGATGAAATTATTAATAGAATGAAAAATATTAGAAAAACTTTTTCTACGTTGAATTGAGTAGAAAATTACTCAGATCTTTGACTGATGATTGGATGGCCAAGAAAATAGTAATAATAGAATCTAATGATTTAAATGTAACTTCTCTTGAATATATTATTGGCTCTCTTTTAACACATGAAGCTAATGTAGCTAGAAGTAAATCTTTTTTTGAAAAATATAAAAATAATCTTTCTCTTAAATACACTGAACTTTTAGATGATGAAAATGAGATTACTTTATTAACTAAAAGGTTAAATGATGTGGAAAAGGAAGAGGAATTTTAGGTGCACAAAAGATGTGAATATACCACTTGAAAATGTTGACCTATGTTTTGAGTGTAAGAAACTAAGTCACTTTAAGTTGACTGCTCAATGTCAAAAATAAGAAAGAAAAAGAAAGTAATGATGGCAATGTGGAGTGATAGTGAGTTAAGTGCTGATGAAGAGAGAAAGAGCCAAGACAATATATGTCGAATAGCAAAGACATTTAAGGTATGTGATTTTGATTTTTTTTCTTCGTAAAAAGATTTTGGTGAATTTATGTATGTTGTTGATAGTTTGAAAGGAAAATTCAAAATAGAACAAATTGAGAGTCAAACACTTAGAAAGTCAATTAGAATACATGAGGATAAAGAAAAGAATTAAGCAAAAATTATTGATAGATTATCTATCGAAATGAACAATTTCTTGAGAAACTTAATATCTTTGATGAAAACTACGATGACACCTATTTTGACACATCTTCTAGTTGTGAATCAATATAGGATATAGATCATACACCTGGTGACGTGAATTAATCGTTGTATAATAAATCATCTAAATTTAAAATTTTTATAAAACTAGAAAAGACCAATTCTTAGAATTTTAAATGTTTATTAGAGTGAATAAATCAATTATAAATTGATAAAAAATTCAAAAAATAGTGAGAAATTTCCAAGTCGATCATAGGGATGTAATATAATATCCATAATATTTCAGAATTTTCTTGAAGAAATATGATTTTTTATGATTTTTTTAACTAAATGATAAATATAATCTATTTAATAAATACAAAAAGGAAATAAGGCAATGATGTCAAGTGACGTTAGTGCCTAAAGAACACGAATTGGGTAGAAATAGAGTTCCGACCTATGATTCTTTCATAAGCGATTATTGTCAAATTAATAGATCAAATTTAGTTCTGTAAAAGCCCAAAGAATCATAACTCAAGTACAAAATATTTTGGATGTTGAAATCATGCCAAAGATTACTAATTTAAATGAAAATAAAGCTTAAAATAGGAAAAACAGAGTTTTGACTTTGCGGCGGTGATTGTCGGAGTTCTACGTGTTCAAAAAAGAAATCGTGTAATGTCCACGGCCTCGAAGGCTCTCCTTGAACAAAGACAATGTGGGTGATCTCTAGAACTTCTTTCGAAGCCTAGAAATCGGTGGAATGGATCGCCAAATCGTTTCCGACAGCTGTCACCCGGCGGAAAGGAAAAACAGTGACTTACAACCCTTTGGTGACTGTCACTCGATGGAGGTGTGCTGGATGGAGGTGGGGCGCATCTCAGGGGCTTCGTCCTCAAGTTAGCGCAGCGAGAGGAGGCCTTTTATCGCATCTAGTATGCTCTCAGGAGGTGGCGACTCGTCTCCCGGCGGATCGTCCTTTTCCTGGTGACAACTTGTTCGTTGATCAAGTGGAGATGATTTATTCATTGAGTTTGTGATGTTTTGTCGAGAATCTTACACCAATTTTGGCCACGATGATCTGCGAATCACGTTGACTAAGTTTTTGCTGAATTTTTTGTGATTTTTGCAGCTTAATCACTCTCTGGAAATCACAATTTCTTCGCCGATTGTTCGCTTGCGAGAGAGAGAAAGAGAGAGAGATGAGATAAGTACTAAAATGCCTTCAATTTATGACGTCATAAGGATCATTTTATATCAGCCATTTATAAAATATGTGGGAAAAAATAAGGCACGGGGTTTAGTCCCACATCAGTTTTCTATGCGAGTTTCACCTGCATATATTACGGGCACTTCTTTGGATATCAATAGGCACAAATCACCCGCGTGTGTACAAACACTCCTTGCCCCATGCCCGACTGGCCACCGGTGATGTGGAAGGGGAGTGACGCACATGTCAGCCACTTGAGCGCCTAGCTCGTGGTCCGCTTCACCAGCCACTTGAGCCTCGAGCTCATGGTCTGGTCCTTAGCCGCTCGAGCCTTGAGCTCGTGGTCCTTAGCCGCTTAGTAGCTCTGCGCGACTAGGCCTCTGACCCGCTAGCAGGCCTAGTTGGCCGGCGGATTTTTTTATTTTTCCTTAAATATATTTTTTTTCATTTCTCTCAACAAAATAAAATTATAAAATCATGTAATTAAGTAAAAATTCATATTAATCAACTAGAAACCACTTTTCACGACTTAACACAAAAATAAGTCTATTTATCATGAGTTACGACTAAAAACATCATCTTACTAAATTATTAACTCATGATAATGAAGACTTATCATCTGGTGAAGACACACTATTAGTGGAAACACCAAAGAGCTAAAGATTCTTATCTGATTTATCTATTTCAACACTTGATTGCATTATGTATGATAAAATAATTTTTAATTTAAATACAAAAAATCAAGTTCTTAAAAATCAGAACAATATATTACACACTTAAATTGAATGGGCCAAAGAAAATGATATTAAAATAGAAAAGAAATTTACTAATTTGAAATCTTTTTATGATAAATTATATAGAAGTCAGGGAACATTGAATATGCTACTCACAAGTCAAAAAAGGTCATTAAGAAAGGAAGGATTAGAATTGAATTCTCATCATATTAAACCTTATATTAAATCTAAAAACATATCTAAAACATGTTATATTTGAGTACGTAAGGGTAGTATAGTTAAACTCAAAGTATTTGGGATCCCAAGCTAAAAACTTAATTATGTTTTCAGGGAGATCTCTAGTGAACAACTTCACAATGGTACTTGGGTAGTGGGTATTTAAGACATGATTGAAGATCAAAAATAGTTCTCAACATTCAATCTAATGGATGGAGAGAATTAATATTTGGGGATGATAAAAAGGAAAGTATATAAGGGTATGGAAATATTTCTTTAAACAATTAGTTCTTAATTAAGAATATTTCACTTTTTGATGGTTTAAAATATAATTTAATTAGCATTAGTCAATTATGTGATAATGACATGGAAGTTGAGTTTAAACAGAATTGATGTTTAATTATAGATGATAAAAAATATGAAGTTTTACTTGCTCATGGCAAAGTCAAAAATGCTTATGTGATAAATTTTGAAAATTTGATTAAATCTAATATTTGTCTTGTTGCTGAAAAAGATGAAGACCAGATGGATCTTTGCCATAGAAAACTTGGTCACATAAATATTAGAATCATTCATAAACTATCAAAATTAAGACTGGTTAGAGGATTTTCAAAATTGTCAAACATAGAAAACTTTACATATGAGAGTTGCATCAAAAGAAAACAAAATAAAGAACCATTTAAAATGAAAGAACACATCTCATCATCACTAGTCTTGGACTTAATTCATTTAGATTTTTTTTGATCCAAAGAAAACTGCTAGCTTAGCTGGAAAATATTATGGCTTAGTTATTATTGATGATTATACACAATTTACTTGGGTATTTTTCTTGGTTCAAGAAAATGAAACATATGATTACTTCACTAAATTTGCAAAGAAAATATAAAATAATTTAGACATGAATATTAAGAAAATTCTAAGTGATCATGGTGGTGAATTTTAAAATGCTTTTTTTCTAATTTCTAGGATAAAATAAGAATATCTCATAATTTCTCAACAGCTAGAACACTTGAACATAATGGTGTAGTTGAAAGGAAAAAAGGACATTAATTTATCTAGAATTATATTGGCTGATAATGATCTTCTAAAATATTTTTGGGCTGAAGTTAATACTACATGTTACGTTATCAATAGAGCATTACTCAGATCAAAATTAAAAAAAACTCTTTCTGAATTGCTGAGGAATAAAAAGCTTAATCTAAGTTATTTTAAATCATTTGGTTGTAAATGTTTTATTTTGAATAGTGATAAAGATGACTTAGAAAAATTTGATCAACGAAGTGATGAAAGAATTTTTCTAAGATATTTTAAAAATTCTAAAGTATTAGAATTAATAATAAAAAAATTAGTTTCTCTAAGAATCTATCCATATAAAATTTAGGGAACAACTAAAAGTTTAGAAAATTATGCATTTAGAAATTAACTATGTTAATAGAGGTTCTAACAATAGTAAACAAGCAGAAGACGAAGAAGAAAAATTACCTCATTTAGAACCAAATCTTGAACACGAGAATTTACCTAGAGCCTGAAAATATGTTAAGAGTCATTCAGAAAAAACTGTTTTAGGAAATTTGAATGAAAAGTGAGAATTAGATCTACATTAAGAAAAAAAATTCACATGGCATTTACTTCTCAAATTGAACTAAAAATATTAATGATGCTTTGATAGATTTAGATCGGATTATTACTATGTAGGAAGAACTTGAATAATTTGATATAAATGATGTCTGATATTTAGTTCCTTGAACTGAACACCAAAATGTTATAAGAACAAAATAGGTATTTAGGAACAAATTAAATGAACAAAAAGAGGTAATTAGGAATAAAGCAAGATTAGTTGCAAAAGGTTATGTTCAAGAAGAAAGAATAGTTTATGAAGAAACTTATGCTCCTATTATAGACTTGATGTTATTAGAATTTTTTTATCTATTGTATGTGCTAATAATTTTAAATTATATTAAATGGATGTCAAAAGTACTTTCTTGAATGGCCTTATTAAAGAAGAAGTTTATGTTGAATAATCTGCTGATTTTGAAAATTCTGAATTTTTTGATTATGTTTTAGATTAAAGAAAGTTTTATATGGTCTGAAATAAGCTCTATGAGCTTGGTATGAAAAATTGAGTTCATTTCTTTTAGAAAATAATTTTCAAAGAGAAAACATAGATAAAGCTCTATTCATTAAAAAGGTTGATATACATGTGTTGATTGTTCAAATATATGTTGATGATATTATCTTTGGTACAAGCAATGAATTTTTATGTAAAAAATTTTCATCTTTAATGGAAATTGAATTTGAAATGGGCATGATGAGTGAGTTAAATTTCTTTATTGGTTTGTAAACTAAACAATTAAAAAATAAAATTTTTATATCTCAAGAAAATTATATGAAAGAGTTATTGATGAACTCAATTTAGGGGGGCTAAATATGTCATTGTGATGCAACCAAGTCTATGCAAATAATATTTATAAAGCCTCACTCTTAAGAATTAGGATGAGTAAGGGTTGATCCTCAAGGAGCGTGATAATGAGAGTAGAAATTTTACTTCTTTTATTTCTCACATATATATATATACATATATATAAGATGGTGATGGGCAGAATTAGATATGAAACGGATAGAGATAAGAGGGATGAAGAAGGTGACGATGAGGAGAGAATGAATAGAAAACAAGATGATGATAAAATATATGATCAAACTACTTCAAACTAAACATTAATTTATCCATAGAGAGGATTATAAGGACACTCCAAATCTAGATCTTACACAAATCTCACTGTGTGTCAGTATTTTGCTGAGTGATGCTTGGTCCATGAAGATCTTGGTGCACTCCAAGTAATCTCCTCTTCACAGCGAACTTGAGCACGAGAATGTCATTTGCTAGGCCTTGATTTCCCTCCTTTTTCTTTTGGCTAGCCGCTGCTAGAAAGAGAGCCAAAAAGCACCCTCCAAGAGGGGGGTGGGATGCCTTAATCCCTTTGAGAATCAAGCCCCTCCAATGGATGATTATGATGAATAACCATCTCTCTTAGTGGACGGCCTAGATTCTTCATGAGGGTGGCACTCTAATCTTCCTCTTAATCTCATCTTAAAGTGCCCTAAGATGGATAGCTTAGATCTCATCTCTTGATACCCCTTTTAAGTCCAAATTGGCTTAGCCAAAGTCTTATACCACTTAAGTCCAAATGGGCTTGACCAAGGTGACACCCTCTCTTGGGCCCATAAATATATTAGGCTGGCCCTCTTCATAAGACTTTGGTTTTTCTTTGTGTTGAGAACTTGAGCTTCTTTCATTACTTCTAACTCATAATAAAAGCTCACTAAGTCCTTGTAATTAAATAATTATCAAGAAAATGTAAGAGAATCATCACTTGAATTCATGAAATCAAGTGGGGTTAGTCTCATAATATCAATAAAATAAGTAAAATAATATGTATTAAGACTTAAATGATAAAATATTATGAATGTCATAATGAGTTGATAATATATGTATAATTACATTCTCTACCCACTAATGAGCATCTATATATAAGATATTAATACATAAATGTCACTAATAATTTATAATTATCAATTACTTAGAAAATTCAACATGAAAGACCTAAAATCCAAAAGAATTCATATGAGAACAAACATCAGACTAGACATAGATGAAAAAAGGAAAGAAATTGAAAGAAAACTATAAAGAGGAATGATCAGATCTTTATTATATTTGACACCAAATAGACATGATATTTTATTTAATGTTTATCTTTGTGCAAGGTTTCAAAGTAATCCCAAAGAGTGACATTTCACGGCTGTCAAAAGAATATTTAGATATTTGATTGATACAACAATCTTAGGAATATGGTATCTAAAGAATCAAAATACAAATCTTCTAGGATATTGTGATTATGATTTTGCAGGATGTTGAATTGACAGAAAAAACACCAATGGGTCATACTTCTTTTTAAATGGTTGTTTGATTTCTTAGAGTTCAAAAAAAAAAAATTTTATTACATTATCTACTACAAAGGCCGAGTATGTGTATGTTAGAAATTACTGTGCACAAATACTTTGGATTAAATATCAATTAGAAGACTATGGATTCAAACTAGAAAAGATATCCATGTATTGTGACAACACGAGTGCGATCAACATGGTCAAAAATCTTATTATACACTCTCAAACTAAACACATATAATCATGTTTTATTGATACATCAAAACACTTAGCTGATACTTTTACAAAACCCCTTTCCGAAGATAGATTTAATTCGATTATTTGTAAAAATTAAATGTAAAAATTTACTGATATTTCTATCTAAGTTCTACTGTTATTAATGATGTTGTTGTTATTTATTGACATAATATTATAGTCATCATTCTATGTCTAATATGAACCTCGTATGTGTAGAAGTCTATGTTGACATATTATTCTTGAGATATTTTTATTCAGGACATGAACAACAAATACCATGTTGTCGCATACTTTAAAAGATTGTATGTATCTCTTCTTCCATCAGAAGGTTGCATTTCACTATTCGAAAATATTACCTTTTTCATTTGTTTTATCATTCAGAGACTTATGTTTCACCAAGCTCGCAAGACTCTAAGGCACAGTGTGCATCACTTTGGGTTGACTTTTGAGTCAACACAAGGTATCTTCATGTGCATTGCATCGCATTTACATTTCATTCCAGTCAAAAATCTTTCGAAACCCAAGATTTACCATGGTTGATACCCCACGTTCTACCCTTCCTACTTCTTCTTCAAGAGCTTATCGTTGTCCAAGAATCTCTAAGAAAGATAAAGGGAAAAATATTATTACTAATTCATCTCCTGAAAAGACTCTGCCACTACCTCCAATGTTCGAAAATTTGCCTACTACCTTTTTGACCCCCCCATCTAGTTGTCATATGAAATCTGTATCACCCACTATCCCATCACTTATGATGACTGATGATTAAGTTGTAGCACTTGTGCAAAAACTATCTATAAATGTCATCATCTCAATTCCATTCTCTTTTGAATCCAAAGTTCAAGAACCTCATGTTTTACCCACTGCTGATGATCCACCTACTCTAAGTCTAGAAAACATCGTCTTTAATCTACTTGCTCCAAGTCCAGAGCCTTTTGAACCATCCCAACTCACGAAAAAGATTAAACATGTACCTCGAAAGCCTTCTATTCGGCGAAAACTCAAATCTACAGAAGATATCACTTTGCAAGAACTTAATGCTAATAAACAGAGTTCCAAAAGACCTAGAAAAATTATTACACTTGACATACTCTTGATGCATCTCTTCAGTATCACTCTCTACTCTTTCCCACTATAGTCCATGAAGAAAATTTTTTGAAAAACTTCAAAGATTATAAAGTCATACATTACAAATTTCTTGATTTAAATTTTTTATATGAATCATAGTAAATTCATATGAAGAAGTATTTTGATGCCCTTGAGATTTCTCATCTCGTTTTTGAACTAGTTGACAATTATGTAGATCTTATTTGAGTGTTTTATAATAATACTTCTGTCACTCTTGTTGGCCTGTCAACTTATGTCAAAGGAGCATTTATTGATTTAACTCTTGAAATTTTAAATGCAATCCTTGATATTCTTATTGAACCTCATTTGGTCATCAATAAAAAAACTATCACTAATTTTTTGACCGAATTGATAGAAATGAAGAATGTATCTATTAACATCACAAAAGTATTTAATGTACAATTGTCTCACAGAGTCATTCATTTTCTTATTAGCCATTTCTTATGGCATAAAAGTGGTGCACATGATAAGTTGTTCGAAAAATCCATGTCTATTATCTACTGCATCATTCATGGTATTTCATTTGATCTTGGAGATTTGTTATTAGAATAGATGAGAACATCCCTAAAATATGACCTCATTCTTCCACTTGACTATGTCATTGATAACTTGTGAAAATTATATGTTAAAGTGTTATTAAATAAGAGAAAATAATACATATTTGAGAGTTATTTCATAAGTTATCATGTTAATTATTTTATTTGTCATTTTAATGAACCTCCTTAAATCTTGATTTAAATTGATATTTTATGAATAAAAATAAAAATGATGAAAATTTATTTTATATGTTAAAGCTTAATTCTCATTCAGTTTATTTTTAAATGAAATTATAGTGCTAAATTTTTATGATTAACTGAAATACATTTTGTACAATATTTCTGAATTTTTAGGCATTAAAATAAATATATAAAATAAAATAAAATAAAATAAAATGATAAAATGGGCACACCATTAGTAGGCCGAAGGCACACCACTTAATTGGCCCAATGTGGGCCAGAGGCCACACTATGTTTAGGAGTAGGCCCAAGGGCACATCACTCTATGACCCAGTCGAATCTGAATCATGGGTTCAAGCCAAGTAGATCACCTCCACGGCTTAGTGGGAGCCGTGTCTCAATTCAGATCATTCTTGGAAGTAGGTAGTCAAGTCTACTCATCCCTTTAGGAGGTGCTTGTGGTGAATAAGGGGCATTGATAAATATATAGTACACTATCTATCTTATAATTCCAATATGAGACTAAACGGCTCTTTTGACCTTTTTCAGATCTGACAGCAGAGTGGCAGCTGTGGCAAGATCCGATGATCTAGAAGCCACCACATCACTGCCCACCATTGCATAAAAAAGAAGCCATTGATCCAACGGTGATGAAAATTATATTTGATGTATGAGAACGCACCACATCACTACCCACTATTGTACAAAAAGTAGCACCAGATTTAATGGCAGCCACCATCAAATCCAACACACCAAAAGTGGGCATGTCTCTATCTACTAGCATGTGGTTTGATGCCCACATAGATCCTGATAACGTACAAGAAAAAAGAGTGAGAGGTGAATAAGATTTGACAACAATTAAGAGCCCTCGTCATCCCCTTCAAAGCAAAATGACGGCGCGAGGATCCAATAGTCTTCATCAAGCAAGGCGTCGGAGGACATATTTACAAATATTGATTATTATTTAGTAAAATAGACAATATTGATAATTCTCTCTACAGATAAGGGTATATTTGTAAATATTAATTATCATCTGGTAAAATAGACCATATTGATTATTGTCACATGAGAAAAGGGAAAATGCTAGAGAACTCAAAGAAAAATTGGAAAAATAAGATAGAAAATAGGAAGTTAAAATAGAAAACACGATTGGCAGATTTAGGGAATTAAAAGAAGGAAGAGGAGAGAGAAAGGGATCTTTTTTCGAGTTATTTTTGAGTTGTTCTCGGGAGAAAAAAATTGTTCTTTTTCATGTGAAAATAGAGTTCCAAAAAATGCACCATTGATTTTGGATCATTATCTTCTACTCTTCTCATCTTGAGTCCATTCTGTTGAACTAAATGTAAGATTGGGAAGTACTACCCAGAGGTTGACATCAAGCCATGTATTCTAAGGGTTGTAAGTTTGATTTTTAATAAATTTTTCATTATTTTCTTATTTGATCTTCAAAATAAATTTATTTTCTTAGCTTTAATCATTTATTTACTTGTTTCTTTCCCATTTTCATCATTCTAAAGCATATTTTATTTTCACAGAGTTTTAAATTTACATCTATATTTATTTATCATTTTATTTCCTTCATTAATTTGAACATAAAATTCATCAATCCATTAACGAAGAGAATAAGAAGATTTCTAAAAGCTTTCCTGAGGAGACAACCTAGCTCCCCACTATATTTATTTAATATTATTTTTGGTGAATCTAATTCTATAAATTATTAAAATTGGATGATGATTCTAATAACGACTTATGGTCACATCAATTTTTGGTACCATTCTTGAGAAAAGTAATTTCAAAATCTTTAATGCTCTTTAGGAATTTATTTTATTTATTTTTCTGTTCTTTCTTTTCTTATCTCATTTATAAAAGAAATTAAAAAAAATTTGTGAATCAACAATTGTGTGCTAAGGAGGTCATTAAGACCCAAATTAGTAGAACTACCTATATCTAGAGTTAAATCACCTCCTAATTTACTTAATTCACAAAAAATGGAGGAAAATAGAGAAAACCTTAGACCTATTAGAGATTATTTTAATCCACCATCTGCACTTGATTTTCTATCGCAACTTATTTGTAAGCATGATATTAAATCAGGAATTTTTCAATTGCTGCCTACATTTTATGGTAAAAATATTGAACATCGTTATGATCATTTGCAAGAATTTCTTAAGTTTTGGGGTACTATGAAAGAGGCTGATGATGAATTAAGATTAACATTATTTCCTTTTTCTTTGAAAAGTGATGCTAGCTATTGGATTTCTACTTTAGAAAAAGAGATTAAATCATGGCCTGATTTAGTGCGGAAATTTTTGAAAAAAATTTTATCCTAAAGGGAAAACTATGTTGATGAGAAAGAATATTATGAGTTCTACAGAAAACAATAATGAACCTTTGCATGAAACATGGTAGAGAATCAGAGCTATGATGAGATGCCCTCATCATGGTATTCGTAAATGACAACTAGTTCAAATTTTTTATGATGGTTTATGTTCAGCCAACAAAGAAATGATTGATGCATCATGTGGTGGCACATTTATGAAGAAAAATGAAGATGAGGGATATTCTCTTTTAGAAGAACTTAGTAAGAACTCTTCTAACTATGTGTCTTCATCTTCTTTTGATAGATATAAGGGTGGAATTTATGAGATTCAAAAATCAGATGAAAAAGAATGGAAGAATAAATTTGATGAGTTGAATTCTAAGATGGAAAAAATTCTTGCTTTTCAGGAAAAATTTAAGAGACAAACCTACTCAATTTGTTCAAGTTGAAATCATGCTGAAAATGAATGTCCTCAAATTCTTCCTCCATCATATACATCTGAACAAGTTTAATTAGCTCAAGGTTTTAAAAAGCCTAACCATGAATTTGTGCAGAATTATTATAACCCTAGATGGAGAAATCATCCAAATTTTTCATGGAAAAATAAAAACATGTCTAGTGAGCAAACATCTTCTAGTTATCTTAATATGCAGGTTAAACCTTAGGAACAAACATTTCCACATATGTATGGTCAGGCACATCCATCAAATTTTCAAGCACGTCCACCTGTAAGTCAAGGACCACAAGTTATGGGAAATAATCTAAGACATAGATAATAAATTGAGTGGTTTACAACAAATCATGATTCAACAACAACAAACCATTCAACAATTATTACAACAACAACAAACCCAACTACAAGTAATTCATCAATTAGTATAGCAATAATAAAAAAATCAGCTTAGGCATCAATTCACACAAAAATCACATGCAAGTCAATATATTAGACCAAATGGAGGCCAGCTACCAAGTCAACCCATAGCCAATCCACAAAATCATCTTCCTAGTTTTCAACATCAAACTAACATGGTAAATGTAGGTTTTAAAGAGTCTTTTGTACCATCTCAAATGGAAGACAATATTTCAGAGATTCACTCATGATTTCCATTATTTTTTAATCGAGCAAAGACTATTTTTTTGTATTTCTCCTAACTATTTATGATTTGACTTTTTGATACTATAAAAAGGAGGAGAAAGATTGAGAAAATCTAAATAATTCTGAAACCTTGAGTGCACAAACTCAAAGAGAGCACTTAGGGGGAGCAAAGATGTATTTCACACAATTATGTTTTTATTGCTTGAACCTCTATAGATGAACTTTGTGAATAGTTGTAAATGTTGAAATTTGAATGTTTTGTTTGTGGATTACTTTGACACGTATTGACACACAATGATTGATTGTTATTCTTGTCAAAACTTTATTTATATATGCATGAAACTATTGCTACATTATTTATACATATAATGATGCTGATATATATATATTCTCAAAATGGTTTTATAAGTATTAAAAATGGGGAGATTGTTGATGCCCTTGGGCATGGATTATGATATTAAAAATATATGAGAAAATATATAATTCATTATTGATATTACTCACAAGATTGTGATAAATGACTCGTAGGCTTCATGTAAATAAATCTATTATTTATCTTGTAATATTATGACTAACCTTGAGGTTAAGTGAAATCATGAATAGGTGAAGCGCCACATATGGATAAATATTTGTTGAAAAACAAATATTTAATAGGTAAATGATGGTTATATTTTAAATTTATTTATGCATAATTATTTGACCATTTAAGTGGAATTATTATTTACTAGTCACATGCGTCATTAAAAGAAAAAGAAAAAGATTTGAAATATCAAATGAGCTCTTGTGACTCTCGAACTAGAAATCTGGAAGATAACACATCAACTAATTATGTGGAGAAAATGACTAGCTTAACATTCAAATCTGAAGAGAAAGTCAATAGAAAAATTGTTTGTCTATGAGAGAAAAGTTTTCAGTTTGAATTTCAAATTGAACAAACTAGAGAATAGTAAGATATTAAATTCGCAATTGTTAGAGGTCATTGCCACGCGTTCCAAAAAATGGTAAGCATTCAAACTAACATTTTGACTTCATCTCTGAGAAAAACACGGAAATCTATTGGAGGATGATGCCCTATAAATAAAAGAAATAGGGGAGATCAAAAATAATGATTTTACTTTGATCTACAATGAGTTACGTCTCTCATGATGAAGTATTATCACCACCAAGCTTCAACCGCACATAGAGTATATCATCCTTCCTCATCAACAATTAGTAATCAAGATAAAGCTTGAATCTCTTAAGGAGGCACTCCATGAGGCCCTAAGGTAACTGAGTGATGAGTGGAGAGTAATTTTGGAAAAAAGCATGAGGTGTTCTAAGCCCTATTTGGTCAAAAGGGGCTGAATCTCTAGGGAGGTCAAATCGGAGGTGTTGGGGCTGTTGATCCCGATAAAATCAGTGCGTATTTTCAAGAGAAATAATAGAATACTAGTAGGAAGGATTCTTTAGGATTAGAAGTAGCTAAGTGAGGGGCGAACTAGTATAAAAAGATCTTGCCTCATAGTGAGATCATGTCAATAGAGAGAGAAAATCATTATGTGTGTAGATAATCACATAGAGCTATATTAAAACGTATGTTGACATATCTAACATTTGGGAAGAAAATCTGAGATTTCTAAAATACTAATTCATCCCCCCCCTAATTGATATTTTGTTTAGCCTCTAGATCTCTTAATGGTAACATAAAAATTAACAAAAGATTAGTATAGAAAATGATAGATTGATTAGATGGTAGATCAAAATTTACTTAGTGTCAACCAATTATGTGAATTGTGAAATCACTTTCTATCATATTTGAAATTATATTAAAAATATTGTTGGTGCCCCCATACAAGGTCAAACATGACATTTGTCTTCTTGATCTTATTGAATCAAATCTATCCTTAACTACTCATAATTGTGATCATTGGATTAATTTTAGTATAGATGTCTCTAGCATGTCGATTTGAGAACTATAAAAAAATTACAGATATTAAACCTTGATCGATGATTGCCTCATCTAGATTTAAATGAAACATTAAAGGAAAATAGAAACAAACCTAATGACATAATTTCAATGAGTAAACCTTTAGACCCACTGCATATTGGTTTATTTGGTCCAACCAAAACATCAAGTATAGGAGGAAGAAGATATGAGTTTGTGATTGTATATGATTACTGATAAGTCTAAATTTAAGGGTTTTGCGTCGCTATTTGAATTCAGACTTAACCAACAATAGTGAAGAAAATTTTCCACTTAGTTACTCTATATTAGACATAGGGCAAATAAGGGGTCGATCCACAGGGAGGCAGAAATTCAATTTCAGAAGATATAGAAATTGACTTGAAAGTCAATATCTCATTTTTAGGAAGTGTTTAAGGATTTTTATAGGATTTAATAGAATTTTCCAGAATTTACCTATGTAGAAAATATAGCTGAAGACTGATTAAAATATTTTTTTGTATTTGTTTCTAATTTTAATTGGTTTTCTTTTTTTTAATGTGAAAAGAATAACAAAAAAATGCTAATGACTTACCTCAGTCATTAGTGGTTGGGTGAGGGAGAATATACAGGTCACGGATCTCCCGTGCCCGCTTCTGGACTTAACTGAAATTTAGGGCTTCCGGTTATGTTCGGAAGGGTAGAGAGAGAGGGATGGTGGCAGGCACGCAGTGACCGGTGGCGAGCACATGGAGGCTGACAATAGATAGCGGCGGTGATCAGTGGGCATGTGGTGGCCGGTGGTGAGCACACGGCGGTGATTGGTGGCTACATGGCTGCTGGCAATAGGCGGCAGCGGTGGTTGACAGGGACGCGGCTGCTGATGGTGGGCGGTGGCAGTTGGCAGACGAGAGAGATGAGGAGCGGTAGGGAAGAGGCGGAGCAGCAGATAACAGAGGCAATAGATGAGGCAAGAGGTAATAGACAAAAAAACCTAATCCTAAAGAGAGAAAATGGACGAAATGATAGGGAAGAGAGAAAATGAAGAAATGAAATAGAGAAGATGAGCAGCGATGGAGATGAATAGAAATGAGAATCTGACGCAAACCTAAGTTCTTAAAAAACTTAATGCTCATTCCTTGAGCCCTCAATGCATTCTCCCATGCTTGGATCCTTATATTCATTTTGCTAGGATCAGGCATTTTCTTCAAATCAAACAAAGGAAAATATTGAATGATCACTCAAGAAAACTTACACCAAAGAGAACTCTAGATCCTAGAGAGCCTTGTCTTGCTAACCGGCCACTCGCTGGAGGCCATCTAGAATGAGGAGAGAGAAAGGGAAGAGTAGTTTTTATATAAGGACAAATATGACTAAAATGCCCCTCTTTCATAATTCCCTAATCTTTCTCCATAAATTTCGAAATCTCTTCCTCTAAGAATGGATTTAGGAAGGTCTAAATGGGCTTAGACAACCTAAACCAATCATCATATCGGTCCCTAAGCCCCATTGCTGGAAAGGCTCGGCTTCAAAACCATACGTGGAGCTTCCGCCTCATATGGCTCCTCTAGGGATGGAGGCAAAATAGGAATAGGCAACAAACACAAGAATAGCAAGCAATCGGCATCGCAATCCCGGAATAGGAGCGGGTGCTTCCTCAAAATGACAAGAGGATTTTCTGCCTTTTGTTTGCGACAAGAATCAAAACTTCCTTTAATTTCTCCTTTATGCTCCAAAACTAGGATTCCTCTAAGCTGCTCTTGGGCCATCAAGCTAACTTTAATCTCTAAAGTGCTCCAAATTTATTCTTGAGTCTTGTTAAATTCTGCACACATGAAAACTTGAAAATATTTATCAGTAATAGAACTCCTTGACTTCATAGGGTTAGTCAAAGTCATGCAAAATTCATGCATAGTTTGCAAACAATGAGATTGATGCATCTCTAGGAATATTTCACTAATTTTGTTAATAACATGATATTTTCAAGATTTAAATGAACAAAATGACATAAAATGTAAGGAATAATCAGTAGAGATATCATGTTATCAATTACTCTAGATTCACATTGGTATATTTTTTAGAAAATAAAGATGAAACATTAGAGGAATTTAGAAAAAAATTTAGGAAAATAGAAAATAAAATAGAACTAAAAATTAAGGGAACTAAGAGTGATCATAGAGGATGATTCGAAAATCCAAATTTTATGAAATTTTGTGATGAGCAAGAAATTGTTCATGAATTCTATGGTGCTAGGACACCTCAAAAAAATAGTGTTGTTGAGAGGAATAACATAATATTGTGATAAGTCCTAAATTTGGGTGTCATTAATACTAACTAGAGCTTAATCAATATTATTTATATACCTAACTCTTGATTGATTTTATTAGGGTGTGGTAAGCTAGGGTCATATCCATAGAGAATGAGATTAGGTTCGAAATGAATTTGATTTCTATTGGACTAAGGTGAGAGATAGATGAATGAAGGGAGGAGAAGTGTCTTGTACCTTAGGACAAGAGACACAAAAAAAATTAGTGCTTGAGTTGTACATCATGACTATTAAACTAAAACTAGTAATAATCACTACTCCTAACTATGCAGGGGCAGAAAAAGGGGGTGTGAAGTAGTAGAGAATAGTAGTTACCTTAGGGTCATGTCACCAACCTAGGGTTTTAATCAACGGCTAGTGACTACTCTCTCTCTTGGCAAGCCTCCTCTTGCTCCTTTGTAATAATAACCTAAAGTTTGGAGTAATAAGATATTGAGTGCACAATAGGATCACATCCTTACTTTAGGGTCTATGTCGCCAATCCCAGACTCTAATAAATGGTAAGTAAGGGATTTGTCTTCTCCTCCATGCCACTTTTCTCCCTTCCTCCAAATTTACCTTTTTGATCACACAAGAAATGGACAAAAGAAATTTTTTCATACTTGCATGATAGAAGAGGGACTCTTGGGGCCTTTTCATGTGGCCAACCCTAGTCTGGAACCATTGAAGAGTGCCTACACAAGTGGGGACATGAGACATTAAATATTTCATTTCAATTCCTATTTTAAACCCCTAACATTCAGCAAATGACCTCCCATTTGTGTCACAATTAAGGTAATTTATAGAGGTATTTTAGGAGCTGTATATTTTAGGAGTGAGTGCTAGCACTGCCTTACTCTTCTTCTTCTATTGGCCAACAACTTAAAGCTTATCTTCTCGGTCTATGTGACAGGGCCTTAGACAATAGTTGGGTTCCTTGTAGCTCGGCTCCCTACAGTTGGGCCTATGGCTGTAGTTGGGCTTCAACTTCAGTTGGACCACAACTAATTTTTTGGGCCTCAACTCTAGCTGGACTTAAGGTTTATTTTTGGCCCAATTCTTCAATGATTAAGCTTTAGAATCTTGTCTCTTTTCTTCTCAATAAAAGGCTAATATTTTGCACAAGTAAGTTTAGAAAATAATTAATAGAACTAAGTTGTTGAATTTCTATGAAGTCTAACAACATTAATCTATATATGTGATAAAAATGTGTAAACTTGAGAATTAAACAATTATATATGGTGATGGGGGACCATCTCGAAGCTCAAGCCCCAGTCCGTGAAGATTGAACACAAATATGTGTCCAGCCATGCCGCGACACTAGAACTGATGTGAAGGATCCTGATGCAGGACCAATGGCGACCCTCCCTCTGTGGCGGGAAGGGATGTGTCACTAAGGGTGGAAAAACAAAAAGTAAGCAGGAGCTGAGGGCAGCGGCGCCAGCAGATGCTCGTTAGAGTCGACACAGTGGGGCCTAGAGAGTCCTCCTCATCCACGTCGGTCGAGAGGATGACCTGATATCGTCAACACCACCACTGCCACTTGAGCTCACCGGCCAACGCAGCAGGTCTGGCATGTGCACATCAGGGCGCACACCCAAGATGTGACCCGTCCCATCCCTCCTAGCTAGGTCCGTCGATGGCAGAGTAGGGGTGGGAAGGCACTGCATGAGGTAAAGAAGACTGACAGGGGAAAAGTGGGCTAACCTGCAGACGATTCGGCTGGCCGGCGAGGGCGGGAGATTCCTCGTACCAGCACAAGGTCGATGACAGCGAGACCCATGTGCGTCCAGCGGGTGAGGGGTGTCGCAGCCGGAGGCCAGTGAGGCTGGGGTTGTGGGGGACGGCCCACACGTAGTGCCAGCATGCGCACCGGCACGCGTGATGTTGTTCGGGGAGAGGCTGGCAGCAGTGCCAGGTATCCTGCAGGTGAGCTGGGGAGGGGGTGGGGACTCGGCCTGACATCCGGAGCTCCGTGAGGCGTTCTTGGTCAAAACCATGGCAGACTCGCAGAAGGTCGTAGCGATTCGAGGCCGGGCTCCTAAGATTCACAAGCACGATGACTGCGGCCCATTGGGGCGTGGAGCGCGGCGTTGGGCTTGGAGTGTGCAAAGGGCAGGGAGCTTCGGTGAGCACGATGCTAGTTCTGCGGTGGTGGCGTGGTGGCGATTGCTTGAGAACAAGGTGGATGCATCGTCGGTCGGACGGTGCCCTACCCCTTAAGCCTTCCCTCTCCCCTCTCTATTCCTATAATCAAACTCACGAAATAATCCCTCTATTCAAAAATATGCCTGCCTTTTAGTGGTGGCTCTCCACCCCTTTATATAGGGGCCCACATAAGCCAAGGGTGGAGGACCACAAGGGAAACCCAAAACGTCTATTTGGCCTGACAAAGGTGGTCCCAAAAAGGGTAAAGGGGTGAGGGGAGTAAAGATGCTAGCTCCTCCAATTGGGCTCACTCATATGGCCCAAGGAGGAGGTATTAGGATAGATGAGGGCCCAAAATGGAGTGGGCCATCCCTACTTGCCATGGACCCGACGTGGGCCCAAGGGTTGGGAAGCCCCCTCAAGCAGTGTAATGGAACCCAGGGTCCCTTGTCTTCGCTCAGGCTCCGCAATCTGGTTGTCAACGTGGGGGTGGGATCTCTGTTATCACCTCGGCCTTGTGCTGTGGTGACGAGGGGGCATGTCTGCCACCAGATCCGGACTTCAACTATGTGTGAGTCTGCTTTATGAGAGGCCCACATATTTTCTAGGCATCCCTAGTTAATGTTTTGGATGTTTTATTTTAGCCCAATTAGGGTGGTACCCGTGTTTCGGTGCCACCTAATTTGGGCCCATTAGGGCACCACTTCCCTTAACTATATAAGGGAAGATAGCCCTAGGGTTTCGTAGGAGTTCAATGGAAGAAAGTGAGGATTCATACCCCCTTCTCCTGAGCTTCCACCTCCCCTCCATTCATGGAGGACCTTATCTAGCTAGGTAGAGTGGAAGGTCAAGTATAAGCAACCGCTACCGGCACTGCCTATAGCTGCTGCCGCCAGCACCACTTCAGTGGCCCCATTTGGCCACCACCAGCCATAGGAACTGCTGCCTGTGGCCGCTGGCGTCAGTCCCAATTGCCGTCAGCAGCTGCCACCAGCACCATCAGCAGGCATCCCTTTGGCTCCTGAATCAACCGCCAGTGCTCCATCCACTGGCCACCGACCCGACGTCCACCACCTATTCGATAGGTGGCCAGATCCGCAACCCAATGCACTTTTCCCCTCCGTTCCTGCACTCATCCTGCCTGCCAGCACCCGGTACCCCAGTAGCCAATATCGGAGTCCGACGTGGTCCTCGGAAGTCGACCCTCTCAACAGTCAAGGGACTGCTTCGCACAGCGACCCTCTGGGTTCCGACCCACAGGTCCACCATCTTCCCCCCCCCCTTATCGCGTATTATTATCTTCTCTAGTGCTTTCATCGCACGTCCCACCACTGGGGGATTAGACGCTATAGGCTTTGGATGTGGAGTTGAGGGGGTGGGTCTATTTTTCGGGTACTGTCCTTGTATCGTTGGCATCGTACTATTGTGGGTGCTTGTGGCCTTAGCCATGCCCTCCTGTCGGTGTTCGAGCTTATTTATCGGATCATTGGGAGCCCGATGCACCCCTAGATCCATGCTCGTTGGGCTACTCGGAATTTTACCCTAGGTCTGTGGTTTACTCTATACTTTTTGCATTAATTTCATAATTCTCACATAAGCTCCTCTGCATACTAGACTCCCTAATGTTCCTTGTGTTGTAACACGTGCCGTTCGATTCTGGCATCTATCATGTTGCATTATATGGCTTACACAAAATGAGTGATTTTCATGATAACATGTACGATTTCTATCAAGTATTTGTAAAATCGTATGATTTATCTACACCAAAGGATGAATCTATGTAAGTTATGACATTGCTAGATAGTTTTAAAATAATGTTGGCTGAAAATAATCTTCTGAAATATTTTTGGATAGAAGCCATCAACACAACCTGTCACATTATGAATAGAATCATGGTCAGGCCAATAATTAAGAAAAACCCATATGAACTATTTAAGGGAAAGAAACCAACATTGGTTACTTTCATCCATTTGGGTGTAGGTGCTTCATTCTCATAAATTGGAATGAAGAGAGGCAAATTTGATACTCAAAGTGATGAAGGAGTCTTCCTAGGATATTGTGAAATCTCTAGGGCATTTAGGGTATATAACAAGAAGATTCTAGTTGCAGAAGAAATTCTAAACATGAAGTTTATTGAGGAAAATCATAGAAACATTTCTACAAATAAAAAAATAGATTTATTGGAAGAAGAATTCTAGGATATATTACTGAAGGAAAATATCAATCTTCTTGAAATTGAAGAAAACATAGAAAATTAGAATCTTATGAAGGGATGAAAACATCAGAAGAGTCATTTGACATCTCAAATGTTAGGAAATGTAGGAATGAGAGTTTAGACTCAATCTAGGCTAAGCAATATTGAAATTTAAATGATATGATTTATGAGATTCAGCCTAAGACAGCAGATGAAACTTTAAAGGATGAAAATTAGACTGTGGCTATGATTGAAGAACTAAATCAATTTAATAAGAGTAAATTTTAGACTCTAGTATCTAGGAAAAATGACATGTCCATCATCAGAACTAAATAGGTATTTAAGAATAAATTAAATGAATACAATAAAGTCATTAGGAACATAGCAAGATTAATGGCTCAAAGATATTCACAAATTGAAGGATTAGATTATGATGAAATATATACACTAGTGGCACACCTATATGTAATTAGAATTCTTTCGACTTATTGATAACACATATATAGTAGGCCATAAATGCTCATTTATCTTCTATATTTTAACACTCTTTGGGATATTATTCAACATTTACTTACTCTAATGTTGTGATTTTAATATCTCTAAGGATAGAGGAAGAATATGGATATGGAAGATGAGTTCCTAATCTGATTTCTCAAATTTGGAATGGATGAAACTAGAAATCAGATGCTGTGTAAAATAGTATTTCCTAAACCTAACCTACCTCTAATTTCAGACTGAAATCTAACCCTAGATGAACAAGGATATCATTCACCACGAAACTAACCTAGCTTCACCACTTCTTCTTCCCTATTTCTGCCGAGAAGAGGCATTCACTTGTAGCAATGTGAGAGACAACTTCCATTCCTATCACAATATACCCACAAGCATGCATGGTAGAGCCCTAGAAAACCTTTCCCTTCTAGGTGAATAACGATTTTCAACTATCAAAAGAGTTGATCATAACATTGTTTTTTCTCCAATATATGGAGCAACACCCTCCCCTCTTCTCTCTCTTCTCTATGTACAAGAGAGACTATTGAAAAGTTTTGGTGACTTAACATCTTTCTAGATAGCTGCACACTATTAGATCTGAGTCTCCTCTCTCTAATGCCTTTCACCGTTGGATGGCTGGTTCCTCATCAGGTCACCTTCCACCGTTGGATTGATGAGCCATCCTTCCTTGGTACCTCTATTCTTTAGCCATTGGATTACTTTTGTCGTAAGGAGCATTACTATATGTAACAACCAGATTTCAACCACATATTGAATACCTTAGACTTAAGTAATAAATCACTAAAAATTACTTGAAGGGAGTTAATATATTAGTATTCAATTAATATGTTCACCTAAACATGTTAGTATTCAATTAATATGTTCACTTAAACATATTAGTATTCAATTATTTAATCTAAATTCTCTAAGGAGAAGACCTGACTTGCTGCTATCTACAGATTCTTATGCAAATCAGATTTAGAGTTAGTTTATATTGAGGCCTAATGACACCTACACAAATCTAAAATCATCAAATGACACCGTTTCCAAGGAGTTTGTGCACTGATTGATTTTATGTAGGCCATTTGAGAGAAAGTTCTTTTAGTTTCTTGAGTTCTATCTATAAAAGACACATTGATAGGGATACAAGTCAATTAATGCAAGAGATTTCATAGAACAAGGTATTTTTACTTTGAACAATTTTTCTGTACTAGTAGAAAATAAATTTTCAGCAAATTTCAGAGAGATTGACTTGACTGTTGTCCATTAAATCATGTCATTTTACTTTCTTTGTTGATCTTGATATGATTAATTGAGAACTATTAACCTCAAGATAATAATTTTTTTTAATGCAATAAATTTAATATACTCTTGAGAGTTCAATTATCTTCATCATCTCGGTGAAAGGTAAATTTCTCAAAATAGTTAAAACTCTATGTTAAAGATAGTAGCGGATTAAATTGATATACTGATTGAGGGACCAATTTCTAAATAGTGTCAAAATTAATTTTTTAATCTCTATTTTCTATTGCATATTCTGTTACCAATCATCTTGAGTTAATAGTGTAGTAAGAAAAGGCAAGGGAAAAATTTCTAGTAGGTGATTTGTTTCAGAATAGGTGAAAATCTTGAAATCCTAATCTACACTTTTACCTATTTTTTTGTTTCTCATGAGTTTTTCCATTATTTTGGTCAAGCATAATTATTGCTTATCTATGAAATAATTTGCTAAAATTTTTCATAATAATTATGGTGACTCAGATCTACTTATTAGCTACATTTTAAAAGAAATTCATCACATTTCAAAAATTTTTAGGAAGGCTAAAAGAGGGCTGCTCGAAATAAAAAGCAAAATACTACTATCATAGATTAGTTATTCTTGTGAATGATCAATTTACATAGAAATAGCGTGAAAATATGTTATTTTTCAGTTTGAACTTTTACTGAAAATTTTATATAACAAAATTTAATGTAGGGACATAGATCCTAGAAGAACATAGCTATTCCACCAGAACAAGAGTTAGGGGAAACATCTCAACTAGAAGTGACTTTAGAAAAGAAAAGGGAAGAAAATTAGAGAGAAAATAGGAGGATACATCTTAGGGATTATTCAACTTCCCTCTAGTATAGACTTGTCAATAGAATTAATACTCCAATCGCAAATAATGCCAACTTTAGAATAGATCATCACCTTGTACAAATGCTGTCACATTTTCATGGGATCGCTCATGAGGAATCATATAAGCATTTGGAAGATTTCTCCCAAATTTTGAAATCTCCCACTATCATAACATTTCTATTGAGACAATAAAGATGAAATTGTTCCCCTTTACATTCAAAAATAAGGCTAAGGACTGGCTTTGATGTAGGCAAGATTCTTAAAAAAAATTACTCAATAGGAAAAACAAATTCTATTAGAAGAGCAATGAAGGATTTTTTTCAAGGCCCTCGAGAATCTTTCTATGAGGCATGGAAGAGATGAGATTTAGAATTGACAACTAGTTCAAATTTTTTATGAAGGGTTGAATGAGAGAGATAGACACATGATCGATGTTGACTGTAGTGAGACCTTTATGAACAAATATGAAGATGAATCAATTGATTTGATTGAAACTTTGGTTTAAATCAATGCACATGATTATGCACTAAAGTAGGATTGTAGACTTATGGGGATGAGAAAGGGGGGTATCCATGATGTAAAAAATATAGAAATGGGAATGCTTATGAACAAAGTTGATAAGCTGACATAATCTATTAGAGTGATAATGAGTAAATCCACAGTAGGGGGATTTCATCGAGAACAACCCAAACAAGACAAAGATATGTCGACTTGCACACTATGCTCAAGCTATGAACATGTAGAGATTGACTACCCAAATATGACCTAGTCATAGAAGTCAATGGTCAATTCAAATCAAATCAACATGTGCCAATAGTTGGCAAGGACACAAATCAAATGAATTTCTAAACTAGAATTATAACTCTAACTACAGAAACAATCAATTTCAAGCAAATCAATATAATGGTTGGAGGAAAAACTTGGGTACACCCCTTCAACCTAATCCTTTTATTTGTTCATAGAATTACATGTGTAAAGATAAAATTATCAAAATCATGATACCTTTATGACTCACCATCATCCATAGGAACCTGCAGGGGGTAATGAATTAGCTACACAAGAACTTCTAAAATAAATGTTGCGAGAACAAAGAAAGCTAAGGTAGGAAATGGAGCATATGAAGCTTAAAATTGAAGGACAACACTAATAAGATCAAAGTTGATATGATAAATAACATAGCAAAATAATTTAAATTAGTAATTGTAGTAGGGAATTAGTTCAGTTACTGGCACAACCATCTATAAATCCCAAAAACTTGAGTGGTTCTTGAAAGATCTAGGGGCTAAATGAAATACCAAGAGGAGGGATAAATTTGTGTTTATATAATCTCATATTTTCTTTTTAAATCATAGTGGTGTTGACACATGTACTAACATTATTTTTTGTGTTTATCTATGTGTGGACTTTCTTTCTCTCATTTGGTGAGTTCTTTCACAATTTTTTATCCATCTTAGATGAGACAATATTTTTATATTAGTTCACCCTTCACTTGGCTACTTCCAATCTTGGAGGATCTTTCTTACTGAATTTCACTATTTCTCTCAAAATACATATTAAACTTCATAACATCAGTATTCTAATAATTCAAGTTCAATCTCAAAAGAGATCCAACCCTTCAAGGCCAACTAGGGCTCAAAACACCTTGTGGCCTTTGTCTATAAACACTCTCCCTCATAACCTAGTTACCTTAGGGCCTAATGGAGAGCCTCCTTGAAGGCTTCTAGTGTTTCATTGATCACCAATAGTTGATGAAGAATGATGAACCAGTCTGTGCATGTTTAAAGCTATGTGGTGATGTTACTTGATTGTGAGAGAGATTCTTCTTGGTAGATTCAACTTGAATAGTTTTTTCTAATCTCCCTAGCTTTGTTTACTTGTTGAGCATCATCTTCCAATGGATTTTCATGTTTTACTTGAGAGATAAATGTGGAATGTTAGTTCAAATACTTACTATTTTTCATAATGTGTGGTAACAACCTCTAAGCATTACAAATTCAATAATTTACTATTCCTTGGTCCATTTGATTTGAAATTTATGTTAAAGATTCTCATCTCATGGAAAACCAATTTCTTTTTCACATTGTCTTCAAATTAGAATGTTGAGCTGGTCATTTTGTCCACGTAAGCAATCAATAATCAAGTGCTGCTTAAGTCCAAATGGGCCTAACCAAGGTGATGCCCTCTCTTAGGCCCATAAATATATTAGGTTGACTCTCTCCATAAGACTTGGGCTTTCCCTTGGGCTGAGAACTTAGGTTTTTTCTATTACTTCCAACTCATAATAAGAGCTCACTAAGTCCTTGCAATCAAATAATTATCAAGAGAATGTGAGAGAATCATCACTTGACTTAATCAAAGTCAAGTGGGGTTAGTCTCATAATATCAATAAAATAAGTAAACAATATGCATTAGTACTTAAATGATAAAATATTATGATTGGCCTAATAAGTTGGTAACATATGTATAATTGCATTGTCTATCCACTAATGAGCATCTATATATAAGATATTAATGTATAGATTTCATTACTAATTTATAATTATCACACATCTAGATGCACACAATTTTTTTAAGACTATGTATTACATATACACATGTGAAGAAAAATGATTGTAAGTTTAAAAAATATATGATACATTAGTGCAACACCAAGTATGTATTAGAGACCCCTGTACATTCAAGGAATCATGGGTTGATTGATACAAGAGTGGAATGAAGAACTTATTGTATGTTGTAAGTACTATGTGAGCTAAGAGTCTAGGTATTTCATTTGGGTGATATAAAAGCACTTAATTGGATTTAGGCACACACCTCAAGCTCATATACATGTATTTCTCAATCCTCTTTGATTCTTATACTTCTCAACTCACTTGTTCACCTCTCTTGAGTTAGTGTTGATTAAGCCTTACATGAAAATTATTTTAGCATGTATTAGAGTTTGCATCAATCTCTTTGGCAGTTAATATTCATGACATATTGAAGCCCCCCGATCCATAAAGGATGCAAAACCTCTTCAGGGAAATAAGCTGCATATCTACTTAAAGCAACACATGGGGAGGAAAGGTATCATTTTATATTGAGCAATATTAAAAAAAAATAAAAGTGAAAGCAAAAGAGATATTAAAGTGTGAAACTTGAAGAAATACATAGGGAGTATGCTATGATAACGATACCTCTCTCATCATGAGTATTCCACTAATTACTGTATTTCAAAATGATGCAAAAAGGGAAAAATTTGAAGAACACATGAGTACACTATGAGATATCAAATAACTTGTCAAAATTATATCTTAATGTGTTATTAAATCAGGGAGAATAATATATATTTGAGAATTATTTCACAATTTATCATTTTAATTATTTTATTTGTCATTTTAATGAACCTCCTTAAATCTTGATTTAAATTGATATTTTATGAATAAAAAGAAAATTGATGAAAATTTATTTCATATGTTGAAGCTTAATTCTCATTTAGTTTATTTTTAAATAATTCTGTTGTACTAAATTTTAATGATTAACTGAAATATATTTTTTGCAATTTTTCCAAAATTTTAGTCATTAAAATAAATATAATAAATAAAATAAAAAAAGATAAAATGGGCACACTTTAGTGGGCTAGAGGCACACCACTTAATGGGCTCAATGTGGGTCAAAGGCCACACCACAAGAGGGAGCCCAAAGGGCACACCGCCTCACGACTCGTGTAAACTAGGTCGCGGATTTGGATCATGTGTTCAGGCCAAATAGATCACCTTTGTAGCCTACCGGGAGTCGGGTCTCAATCTAGATCATCCTTGGGAGTTGGTAGTCAAGTTCAATCATCCTTTTCAGAGGTGCCTACGATGAATCATACCATTAGCTTAATATATATCACTAAGAACTTTTTAAATATTCTGATATGGGACTAAACATTCTTACCCTTTTCAGATCTGATGGTAGAGCAGCTAGATTTGATAATCAAGGCAACAACATTGCTGCCCACCTTCATACAAAAAGCAATCGTTGATCCAATAGTGTTGACAGTTTTATCCAATGCACAAGAATGTGCCATGTCACTGCTCACCATTGCACAAAAAGTAGCACTAGATCTAACGGCAGCCGCCATCAAATTCGACACACCAAAAGTTGGAATGTCTCTTGCCACCAGCACGTGGTCTAATGCCAACACAAATCCTAATAAAGCATGAGAAAAAGGATCGAGAGGTGAAATAGGTCTTATGGCGATTAAGAGGCCATGTCATCTCCTTCAAAGCAAAATGACGGCATGAGAATCTAATGGTCTTCATCGAGCCATGTGTCGAAGGACATGTTTACAAATATTGATTATTTGCTTGCACAATGTAAGGGTACATTTGTAAATATCAATTATCATTTGATAAAATAGACAACATCGATTATCATTGCACAAGTAAAAGAGAAAATTCTAGAAAAATCAGAAAAAAATCAGTTTCTAATTTTCCATCACTAGTAATCTCATTCCTCAATAAGTGACACCTTGTATTACAAGATAATTTTTAAAAGAATTGACCTATAGTTAGTTATCTATACTTTCTTTTTTTTTCATAGTTTTTAGAGTTAGAAACATTAGGAGTTCATTATTTATAAAAACAAATCTCTATCTACTTTTCATTTTTTTTACAATGCTTTATATTTAGATAATGCTCTAACTTTCTGATTTCTCTGAGGACCGACCCGAAAACCTACAATTAAAGAAAGTTTATTATGATTTTCAGTTTATAAATATTAAATTTGAGTGCCTATATCTTTTTTCAAGTTGTTCTTGAGAAATTTCTTTTTCTTTTTTATGTGAAAATAAAATTCCAAAGAATGCACTATTGATTTTTGATCATTCTCCTCTACCCTTCTCGCCTTAAATCCATTTCGTTGAATTAGATGTAAGATTGGGAAGCGCTACCTAGAGGTTGATATTAAGTCATACATTCTAAGGGTTGTAAGTTTGATTTTTAATAGAGTTTTCATTATTTTCTTACTTTTTCTATTAAATAAAATTTTTTTCTTAGCTTTAATTATTTATTTACTTGTTTTTTATCAATTTTCATCATTCTAAAGCATATTTCATTTTAATAGAGTTTTAAATTCCCATCTACATTTATTTATCATTCTATTTTCTTTATTATTTTGAATATCAACTTCATAATCCATTAAATAAGAGAATAAAAATATTTCTAAAAGCTTTCCCTCAAGAGATGACCTAGCTCACCACTATATTCATTTAATATTATTTTTAGTGAATCTAGTTCTGTAAACTATAAAAGTTGAATGATGATTCTAATAATGACTTAGGGTCATATCAATTTTTGGCACCCCTATTAGGGAAGGTAATTTCAAAACCTTTAATTCTCTTAAGGAATTTGTTTTTACATTTTTTTTGTTCTTTCTTTTCATATCTCATTTATAAAAAAAAAATCATGAATTAATAATTGCATGCTAGGAAGGAGGTCATTAATACCTAAATTAGTGGAAATACCTCTATCTAGAGTTAAATAACTTCTTAATTTAATTCAAGAAATATGGAGGAAAATAGAGAAAACCCTAGACCTATTAGAGATGATTTTAATCCACCATTTGCAATTGATTTTTTGTAGCAGCCTATTTGCAACCATGATATCAAATCAGAAAATTTTCAATTATTGCCTAAATTTTATGGTAAAAATAGATCCTTATGATCATTTGCAAGAATTTCTTATGATTTTTGGGACTGTCAAAGAGGCTAATGATGAATTAAAATTAGAATTATTTCCTTTTTCTTTGAAAAGTGATGCTAGCTATTGGATTTCTACTTTAGAAAAGGAGATTAAATCATGGCCTGATTTAGTGCAAGAATTTCTGAAAAATTTTATCATAGGTAGAAAATGTTTTTGATGGGAAAGAATATTATGAGTTTTACACAAAACAATAATGAACCTTTGCATGAAGCATGGCATAGATTCAAAGCTATAATGAGAAGATGTCTTCATCATGATAGTTCAAATTTTTATGATGATTTATGTTCATCCAACAAATAAATGATTGATGCATCATGTGGTAGCACATTTATGAATAAAAATGAAGATGAGGGATATTCTCTTTCAGAAAAACTTAGTGAGAAATCTTCTAACTATGTGTCTTCCTCTTTTGATAGTTCTAAGGGTGGAATTTATGAGATTTAAAACTTAGATGAAAAAGAATGGAAGAATGAATATAATGAGCTGAATTTTAAGGTGGAAAAAATTCCTGCTTTTTAGGAAAAATTTAAAAGACACATTTTTACAATCTGTCCAAGTTTGAATCATGCTGAAAATGAATTTCATCAAATTATTCCATCATATACATCTGAACAAGTTTAATTAGCTCAAGGTTTTAACAATCCTAACCATTATTTTGTTCAGAATTCTTATAACCCTAGATGGAGAAATTATCCAAATTTTTCGTGGAAAAATTAAAACATATCTAGTGAGCAAACATCTTCTAGTTATTCTAACATGCAGGTTAGACCTTAGTAGCAAACATTTCTACTTATGTATGGTCAGTCACATCCATCAAATTTTTAAGCATGCCCACCAATAGGTTAAGGACCACAAGTCTTGGAAAATAATCAAGACATAGACAATAAATTGAGTAGTTTACAACAGATCATGATTCAGCAATGAAAAACCATTCAAGAATTATTGCAACAATAAGTCATTCATTAATTATTGCAGCAACAACAAAAAAATTAATTCATGTATCAATTCACACAAAACCACATGCAGCTCAACAAATTAGACCAAATTGAGGCCAGCTACCAAGTCAACCCATAGCCAACCCACAAAATCATCCTCCTAGATTTCAGCATCAAACTAACATGGTAAATGCAAGTTTTGAAGAGCCTTTTATACCATCTCAAATGGAAGACATGAAGGCCATTTCTCAACTACGAAATGGGAAGATTTTGAGTGATCCTTACCAACAAAAGGATAATGGAAAAGACCTATCTTCCATGGGTAAAAATTCACAAGATCAAAAATAGAAAAATATGGAGTAAGATAATGATTTTAGTGATGATTAAAAGGTTGAAAAATCAAAGGTTCAAGTAAATATTGATCTTGAAGAATATGTTCCAACTACACCTTTCAATCATGCATTAAAATTAAAGGTTAAAAACGGATTGATGTATAATGAAGAGGTGATGAAAATTTTTGAGCAAGTGCAGCTCAGGATTCCTCTTGTAGATGCCATCAAGCATGTACCAAGTTATGCAAAATTTTTGAAGGAGATGTGCACACTTAAAAGGGAGAAAAGAATCACTCTTTCATCACAAGTGTAATTATTCTTGATCAATTGCCCATGAAGTACAAAGATCCAGGTGCACCTCTAATATCTTATGAAATTCGTGGAATTATTTTTTATAATGCATTGCTTGATTTAGTTACTAGTGTTAATCTCTTACCTATTGCTTTTGCTAAACATTTTAAGATTGTTGAGCTTAAACCAGCCTTTATTATTCTTCAATTTGTAAATAGATCCACCAAGAAACCTAAAGGAATATTAGAAGATGTAATTATCAAAGTAGGTGAATGTTATTTTTCCATTTATTTTCTAGTTTTAGATATAAAAATGTCACATGAATTAGAGCAAATGCCTATCATTTTAGGACATTCATTTCTTGGTACAGAAAAAAAATATTAATTGTGAGACCAGAATGCTAGATACTTTTTTTGGAGAACATAAATGTCTCTTAAAATCTTTAGAGTAGCTAATTATCCAAGGGGAGAAGAAGATTATTCTGAAATTGATATGATTGATACTTTTCTTGATAATATATTTTTGCATGATAAACCATCTGATTTATATGCTATAGCAATATGTGAAGATGAATTTTCTCTTCCTTCCATCCCTTCTTCAACATTAGATCTCAAACCTTTGCCTAAAAGTCTTACATATGTATTTCTAAGTCTAGAAAATACTAACCATGTCATTATTACAACAAACTTTACTTCTACGCAAGAATCATGTTTTGATTGATATTTTATTATCATGCAAAAATACAGTTGGGTGAAATATTTCTGATCTCAAAGGCATAAATTTAAAAACTTGCATTCATAGTATTTATTTGGAGGAAGATGCAAGACCTAGGTGTGAGATGCAAAGGAGATTAAATCTCAACATGAAAGATGTTGTTAAAAATGAGATAATTAAATAGTTAAATGTTTGTTTTTTTTATCCGATTTCTAATAACAAATAGGTGAGTTCAATTCAGGTTGTACCAAAGAAAGGAGAACTCGCCATCATCTAGGATGAAGAGGAAAAAGAAATTCAGGTAAGGCTCCCAACCAAATGGTGTGTATGTATTTCTTTAACTAGTATTAGAGCCAAAGGAAAGTATATAAGGGTATGGAAATATTTCTTTAAAGAATCATTCATTAATTAAGAATATTTTACTTATTAATGGTTTAAAACATAATTTGATTAACATTAGCCAATTATGTGATAATGACATGGAAGTTAGGTTTAAAAAGAATGGATGTTTAATTATGGATGATAAAAATAATGAAGTTTTACTTGTTGGTGACAAAGTCAAAAAGGTTTATGTGATAGATTTTGAAAATTTGATTAAATCTAATATTTGTCTTGTTGCTAAAAAAGATGAAGAATAGATGGATCTTTGACATAAAAAACTTGGTCACATAAACATTAGAACTAGTCATAAACTATCAAAATTAAGACTAGTTAGAGGACTTCTAAAACTGTCAAATATAGAAAACTTTACATGTGAGAGTTGTATCAAAGGAAAACAAATTAAAGAACCATTCAAAACGAAAGAATACATATCATCATCATGACCCTTAGACTTACTTCATTTAGATTTATTTGATTCAATTAAAATTGTTAGTTTAGTTGGAAAATATTATGACTTAGTTATTGTTGATGATTACACATGATTTACTTAGGTATTTTTCTTAGTTTAGAAAAATGAAATATATGATTACTTCGCTAAATTTGTAAGGAAAATACAAAATAACTTAGCCATGAATCTTAGGAAAATTTGAAGTAATCATGATGGTGAATTTCAAAATCCTTTATTTTCTTATTTCTATGATAAATTAGGAATATCTCATAATTTCTCAACACCGAAAACACATCAAAATAATGGTGTAGTAGAAAGGAAAAATAGGACCTTAATTTATCGAAAACTATGTTGGCTGATAATAATCTTCTAAGATATTTTTGGGTTGAAGTAGTTAATACTGCATGTTATGTTATTAACAAGGCATTAATTAGTTCAAAATTAAAGAAAACTCCTTATAAACTAGTAAGGAATAAAAAGCCTAATGTGCATTATTTGAAACCATTTGGCTGTAAATATTTTATTTTGAACAATGGTAAAGATGACTTAGAAAAATTTGATCAATGTAGTGATGAAAGAATTTTTCTAGGATATTCTGAAAATTCTAAAGAATATAGAATATATAATAAAAGAACATTAGTTGTTGAAAAATCTATCCATATAAATTCAGAAAAACTAAAGGTCAAAAAAACTATGCATTTAGAAACTGACTATGTTGACACAAGTTCTGACAATAGCAAAAAGACAAAAGACAAAGAAGAAGAATCACCTCATTTAGAACCAAATTCTACACATGAGAATTTACCTAGAGCCTGGAAACATGCTAAAAATCATCCAAAAGAAAACATTTTAGAAAATTTGAATAAAATAGTAAAAATTATACCTATATTAAGAGAACAAATTCATATGGCATTTACTTCTCAAATTGAACCAAAAAATATTGATGATGCTTTGATAGATTCAGATTAGATTATTAGTATGTAGGAAGAACTTGAACGATTTGATAGAAATGATGTCTGGTATTTGGTTCTTTGACTTGAACATCAAAATGTTATTGGAACAAAATAGGTATTTAGAAACAAATTAAATGAACAAGAAAAGGTAATTAGGAATAAAGTAAGATTAGTTACAAAAGGCTATGTTCAAGAAGAAGGAATAGATTATGAAGAAACATATACTCTAGTTAGTAGACTTGATGCTATTAAAATTTTTTTACCTTTTGTATGTGTTAATAATTTTAAATTATATTAGATGGATGTCAAGAGTGCTTTCCTAAATGGCCTTATTAAAAAATAAGTTTATGTTAAATAGGTCCTTAGTTTTGAAAATTTGAATTTCTTGATTATATTTTTAGATTAAAGAAAGTTTTATATGATCTGAAACAAGCTCTACAAGCTTGGTATGAAAAATTCAGTTCATTTCTTTTAGAAAATAATTTTCAAAGAGGAAACTTAGATATAACTCTATTCATTAAAAAGGTTGATATACATGTGCTGATTGTTCAAATATATGTTGATGATATTATCTTTGGTGCAAGCAATGAATCTTTTTGTAATGAATTTTCATTTTTAATGAAAGCTGAATTTAAAATGAGCATGATAGGGAGTTAAATTTTTTTCTTAGTTTGCAAATTAAATAATTAAAAAATAGAATTTTTATATCTCAAAAAAAGTATACAAAGAGTTAGAAAATTCAACATGAAAGACCTGAAATCCAAAAGAACTCTTATGGGAACAAACGTCAAACTAGACACAAATGAAAAACTAAAGAAATTGACAAAAAATTATATAGAGGAAGGATCGAATCTTTATTATATTTGACAGCAAGTAGACCTAATATTTTATTTAGTATTTGTCTTTGTGCAAGGTTTCAAAATAATCTCAAAGAGTCACATCTTACGATTATCAAAAGAATATTTAGATATCTAATTGCTACAACAACTCTAGGGATATGATATCCAAATAATCAAATGGTAAACCTTCTTGGATACTATGATTTTGATTTTGCAAGATGAAGAATTGATAGAAAAAGCACTAGTAGGTCTTGCTTATTTTTAAATGGTTGTTTTATTTCTTAAATTCCAAGAAACAAAATTCTATTGCATTATCTACTATAGTGGAGCTGAATATGTGTCTATTGGAAATTATTGTGCACAAATACTTTAGATTAAATATTAATTAGAAGACTACAGACTCAAACTAGAAAAATTACCCATGTATTGTGACAACACGAATGCTATTAACTTGGCCAAAAATGTTATCATACACTCTTAAACTAAACACATAGAAATCAAATATCATTTCATTTGGGATCAAATACAAAAAGGGGATATAGAACCATACTTTATTGATACATCAAAATAGTTAACTGATAGCTTTATGAAACCCCTTTTTAAAGATCGATTTAGTTTGATTATTTATGAACTTAGAATGTACAAATTGACTAATATTTCTGTCTAAGTTGTACTATTATTAATGATGTTGTTGTGATTTATTGACATAATATTTCAATCATCATTCTCTGTCTAATATGAACCTCATATGTGTAGATGTTTGTGTTGACACACTATTCGTCATATGAATTTTAAGTGTTCTT
Organism: Spirodela polyrhiza; assembly: GCA_024713555.1. Taxonomy (NCBI): domain Eukaryota; kingdom Viridiplantae; phylum Streptophyta; class Magnoliopsida; order Alismatales; family Araceae; genus Spirodela; species Spirodela polyrhiza. Next base: position 3,475,984 of record CM046539.1, read on the forward strand.
AAGATATTTTTATTAAGGACATGAATAATAAATACCATATTGTTGTATACCTTAAAAGATCATATATTATGTCTATGTCCCACTTCTTCCATCAAAAGGCCACATTTCACTATTTGAAAACTTTACCTTCTTGATTCGTTTTACCATTCGAAGACCTCTATTTCACCAAGCTCACTCACAAGACTCCAAGCCCCAGCTCGCATCACATTGGGTCGACTCTTGAGTCAACACAAGAAATCTTTTTGTGCATTGCATCGCATTCGTATTTCATTCCAATAAAAAATCTTTCGAAACTCTAGATTCACCATGGTTGATACCCAACACTCTACCTTTCTTATTCCTTTTTCAAGAGCTTATCGTCATCCAAAAATCTTTAAGAAAGATAAAGGGAAAAATATTATTATTGATTCATCTCCTAAAAAGACTCTCCCACCATCTTCAATGTCCAAAAAATTACCTACTCCCTTTTTGACTCTTCCATCTAGTTCTCTTGTGAAATTTATATCACCCACTCCCCCATCACCAATGATGACTGATGATCAAGTTGTAGTAGTTGTGCAAAAATTGTCTATGGATGTTAGTGCCTTAATTATATTATCTTTTGAATCTAAGCTTCAAAAACCTCATGTTTTACCTGCTACTAATGATCTAGAAAACATCATCTTTGATCCACTTATTCAAAGTCTAGAGCCTTTTGAACCATCCCAACTAACGAAAAAGATTAAACCTGTACTTTGAAAGCATTCTATTGGGTAAAAACTCAGATGTGTAGAAGATATCACCTTGCAAGAACTTAAAGCCAAGAAACAGAGTTTCAATAGACCTAAAAAAGCTGCTGCACTTTGACATACTCTTGATGCATCTCCTCAGTATCACTCTCTACTCTTTCTCACTACAGCTCATAAAGAAAAGTTTTAGAAAAACTTCAAAGATCATAAAGTTCTACACTACAAATTTCTTAATTTAAAATTCTTTGAATTGCAGTAAATTCATATGAAGAAGTATTTTGATGCGCTTGGGATTTCTCATCTTATTTCTAAACTAGTTAACAATTATTCAAATCTTATTCGAATGTTCTATAAAAATGCTTGTCACTCTTGTTGGCCTATAAACTTATGTCAAAGGAACATTTATTGATTTAACTCCTGAAATTTTAAATATAATCCTTGATATTCTCACTAAACCTCCCTTGGGCATCAACAAATAAATTATCATTAATTTTCTAACCCAATTGACTAGAATGAAGAATGTATCTATCAACACCATAAAAACATTTCATCTACCATTGTCTCATAGAATCATTCATTTACTTATTGGTCATTTCTTATGACATAGATGTGGTGCACATGATAGGTTATCCAAGAAATCTATGTCTATTCTCTACTACATCATTCATGGTATTCCATTTGATCTTGGAGATCTGTTCTTAGAACAAATGAAAATATCTCTGAAATATTACCTCTCTTCCATTCAACTATGTCATCACATGTGTCCTCAAGTATTATAGTGTAGATCTCTCTCCAGAAGAGTCCGTTAGTAGCATTCTTCATGATATCATTGACAAATCCACTCTTTATTGAATGACTTATTCCTATAGTGATGGTCAATGGCTTCATCATTTATCTTCCTCTCATGCATCATCTCGTGCTCTCACCTTTCTTTACATTTTTCCTATTATTGAAAATTAAACAAAAGTGTGGAACAAGGGAAGCAATACCTTAATATAATGGAAGAACAACTTTGGGACTTTGAAGACAACATTTTAGAGATTCGCTTGTGATTTTTACGAGTTTTTAATGGAGTAAAGACTAGATTTTTTTTGTATTTCTCCCGACTGTTTATGATTTGACTTTTTGATTTTCAAAAATAAGGAGAAAGGAAGAGAAAATTTGAATAATTGTGAAACTTTGAGTGCACAAACTCAAGGAGAGCACTTGCTCAGGGGGAGCAAAGATGTATTTCATGCAATTATGTTTTAATTGCTTAAACCTCTATCGATGAATTGTGTGAACAATTGTGAATGCTGTAATTTGAATGTTCTGTTTGTGTATTATTTTGACATGTGTTGACACACGATGATTGATTGTTATTATTGTCCAAGATTTATTTATTATGTGCGTGAAACTATTACTACATTATTTGTGCACATAATTATGCTGAGATATATATATTTTCTCAAGATAGTTTTGTAAGTATCAAAAAAGAGGAGATTGTTGATGCCCTTCGACATAGATTTTGATATTACAAATATATGAGAAAATATATAATTTATGATTGATATTATTCACAAGATTATGATAAATGACTGATAAGTTTCATACAAATAAATCTGTTATTTATCTTATGACATTATGACTAACCTTGAGGTTAAGTGAAATTATAAGTGAAGCACCACATATAGATAAATATTTATTAAAAAATAAATATTTAAGAGGTAAATAATGGTTATATTTTAAATTTATTTATCCATGATTATTTAACTATTTAAGTGGAGCTATTATTTATTAGTTACGTGTATCATTAAAAGAAAAGAAAGAGGTTTAAAATATCAAATGAGCTCTTGTGAGTCTCGAATTGGAAATCAAGATGATGACATCAGCTGCTTACATGGAGAAAACAATCAACTTAACATTTGAATCTAAAGATAAAATCAATAGAAAAGTTTTTCTTTTATGAGAAAAGAATCCTTAGTTCAAATTTCAAATCAAATGGATCAAAGAATAGCAAGATATTAAATTTACAATGTTCAGAGGTTATTGCCACACGTTCTAGAAAACAATAAGTGTTTGAACTACCCTTTTGACTTTGTCTCTCGAGCAAAACGTGGAAATACATTGGAGGATGACACCTTACAAGTAAAGGAACAAAAGGAGATCAACAAAAATGATTTCACTTTGATCTATAATGAGTTATCTTTCTCACAATCAAAAATCGTCACCACCAAGCTTTAACCATGTGTAGACTGTATCATCTGTCTTCGTCAACAATTGGTGATCAAAATAAAGCTTGAATCTCTTAAGGAGGCCCTCCATCAGGCCCTAAGATAACTAGGTGGTGAGTGGAGAGTGAGCAAGGTGAGAGGTGAATCAATATAAAAAGTCTTTGTCTCATAGTGAGAGAGAGAAACTCATGAGAGAACCCACTAGAGGAGAGAGAAAGCAAGTCTACACATAGATAATCACACAAAGCCATTTTAGCATGTGTGTTGACACATCTATTATCCAGAAAAATAATCTGAGATTATTAAAACACTAATTCACCCTCCCTTTTGGTATTTTGTCAAGTCCTTAGGTCTTTTACCACTAAGATGATATATTTTACTGATGATAAAAGATTAAAAATGAAAACACCTTATGATTATATGAATCCAAGTGAATAATTATGTTGTTTGAATTATGAATTTTAGATAAACATATTAAACCCATTTGAACATATGAAAACCCGTAATATGAATTAATATAGTAAGATCATAAAAATGATCATTATATATGTTGTTACGTGAGTTATCATGGTTTATATAAATTGTCACAGTCAAAATATGAATGTTTAGAGCATTCAAATTGATGAGATTCAGTGAACTAAAATGTGAGTATGAAAACTTAGTTATCGACGATCCAATGATTTTACTTCATTATGTCTTGATGGATTTAACATCAAATTACCCAAATGTTCTATCAAGTATTGTTTCTATCGAAAAATAGTTTCTAAAATATTATTGAACATATATTGAAAATCATATAAATTACTATGAGAAAATATGTTATGATTTAAAATTTTGAGATCACATTTTAAGAGATAAACTTAAATCTCATATGTTGTTTGATAAAATATGGATGATATTTGAATGAGAAATCATTATTATTTTTAGAAATTATATTAGTGACAATAATCTTTACTATATCATTGTTATGTTTAAATTAGCCAACTCATTTCATATATGAATGTTAGACTCTAAATAATTTACATGTTAGTTTCCTTAGATAATATCCAAATTACTAAAAAGACATGTCATATTGGTTTCACAATGGTATTCAATTAAATTATATTTTAAGTGAATATAGATGTTAGAAGATTTTGAAAAATTTTGACAAATTTGTACATATTTAGTTATAGACATGACTGATCTCAAATGAATATCTTTATTCTTCATGCACTTTTACCTCTATTCTACTGTTTTCCATGCAACACATTTAAGAGGGAGAAGAAGAAGATTAACTAACTTTTTCTTGAAGAGCATTTACACGTGTTGAAGTTTCTCCTCCAGTTGATCAATACTAAAGCCTTCTAACTATACAACTAGCAAATTGACACCAAGAAGACAAGCATAAAGATTCTACATCCATATCTTTTTGATAATATCTCATTTTTTAGATGCAATGTTAGTTAAACTAAAAAAATTATGTATGAATTTCATTAAACTAAGTTATCAATAGTGAATAAAATCTTTTTAAGCTTTTTATTATTTTTAATAAATTTTATGAATTATTTTTGGTTAAAATGTGTTACATATTATTTTCTAAAATAAATAAATACATTTTTTGGAAAAAGTTATTTATGAGTGCTCTACATTTAGGGAGCTAGATTTGGGCTAATGGGTTCACCACATATGATGTAGGCCCAATAGACTTAGAGCAACATGATTCTAGGTTGACTAGGATTAGGTCCATGTCATAGGGCTGTAAAAGGATCACGATTTATGGGCCAAGAGGTAACATACTCTAAGGCCCATTAAGTTGCAAGTCTCAATAGGCTTGAAGTAAATATGACGTACCTTTTGTCTAGGGACTGAAAATAACTGAGCATTTGGTCATGTTCAAAAGAGACCTGCCAAACCTGTTACTATTTCAGTACAAGCAGAACCTGCAGCCCCCATGAACAGCTTTATGGAGACGGCTTTCAAATCTTCTCTTTGTTTGTTTTTTCCTCCTTCTAAAATGCAAATTTTTCATACTTGTGGAAATAATTGTTGGAAAAAATATGAAAATAACCTAAAATTAGTTGGGTAAGTTATTTAAAATGAAATTGATAAATATTTTAAAAAAATGAATTTGTTAAATCAATGGATTAGTACACTTTCTTGTACACATTTTGTTCTTCTGCAACACTAAAAGAATAGAATTGCCAATTAATCGATTTATGAAAGTGACTGAATGGATGGGAATAAGTTTACTAATCATGTTTGCCTAGTCTACAAACCCTCAAGTAAATTATAACATGGAACTATTTCATAGATTCTATCTTTTTTACCTATTTTTTTATTTTAGGCAAACATAGAATAAGTTCATCTATTGAAACAAAGGATGGTCAATATGTTGAGTTGTTATAGTATTCCTCATTCTTTCATCACCTTAATACTTATTAATGCATGGGGTGGCTAGGGGTTGCCTATTTAAAGGTAGTCAAGACATCCTTATGATGGGATTTTGTGAAATTTTATCCTTTGTACTTAAGATTTTTAATTCATAATGAATCATTTTCCATTGGTCTAGGATAGACATGTAGTACAAAAGAGGCCTAATGGAATTTTATCAAAGGCAGAAATCTTAGAGGTCGATTGTTATCCACTTTACATTGTAGATAATTTGTTATTTGGATTTTCCGATAAAACTATTTTGATCAGCTCTGGTTTATGACATGTGCCAGTTTTATATGATAACTAGGGTACATACTATTTACTAGACTCTCCTTTACATTCATAAAACATATACTGGGAATCCATTTGTGTGATTTACTAAATTCGCATCACATCATATAAACTATTCTATACATACTTGTGATAAGCTATTTATAGAGATCAAAACAAATATGAGTTGAATAGTGGCAAAATAATTCTTAAAATTTGATGTAGTATTAACTCCTTTCCCTCACATGGTCTTATTTTGCCTCATTTTTCAAGAAATACGAATAATATTGCATAAAAGAGCAGAGGACTATGACAGACTATAACAATAACATTATCATGCTGGATCAAAATATGGCGCGGTTTGAGGCACCACAATAAACACTCTATGATTCTAAATCAAATTTCTAGAAGAAAGTGCTAGGTGGCAACCTCGTTCCCCGCATGAGTTATTAAAAACTGACTTTTGGGGCTTAGCCGCAACTTATCGGTGAGGTAATTAGTGGGTGTTATCAGAAATTCTTCATTCCATCGATCACATAAAGAAAACACAAACCCAAGAATCGTGGACGTAAAACTGCTGTTTTGATTATTGCATTAGTGTATCTGTGTTCTATATTTCCATGGCAGACACTTTCCGAGATCTATTGGTCGCTCGACTAGAAATATTTTGTGTTGCAAAAGAGAATATCCCTTTACGCGTCGATCGGATGGAGCTTGGTGTGTCGTCGAACTGTGGGCTCGTATCGCGTTTGTAGATCCTAGCGTCCTGGTGGATGATTCTTTACTTTGGCACCCCTTCCGGAGCCGCCTCGGCGTAAGCCGATGCAAGTGGAGTTGTTCGACATGGCCGCTGCCGGGAGAAGGGGAGAAGACAGAGTTTCGATTCTACTGGTGACTACGTCAGAGCCGTACTGCGGCCGAGAGCTACGGCATTCCCTGACGATTGACGCGGATTAGGAAATGAAGAGCTTGTTCCCGTGAATGACTCCCCCTGAGCACTGGGTACGGTCAGGAGCTTGGAGAGCAAATTCTACGCGTGGCCTGCGGCAGAAACGACCTGCGCACAAAAGGCGACCATCTTCTTTCATCTCTGGAATGTTCGTCACGTCGACTCTCCGCGATTGCATGCGTAATTCCAGTTTGGCCGGCGTTGATCTCCGGCACGGGCATCGCCGCATGGATTTCAAGGAAGCCTGTCTCCCAAGTGCTTAGCTCCGTTTCGAGCTGTTTCACGGTCATTCACACTGTGGATCACTTCATCCCTTGGTAGGTCTCAGGGTTGAAGCACATGCATGACAGCGGAAGCCGCATCTTCGTTCTGGCTTCTGTCATATCGATGCATCTAGCTTAGGCCTCAACTTTCCTTCCAATTGAATGGACTGTGATTAAGATTTTTCCCCAGAAAGACATTCGTCAGTTTTTGGGTTCCTCAAGAAAAGATGTCGGTCAGTCGGTGTGGCTGACATTAGGCCGGGATTTTATCGTAAGCTTTTTAAAAGGAAATAAGAAAAAGGAAAGCTATGTGAACCTTCTTTTTGGTATATTTGTGCAATTCGCCATATTCTTCAGAGTTTGGTATAATCAATTAGGGAACATTTCATTTGCCGCAAAGTCATCCAGTGGTGTTCCGCTTAAACAAGGGGAGCTTTATCATTTCCTCGTCGCCATGATACAGGAACACGCCATTGGCGTTTCATCTTGAACGAAGAATGGAAGTTAACCGGTTTCCTTACATCATTTTCCCTGAACAATGGAGCCCCCAAGTTTTTGATGCCTGCATCTAATTTTTGACGAGCGGACGGACGGCCCCGTCCTAAGAAGGATTTTGTCTCTCTTGGTACTACAGTCTGTTTGAAATGTGGGCCTACTCCGGCCGAGACGTGGTTCTTCTGATGGGGAGTCCAAGAAGCTGCAACACTGCACGAGCGATGAGTAGCTACTTCCTCGGAGATGCTTCAGTGGGTCGACTGCGTCGAGGGGCGCCGAGGCCAGCTCAGCGCGAGGGCTCTGTGTGAGGCGACGGACAGGCGGAGAAGGGGGTGAAAAAGGAGGCGACGCTGTGGGTTATTCCATTATCAAGGTCCGTCCGTGCATGTACAGAGGGATCCCCTGCTGGATTTGGTTCCAGTTTCCCCCTGCTTCGTCTACAGCGGTGTAGGGAGGAAGAGGGGTGGGGGCGGCTGCTCCGTACGTATGAACCTGGGGTCCGCGGTCCCTCGCCTTCCTTTATGTCTCCCATCAGCCCCTTCCTCTTTGCGAAGGGTCGCCGTGCCCGGCGACGTCTACCGTTTATAAAGCCCGCCGTACCCACTTCAAAGATGGATACTGCGCATTATACTGCCCTATTTCCGACCACCGTGCCATCTGTAGTCGGGCTTCGCTCTCCTTCCCCAGGCACCCGTCCATTAACGTCCTTGATGGAACTCCCAGTGCCGTCCAGATCTTCCTCCGCCGGTCAGGAACCGCCAACGCAGCCGCCGTCGCTGGACCTATCTCTGTCCATGGCTTCGTCGGCGTCGGCGTCGGCGTCGGCATCAACGCCGCCCCACCGGGGAGGGAGAGACGTCAGGCTCTTCCCCTGCCTCTTCTGCGACAAGAAGTTCCTCAAGTCTCAAGCTCTCGGCGGCCACCAGAATGCCCACAAGAAAGAGAGAGGCGTAGCGCCGATCCCACGTCCCCACACCACCACCAGGTCCCCCGGCGCTCCAACTCACTGCCTTCCGAGCTCCTCGCCGTTTCCCATTGCTGCTCACGGGAGCAGGCCCCGCTCGCCCACCATCACTCCGCCGTCCCTGTATGCCAGTATCGCCATGGGTTTCGACTCCAACCGCCCCGGTGCCCAGTTCGAGACCGACGGCTTCTGTGTTGCTACTAGCCTAGTGGACGACGCCGGGTACGGTATCGCTATGGGGGACTTTCTTAATTACCTGAACTGGCACAGGGCCTCGCTCCAGCACCCGCAGTCTGCTGACAGCTTCCTGCCGCCTTCGGCGAGCGCCCAAGGTTCACAAGCGATGAGGCAGTCGACTGCCTCCGCATCCTCCACTAGCGACGATTCCGTCGAACTGGATCTTTCGCTGCGGCTGTAAAAGCAGTGGTAGGCCCTCTACTGAGTTGCTTGTGGGGCAAGGAGACAGACCCAAATGGGGCAGGAGTTGGAATGGGGGATTGGTCAGCATCTGGTCTACAACTCCATCCTTATCAACTTCGCTTATCCGACGTCTGGCGGGCAGCGGACTTTTACCCTTGCTCCTACGGTTCGGTCTATTCACGAGCTTTCTCTCTATTCCCTGGTGTGACCGATTGATGCTGTGGTGGAGGTGAATAATCAGTGGGTGCGAGCACAGCTGTTGCGGTGGGCTCTTGTGGTAGGAGTTTTCTTTGCTGTTACTGACGTCGTCCTTGGTGGAGGTGGACGGACGACGGAGGAGGGAGGTGACGACAGCTCCTTTTGTTTTTCTTCGTCATCAATCAGGTTCTCTGTCTATCTCATTGTGAGGATGTCCATCTTCCCTCGTCACGTGGGTCGAGCTTGCCCGTTTGGGCACCGTTCATCGCGCTATGCGAGACGATGTAGATTCCTATCGCCAGCCAGGTGCCAAGGATGGCTGCCGCGGCCATCTGGTGGGCAGCGTTCCCCACCTCTGACACCGCAGTGCTTTGTCCTGCGGGGCCGGGCCAGCCGTCCTCGCCGAGCCCCAGTTCTACTGGTCCGATGACCGGGAGGGGATCGGCTTGATTCCCTCAAGACCCCACCTTTTTTGTTGCCTGACTATTTCAGCGTTCAGAAACAGCGGCGCGCCCCGGCCCCCCGGGACCCCATCTGTCTCCTCTCAGCGTTTTGAGCGATTGGCGGTATTCGCTCACTTTCCTCAAGTAGATAGAAAAGAGACTAGAGGGATTGAAGGGAGTGAAGACAGAGGTGGTAGTCGGTGATGACTAGTTACACAAAGGCATCGGTGTTAAAAGCGGAGTCCAAAACAGGCTCCCCCGTGTGGAACAGGTCGGAACCCACAAGTGATTAACGAATGGGCCGCCGAATGTCAATAAGGGCCAGTTTAATAGCCAGTAAGGATTAACTAGGTTAATTAATTTATAACCGGTTTCGCTATCTAATTCGGCTGATTTTTAGTTGACAACGATGAAACTCTTTCTCATGTCATAGATTAACCTAGATTAACTTCTTTTTCAGTTAACCAACTGAACTGACGTTAACACCATGTTGGGCTTCTACCGTTCAGCCCTTTTCATCGAATATGTTAAGCAGCTTTATCCAAATTTGTCGTTAATCAAGCTTCCCGTGACACGCTCAGATAATCCAGCCAAATCAAGTTATAAACAGTTAAAAAACTGCTTTAAGGCATTTTTGGTCCTTAACGTCAGTAAATTTTCAGGAGGATGGAACTACATATGGCTTGATTATTGATTAAAAGAGATTAAAGAACCTATAAACAATTGATGTCAATAAATATCAATTTTCGTTATATATCTCAACAGGGGATTTGGAATCAAACATGTATAAGCTCTTCACGACTCCTCCTGACTTCCTTACAGGTTCCATTTGGCGGTGCACATTTGGAGTCTACATATTCGACATCGAAGTCAACACTCAATGAGAATGAAAGCTCCACTCCGACAGTATTTAGGCCTCATGGAAAGTCCAATTATCTTGAACTGTCAGCTGAAGTGATCTCACAATACTTATCTTGAATTGTCGGCAGTATTCAAGTTTCATCTAATTTTTCTTCAATATATTTAGCCATTCTCAAGGACAGGCGGAAAATTGCTTGTGTCTACCACCTCGACAAAGAATATTTGGCACGTTGAGCTCCCACGAAATTTATGGCCTACAGTGGTGCCTGATTGTTCATTGAAGCTTAATTCGGAACAAAATATGTTGTTAGTGCTGAGCCTCATCTAGTGACAAGGATAGCTTTTCATTCGACCAATACTTTAATGATAAGGTGCTTAACTAATTTTGTCACTGGACTGCTTGATGACATGGAAATACACCTAATCATGCAGTTTTGGTGTCAAAAATGTGGAATCGAGGAAAAATAGACTAGAAGTTTAAATATTGGTTCTCTTAAAGTAATAGCGGAACCACAACGCACCATGGTACTGTACCAATTTAAAGCTGAGAAATACTACGTTCATGCATGCATCTTTTGTTGGTAAGAAACTATTTAACCAATTAGTCACTAGTACAACACACCGAGGTACAAAGGATGCTTCAACAAAATATCCTGCAGAGACCGTGTGAGATTAATCTCCCTCTCTCTGTCTCTGTCTCTGTCTCTCTCTCTGTCTGTCTCTCTCTCTGTCTGTCTCTCTCTCTTTCTCCCTCTCTCTCCCTCTCTCTCCCTCTCTCTCCCTCGCTCTCTCTCTCTCCCTTCCTCTTTCTCTCTCGCTGTCTCTCTCTCTCCCTCTCTCTCCCTCTCTCTCTCTCTCTCTCTCTCTCTCTCTCTCTCTCTCTCTCTCTCTCTCTCTCTCTCTCTCTCTTTCCCTCTTTCTCTCTCCCATTCTCTCCCTCCCTCTCTTTCCCTCTCTCCCCCTCACCCTCTCTCTTCCCCCTCCCTCTCTCTCTCCCTCCCTCTCTCTCTCTCTCTCTCTCTCTCTCTCTCTCTCTCTCTCTCTCTCTCTCTCTCTCTCTCTCTCTCTCTCTCTCTCTCTCTCTCTCTCTCTCTCTCTCTCTCTCTCTCTCTCTCTCTCTCTCTCTCTCTCTCCCCCCCTCTCTCCCCCTCTCTTCCCTCTCTCCCTCTTTCTCCCCCTACCTCTCTCCCTCTCCCTCTCACCCTCTCTCCCTCTCTCTCCCCCTACCTCTCTCCCTCTCCCTCTCACCCTCTCTCCCTCTCTCTCCCCCTACCTCTCTCCCTCTCCCTCTCACCCTCTCTCCCTCTCTCTCCCCCCTACCTCTCTCCCTCTGTCTCTCCCCCTCTCTCTCCCCTCTCTCCTTCTCTCCCTCTCCTCTCCCCTTCTCCCTCTGCCTGTCTCCCCCTCTCTCTCTCTCTCTCCCCCCCTGAATGCGATCGATCCTCTGACTATTACATTCTTGTTTTCCCCTAGATCAAGTGGAGAGGGACTATGCGGACCTAGGGACCCTTCCCCCCCTCCTATCCTTCTTTGGTGGATGTGCAAAGAGGGTAAGAAATGGAGGCATGGGAGAGCCACTTACCAGTACTCACCTGCAAGTCGCACAACAAGAATACATCACACAACGTCTCCAATCTTTCTCGTACCATTACCATTTCCCATAGAGTAATAATACATGCTGCACACATGTGGGATCTCATTTGAGTTCTCTCCCTTCTTCCACCTAGTTTCCCTACAACATATTTTTTTTCCCAACTGGGACCCCTCCAATGATGTCTTTGTCATTCTGTCATTTCTTTCTGCCGGAAGCCATGTAGACCTTGCCCCTTTTGACGGCCCGAAGACGATCAAACCCCCCAGAAAAAGGTGTATAAACGCAGACCCTGGCCTGCTTTATCATAGGGCCTCCCTACGTCATATAGTTCAAAGTCACCCTACGTACGTTTTATCTTGTAATTATTCACCTTGTGTATGGTAAATTAAAGTTTACCATCACATGAGCGAGTTCTTCTCTTCCTCTCACCAGAAGCAGGAGAGTTTCAGAAGATATATTCTTTCATAAGCCATTATGAAACCCATATTTGCATTATAAATAGCCTACTCAACACAGAAATGGGTAATTTATTGCTTTATCTAACAACTTTATGAGAGTAATTCTTCTTTCAAAGCTTCAAACTCATGTGAAATATCAATATGAACTTATATGAATCTTCATGAGTGCAAACTAATCCAAACTTGAAGTTTTGCATTCATTAAGACATATAAGGCTGTATGAATATCTCATAAAGGTTGAATACATAGTACATACTTTAATTGCAACCGGAGACTAGAGAGAATCGTAGGTTAGAACTCTATTTCCATCCAATTCGTGTTCTTCAGGCATTGATGTCACCTAACGTCATTGCCTTATTTCTTGTTCGCATTTATTTAATATATTATATTTATCATTCCGTTAAAAAATCATAAAAAAATCGTATTCTTTGATAAAAATTTTAAAATATTACCCAATATTATATTACATCCTTGTGATCGACTTGGAAATTTCCTACTATTTTTAAAATCTTTTATCGATTTATAATTAATTTATTCACTATGATAAACATTTAAAATTCCAAGAATTAGTTTTTCTAGTTTTATAAATTTTAAATTTGTGTGATTTATTATACAATGATTAATTCATGTCAACTATCATCTATCGTGCATCTATTTCTTCTAATAATAAGACATAAGGAATAATATATAACCCTACTCCCATGTGAGGTAATCTAGGTGATGTCACTCAATGTATGATGATAGCTACACCCCTCTTTTGTCACATCTCCAAGGAGTCCATGAATAAAATTCAAAATTATCTTATGATTTGATAGAGCTATGAGGTCAAGCCACAACTATGGATCAATGAGTATTGCAATAGCAAAAGCATGTTGCCCTTGATTCTCTTTTCGTACTTTTTGATTTTTTCCACCATTCTCATACATATAACCCTGATCAAAGCTCGCTGCTCATGACTCAAAATAACACCTAATGGAAAAATAACATGTTGTTCCATACATTACTCTAGGCTCGTGATATGGCTAATTAACGCCTTGATCAATCTAAGAACCCGTGTAGTTATTACTACTTTATCTTGACATAGATATTGTGTCACTTCTTGAAATGGTTTCAAAATCATTACAAAATTTGAAACTAACTCTAATTCTCCATCAGTTATACAATAATTCTTCTTTCCATTAGACAAAACTAATAAAACTATTTTATTTCGTACTTATTACTTCTCATATGCTCCAATCATCATGTCATGGGTTGAGTTTCATCATGTTAGAATATCAAACACTAATAAATTATTGTCTGGCATATATAGCTCTCTTTATAGAACTTTACATAGTACTCCTTTCTTTGTGTAGATAATCGTACAATACCAACCAACTATCTGATTCGATACAAAATCTTCCTCATCAATGTCAAAGTAGTAGGGAGCATCAAGAGTTCATCTTCATCGATAAGATCTATCATTCATTTGATTGTGAATGCTTCCAAAAACTCCATATACCTCAAGCCTTATTGCACAACTAAGTTGATGACATGCACCACACATGACATGTGACACCTCTTACCGAAGTTTGGGTTCACCTCTTTTAGGCTTGTGACTGGTGTTTCCACCATCATTGTATTATTTCTTGCATTATCTATAACAATTGTAGTGACCTACAAATATATAAATAAAATTATTAGAAAAGTAAACAAATAAATTATTTAAAATGAAGAAATAAACACAATATGCATAGCTTAATCCTATATTACCTTTATCTCTAATGAAAAGTCTTTGAGCACCACTAACAATACTCTAACCATATTATCTCCTAAGTGTGGACCTTCTAATTTTGATATAAATAGTATTCGGTCTTGTAAATTCCAATCATCATCAACCCAATGCACAGTGATCCCTAATAAAGGAATTATGTTGTCACTTGTCCATACATCAACTAATAAAAATACTCATCTAACTAGGCTCAATTTTTCTTTGAGTTTTTGCTTCTCCTTTCAGAAGAAGATATTTACATATTCCTGAATTGTCTTCAAACATAGAAGTATGAATTGATCTTGTACACAATACCGAAACAACTCGTTGAAAATTCTTTGGTTCATGACACTCCATGGTGTTAATGCCCTTGGGCATAGATTTTGATATTGCAAATAGATGAGAAAATATATAATTCATGACTAATATTATTCATAAGATTATAATTAATGACTCATAAGCTTTATGCCAATTCATATATTATTTATCTTCTGACATTATGACTAACTTTGAGATTGAGTGAAATCATGAATAGGTGAAGCACCATATATGGATAATTATTTGTTGAAAAACAAATATTTAATAAGTAAGTGATGATTATATTTTTAATTTTTTCATCTATGATTATTTAACCATTTAAGTGCAACTATTATTTTTTAGTCACATGCATCATTAAAAGAAAAAGAAAAAGATTTGAAATATCAAATGAGCTTTTATGTCGTCTTCTCTCCCTCTCGCCGTTCTCTCCCTCTCTTCATCATCTTCTCTCCCTCTCACCGTTCTCTCCCTCTCGTCGTGCTCTTCCTCTCTCCGTCGTCTTCTCTCCCTCTTGCTGCTCTCTTCTTCTCGCCGTCGTCTTCTCTCTCGTCGTGCTCTCCCTCTCTCCGTCGTCTTCTCTCCCTCTCGCCGTCGTCTTCTCCCCTTCTCTCTCGCCATTCTCTCCCTCTCGTCATGCTCTTCCTCTCTCCGTCGTCTTCTCTCCCTCTTGCTGTTCTCTTCTTCTCGCCGTTGTCTTCTCTCTCATCGCGCTCTCCCTCTCTCCGTCGTCTTCTCTTCCTCTCGCCGTTCTCTCCCTTTCTTTGTCGTCTTCTCTCCCTGTTGCCGTTCTCTCCCTCTTGTCGTGCTCTCCCTCTCTCAGTCGTCTTCTCTCCCTCTCGCCGTTCTCTCCTTCTTGCCGTCATCTTCCCTCTCGTCGCGGTCTCCCTCTCTCTCCATCGTCTCTCCCTCTCGTCGCGCTCTCCCTCTATCTCCGTCATCTTTTCTCCTGTCGCGCTCTCCCTCTCTCTCCATCAAATCTCTCTCTTGTCGCGGTCTCCTTCTCTCTCCGTCGACTCTCTCTCTCATCGCGCTCTCCCTCTCTCTCCGTCAAATCTCTCTCTCGTTGTGGTCTCCTTCTCTCTCCATCGACTCTCTCTCTCTCTCTCTCTCTCTCCTCTCTCACTATCTCTCTCTTTCTCTTGCGTGTGCTCCCTCTCTCTCTTCCTCTCTCTCTCTCTCTCACTCCCTTCCTTGAGTCCTTTTCCTCATTAGTGACAAGGGGTTAGAAATTTCAAGGATTGGGAGCTCTGATCTCCTCTCTCTTTACTTCTTCTCACCCCCTTTCAGCCACCAAGCTCTTCTCATCTTGAAGTGACACAAGGTGGGGAGAACTAATTGGCCATAAAGGAGATTTACTTTCAAACAATTTACATTTCAACATTTAAGTTCTGTTTATATCTTTCTTTTTATGTTTCAATTTCTTTTATAAAATAACCACAAATATCTCTCTTGAAGTCTTCTTAAACATTTATTGAATATCCACTTATATTTTATTACAATTTGATGTTTGATTTCTCACTTCCTTGTGGATCGACTTGGACTCACCCTATATTCATTTCCTTTGAATTAAAGTCCAATATACAAATGTTATTTGATTAATCATTAATCCTAATGACAATTTTTGGTTCATCACCTACATCAATGGTTAGGTAAAAACACCATGATTGTCATTCCGGTTCGATCACAGTTTTTCATGGTCGAAAGACCGATGACCGAAGGATCGAACGATCCAACGGTCGTGAGAGAGAGAGAGAGCTAAACCCCTCTCTCGCTCTCTCTCCCTCTAATGTAGGACCAAGGGTGATATGCCCTCTAGTGAGGAGGGATAATGCGTCGCTATGGGGGTGGGGTTCCTATATGTGATTAAGAGGGGGGGGGGACTCAACTATGCAAGGAAGTGGCAATGGCAACAACACCCGTGGACACTCGTCGACGTCAACAAGGGCATGGATGCAGGGAGACCTTCCTGTCCACATCCATTGGGAGAAGCCCAGTATCGTGGACGTAGTTTCTGCTGCCTGAGCTTGCCAGCCAATGCAGCAGATCTTACATGTGTGCACATCAAGGTTCGCACCAAGGTGAGGCCTGACTCGTCCCACCTAACTAGGGCCGTCGACACGGGAGCAGGAGTGGGAGGGCACTGCATGGAGTAAGGACCGACTGAGAAGGGGGGAAGAGGGCTAACCTACGGGCATTAGCCTGGTTGGTCATGGCAGGGCAGGAGGGTCCTCATGCAGGTGCAAGGTCGACAGCGACAGGAATGGCACGAACCTAGCATGTCATGGGGTGCAGGCTTGCAAGTAGAGGGTCACCCCATGCAAGGCAATCAGCATGCACGCAGGCACACAGTTGGGTGTTCAAGGAGGGGTTGACAACAGTGCCTGATGAACTGTTGACAAGCTGGGGGTGGTGACACCGCCGAATGTTCCGAAGCACCCTAGCCGAGTGTCTGGCTGGAGCCTATAGTGGACCTGTGGACTATCACGACGGCACACTGGTAGGCTCATGGGGTTTGTGAGCATGACAACCATCGCCTATCGAGGCGTGGAGTGCAATGTTAGACGTGGAGCGAGCATGTGGTAGGAGCACTACGCAAGCATTCTCCAGGGCCCGCGTGTGGGTGATGAGGCGGCAAGCAACCAAGGACAAGGTGGTGGCGTCGTTGATCGGATGGTGCCCTCCACCCCTCAGGCTTCCCCTCTCCCTTTCTCTCTAAAAGAAACTCAGCAAACACCTTCTACTCAAATAAATGGCTCCCCCTAAGCGGTGGCCCACATGGGCCAAGGGTGAAGAACCACACGAGAGGCCCAAAATGCTTAGCCCCCAAGTAATATAGTCCCGGGTGGGCCTTCCTCTCTATTAGGCCCGAACAAGGGTGGCCCAAAAGAGAAGGGGTGAGGGGAATAAGGATGCTAGCTCCTCCAATTGGGCCCACACATATGGCCCAAAAGGAAGAGAGAATAGGATGGACAAAGGCAAAAGGAAGTGGGCCATTACATCCTGCCATGGGCCTGGCATGGGCCCTAGGGGCGGGAAGCCCTTCATGTAGTGTAGTGGAACCCGGGGTTCTTTGTCTTGGCTTGAGCTCCACGATCCAGTTGACAATGTGGGGGTGGGGTCTCCTCTATCACCCTGAGTTCTTGTTGTGGTGGCGAGAGGTCTTGTCCACTCTCTCTCTCTCTCTCTCTCTCTCTCTCTCTCTCTCTCTCTCTCTCTCTCTCTCCCTCTCTCTCCCAACCCTCATCGACAAGGTTTTCTACTACTGCCACAAGATCATTTTGAGTCTACTTTTGCCGCCAAAGGCTATTCTCACCATCATAGAGTGTTTGATTTTTTTGATATTTTTAAACATAACACAATTATATATAATTAAATTTTTTGTTTTATTTGTATTATTATAATTAGGTTTTATGTTTTAAAAAGTCTATTATATTAGAGACAAATTATAGTAAACATATATTTAAATTTAGATAGGTCATAGGTTAGGTCAAGGGTTTTAAGCTCCTGACTGAATCATGACCAAACCGAACTTAGGTCTAAGTTTAGGTCAGAACTAAGAATCTGACTGAGACTATGATTGTTGATCCCTAATTGAAGTATGGCCTGAAAAAATTGAGTTCTTCTAGTGTGATGCATGGCCTTATAAAATTAAGTGATTGATAAGAAGGCTCAACCAACTATGCAAAGTTGATAGAGGGTGTCTCAGCAAAAAGTTAGTAGTTTGAAAATGTTAGGACTTTAGAGACTCCACAAGGCCTATCTTGTCATTGCTCACATCAACTTGTTCACAAAGAAATATAACTAAAGGCTACAAGTTTGAGCTTTCTCAACATCAACCTATCCTCGATAATTTAACTTTACAATAGCCAAGTACCCAAGCACCTTTATTCAAGCTAAAGCAATTGAGAATTTTGAAGGTATCAATTAAAAGGATAGAATCATCTATTTCTTTATATGCTTTGTGATTAGTTTTTTTATTTTCATGACACACATGGTGTGTTTGCAACAAAATAGAAAGTTGAAAAATCTTTAGATTGTAGTGGGGTTAAGAAATTTGTGGAGTCCATATTGTGATGGGATTGTTGATGTTGTGAAATTATTTAGTATTCTGATAAATGCTCACTTATCACCAAGAATTAATTAATTATCTATTTTATTTTTGCATCAATAATTCATAGTAAGTATGAGTTACTGTATATTATCATATTAGAGCAAAAGTCAAAAGATATGCATAAATGACTCTAAAATTAGCTACATCTACATCATGAATTTATTGATTTAATTACTAACATTTTTTAACCTTTTCCAAGCTTTATCACCTTGAGAATCTATCTCAATTTATTAGGAATCAAGGTTCAAAATTTTAGAATTTTATTCCAAAGAGATTAACTTTTACAGATTTACCAAAGTGATAAGGAATAGTATGGAATGACAAAGCTGAAGGCCCAAGAAAGGGTAGATTGGAGCATAAAAAATTAAATGCAATGTCTAAAAGATAGGGATTTATTAATCCCACAAAAGGATTGAGAAAGAAGGCCCAAGAAAGGCGTGGGTATATAATCTTTGAAAAGGGCAAACAAATTGGGAGCTTTTTTGCACGCAAAAAGGAGGTGGCGGCTAGGTGACAGGTAGTGGAGGCTTCAAGGTTGCAAGCACGATTTCTTCACCTATTTCTCTCTTTTCTTAGTTCCTTACATTCATTTTTATTCTGTAAAAGATGAGTATTAGTTAATAGATGCTTTCTATGCTTTTCACTAAGTTCCTAAAGAGTGGTTCATCTCTATTTGGGGTTTCGCATGCTTGGGTCGTGAAACCAAGACAAAAGAAATGAGATCTATATTAAGTCATCCATTTTACTTCAATTTTATTATTTTTCATTGATAACTTATCTCCTTACAAATCCATTGAATGCTTTTTCTCCTCCAAAGATCGTGTTTTAATGATTTGGATAGAATTATCAAGCATAGCTTCAGAAATTGTTTTTAGGGTAAATAAAGAAGTTATGTACCAAACCATATAGTTTCTTCTAAGTTTATGATTTTTCCTAAGACCCTGACTTCCTTAAGAGTCCAATGAATTTTTTTTCTTTTCTGAAGACCATGTTTTTGTGATTTGGTGCTAAAATCATCAAGCACATCACTATAAATCGTTTTCTAAATTCCCTTTCTCGACCTTTCTATAGATCGAATCTAATTTGTGAGTCACACAGGGATTTAAGTCATTATCTTTTGTAAAGTCTTAGTGTAATTAGTTTTATATCTTCTATAATTTTTCATTATTTTATAGAGTGTTTCAAATAGGTTTTTACACTTTACAAGACTCATTTTCTATTTTTTCTTTCCTTCCGACCTTCCCATCGTTCGAATCTAATTGCAAGAGTGACACATGGGTTTAGATTAAAATATTTTGGGAGAATTTACCTTAGTTTCTCATGTTCTATTATTTTTTTGTAATTTTAGAATGTGTTTAGTATAGGCTTTTAAATTTTACTATAATTATTTTCTGGGCCCGCAAAACATGAAATGGGCCCGAAAGCTAAAAGAAAAAGGAAAGAAAACAAAGGGAAGATAAATACCATGTGTGGTCAACCAAATGGGCCGGCGACGAAGATGGTGACGTCTCGAAGTGCCTCAGGCCGTGTAATGGAAGCCCGGATCCTTCGTCTTCGCACGAGCCCGGCGATCCGGTTGAGTGCGTGCAGGGTTTGCCGATGCCGATGTCTCATGTGATGGAGACAGGTCCTGATCACCATCACCCTCTCTATGCGTACTCAATGGCCTAGCTTTCTAAGAACCAACATTAATTCCCTCTAGTTGAACAACCTTGGGCAACCAACGAGAAAAAATTACTTCTTACCAAAAATGAAAAATAAAATTTTCATCAAACAAAAAATATAAATAAGTTACTATTCTTTCACACTTCATCACACTATTTAGATAGGCCTGAAACTATTTTGTTGACATTGGGGAAGCAACACTTTTGAGGAGAATGTAGAATACTTGAGAAACTCTAAATTTATACAACATGTTTCATGTCAAATATTTGTCCTAAACACATGCTTATACTTCTGAGACACACTTTAGACAACTCTGTTGAAATGTATGTAGAACATTTTACTCTTGGTTATATTTTTGGATTTAAGGTCACATTAATAAATAGATGGGTGGCTAAGTTGATCATTCTCTAACTTTCACTACTAGTCAACAATTCTAATTTTCATTATCTTCTCCTATGATTCTAAATTTTCTTAGATTTTTATGATAATATATTAAGGACTACAAATTTTATAGTGGTTGACGTGAATTAATCATTGTATAATAAATCACACAAATTTAAAATTTTTATAAAACTAGAAAAGACCAATTCTTGAAATTTTAAATGTTTATCAGAGTGAATAAATCAACTATAAATCGATAAAAGATTCCAAAAATAGTGGGAAATTTCCAAGTCGATCACAAGGATATAATATAATATCGGGTAATATTTCAGAATTTTCCTAAAGGAATATGATTTTTTATAATTTTTTTAACTAAATGATAAATATAATCTATTTAATAAATGCGAAAAGGAAATAAGGTAATGACGTCAGGTGATGTCAGCGCTTGAAGAACACGAATCGGGCAGAAACAGAGTTCCGACCTATGATTCTTTCGTAAGCGATTGCTGTCAAATTAATAAATCAAATTTAGTTCTGTAAAAGCCCGAAGAATCGTAACTCAAGTACAAAATATTTTGGATGTTAAAATTGTGCCAAAGATTACTAATTTAAATGCAAATAAAGTTTAAAATAGGAAAAACAGAGTTCCGACTTCGCAGCGGCGATCGCCGGAATTCTGCATGTTTATAAAAGAAATCGTGCAATGTCCATGGCCTCAAAGGCTCTCCTTGGACAAAGACGATGTGGGTGATCTCTAGAACTTCTTTTGAAACCTAGAAATCAGTGGAATGGATTGCCAAATCATTTCCGGCGGCTGTCACCCAGCGGAATGAAAAAATGGTGACTTGCGGCCCTCCGGCGACTGTCACTCGATAGAGGTGTGCTGGATGGAGGTGGGATGCATCTCAAGGGCTTTGTCCTCAAGTCAGCGCAACGAGAGGAGGCCCTTTATCACATCTGGTATGCTCTCAGGAGGTGGCGACTGGTCTCCCGGCGGATCGTCCTCTTCCTGGCGACGGCTTGTTCGTCGATCAAGCGGAGATGATTTCTTCATTGAGTTTGTGATATTTTGTCTAGAATCCTACACCAATTTCGGCCACGATGCTCCGCAAATCACGTTGACTAAGTTTTTGCTGAATTTTTGGTGATTTTTGTAGCTTAATCGCTCTTCGAAAATCGTGATTTCTTCGCCGGTTGTCCGATTGTGAGAGAGAGAAAGAGGGAGAGATGAGATAAGTACTAAAATGCCCTCAATGTATGACGTCATAAGGATCATTTTATATCAGTCATTGAGGGGCATTTTTGTTATTTATAAAAATATGTGGGAAAAAGTAAGGCATGGGGTTTAGTCCCACATCTGTTTTCTAGGTGAGTTTCACACACATATATTACGAGCGCTTCTTTAGCCGTCAATAGGTACAAATCACCCACGTGTGTACAAACACTCCTTGTCCTACGCCCGGCTGGCCACCGGTGATGTGGAAGGGGAGTGACACACACGTCAGCCACTTGAGCGCCTAGCTCATGGTCCGCTTCGCCAGCCGCTTGAGCCTCGAGCTCGCGGTCTGGTCCTTAGTCGCTCAAGCCTTGAGCTTGCAGTCCTTAGCCGCTCAACAGCTCCGCTAGACTAGGGTTCAACTTAGTTCCTGCATTCCACAAAAGTTCTCTAGTGTTAAACACTAATTATGGGGTTCAACTTACTTATAATTTCAGATTTAAATGCTTTTTAAAATTCATTACTACACATAAATCAAAGTGAATTCTCTTATGTAATTAAATCAAAGCTTAATCACAAAATTATGTTTGGAGAAATAAGGAGAGAAATCATTGATAAAATTTTCAATAATTTGATAAAGAATATACATCAATAATTAAATTTAACATGTTTTTATTTTTCCTCTTGTAATCTAGAAGTATTTGATTGCAATAGACATTTTCACTCAGAATAAGCTGAAGAGTATTATTTTTTAATGAAGAACTACACCCAACTCCTCATCCTTTAATTTGAAAATTATTAGAAAATAATTTGAAAATATAGAGCAATTATGAATAATTATTTTGGAGTATTTAGCCATTGGAGAAAGGTTGTCCTTGGGCATATTCCAAATACTAAAAAACCAATATGACACATCTATTAGACATTTGGATATCTTTATAATAATTTTTTTGACCAAAAAAAATATGTAAATTATTATAGTTGAAGATGGTGTAGTGATGGGCATTTGTTGTTGGTGTTAAATACCCAGTATTTAATAATACTTATAATAAAACTTAAAAAAATTAGTAAAGTAACAAGTCTCAAGTTGAACATACTGAGTAAAAATAATACGTCATGAATATTAATTTTTATTTTAATTTTAAAGTGATTATAGTTTCTTTTAGAATTTTTAAGATTTAAATAAAATAAATGAATATTTTCAGGTTTTTAATAAATAGTGAAAACAAGAGAGAGATAGATATGGGATTTCAAAAGGACTTTTGGAGAAATTTTTGAAACATAGACATGAGATTTACAAGGGACTTAGACTAATTTTAGGTGGAAAATAGGAGGGAGAAAATGAGAAAATAGACAATAATATGAGAGAAAAAAGTGAAAGATTTAGAATAGACAAAATACTAAGAGGGGGGGGTGAATTGGTATTTTAGAAATCTCAGATTTTCTTCTTGAATGCTAGATGTGTCAATGCACATGTTAACACAACTCTATGTGATTATCTTCGCGTGGAATAACTTTCTCTCTCTTCTAGCAAAATCTCACTACGAGACAAGATCTTTTTATACTAGTTCACCCCTCACCGAGCTATTTCTAGTTGCAGAGGATCTTTCCTACCGGTATTCTACTATTTTCCTTAGAAATACACACTGATTTTAATGAGATCAGCTGCCCAATACCTCAAGTTCGATCTCTACAGAGATCTAGCCCCTTCCAAGTCAAACAGGGCTTAGAGCACCTCGTGCCTTTGCCCAAACTCACTCTCCACTCACCACCCAATTATCTTAGGGCCTGATGGAGAGCCTCCTTGAGAGATTCGAACTCCTTTTTGATGACCAATCGTTGATTGAAGTATGAAACAGTCTGCTCGCAGTTGATGCTCGATAGTGACAAACCTTGATCGTGAGAGAGATAGCTCATTGTAGATCAAAGTAGAATTATTTTTTTTGATCTCCTTTGCTTCCTCTACTTATAGGGCATCGTCTTCCAACATATTTCTGTGATTTGCTCAAGAGACAAAGTCGGAAGGTCAGTTTGAATACTTACTGTTTTTCGGAATGTATGGCAACGACCTCTGATCATTATAAATTCAATATCTTTTTATTCTCCAGTCCGTTTGATTTGAAATTCAAACAAAAGATTTATCTCTTGTAGACAAACAACTTTCTTGTTGACTTTATTTTTAGATTCGAATGTTAAGTTGATCGTTTTCTCCTTGTAAGAAGCTGATGTATCACCATCTTAATTTCTGATTTGAGACTCATTAGAGCTCTTTTGATATTTCGAACCATTTTTTTTTCTTTTAATAATGCACGTGACTATTAAATAATAGCTGCACTTATATGGTTAAATAAATATAGATATATGAATTAAAAATATAATCATCATTTACCTATTAAATATTTATTTTATAACAAATATTTATCCATATTTAATGCTTCACCTCTTCATCATTTCTCTTAATCTCAAGGTTAGTCATAATATCACAAGATGGGTAATGAAATCTATAAATCATAATCTTATGAACTATATCAATCATGTATATATTTTCTCATATATTTTGTAATATCAAAATCTATGCCCAAGGGTATCAATAATCTTCCCCTTTTTTGATACTTACAAAATCATCTAGAAAATATATATATATATTAGTATAATTATGTACACAAATATTATAACAATAGGTTCACGCACATAATAATTAAAGCTTTGACAATAATAGCTGTCAATCATCATGTGTCAACACATATGTCAAAGTAATGTGCAGACAGAACATTCAAGATTCAACATTCATATATGTTCACACAATTCATTCACAGAGGTCCAAGTAATAAAAACAGAATTACTTGAAATATATCTTTGCTCCCCCTAAATAAGTGCTCCGCATGAGGTTGTGCACTTATAAAAGTTTTCAAATTTTCTCAATCTTTCTCCCCTTTTTTGTAAGATCAAAAAGTCAAATCATAAATAGTCAGGAGAAATACAAAAAGTTAGAGTTTGTGCTTGATTAGAAAATCAAGAAAAACACGAGTGAATATCTGAAATATTATCTTCAAGGTCCCGAAGTCATTCTTCCATCATATTAAGGTGTTGCTCCACTTGTTTCACACTTTTGTTGAATTTCTTAACAATGGAAAGGATGTCAAGGAAAGTGAGAGCACGAGATGATGCATGAGAGGAAGATGGACGATGAAGCCACTGACCATCACTGCAGGAATAATCTATTCGATGAAGAGTAGATTTGTTAATGATGTCATGTGGTATGCTACTAATAAATTCTTCTGTAGAGAGATCTATACTGTAGTATTTGAGTACACGGGTGATGACACAGCCAAGTAGAAGAATGAGGTCATACTTCAGAGTTGTTTTCATATGTTCTAAGAATAGATCTCCGAAATCAAATGAAATGCTATGGATAATGCAGTATAAGATAAACATCGATTTCTCAGATAACATATCATGTGCACAATTCTTATGCCATAAGAGATGACCAATAAGAAAATGAATGACTCTATGAGACAATAGTAGGGGAAATACTTTCGTAGTGTTAATAGAGACATTCTCCATTCTAATCAATGTGGTCAAAAATTCAAAAATTATTTGCTTGCTTACAGCTAAGGGAGGTCCAGTGGAAATATCAAGGATTGCATTCAAAATTTCAAGAGTTAAATCAATGAATGCTCCTTTGACATAAGCTGTCAGTCCAATAAGAGTAATAGAGGCATTGTTATAGAACATGCGAATAAGATTATGATAGTTTTCGACTAGTTCAAAAATTAGATGAAAAATTCTAAGGGCATCAAAATACTTTTTCATATGAATTTACTATAATTCAAAGAACTTGAGATCAAGAAATTTGCAGCGTAGGACTTTACGGTCTTTGAAACTTTTCTAAAATTTTTCTTCATGTGCTGTAGTAGAAAAGAATAGAGAATGATATTGAGGAGATGCATCAAAAGTATATCGAGGTTCAGTATTTTTTCTAGGCTTTTAGAACTTTGTTTCTTGGTTTTAAGTTCTTTCAATGTAAGTTCTTCTATAGGTTTAGATTTATGCACAATAGAGGGCTTTTGATGTACAAAGTTAATTTTTTTCATAGGCTGGGATGGTTCAGAAGGCTCTAGACTATGAGTAGGTAAATCATCAGTAGTGGGCAAAATCGGAAGTTCTATGTTCTTGGATTCAAAAGAAGTTGAAATCGAGACGCTAACATCTATATATAGTTTTTGTATGACTGCTGTAACTTGATCACCAATCATCATTGGGGATAGAGGAATAGATGAAGCAAGTTTAGCAAGAGAGCCAAATAAAGGGGTCGAAAAGGGAGTAGACAATTTTTCAACTGTTGGAGATAGTGAGGGAGTCTTTTCAGGAGATGAATCAATAATAACATCTTTCTTTTTATCTTTCTTAGAGATTCTTAGAAGACGATAAGTTCTTGAAGGAGGAATAGGAAGGGCAGAGCATCGAATATCAACCATAGTGAATCTAGGGTTTTGAAATATTATTGACTAGGAGATACAAATGTAATGCAATGCACAGGATGATACCTTGTGTTGACTCACGAATCGACCCAATGTGATGCGAATTGGAGCTTGAAATCTTGCAAACTTGAGGAATCAAAGGTCGTCGGACGGTAAAAAGGATTCAAGAAGGTAAAGTTTGCGAATAGTGAAACACAGCCTTTTGATGAAAGAAGAGGGACATAGACATAATATAAGATCTTTTAAGGTATATAATAACATAAAATTTATTGCTCATGTCCTTAATAAGAAAATCTCTCAATAATACTTAAAATTCGTGTGATGAAGAGCGTGTCAACACAGAAATCTACACATACGAGGTGCATATCAGACATAGAAAAATGATTTAAATAAATCACA
Organism: Spirodela polyrhiza; assembly: GCA_024713555.1. Taxonomy (NCBI): domain Eukaryota; kingdom Viridiplantae; phylum Streptophyta; class Magnoliopsida; order Alismatales; family Araceae; genus Spirodela; species Spirodela polyrhiza. The sequence goes on from CM046539.1 coordinate 3,502,570, forward strand.
ACAATAGCATCAATAACAAGAGAACTTAGATAGAAATATTAGTCAATTTGCATATACCAAGTTCACAAATAATTGAATTAAATCTATCTTCAGAAAGGGGTTTTGTGAAAATATCAGTTAACTATTTTGATGTATCAACAAAGCATGGTTATATATCCCCTTTTTGTATATGATCACTGTCTGACTATTTTCTGTTGTTGCTAAGAAAATTCAGCAAATTTAAAATTTATAAATTCTGGAAAATAACGGAATTCTTAATAGAGAAATATTTTTTAGTGGATTTTCCAGGTCGATCACAGGGAAGATGAAGTACTATTCATTATTTATGATTTTTATTTGATATATTATATTTTTTAAAGTATTTTCTGGCCAAATTATAACGAAATAAGCTAAAATTGCGAATTTGGGGGTTATTGACGTCAGCTGACGTCAGCCTACGAAGAACAGCCCCAAATTCGCTGTCGACGGAAATACGTCGACACATAAATGAATCAAACCAAAGCCACAATGATGGAAATAAGAGATTAATAGAAAATGGCTTTTGTTTGAAACATGATGAAGGATCGAAAGATGTATTATTGGAAGCTAAAAATAGTAAAAATGAACAGAAATTAAAGTTTACGGAAGAACTGGGCGACGCAGTCGTCGATCGGATTTCCGCCCAAATACGATCGATTTGTGTAGGCTTGGTGCACCGATTGGTTTCCTACACCTTCTCCAATCGATGGTTGACAATCCTAGCAACTGTCACTTGCTGAAATCGAGCAGCGAATGTGATTCGACTCCGAGCGTGCCGCGGCGTCCAAAGAAGGATCCTCGGAAGAAATTATTCACCGTTTGTATCAGGCGAAGAATGGGGAAGATTTCTGGAAGAAATTCAGCCTTTGTAGCAGCTGAATGAGGGGAAAATTTGGATGAAATCCATCTTTTGTATCGGATGGACGGATTAGAAAAATCCGGTGTCTGTAGCGGCCGGATGAGAGGAGTTTTGATCCGAGAGGGGGATAGAATAATCGAGGATGCCTTGTTCCTCTCCAGAAACACCTTTTCAATCTTCCTTTGTGTATATTTCACCGATTTGTTACAAGTAATTGTCGCATTTGTTGCCGCAATCCGTGCGTCCGCCGTTAACACAAAAACCCTGAAAAGATTTGATTTTTCATTAGTTTTAAAAGATTATAAACTATAAAAATGACATGCATTGAATTATAACATAATTTCCAATTGATTTTTGTCAATTTACTTGGCGATTTTCTTTCTGGAGAATCAATTGATCATCCAGCGTGATTTTTGCCAATTTTTCAAGATTTTCACTGACTTTCTGAATTTAATGATTTTTCTCAAATTTCCTTAATATTTCTATAAAATCAGAATAAACGTAGAAATATTCTCAAAAATAATATAAAACATAAAAATATGTGAGAAATATTTTCATCATATTACATGACTGATTTCTTAATGTAATTCTTATAAATTAACATTAAAATCATATAAATCATTTTAAATCTAACTTTTCCAATTTAAAGTATTCTGCAAAAAGTTTAATTAAAATTAAAGCATAAATCACAGAAACACTAAGGAGATTATCATGTAAATATTGAGAGTTATCACACCCCCCAACTTACCTCATTGCTAGTCCCTTAGCAATAAACATGAAATCAAAGTACTTTATTAAATAAATATTCAAGATTAAAATTCTATTTCATTCCTCTAGAAATCTATATTTTCTGTTTAAAGTTAACATAAAATCAGAGGCCAAAGAAATTTGTATCTCACATATCATTTCATAGTTCTAAAATTTAGGTCCTCCTCTTCTTCTTATTTATAACATTAAGAATCTCTCATTACAAAATTTAGACCAAATTATTGTAAAATCTGCAAAATTTTAGGTTCATGGGATAAGAATCAAATAGAAAATCAATCATTCATGTTCAAACCAACCATAAAGATTCCACAAAAATTCTCACTTCTCTTGTTTTGTAAATTCCCACATCCATCAACTTGTAATACGAAGTATCAAATAGTTTAGATCCCACTTTATAATCACTTCTATCATCCATCATGAATGTCAATATTCAGATAAAAATATACTCAATCTTTTCTTTTATTTAAGATATAGCAGACAGGTAGCTTTTCCCTTCTTCTTCTTCTTTTTTTTTTTAATTTGTCCTAGTCGCACATGTGGAAGCCCCATGGGACAATTGGGAAGACCCCTTTCTTTTTTTTTCTTTTTATTTTTTTTTTGTGGGCCTTCACTCTGTCTGAAAATAGAAATGATTGAGATTCAAAATTTTCATTTTTTTCCTCCTATTGACAAACACAATTTCTTTTCAAAGTGACTACTTCCATAGTTTCTTTATATTTGAATACTTGGCACACAAATTTTTAAGTTGTGGAAAATGACAACTTCAGTCTCATGATCATTTTGTGTACTTCATGGTTAGTTCAACACTTCAGATCAAATATTCTAATCTATCTTAGCCCAATTCCCTTCAACATACTTCATCTACAATAATTTGACTATTTTCTGCAATGTAAGAATCAAAATGATAAATAATCAGATTTGGACTTCCTTCATTTCAAGTTCCATCCATGATATGTGAGATTTCTATCATATATTCATGTTTGATACATTTCTCTAATTTTCATGAATACAACATCTTAATTTATAGAATTATTCTCCAATCATTTTTATGTCTCTCCACCCCCCAACTAAAATCAACATTGTCCTCAATGATGTAAAGAAATCTAATCATAATATATCATTCTTCAAGTTTTCAAATCATAAAGATTTTCATGAAATTACAGAAATCAAATATATCAAGAAGAGACAATCTGAAAATAAAAATTCAAGTTGGTATGGTTAGAGAGATAGCACCTGAAAATCTTAATTCAATCATCCATTGGATTTTCAATCAATCACATGCATCCCCTTTCTTCCGTAACTTTCTATTGCATTTATTGGAAAATAAAAACAACAAAGAAAGAAAATGAAGTAAAACAACTAAAATCTAAAGAAAACAAGTAGAAATATTTGCATGGATACCTTCATTTTGGTTCTAATAACGAAATAGATTCTTTGGTTCTTAATTTTTCATTCTCCAAATAAATCTTCAATCTCTGACCATTTACCTTAAATTCTCTACCATCTTTAGGATTTTGGATAAGAATTGCCCCATGATCATAGATCTCCTTCACAATATATGGGCCTGTCCACTTAGACTTCAATTTTCCGAGAAATAATTTGAGCCTAGAGTCATAAAGCCATACCTTTTGATTTAACTCAAATTTTTTTCTATGAATATATTTATCATGAAATTCTTTAGTTCTAGCCTTGTAGATTTTATTATTTTGATATGCCTCATTTCTAAGCTCTTCCAACTCTTCAACTTGTAATAATCTTTGTTTTCCAGCACCAATCAAATTCATATTAACTTGTTTCAATGCCCATAATGCTCTATGTTCTACCTCTACAGGAAGGTGACATAGTTTTTCATAGACTAAACGAAATGGAGACATTCCCAAAGGTGTTTTAAAAGTGGTTCTATAAGCCCATAAAGTATCATCTAATTTTTTCGACCAATCTTTCTTATCAGGCCTAACTATTTTCTTCAAAATTTTCTGTATTTCTCTATTAGCTACCTCAGCTTGCCCATTAGTTTGTGGATGGTAAGGAGTTGCAATCCTATGATTCACACCATTTTTCCTTAATAATTCTCTAAATTGAAGATGTGTGAAATGTGTTCCTCCATCACTAATAATAGCTTTGGGACAACCAAATCTAGAAAATATATGACTCTGAATAAATTTCATAACAATCATATGATTATTTTTCTTAGTAGGAATTGCCTCCACCCACTTGGATACATAATCCACATCTAGTAAAATAAATTCAAATCCAAAAGAAAGTGGAAAGGGACCAATAAAATCAATTCCCCAAACATCAAAGACTTCAACGAATAATATAGATTGTAAAGGCATTTCATCTTTCCTACTCATATTAGTAAATGATTGACATGAATGACATGTTTTGCAAAAATAATGAGCATCTTTAAATAAAGAAGGCCAAAAAAATCCACATTGTAAAATTTTCAAAGTAGTTTTCTTTCCAGAAAAATGACCACCACAATGAGATGTATGACACATTTTCAAAATATTAGATTGTTCATCCTCTAGTACACACCGTCTAAGAATCTGATCTGATCCTAAATAAAATAAATCTAGTTCATTCCAAAAATATCTTTTAATTTTAGCAAAGAAATAATCACGTTTAGATTTTCTCCAAAAATCTAGTAATTGATTTGAAGCTAAGAAATTCACAATGTGAGCATACCATGGATGTTTTTGATGTTGAATTATTAAAATTTGTTCATCAGGAAATGAATCCATCTTAAGAGACGTGATTTTGCATCTTTCTTTGTAAGAAGAAATTTAAGTGTAGTATGATCAGAATAAACAATAATTTTAGAGCATAAAATATAAGATCTAAACTTTTCTAATGCAAAGACTACTACCAACAATTCTTTTTCTGTGGTTATATAATTCATTTGAGTATCTGAAATTGTTTTACTTGCATATGCTATTACCACAGGTTTTCTATCAATTCTTTTCCCTAAAACAGCACCAATAGCTTGGTTAGATGCATCACACATAATTTCAAATGGTAAAGACCAATTTGGGGGTTGTAAAATAGGTGCTTCAGTCAACAATTTCTTAATTAAATTAAAAGCATCTAAACAAGAATCATCAAAAATAAATGGTACATCTTTTGCTAAAAGTGAGATAAGTGGTTTAACTATTTTTGAAAAATCCTTGATAAATCTTCTATAAAATCCAGCATGACCTAAAAAAGAACGAATTTGTTTTATAGAAGTAGGAGGTTGAAGTTTAGAAATAATTTCAATTTTAGCTCTATCTACTTCTAATCCTCTCTCACTTACTACATGACCCAAAACAATTCCTTCTTTCACCATAAAGTGACTCTTTTCCTAACTCAAGACTAAATTCTTTTCGATGTATTTCTTAAGAGCTTTTTCTAAATTATTCAAACATTCATCAAATGAGTTTCCAAACACAGAAAAATCATCCATAAATACTTCTATACCATTTCCTATCATTTCTGAAAAAATAGAAATCATACAACGTTGAAAAGTGGCAGGTGCATTACAAAGACCAAAAGGCATCCTCTTAAAGGCAAATGTACCAAAAGGACATGTAAATGTGGTCTTTTCTTGATCATCTACAGAAATAAAAATTTGATTATATCCAGAATATCCATCTAAAAAACAAAAATATTTTTGGCCTGCTAACTTTTCTAAAATTTGGTCTACAAATGAGAGAGGAAAATGATCTTTTCTAATTTCAACATTTAATCTTCTATAATTAATGCAAACTCGCCAACCAGTAGTTAATCTTGTTTGAAATTCCTCTCCTTTTTCATTTTTTATGACAGTTAATCCAGATTTCTTAGGAACTACTTGAATAGGACTCACCCATTTACTATCTGAAATTAGATAAATAAAATCAGCATCAAGCCATTTTACAATTTCATTCTTCACAACCTCCATGATGTTTGGATTTAATCTTCTTTGAGGTTGTCTACTAGGTTTAGCTCCGTCCTCTAAATAGATATGATGTGTGCATATATCGTGATTTATTCCTATTAAATCAGATATTTCCCAACCAATTGCCTTTTTATTATTTGTTTAAACCTCAAGCAATTGTATCTCTTGATATTCTTCTAAATCTGAAGCAATAATGGCAGGTAATGATTGATCTTCTCCTAAAAATGCATATTTCAAATTACTAGGAAGTTTCTTAAGCTCTAATTTAGGACTACTAATTTTTTTAATTTGATTTTGCTGAAATTCAATCAAATCTTCTAAGTTTTGTTCTTCTTTTTCATCTTCTTCTATTATTTTCTGAAATTGTTCCTCTTGTTCCTGGAAATTTTCAAAATCCCATAAATATTTTTCTCCTTTATTTTCAAAAATTTTCTCTAGGCATTCATCTAGTTCATCCAATTCATTCAATCCTTGCATACAATCTATAGAATGACACTGAAATTTTTCCTCATTTTGTAAATTTTGTGCCCTTTCAAAAATTTGAATTTCCACTATTTCATCTCCACATTTGCTTTTTGCTATTCTTGTAAGGACATCAATATTCATTTGAGCAGTATTCAAAAATGGTCTACCTAAAATAATAGGCATTTCACTCAATTCAGTATGTGAATTCATTTCTAAAACAATAAAATCAGTAGGGAATGAACATCCTTTCACTGTTACTACTACATCTTCTAACATTCCTTTTGAACTTTTTACTGATAAATCTGCAAATTGAAGCATAATAGAAGATGATTTGAAATTTGAAATCTGAAAATATTCACAAATTGAAGTAGGTAATAAATTAATGCTAGCACCTAAATCTAGCAATGCATTCTTAAAAATAAATCCACCAATATTACAAGAAATCAAAGGTGCACTTGGGTCCTTTAGCTTTCGTGGCATTTGATTCAATAATATGGCACTTGCATGAACGGATAATTTTTTGGTCCTTGGTGCTCTCTTTGGTGTGCAAAGTTCTTTCAAAAATTTTGCATATGCTGGAATGTCCTTCACAGCCTGCAAAAAAGGAACTTTGATGTAAACATCTTGAAAAATTTTCATCAAATTTGCATTAAACTCAGATTTTTTTTTCTGTTTTGATTTCAGTGCATTTGGAAAAGGAATGCTCTTGGACTTTGGTAGAGATTCATCCATAATGTTCCTAAATTCTTGATGTTGATATTTTTCTTCATCTTCTACACTTGGTGGTTTTTCTTTTTCTTCAGCTCCTTCTAGCTCTTCAAATGGTTCATCTCTCTTTTGTGCAATCTCTTTTCCTTCATATGGATTGTTGAGAATTTTTCCACTCCTCAAGGTAATGACTGCCTTCATTTGTTCATTTTGAGGTGCTTTGTACTTGTTTGACCAGCTGGATTCTCCTTGCTACAATTCTTGCTGTTGACTCTTTGGATTTGGTAGAGTCATACTTGGAAGTTGACCTAATTGACTTGTTTCTCTTTTTGTTGAATTTTCTACTATCTTTTTCTCCATTTGTATCATATTTTCTTGAAATTGATGTTGCTGCTGCTCAAACTTGTGCTGCATCTCTTGTTGAAAATTCATTTGACTTTGCATCATTTGAGCCATCATTTGCTGCAACATACTCATGGAAGGATCAGTTTGCACAGGTGGAATATTGGATGAATAAGTAGGAGGCATATGATTAGATCTAAATTTATTTTCAATAGGTTTATTTGAAGAAAATGGAGATTTCAAAGCTTCTGGATTTTGAATATTATTCGGATTCTTCCATGAAAAATTTGGGTGATTCCTCCAATTAGGGTTGTGTTCATTGGAAGGAGCACCAAATCTAGGATATCCATATGTAGCTTGAACTTCTTCTATATTTGATGGTTGAGTTTGTTCAACATGAGAACAATGATCTTCATGATGCATCCTATCACCACATAGGGAACAACCAGAATATGACATATTAGAAAAATTAGAATTTTTATTTGTCATAAACACATCAAATTTTTCACACAATGATTTCATATCATTCATTTGCTGTTTAATTTCTTTTAAATCAGATCTTAATTCCCTATCTTCAAAGTTTTTCATTTCATACATTCCTCCTGATGAGCATTTGTTATTGGGTTTAAATACTCATAATCTAATAATATTTATAACTGAAACTTAATGAAAAATTAGTAAAGCAACAAGTCTCAGGTCGAACACAAGGAGTAGGAATAACCTGTCATGGAATTAATTTTGATTTTATTATTCTAGTGATTCTATAAATTTTTTAGAATTTTAATAAATTAAATAATAGAAACTAATATTTAATAAATAGTGAAGAGAAAAAGGGAGATACACGTGGGATTTAGAAGGGATTAGAGGAAGAAATTTTGGGAGATAGACGTGGGATTTCGAAGGGACTTTTGGACAAATTTTTGGGAGATAGAAACGGGGTTAAGAAGGGATTTTAGACGAATTTTTAGGTGGAGGAGAAGAGGAAGAAAAGAAAATAGACGATAATTAGGAGAGAGAAAATCGTAGTCAACAAGTCTCGCGCCTGTGTTGACCGCGATTTCCGAACGAATACGCGAGAGAGAATTTGCGAAAAAGATGTGAAATCACACCAGAAAATGACCGAATCAGTTTTGCACCGATTAATAAGGAGTAAGCGGTTAAAATGTAACTATAAAATCAACAAACCACTAATTAATTGGAGAGAAATCACCAGAAAATTGCCAGAAAATCGTTTCGCCCGGTGGAAAAACGGCAAGGAATTTCAGCTGGATTTCTTGATTGAAATCGATGGAAAACGATTCAAAATCACTCCCTGGATGATTCACGACGAGTTTCAGAAGGTTTGAGATAGAAAGAAGTCCTTTTTATCAAGTGAATCGCCGATTATTTCCGCCGGATGTCCAGAAATTATCGTTTGTGAAAAAAACTAAATAAAACAAAAAATAAATCTAAAACTAACGCTGTCCTTTGATGGTCCGCCTCTGGAACAGCAAGAGATGCTGGTGCGACGGCTTTGTATCATCCGGTTGTGTCGCACCACGTCGGAAGGCGCATGAATATCGTCTGGCGGCTCTGCGCTGCTCACCGGAAGGATTCCGTGGAGAGAAGGGTTCAACGCCGCTGTCACCGTCATCTGGGGTAAAGGAGAAGACTTGTGACCACCCGCCGGAGGCTCTGGGTGCAGCCGAGGAGGATGGTTCGCCGGTCGCTGGAGGCTCTGACTGCACGGAGGAGGGAGAAGACGGAATGATTATCACCGGCGAACCTCCGCCCTTTTTATTTCGTCAGCGGTAATCAATAATCTCATTTTTATCTGACGATAATAGATAATTGTTGATAAGCCCCTCTATGACTTAAGTATGCTGGTTACGCGGCGTGCTCTTCGCCTTCCGATCGGTTTACTTCTGGGGGTACGTGGCACATCTTGGAAAATCACAAATATTAGCGTGATATAAGCCCACTGATTCGCCGCCGAAAGAGGGTGACATGGCACGTTCAGGGATGTCGGATCAAGCGGAAATTATATAATTACGCCTGATAAATTATTTATTTCAGAAAATAGTAAGTAATTCATTTTAATCTGAAATAAATCATCAAAATTAACCAAAATTCACAAAAAAATATGAAAAACGCTTAAAAACATTTTATTCAATAATTATAATTTATTTTCATGAAATTCATGCAATATTTTCTTATTTTAACTCACATTACATCTAAAAAATGAGATATTATCACCTCCCCTCTTAGATGAAGTTCTATCATAATTAGATGCAAAAGCTTGATTCATTGAATTTTCACTCAAATTTTCTAAAACTATATATGCATCATCCTCACTTCTATTCAAAAATAATCCACCACATGCTCCATCTACCATTTGCTTAAAAGGAGGAAGTAATCCATCATAAAATATTTCAACTATTTGACTTTTAGGAATACCATGGTGAGGACATTTTCTTATCAAATCTTTCATTCTACCCCATGCTTCATGAAATGTTTCTCTTGAATTTTGTGAAAAATCTAAAATAACTTTCCTCATAGTTTTGGTTTTTCCTCTAGAGTAAAATCTATTCAAAAAATCTTGCAACAATGTAGCCCATGTCCTATTATTTCCATCTAGGGTAGAAAACTAATAACTAGCTTCATTCTTTAAAGAAAATGGAAATAAAGTCAATCTCATAGAATCATCAACATCTTTAATAGTAGCACAAATTCTCTGAAATTCTCTAAGGTGAGCATAAGGATCTTTATGTTGACGCCCATAAAAAGTAGGTAACATTTGAAAAACACTAGGTTTAATCTCTTTAGCACAAACAGGATTTTGTAGTAAGTCTTCACATGCATAGGGAGTAAAATTATCCTTCAATAACCTAGGTTGATTGAGATTTTGGGAACCTACATTTTGAGGATTCATTTTCTTAAATTTTCTTGAAGAAACCCTTTTTCCTCTAAATTCAGAAAATTCTAAATTTGGGTTCAAAGATCTTCTACCTAGCATGCACAGCACAAAAAATGATAATGATAAAGCAGAAAGATAAATAAGAACAGAACATATAAAGAAAAATTATGAAATCTTTTTATTGTTTTTATTTTTTTTAATCTCTTATTCAATGAAAAGTTTTTTTTTTACTCAAATGAATCATAAATAAGAAATAAAACTAAAAATCTTCCCCGACAATGGTGCCAAAATTTGTCTGACTATTTTCTGTCATTGCTAAGAAAATTCAGTAAATTTAAAATTTATAAATTCTGGAAAATAAGGGAATTCTTAATAGAGAAATATTTTTTAGTGGATTTTCTAGGTTGATCATAGGGAAGATGAAGTACTATTAATTATTTATGATTTTTATTTGATATATTATATTTTTTAAATTATTTTCTGGCCAAATTATAACGAAATAAGCTAAAATTGCAAATTTGGGGGTTATTGACGTCAGCTGACGTCAACCTACGAAGAACAGCCCCAAATTCGTTGTCGACGGAAATACGTCGACACGTAAATGAATCAAACCAAAGCCACAATGATGGAAATAAGAGATTAATAGAAAATGGCTTTTGTTTGAAACATGATGAAGGATCGAAAGATGTATTATTGGGAGCTAAAAATAGTAAAAATGAACAGAAATTAAAGTTTACGGAAGAACTGGGCGGCGCAGTCGTCGATCGGATTTCCGCCCAAATACGATCGATTTGTGTAGGCTCGGTGCACCGATTGGTTTCCTACACCTTCTCCAATCGATGGTTGACAATCCCAGCAACTATCACTTGCTGAAATCGAGCAGCGAAGGTGATTCAACTCTGAGCGTGCCGCGGCATCCGGAGAGGGATCCTCGGAAGAAATTCTTCACCGTTTGTATCGGGCGAAGAATGGGGAAGATTTCTGGAAGAAATTCAGCCTCTGTAGCAGCTGAATGAGGGGGAAATTTGGACGAAATCCATCTTTTGTATCAGATGGATGGATTAGGAAAAATCCAGCGTCTGTAGCGGCCGGACGAGAGGGGTTTTGATCCGAGAGGGGGATAGAATAATCGAGGATGCCTTGTTCCTCTCTGGAAACACCTTTTCAATCTTCCTTTGCGCATATTTCTCCGATTTGTTACAAGTAATTGTCGCATTTGTTGCCGCAATCCGTGCGTCCGCCGTTAACACAAAAACCCTAAAAAGATTTGATTTTTCATTAGTTTTAAAAGATTATAAACTATAAAAATGACATGCATTGAATTATAACATAATTTCCAATTGATTTTTGTCAATTTACTTGGCGAATTTCTCTCTGGAGAATCAATGGATCATCCGGCGTGATTTTTGCCGATTTTTCAGGATTTTCACTGATTTTCTGAATTTAATGATTTTTCTCAAATTTCCTTAATATTTCTATAAAATCAGAATAAACGTAGAAATATTCTCAAAAATAATATAAAACATAAAAACATGTGAGAAATATTTTCATCATATTACATGACTAATTTCTTAATGTAATTCTTATAAATTAACATTAAAATCATATAAATCATTTTAAATCTAACTTTTCCAATTTAAAGTATTCTGCAAACAATTTAATCAAAATTAAAGCATAAATCACAGAAACACTAAGGAGATTATCATGTAAATATTGAGAGTTATCAATCACGAATGAAATGATGTCTAATTTCTATATGTTTGGTTCGAGAGTGTATGATAGGATTTTTGGCCAAATTAATAGTACTTGTGTTATCACAATACATGAGTATTTTCTCAGGTTTGACTCCATAGTCCTCTAATTAATATTTAACCCTAAGTATCTATGCACAACAATTTCCAGTAGATATATACTCGGCCTTTGTAGTGGATAATGTAATAAAATTTTGTTTCTTACAATGATAAGTCTTCATTATCATAAGTTAATAATCTAGTAAGATGATATTTTTAGTCTTAACTTATGATAAATAGACTTATTTTTGTGCTAAATCGTGAAAAAGTGGTTTCTAGTTGATTAATATGAATTTTTGCTTAATTACATGATTTTATAATCTTATTTTGTTGAGAGAAATGAAAAAAAAATTAAAAGAAAAAGTAAAAAAATCTACTAACCAAGCCGGGCCTACTAGTGGGTCGAAGGCCCAGTCGAGTAGAGCAGCTAAGGACCGCGAGCCCAAGGCTCGAGTGGCTAAGCACCAGACCACGAGCTCTAGGCTCAAGCGGCTGGTGACACAAACCACGAGCTAGGCGCTCAAGTGGCTGATGTGTGCGTCACTCCCCTTCCATGTCACCGGTGGCCAACCGAGAGTGGGGCAAGGACTGTTCGTACACACACGGATGATTTTGTACCTATTAATGGCTAAAGAAGTGGCAATATTATATGCATATGAAAATCGCTCAAAAAATTGATGTGGGACTAAACCCAGTGCCTTAACTTTTTCCCACATATTTTTTAAATGTCAACAATGCCCCTAAATGACCGTTATTAAACGATCCTTATGACATCATATATTGAGGGCATTTTAGTACTTATTTCATCTCTCCCCCTTTCTCTCTCTCGTAGCCGGACAACCGGCAAAGAAATTGCGATTTTCGGTGAGCAATTAAGCTACAAAAATCACCAAAAATTCAGCAAAAACTTAGTCAATACGATTTGTAGAGCATCATGGCCGAAATTGATGTAGGATTCTAGACAAAACATCGCGAACTCAATAAAGAAATCATCTCCGCTTGATCGACGAACAAGTCGTCACTGGGAAGAAGATGATCCGCCGGGAGATGAGTTGCCACCTCCTAAGAGCGTACCAGATCTGATCAAGGGCCTCCTCTCGTTGCGCTGACTTGAGGATGAAGCCCCTGAGACGTGCCCCACCTCCATCTAATACACCTCTGTCGAGTGATAGTCGCTGGAGGGCCGCAAGCCACTGTTTTTTCGTTCCGGCGGGTGACAGCCACCGAAAACAATTTGGCAATCGATTCCACTAATTTCTAAGCTTCGAAATAAGTTCTAAAGATTACCTAGATTGTCTTAGTTTTTCTTTTAGAATATAAAAAAAATATAACTCTTGTTTTTATTTTTGTCTTATAGAAGAAAAAAAAGGGTAGCACAAAGAGTAGCAAAGCAAGGATAGGAGCAAACTAAAGGAGGGTAACGGTTATTAGACTTTTGCCTCGAATTTATTTATTTTTATGCATGGTAGAAGATCTTTACATCCAAGACTAGAGAATCCTCTCATTATTTTGCCTAAAACTAAAAATTCTAAAGAAAAGTTAATTTAGATGGATCCTGAAGGTAGTATAGGTCAAATTGAGAACAATCCTATGGCTATGAAAAATCATTATATCTTTGATTCATTTCAAAGAACATCTAATATTAGAGTTTCATTGGCACCCACTATTAAGTTCGAAATAAATCTAGAAATTTTTCAAATGCTTTCTAATTTTCATGAATTACCTTAAGACGAGCCTCATCAGCATTTAAAAAAATTTCATATGGTATGTTATTTAGTTAATCTCCCTCAAGTTACACCGAAAATTATTAAGATGAAATTATTTTCTCATACACTTAGAGACAAGGCTAATTATTGGCTATCTACCTTAATTAGAGAATTAACTAATTGGAAAGATATAGATGATAACTTGTGAAATTTACATATTAATGTGTTACTAAATCATGGAGAATAATGCATATTTGAGAATTATGTCACAAGTTATCATGTTAATTATTTTACTTGTCATTTTGATAAACCTCCTTAAATCTTGATTTAAATTGATATTTTATGAATAAAAAGAAAATTAGTGAGAATTTATTTCATATGCTAAAGCTTAATTCTCATTTAGTTTATTTTGAAATAAAATCCTGTTTTGTTAAATTTTTATGATTTATTGAAATATATTTTCTGCAATTTTTTTGAAAATTTTAGGCATTAAAATAAATGAAATAATAAAAAGATAAAATGGGTGCACTGTTAGCGGGCAAGAGGCACACCGCTTAACGGGCCCGATGCGGGCCAGAGACCCCACCGCGTCTAGTAGTGGGCCCTAGGGGCGCACCGCCTCGCGAACTGTGTAAATCGGGTTGCAGATCTGAATCGAGGTTTCAGGCCAGATAGATCACTTCCAAGGCCTACTGGGAGCCAGTAGTCAGGTCCGGTCAACCCTTTAGGAAGCGCATACAATCATTTACGAGCACTGATAATTATATAGAATCTTAAATCTCTATTACTTCTGATATGGGACTAAAGGGTGCTTCTTACCCTTTTCAGATCTGACGGTAGAGCGGTGGCTGCGGCAAAGATCCGATGATCCCGAAGCCGCCACGTTAGTGCCCACCATCTCACAAAAAGCAGCGCCAGATCTAATAGCTGCCGCCATCAGATCCAATGCATCAAAAGCAACCACGTCTCCCCACCAGCACGTGCTCTAGCAGCCACACGGATCCCGATAAAGCATGCCAAAAGGCACTAAGAGCTCAAATAGATCTGATGGTGGCAGAGAAGCCATGTCATCCCCTTTCTAAGCAAAATGACGGCACGAGAATTCAATAGTCTTCATCTAGCCACGGTGTGGAAGACATGTTGACAAATATCAATTATTGTCTAGTAAAACAAACAATATCGATTATTTTCTCTCGCGCGGCATAAGGATACATTTGCAATTATCAATTATTGTTTGGTAAAATAGACAATATCGAGTATTGCCACACAAGAAAAGGGGAAAATGCTGAAAAATCAGAGAAAAATCAGAAAAATATAGTAGAAAATAGGAAGTTGAAACGGAAAATGTGATTTGCAAATCTGGGAGAACAAAAGGGGGAAGAGGAGAGAGAAAGACATCTTTTTCGAGCTATTCTAGAGTTGCAAGAAGTTTTTTTTTCCATTTTCATGTGAAAATAGATTTCCAAAGACTATATCGTTGATTTTTGATCATTCTCCTCTACCCTTCCCACTTTAAATCCATTCTATTGAATTGGATGTAAGATTAGGAAGCGCTACCCAGAGGTCGACATCAAGCCATCTATTCCAAGGATTGTAAGTTTGATTTTTAATAAAGTTTTTATTATTTTCTTGCTTAATCTACGAAATAAATTTATTTTCCTAGCTTTAATCATTTCTCTACCTCTTTCTTTTCAATTTCCATTATTCTAAAGCATATTTAGTTTTATTAGAAGTTTTAAATTCGCATTTACATTTATTTATCATTTTATTTCCCTCATTACTTTGAATATCAAATTTATAATCTAATAAATAAGAGAATAAAAGATTTCTAAAAGCTTTCCCTGAAGAGATGACCTAACTCACCATTATATTCGTTTAATATTATTTTTGGTGACTTAGCTTTATAAATTATTAAAATTAAATGATGATTCTAAAAATGACTTAGAGTCGCATCAATAGAATGGGCTTTTCTTCGAAAATTTTACCCTTTAGGAAAAACTCAAAACATGAGAAAACATATATGGAGTTTTGCTCAAAGGCCGGGAGAAACTTTATATGAAACATGGGAAAAATTCAAAGATTTACTTAGAAAATGTCCTCATCATGCTATACCTAAGTGGCAGCTCAATAGAATTTTTTATGATAGATTATTAAAACAATATAAGAATATGGTTGATTCTATATGTGGAGGAGTATTTATGGAGAAGACCCATGATGAGATTTACAGCCTTTATGAAAATTTAAGTGAAAATTCGAGAGATCAAACTTCTTTTGAGTTATATGACAGGGATAAGAGGAGAGGAATGTATAAATTCTATTATCAAGGTGACTCTAATTTAAGAAATGAGGTTAATCAGATTAATAAAAAATTAGATGAGCTTGATGTATTTATTGAGAATTTTCATAAGCTTCCTAATCCTCCATTTAGTTCAAATAATTCATATCCTATGTATGATGAAAATGAGCATTCTGAATTTTAATGTTATAATTTAGACCAATCATTTCAGCCTATGCAAGAACAAGTACAAGTAGCCCACCATTTTAATAGAAATAGGGAGCCTTTTCCTAATTCTTATAATCATAATATGAGGAATAACTTTTTATGGAGAGACCCAAATAATATTCAAAATCTAGAAGCACTTAGACTCAATTTAAATTCTAAATTTCATCTAAAATAAGAAAACAAATTTCATAAAATTCAACCCTCTTATACTCAACCTGATGCTATGGAAATGATGCAACAAATGAGTCAGTGATGCAGCAAACTATGAATCAAATGATGCTGTAACAAAAAAAAATTATAAAGGCTCTTGAGAATAGGAGAGAAGAGGGACAACTACCTAGTCAGCCCATAGAAAATCCAGGAAAATGTCCAATTATTAGATTTCAGCAATGAGAGTCTAGTGGCATGAACCTAAGAAAAAACCCATGAAATGATAATGTTAGGACAATAAATGCATTAATGAGTGGAAAAATTTTACTTAATCCTTATCCCCAAATAAGAGAAGAAGAGGAAAAGATAGATAGTCCAAAACAAAATCAAGAAGAAGCAAATGAAGAACTTTTAAATTCTACCAATGAAAATCTGAAAGAAAAGATGAAAATTTCATTTTCTAAAGCTCTAGAACCTAAACAAAGAAAGAGAAAGGAACGTAATGAAGAAATAAAGAAAAATTTTACAAGATGTATGAATTAGTCTTCCTTTACTTACTACAATTGAACATATTCTTGAATATGTTAGAGTTTTAAAAGAAATGTGTACACCAAAAAAAGCACCTAGAGTAGAAAAATTATTTATACATGCTAGTGCTTTATTATTAAATCAAGTTCCATATAAATCAATAGATACTAGTGGTCCTTTAATTTTATGTGATATTGGTGGATTTATTTTTCAGAATGCATTACTTGACATTGGTGCTAGTATTAATTTATTGCCTACAAGTATTTGTGATAAATTTAATATTTTTGATCTTAAACTATCTACTATCACACTATCACATTACAATTTGTTGATAGATCTATTAAAAATCCTAAAGGTATTTTAGAAAATGTGATAGTAATAGTGAAAGGATGTAAATTTTCAACTGATTTTGTAGTGTTAGAAATAGATTTTAATGGACAATTTTATGATACCCCAATCATCTTAGGGAGACCATTCTTGCATATAGCAAAGATGAATATTGATTTCGTCATAGGTATTACAAAAATTTCATGTGGAGATCAATTAGTAGAAATTAAAATTTTTGAGGTATCAAATGATCTTAAGAAATCTCAAGTGTATGATTGTCATACTATAGAATTTTTAGATGATTTTGATGGTCTAGATATTATTAATGATTGTGTGATGGAAAAATTAAAATAAATCGAAAACATAAATATAGGGGAGAAGAAGGAAGAAGATCACATGAATTTAGAGCTAAAACCTCTTACCTTTAATCTAAAATATACATCTTTGGAGGAAAATAATTCATTCACTATCATTATTACAACTGATTTGAATAATGAGCAAGAGGAAGAATTAATAGAAGTAATTCAAAAAAATAAGAAAGCTATTGACTAGAAAATAGATGATCTTAGAGGTATTGATATGAATGTGTGTATGCATAATATATATTTAGAATAAGGAGCTAGATCAAGTAGAGAACCACAAAGAAGATTAAATCCTAACATGATGGAAGTGGTAAAAAAGGAAACATTAAAATGATTGGTTATTGATATTATTTATCCTATTTCAAATAGTAAATGGGTTAGTCCTACATAGGTGGTACCAAAGCAATCAAGAATCACAGTTATAAAAAATAAAAATAGGGAGGAAATACAAATAAGATTAACCACTAGTTGGAGGGTTTGTATTGATTACAGAAAATTAAATTCAATAACTAGAAAAGATCATTTTCCCTTACCATTTATTGATTAAATTCTTGAAAAAATTAGCTGAAAAAAGATTCTTTTGTTTTCTAAATGGATATTCTGGTTATAATCAAATTTATATAAATCCTTTAGATCAAGAAAAAATGACTTTTACTTGTCCATTTGGTACTTTTGCTTTTAAATGCATGCCCTTTAGATTATGTAATGCTCCAGCTACATTTTAAAGATGTATAATGTCTATTTTTTTTTATATGACTAGAAAATACATAGAAATTTTTATGGACGATTTTTTTGTTTTTAGTGAATCATTTCATGAATGCCTAAATCATTTACAGCATGTGTTGAAGAAATGTATAGAGAAAAATTAGTTTTGAGTTGGGAAAAATCATATTTTATGTTTAGAGAAGGAGTTGTGTTGGGACATATTATGAGTGAAAGAGGTTTGGAGGTAGATAAAGTGAAAATTGATATTATATCTAAAATGCAACCCCCAAATTTAGTAAAATAGATTAGATCTTTCTTGGGACATGTAGGTTATTATAGAAAATTTATTCAATATTTTTCGAAAATTTGTAAACCTTTCACCATGTTATTATCTAAAGATGTGCCTTTTAATTTTGATGAGAAATGTTTTGAATCTTTTTCTGAAATAAAAAGATTACTTACTACAAGCTTCTGATTGGTCTCTTTCATTTGAAATAATGTGTGATGCATCAAATTATGTAGTATGAGCTATTTTAGGACAAAGAAAAGAATCAAAACCCATAGTTATTTCATATGCTAGCAAAACTATTTTTGATGCTCAATTAAATTATACTACAACTGAAAAAGAGTTTTTAGTTGTAAATATTTAGATCATATATTTTAGGAGCTAAAATTATCATTTATACTAATCATGCAGCATTAAAATATTTGTTTAATAAGAAATATACAAAGCCACATTTATTAAGATAGATATTATTGTTGTATGAATTTGATTTGGAAATAAAAGATAAAAAAGGTTTCAAAAATGTTGTTACTGACCATTTTTCTAGATTGAGTGATACAGCAGCAAATGCAACACCTTTACAAGATGCAGTTCTAGATGAGAAATTGATGGGAGCTTAACATTAACCATCACTATGGTATGCACATATTGTTAATTTTTTGGTTTCAAGAAAATTTTAGAACAGCGGGATAAGAATAGAAAAAATCATTTCTTTGGTAAAATTAGAAGTTATTTTTGGCATGATCCTGATTTATATTACTTGGGTAATGATCAAATTCTTAGGAGATGTGTTCCTGAAGAAGAATATCATATCATTTTAAATATGTGTCATTCATTTAACTGTGGAGAACATTTTTCTAGTAGAAAAATAACTATGAAAAGTTTTCAATGTGATTTTTATTAGCCTACAATAGTTAGAGATGCTATAGAATTCAGTAAAACATGTATTTCATACCAATCTATAGATAACTAAATAAAAGATATGAAATGCCTATGAGTAATATGTTAGTTATTGAAATTTTTGATCTATGGGGTATAGATTTCATGGGTCCATTCCCATCAACTAAAAAATATGAATATATCTTACTTGTTGTTAATTATGTGTCTAAATAGGTAGAAGCTATTCTTACTAGAACTAATGGTTATAAAATTGTGATAAAATTTGTGTAGAAAAATATTTTTTCAAGATTTGAATGTTCTAGAGTGATTATTAGTGATAGAGAAACATATTTTATAAATAGACATTTCAAGGAACTATTAAAAAAAATAGAGTACACCATAGAGTAGTCACTCTATATCATCCTCAAACAAATGGACAAGCTGAAGTAGCAAATAGAGAAATTCAGAGAATTTTGAGAAAAATAGTTAGACCAGATATGAAGGATTGGCCCACGAAATTACAAGATACATTATGGGCATATAGAACAACTTATAAAAATCGCATAGGTATGTCTCTATTTCATCTCATTTTTGAGAAACAATGTCATCTTCCTATGGAAATAGAACATAAAGCATTATGGGCTATAAAAAATTTATGTATAGATGAAAAATCAGCTGGTGAGCATAGAATTTTTTAGCTATATGAATTAGAGGAGTTAAGAAATGAAGCTTACGAAAATCATAGAATTTATAATGAAAAAATTAAAATCTTTCTTGATAGGTACATCAGCAGAAAAATTTTTGATGTTGGACAAAAAGTATGATTATATGATTCTAGATTGAAACTATTTCTAGGAAAATTGAAATCAAGATGGACAGGACCTTATGTGGTGGAAGAAATATATGATCATAGAGTTGTAATGATTAGAGACATTAAAAATGATCATAGTTTTAAGGTAAATGAATAGAGGCTTAAACCTTATATAGAACATGAATGCCTTGTAGAAAAAGAGGTTTTATTATTAAAAGAAATTAGAGAATGAGATTAATGTGTCCAACTAGAGACATTAAACTTAGCACTACATGAGAGGCAACCCATGGTTCTATTTAAATTAATGCTTTACTTTTGTTGAATTTCGTAGCATCTATTTTTCTGTATTGTTTTCTTCTTTCAAGAAAAAATAAATAAATAAAAGTGCAGGAGGAGGAGTGTAAGACAAAGTGAGAAATTGAAAGCAAGCCTGAGGTGATATGTTCTTGAACTTGATCCTTTATTACAGTATTTTTTTGTGCCTAATTTTGCTTATATGCATACTTGACTGAAAATTATATTTTATGTAATTTGTGTCATTGAGGATAATGTCAAATTTAAGTTGGGTAAGGTGATGAAGATATTAAGTCTTAATGTTGTAGACTAAACATGAATATGTGTTGGCAATTTTTTATCATCTGTAAGAGCAATTTTTCTAAAAAATATAGTGCTGATTTCTTGGTTCTATTAAAAACAATAGAAAATAGAGTGTAGAGTGCAGATTGTTAAAAACCAATAGAAAAAAAAATAAAAATAGTCCGAAATTTGAAATTTTAGAGACCCTTTTCTCACATTTTAAACCCCTAGGCATATATTGTTGAAATTCAAAATTACTATTATGAAAATGATACTTTTGATTTATTATTTTTACAAATGTATTATTACTGAAAACAGAATTAACAAAACTCAAACGGAAGCATAATTTTTAGAACTATCTAATTTTTTTACATCATATTATGTGTACGAAAAAATTAAATCAATTAGATTGATTGATACCAAAGGATTTTATGATGATTATTATTGAGTTAAGAGAATGATTGAATAACTTAAAATGTTACAATACTCCTTGGATACATGATAGATAACATGGATTTGATTTTACAGATTTTCACTTCATAATCTTGATGGATAGAATTTACATGATGAGAAAATTTAATTGATCATTTGAGTTTAATGGAGATTTTTACACCTTGATCTATAAGACTTGTGGGGAGAAATCATTTGTTCTGAAAAATAGAAAAACATGAGCAATGAAAAAAAATATTTGAAAATGAGAAACACTTGCTACAAAATAAGTGGATAATATGAAAGCCCTCAAAATGAAGAGCACACATGGAGGGTGTGAGACATCATTCTCATTGTTGAAATTTATTTATTCACCACAAAAAAAAAAATGAACAGGAAGAAGAAATATAGTGCAAACTTCAAAAATTAAGACATAGGGAAAGGAAAGGTAGGATCAATATTATGTTTGGATGATTTTTGATAATTGGACCATCTTGTGAATTATATTCATGTGTAAAGAAGTGATAAAGATATAAATTGATGAAGTGAAATCTATATTGTTATTCTAAGGAGTGCTTAGACATTTAAGTGTTTGATATCTTTCTTGAATACTTGATAAAATAGTCCAAAATATCTAGAGGTTCATCATTTCTAATTGTATTTTGTTCATTGAAATATGATGTCTGAAATTTCGGAATGATAATTATATTTTTAATTCCATTGCTAAGGGACTAGTAATGACTTAAGTTGGGGTGTGTGATAAGTCTTCATTGAAGAAGAAATATAGTGCAAACTTCAAAAATTAAGCCATAGGGAAAGGAAAGGTAGGATCAATATTATGCTTTGATGATTTTTGATAATTGGACTATCTTGTGAATTATATTCATAAGTAAAGAAGTGATAAAGATGTAGATTGATGAAGTGAAATCTATATTATTATTCCAAGGAGTGCTTAGACATTTAAGTGTTTGATATCTTTCTTGAATACTTGATAAAATAGTCCAAAATATCTAGAGGTTCATCATTTCTAATTGTATTTTGTTCATTGAAATATGATGTCTGAAATTTCGGAATGATAATTATATTTTTAATTCCATTGCTAAGGGACTAGTAATGACTTAAGTTGGGGGGTGTGATAAGTCTTCATTGAAGAAGAAATATAGTGCAAACTTCAAAAATTAAGCCATAGGGAAAGGAAAGGTAGGATTAATATTATGCTTTGATGATTTTTGATAATTGGACCATGTTGTGAATTATACCCATGAGTAAAGAAGTGATAAAGATGTAGATTGATGAAGTGAAATCTATATTATTATTCCAAGGAGTGCTTAGACATTTAAGTGTTTGATATCTTTCTTGAATACTTGATAAAATAGTCCAAAATATCTAGAGGTTCATCATTTCTAATTGTATTTTGTTCATTGAAATATGATGTCTGAAATTTCGGAATGATAATTATATTTTTAATTCCATTGCTAAGGGACTAGTAATGACTTAAGTTGGGGGGTGTGATAAGTCTTCATTGAAGAAGAAATATAGTGCAAACTTCAAAAATTAAGCCATAGGGAAAGGAAAGGTAGGATCAATATTATGCTTTGATGAGTTTTGATAATTGGACCATGTTGTGAATTATACCCATGAGTAAAGAAGTGATAAAGATGTAGATTGATGAAGTGAAATCTATATTATTATTTTAAGGAGTGCTTAGACATTTAAGTGTTTGATATCTTTCTTGAATACTTGATAAAATAGTCCAAAATATCTAGAGGTTCATCATTTCTAATTGTATTTTGTTCATTGAAATATGATGTCTGAAATTTCGGAATGATAATTATATTTTTAATTTCATTGCTAAGGGACTAGTAATGACTTAAGTTGGGGGGTGTGATAAGTCTTCATTGAAGAAGAAATATAGTGCAAACTTCAAAAATTAAGCCATAGGGAAAGGAAAGGTAGGATCAATATTATGCTTAGATGATTTTTGATAATTGAACTATTTTGTGAATTATATCCATAAGTAAAGAAGTGATAAAGATGTAGATTGATGAAGTGAAATCTATATTGTTATTCTAAGGAGTGCTTAGACATTTAAGTGTTTGATATCTTTCTTGAATACTTGATAAAATAGTCCAAAATATCTAAAGGTTCATCATTTCTAATTATATTTTGTGTATTGAAATATGATGTCTGAAATTTCTGAATGATAATTATATTTTTAATTTCATTGCTAAGGGACTAACAATAACTTAAGTTGGATGGTGTGATAAGTCTTCATTATCATGAGTTAATAATTTAGTAAAATGATGTTTTTAGTCTTAACTCATGATAAATATACTTATTTTTGTGCTAAATCATGAAAAGTGATTTCTAACTGATTAATATGAATTTTTGCTTAATTACATGATTTTCTAATCTTATTTTTTTGAGAGAAATGAAAAAAATTTAAGGAAAAAGTAAAAAAATTCGCCAGCCAGCTAAGCCCGCGGGTTGGAAGCCCAACGAGGTAGGGCGGCTAAGGACTGCAAGCCCATGGCTCGAGCAGCTAAGGACTAGATTGCGAGCTAGGTGCTCAAGTGGCTAACGTGTGAGTCACTCCCCTTCCACGTCACCGGTGGCCAACTGAGAGTGGGCAAGGAGTGTTCATACACACGTAGATGATTTTGTACCTATTAATAGCTAAAGAAGCGGCCATATTATATGTGTATGAAAATCACCCAGAAAATCGATGTAGGACTAAACCTGACGCCTTAACTTTTTCCCGCATATTTTCTAAATGCCAACAATGCCCTTAAATGACTATTATAAAATGATCCTTATGATGTCATACATTCAGGGCATTTTAGTATGTATTTCATCCCTCCCCCTTTCTTTCTCTCGTAGGTGGACAATCGGGGAAGAAATCGCGATTTCCGGCGAGCGATTAAGCTGCAAAAATCACCAAAAATTCAGCAAAAACTTAGTCAACACGATTCGCAAAGCATCATGGCCAAAATTGGTGTAGGATTCTAGACAAAATATCATGAACTCAACGAAGAAATCATCTCCGCTTGATCGACAAACAAGCCATCGCTAGGAAGAGGACGATCTACCAAGAGATGAGTTGTCACCTCCTAAGAGCATCCTAGATGCAATAAAGGGCCTCCTCTCATTGCGCTGACTTGACGACGAAGCCCCTAGGACGCGCCCCACCTCCATCTAGCACACCTCTATTGAGTGACAGTCGTTGGAGGGCCGCAAGTCATCATTTTTCCATTCCGCCAGATGATAGCCATCGAAAACGATTTGACAATCCATTCCACCGATTTTTGGGCTATGAAAGAAGTTCTAGAGATCACCCACATCATCTTTGTCCAAGGAGAGCTTTTGAGGCCATGGATATTGCGCGATTTCTTTTCTAAACATGCAAAATTTCGGCGATCGCCGCCGCGAAGTCAGAACTCTATTTTTCCTATTTAAAAATTTATTTTCATTTAAATTAGTAATCTTTGGCATGATTTCAACATCTAATATATTTCGTACTTGAGATATGATTCTTCGGGCTTTTATAGAACTAAATTTGATCAATTAATTTGACGGTAATCACTTACGAAAGAATCGTAGGTCGGAACTCTATTTCTATCTAATTCGTGATCTTCAGGTCCTGACATCACCTGACCTCATTGTCTTATTTCCTATTTACATTTATTTAATATATTATATTTATCATTTTGTTAAAAAATCATAAAAAAATTGTATTCTTTGAAGAAAATTTTGAAATATTACCTAATATTATATTACATCCCTGTGATCGACCTAGAAATTTCTCACTATTTTTGAAATCTTTTATCAATTTATAATTGATTTATTCACTCTGATAAATATTTAAAATTCCAAAAATTAGTCTTTTCTAGTTTTATAAATTTTAAATTTGCATGATTTATTATACAACGATTAATTCACGTCAAATTCAAGTTGAGGGTGTGATAAGTCTTCATTATCATGAGTTAATAATTTAGAAAGATGATGTTTTTGGTCTTAACTCATGATAATGAAGACTTATCAGGTATTAAATATAATAAAGATACAATCATTCCTCTATATAATTTTTTATCAATTTATTTTCCCTTTTCATCTATGTCTAATTTGACGTTTGTTCCCATTTGAGTTCTTTTAGATTTCAGATCATTCATATTGAATTTTCTAACTCCTTCGTATATTTTTCTTGAGATATAAAAATTCAATTTCCTAATTGTTTGATTTGCAAGCCAAGAAAGAAATTTAGTTCTCCCATCATGCTCATTTTAAATTTAGTTTGCATCAAAGATGAAAATTCATTGTATAGAGATTCATTGCTTGCACCAAAAATAATATCATCAACATATATTTGAACAATCATCACATGTATATTAACCTTTTTTATGAATAAAGTTGTATCAATGTTTTCTCTTTAAAAATTATTTTCTAAAAAGAATGAACTCAATTTTTCATACCAAGCTTGTGGAGCTTATTTCAAATCATATAAAGCTTTCTTTAATCTAAAAACATGATCAAGAAATTCAAAGTTTTCAAAACCAAGGGGATGTTCAACATAAACTTTTTCTTTAATAAGGCCATTCAAAAAGACACATTTAACATCCATCTGATATAATTTAAAATTATGAGCACATGCAAAAGATAATAAGATTCTAATAGCATCAAGTCTAGTAATAGGAGCATAAGTTTCTTCATAATTTATTTCTTCTTCTTGAACATAATCTATTCCTTCTCTTTGTTCATTTAATTTATTTTTAAATATCCATTTTGTTCCTATAACATTTTAATGCTCAAGTCAAGGAACTAAATACCAAACATTATTTCTATCAAATTATTCAAGTTCTTCCTGCATAATAATAATCCAATCGAAATCAATCAAAGCATTATCAATAGTTTTTTGTTCAATGTGAGAAGTAAATGTAGTATGAGTTTGTTCTCTTAATGTTGATCTAGTTCTTACTTTTTCATTCAAATTACCTAAAATATTTTCTTTTGGATGACTCTTAACATATTTCTAGGCTCTAGGTAAAATTTCATATTCAAGATTTGACTCTAAATAAGGTAATTCTTCTTCTTCGTCTTCTGTCTATTCACTATTGTCAAAGCCTGTGTCAACACAATCAATTTCTAAATGCACAGTTTTCTGAACCTGTATTTGTTCTACAAATTTTACATAAATAGATTCTTCAACAACTAATGTTTTTTTATTATATATTCTATATGCTTTAGAATTTTCAGAATATTCTAGAAAAGCCTTTTTCTTTTTTATTTTTGTTTTTCATAATGCACTTGACTAAATTTAAATCACTACACTTAAATAGTCAACTAATGTAGATAAATGAATCAAAATAAATAATCAGTATTTATCTTTTCTCATTTTTTATCTCAATATTTTTTAATAAATATATATTTTTCATAAAAGTTGTCTCCTATTTATCAAATTTATTAGTCTCAAGGCTTAATTTTTAAATTAATTAGTTATTTATAATCTAACAAGATAAATAGTGAAATTGAATACTTTTAGTGTATTAATTAGTTATCATAGGCTCATTGATAATGTTTAACTTCAATAATATATTTTCTCAGAAATATGATATCAAAACAATTATGCCTAAGGCCATCAACAAGGGCTTCATCTGCCCTATGGTTCTTCATGTTGCCTCTCTACAATTAACACTTTAGTACTTTTAACTAGAAAGTTAGCATATGTATGTTTCATTCTCTCATGGAGATCATCTCATTTAAAATGGCTGTGAGTTAAATGTATTTTCTATGGCAAAAAATTCTCAAATTATGAAATGCTCTTGATTTTTAGAAGAAAAGCATGTTACAATATTTTTAGTAGTCCATCTTTAGTTTCTTCATGTGTTCTGAGAAAATAAAGTCCAAACATAATGAGAGATGAGCATAGGGAAAACTTAGTGAAGAGATGTAGGATATAAGGATAAAAAGATGTAGACCATTAAAGGAGAGGAGGGATACTATTCATAGACGGGTGTCAAATGAAGAGTATGGCA
Organism: Spirodela polyrhiza; assembly: GCA_024713555.1. NCBI lineage: Eukaryota > Viridiplantae > Streptophyta > Magnoliopsida > Alismatales > Araceae > Spirodela > Spirodela polyrhiza. Next base: position 3,529,623 of record CM046539.1, read on the forward strand.
AGTGGAGTAAGACAATAATTATCTTTTGTGCATTGTAGTGGGACTATTGTGTAACTCTTTATCTCATATATTACTCCCCCTTTAAATTTTTATTTTATAACTTACTAACTTTGAGCAAAAAATGAAAAATTTGACTTCAGTTCAATAACTAAATAAGATTCTCATTAGTCAACTTTCAGTGCATATTTATTAAAGGAATTACTTTTTCTATTTTAGTTTGGCAAAAAGGTTAAACAATAAATTTATCGTAAGGTTTTGCAATTTTTTAAATAACTCATATAATATTTAGCACGTAAATCATTGCTCTGGAACGTTTGACCTTGCCAAGCCTGATCTTGGGTTTGGTCCTATTTTATCCGTCAGAGGAACGCTCTTATCTTTCAAATGAGGACATAAAATGGGCTCCAACATAGAAACTATGACGGCCACCAATAAGAGAGATAGGTATTGTAATTTAATTGGTCAACCGATAGTCATGCGGTAATAAACAAGCTGAACCTTTTACTGAAGTTTAAACTCTGTGAATTCCCGTGACATCTACATGACAGACCGGGAAATCCCCTTTAGTTTGTCTAATATTTTGGTGCGATGTCAGCCAGACTACTGTCATTTAGGCCGGGGGAAACCGGAAAGGGGTGGGTCAAGTTGATCGGTGGCTGGCGGCAAGGTAGCGCCGGCGACGTGGAAGCATCCAACGAATGTCCTTCCCCCCTCATCCTCCTCCCTCAGCCACCCATGACGACGGCGGCGGCGCGGAAAACGCTGCACGTGATAAATCACTCACGGGTCGTGGTGCTCTGTCACATCAATCACGTTTGCGATGGAGATGGGCACACCCCGCGTATATGCGTGTATATAGTGATTCGGAAAATTATTCTACCAATCTTTCTCTTATTCAGGATATTCTAGAATCCTTGATTATCACAGCAGCCCTACTCTCTCTCTCTCTCTCTCTCTCTCTCTCTCTCTCTCTCTCTCGCTATCAGTGGTTCGGGAGACACTAAGGCATCCCTGCCAGTAACATAGTTTATTATTTTGGAAATAAACTGTCTTCTGTATCACTAACAGACGTCTATATTTGCACTTGTAAACATCGAATTCTATGTACATTTATTTAGAAGGGAACATCACCATCGTCGTAGTTGATAGATACAATGGCCATACTGTTCGTCACCATGAGGAAAGTAGATCTCTTGTCCACACACCCCTTTCATACTAACACGGGCCGGATACTACAGCCTTCTCTTAGTCATAAGTTAAGTTCCATTTATTCCTCGAATATTCGACAGTTGCGGGGGATCGGAAAATTACGACCGGAGAGAGCGCCGGGGACGGCCGAAAGGCACATTTTGTTCCGATGAGGCCACAGGTGCATGTGGCGTCGGCTTCTTTGTTGCCATATGGGCCCCGTAGTTTAACGGCTCCTATGCGGAGAAGAATCAGCCGACGACCGCATATTCCGAGGCAGAGCCGGATAATTCTTGGATTGTACAGAAAAGAGACGGATCTTCTCCTGCCCTTTGAAAAGCACGTTGTACTCTTGTACCGTTTTCTGACTTTTTCGCGAGGAAGGTGGAGATCCCGGATCCTTCCACAACACCTTAAGCTCCTGGGTTTTCAGCGTTTGACGAAGTTGGGCATCTCCGCCTGATTCTACTAAGTTCCCCTCTCTCTCGCGTGTCCTGCAGGTTCACGAAACCTATTATAATTGCAGTAGCCGATGGGTACAACCCTTGCCCTCAAACAAGGCATTTATTGGTTGAAGTTGCAGATTAGGCGACTGCCTAAGCTTTTGTTGAATTCCAGATTAAGGGCTAGGTTAGGCTGATACCCTGAAGATTATTTAGGTAAGCCCAATAAAGAAGAAAATTTCTTCATCACATCATTAAGTTTTTGATATTTTCTGTAGGGACGATTGTGATCCATATTATTTGAAGAAATACCTTAGGTATATGACTCTTCTCGTATAATTACCTTACACTCATTGTATTAAGAGTTTATGAAATAGGATGCATATTTCTAATCCATATGTGCATTGCAATTAGTTGATATGCCAAAAAGAATCGGTATAGTTATAGTGTTGCTGTATGATGAATAATGGCAATAACCTTGAAGAATCTTGTGAGGACAGACGAAAATATTTGAGGGCAAGAGAATCAAGCTGTCAAATGCCAGCATGGCTATTGGGTGGCAAATGTAGTCCCATCAATTTCTTGATTGAGACTAGCTTGTACATTGATTGGGCTAATGTGTAACATGGATGTTGTAATCTTCTTAAAGTCATGGTCAGGTACAGGTCATCGGTGTCCAATTTTTTTCTAAAATTTATAGAATATATGGCATAAATGAAATACTAATGAAGGTATATTAAAACGTTAAATGTGTAATTGATAGTGGTATAATATGTGATTAATGAAAACCTATTCGTGAGGCACTAACAGAAATGTGTGAAAAACCTTCTTTGAAAAGGAGAAAAAACTCCTTGTGCTTTAGTGTTTGAATATTGTGCTCCTTTTTCTTCTTACAAATGTTGTGCTCATTTTTCTCATATTAGAAGACAATTAAGAATACAATGTGTATAAAGAATGGTTATGTATAAAACAAAACAACAAAGAGGATTGCAATTCTTAATCACATAACGTTATTTTTCATTGCATATTTTCTACTATTTTTAAGAGAAAATAGATATACATAATTGATTTACCTTTCTTTAATGTGATAAATATATGAAATGTAAAACTATTCAATTGGTAAAATGTGGACTTTCAAATAATTTAGCCACTTGGCAAAAGCTATTAAAGTAACACACGAAATAGTATCATATTAATTTTTGCTTCAATTTTTAGGATTTCTGTGATAGTTCGCACATGTTTATACTTTCTCATATGTGTCATCATAATCAATATATTATTTTTTTCCTCACGTAATAGTTTTATCACTTCTTACAATGGCATGTCTTTGAATTAAATGAAACCCTTAATATGTGATGACCCCATGATAACTGGGCTTGAACAATTTTACAAATGCATGGTAGATGCCAATGGGGAGGCCAGTACAAAGAGATGGGACCTTCCACAGAAGGGCCTGTGGTCATACGAGGAGGATGGCATTGGAAGGGAGGAGTGCAACGAGACGCAAAGGGATTCCCCGCATGTCGGGTCTAAATGGCGCACAAGCGTGCCAGGAGGGAGCGTTTTATTGGTGGAGGACCGAGTCTCCATGAGACTGGTCTTCATCCGCCAAGGAAACGTGCGTGAATGATCTTGTTCATTGATGCACGGCGTCAATTGCCCATCTCTGATTACTTTTTATCGTATGAACCACAAACATATGATAAAATAATGTGCAAAGTCATGGTCTTGTATAACTATTTTCATCGATCAGGGCTAATGAAATGAATATTTTTATCTTCTCGAAGCGCCGTGTTAGTTTTGCTTCGATTTTTGTCCTTTTTCTTGGAATTGAAATAAAAGAGGCGGGTTTTTTGGTCTGATAGTCGGCGGCGGCGAGGACGCCGCCAAAGGAGGCCCTCGCCTCTCTACCGTGCAACGGGGTCAACCACGACGACAACGACGGCAGCGGCGGCGGGGCAGACCGCACGTGAGGAAGTCACGGGTCGCGGGCTGACGCCGCTCACGGTTGCGATGGAGACGGCCACGTTTTCTCAATTAATGCTTCAGAGAGGATATTATTGTGAAGTCTTTTACTTTAGGATAATCTTAAATCTCCCTGCCCCTCCTCTCTCTCTCTCGATCGGTACCGTCTGATCATTGGCCGAATCTGCGAGCAGATCTCCCGTCGGCGCCTGTTTGCTATCATTGGTCGGCGGAACAGCACTCTCTCTCTCTCTCTCTCTAGCTAGGTGGCTACTGAGAAATAAAAAAATAACACGATTAATAATGGGGCAAATTATTGGAAACCGCCGAATTATATTTTAATTTATTTTTCAGCGCCCATGGCCGAATAACATTCAAGTCCATCGGATTCGTCTGTTTTAAGTCAACACGAGCGGGGATATCCACTGCTTTTATTTTTTCAAATTATATACTAGAAGCGGGGGGAGGGCGCATGTTAACGTTTGGCGTCACGCTGGGCAGGTGTATATTCGCCCACCGCCGCCGCCGCCGCCGCCGCCCGCCCGCCACGGAGTTGAAATCCCCGGAGGAGAATCGACTGACGGCCGCGTATTCTACGACGAAACCCGTTCCTTCCCGTGTTCTAGAAAAACGGGCTGATCTTCCCCCGCCCCTTTAAAACCTCTGGGTTTTCGGCGGCCGTTTACAGATTTCCCTCGAGGAGGTGGAGAAACCAGAAAATTTCCAGGGCTCCGAGATTTCGAGGGAGGTGGAGTCCTTCGACTGATTCTGCGCGGATACCTCGCTCTCTCATTGCGTTTGGTGGATTAGGCAATGGAGTCTTCGTCGCCGCCGCAACGGTTGGGATATCTGCGTCGCTCCGGTGCCCCTCCTCCGGACACGTTGAGATTTCTTTAGGCGCGTCGATCGCTCTCTCTCTTTCTCTCTCTCTCCCTTGTTTTCGTTCTTCTTCGGCCGGCGGCGGCTTGCCGGAGAGCGAATAGGTTGGGGAAGATGAGTGTGGAGAAGTCCCAGGTGTGGCAGCCCTGCAAGAAGAAGAGATCCTGACGGGCTCCACAGTCCCGCGGCGTTCGCTTGTGTGGCAGGCGTAAGTGGGCGGGTGGTGAACGAGAGAACGGAGAAGATGAAGGGTGGAGGAGGGACGGGGGCGGCGTTGACCGGGGTGACCAGGGTGGGAAAGTACGAGCTGGGGAGGACGCTGGGGGAAGGGACCTTCGCGAAGGTGAAGCTCGCTCGGAACGTGGTGACGGGGGAGAATGTTGCCATTAAGATCCTCGACAAAGAGAAGATCCTCAGGCACAAGATGATCGGCCAGGTTTGTCTTCTGGGTCCATCACTCCTCTCTCTCTCTCTCTCTCTCTCTCTCTCGCTCTCTCTCTCGCTGTGTTAAACATGGAGACTATGAAGTTCATGTTAGATCGTTGATTTCTGCCAGTCCCTTCTGCCAGTTCTTTATTTTATTTCCTCCTTCCATGATTTATTTGACTCCTTCTGCCAGTCCCTTCTGCCGGTTCGTTAGATCGTTGATTTCCAACGAGTGATGGGACTATTTTCTTCGTGAAACCATTCTATCATTGGCACAAAAAGGAAAAGAAAAAATGAAGTCATCGTTTTATGCTCACGTTCAGATATCAACCAACCAAGGGATCGTCTGGACGCTACAATAATGGCGATAATTCACTAATTTAATCTAAAATCTCCATCATCCCTGCTCCTCCCATCCACGGCTCCCATGGGAATTTAATAGCTTTCATGCAAGAGAACTCAATCCTATTCTGTCTGCTGTTGATCTGAGTGTTGACAAGGAGATTAAGATTTTCATATTTGGGCCGAGCAGATCAAACGGGAAATCTCAACTATGAAGCTGATCAGGCATCCAAACGTCATTCGAATGTATGAGGTGAGCGTGTGCTATTTACTTCCTTCTCCGCGGGCTCACGCCCAGCTCCATCTTGATGGCCACTCGGACCGCTGAGCACCTGTTGCATGTGCAGGTGCTGGCCAGCAAGACGAAGATATACATAGTCTTGGAATTCGTGACCGGAGGTGAACTTTTTGACAAAGTAAGTATGGCGGGGGGACATTTGATGTCGATGAATGGAAGTGTTCTTGGAGTTAGATTTCGCTAATCTTTTCCTTACTTGGGGCTAGATTTCTCATGGGAGGCTGAAAGAAGACGAAGCTAGAAAATATTTTCAACAACTCATCTGCGCGGTGGACTACTGCCACAGCAGGGGGGTTTTTCACAGGGATCTGAAGGTAGGAGACCGTGATCCTGAATATTTTTCAGTAGAACCTTCAAATGACGTCTTTCCATTATTTCAACTCTGATTTAAAATAAGACTTTTTTTTCTGTCATAGCCTGAGAATTTACTGCTGGATTCGAAGGGTGCACTCAAAGTCACTGATTTTGGGCTCAGCGCCCTGCCTCAGCAAGTCCGGGTGAGTCCCAGTTGAATGACTTGGTTAGCTGAGAGCAGCATGATCTTCTTTATCGATCATGTTTGGGGAACTTTCCTAGACTTTCACCGTGGTGAGGAGGCTCCTTCAGTGGGTTTTCTTTCATTCAGCGGCATGCCCACCACGTCTTAGGTTTGGTCCCATCGTAGAGATCGTGGGTAGGGGAGCCAGAGATATTGTCATAAATTTCTTTCAAAAATATCATCCAGCTAGCTGTTTCGAATGTAGAACGTTGAAGCTCTGCTAGGTCTGTTCACACAGGCAGTCAACGGATGGTAATTAGTGGCACTAGGCTTCCCACTGATGCCATGTTCTTTCAAGGCAGCAGGGTGGGTTTGACGTTTCTTCCCTCAAACAGGATGACCAGTGCCATGGATTGATGGCCCTCCATTTATGGCACTTGTCCAATAATTCAGTTGAATACCATTGTTTCTGATCTGCTGCTGCTTCTTCTTTTCAGGAGGACGGTTTACTTCACACAGCATGTGGAACACCGAACTATGTTGCTCCTGAGGTGCTCTTGCCGTCCTCTGTCTGCTGATATGAGTTCTTTGACCGATCATGCTTCTCTCATTCTCGCGTCTTTTGCTGAGCTCATATGTTGATTCTTTTTTGTTTTGAAGGTGATCAACAACAAGGGCTACGATGGCGCCAAGGCGGATCTTTGGTCGTGTGGGGTGATCCTCTTCGTCCTGATGGCTGGGTACTTGCCCTTTGACGACCCCAGTCTCCCGTCCCTGTACAAGAAGGTGACCCACTTGCGTCTGAGATGCTGATTTTCAAATGGCATTTGGAGGCCTGGCATCTGGGCGCTGACTTTTCCTGCCGTGGTTAACCGCAGATCTTCAAGGCGGATTTCAGCTGCCCCTCCTGGTTCTCCACCAGCGCTAAGAAACTTATAAAGAGGATGCTGGACCCGAATCCTGAGACCGTAAGTCAAAAGTCAACATTCTGTTGCTGCAGTGTCTTTCCGATGCGATGCCCAGTCAACATGTCCACGTTTTGGATCCGGAAGACTTTTCTCTCTCATCTTCTCGCTTGGATTCTTTGCAGCGGATTACGATTGCAGAGGTCATAGACAATGAGTGGTTCAAGAAGGGCTATCAGCCGCCTGCTTTCGAGGCATCGGACGTGTCTCTTGACGATGTGCACGCAGTTTTTAGCGATTCTCTGGTACTTCTTCGCATCACATTTTCATAAGAATGTGTATCTATATGTATACATATAGACAAAGTGGAGATTGTGGCCATGGATGACGTCTAAGCTTGCTTCGGGTCATAATGTTCAGGCTCCTATAAATCTCGTCGTAGAGAGGAGAGCAGAAGGGCCGCTGCCGATGAACGCGTTCGAGCTCATCGCCACTTCCCAGGGTCTCAATCTCGGCACCTTATTTGAGAAGCCGTCAGCGGTAAGCTTAAGAAGAAAAATACTATAGAAAACTTGATTCTTGCTGTTTTTATTCCATCTAATCCTAAATGAGAGCGGGTTTGATTCATAATTACGGTAGGCTGCTGTCAAGAGCAAGACCCGCTTCGCCTCAAAGCATCCCGCTGGGGAGATAGTCTCCAAGATCGAGGAGGTGGCGAAGCCACTGGGATTCAACGTGGAGAAGCAGAACTACAAGGTGCTTCTCCGCTCTTTCCTGTGGTTCAGCCCTCCGTCCTCTTTACAGTCCCGTCGGAAATTCACGCGGCTTCCTTGCTGCTTGTTCTCTGCAACCAGCTGAAGCTGCAGAGGGAGAAGACCGGACGGAAGGGCCAACTGTCGATCTCCACGCAGGTATGCGCCCTTCTCCCTCCTCGTCAATGGAGGAGCACCAAGCGGGGCCGTTGGTTCAATTCTCGGCGCTTATTCCCGCAGGTCTTCGAGGTGGCTCCGTCGCTGTACATGGTCGAGCTCCGCAAGTCCAATGGCGACACCCTCGAGTTCCACCAGTTCTACGACAGCGCCGCCGTCGGGCTCAAGGACATCGTCTGGGAGCCCGCGAAGAACCCGGCGTAGCCGAGCTGCGCCAACTGCGCCTGCTCTGGGCAGCGCCGCCCGCCCCCCACGCCCCCCGCCGCCATGTACAATGGATCAGATGACGGCGGATAGTCTCTGTGTGTCAGTCGATTCAAATTCGCTCTGATTTGTGTGGCTCGTAAAAATTGTTCTCCGTCTTCAACTGTTTATTTTCTTACGGTTGAATGTAAAATTAGAGCTGTATTAGGGCATAAATAGCGTATCTGATCGTAATCTTGGATCTCGACCTGGGTTCTTCTCATGTTCAATTTATTTGATGGGAATATGGTCATAACGCATGGTATACGTAAATTCGTTCATGCGTGAGTACAACTTGCGTATCTGGTCGTTTTGATGCTTGTTGTCGTGGGAAGAAGCTCAACTGGTTGCAGGAATAGAGAGCGAGAGAGAGGAGAGAGAGAGAGCTTAGGCAATCTCTGATGGGCCCGTGAAATCTCTGGCAAGCCAATGTATCTGCCACGTGGCTGCACAATTACGCAAGAGATAAGGAGATCAGGCGCCGGCCACACGGACCCTCCCTGCAAGTACGAGGGAGGGACGGAGGGAGGGAGGGAGAGAGAGAGAGAGAGCGAGGGAAGATGGCTGCGCTTCACCCGCTCCGATTCTCTCCCAACCCGTCGCCGCTGTCCAGGGGCGGCAGCCAGCCAGGCGCCGCGAACCTCTCCGCCGCCAAGCCCGCCACCGTGAAGCTTCCCAGCGCCTCCATCGTCCACAACAACAGCCAGGATCCCCTCCTCCCGCTTCCGGATCTCCCCGCGCCGCTGAAGGAGAAGATCCTGTGCCTGGAGATGATGGGCATCGACTCAGGGCGAGCTCTCTCCCTCAACCCGTCCCTCCGCTCTGCCCCCATCGACTCCCTCCACGCTGTCGTCTCATACCTCCTCTCCAAGGGCGTCCACCACAAGGACATGGGCCGGATCTTCGGCATGTGCCCCGGCGCGCTCACCGCCGACGTGCGGCGAGACCTCGCCCCCGTCTTCCGCTTCCTCGCCGGCGAGCTCGGCGTGCCGAGCAGTGGGTTCCGGCGGGTGGTGAACAAGTGCCCGCGGCTGCTGGTATGCAGCGTCCCCGATCAGCTGCGTCCGGCGCTGATCTTCCTGCGACGGCTGGGCTTCCGCGATATGGAGGCGCTGGCGTACCAGGACCCAGTGCTGCTGGCATCGAGCGTGGAGAGGACGCTGCTGCCGAAGTTGGAGTACCTTGCGGAGGAGCTCGGGTACGGCAGGGAAGAGGCGGCGGAGATGGTGGTGAGGTGCCCTGCGCTGTTCACCTTCAGCGTGGAGAACAACTTCCGGCCGAAGCTCGGGTACCTCGTGGGGGAGATGGGGAGGTCCGTGGAGGAGCTGAGGGAGTTCCCCCAGTACTTCGCCTTCAGCCTGGAGAAGAGGATCAAGCCCAGGCACCGCCAGATGGAGGATCGCCGCCTCCGGCTCTCCCTGCCGGAGATGCTCAGAACCACTGACCAGGAGTTTGCACTCCTCCTTCACAGAGCTGCCGACAAAGGAGCCATCTTTCCTTCTCTAGAATGAGGGGAGAGGTCCGCGGAAGAGGCGCAGGAGCTCGTCTCCAGTAACGTCCGCAGGGACTGGCAGTCCATCGCCATTCCCAATTGGGGACGGAAGCCTCGTCATGCAGACATCGCCACATCTCTCTCTTCCCCCCCTCCCTCTCGCTCTCCCTCTCTAAACCTGTAAGATATACTATCAATCGTCTAATTGCTAGAAACGGTGAATCGACACTGTTGAATAACAAATGTACATGTGAGAACCTATTTACACACACAATGAACAATATTGACCAAAGATAATGGTGAATGCTTTCATCGCGGACAGAACACACTGTGTGTCTACAAATGGATGAGTTTTTGTGGAGAAATCAGGAAGCTGGAGGGACGAAGAAACAAGGCCCAACATTAATTTCCCTTCTGTATAAGATAACATATTGAAGACTCGGCAATATTTTGACCCATAAAGCGGGGAAGGCGACCTAAATTTTTCAAGTTAACTTATCGGACTAAGTTGTTGGCTTCAAGAGCCTTGATTCCTCTGAAATGTTATGATGATGACCAATCCTCATATGTATAATAAAATGATGAAATTATTTTATTCTATTAAATATTAAATTAGAATCGTTCAGACAGGTATTTTTTAAGTGATGATTACTATATCTTTGAAAATATATTTATTATATTTAAAGTCTCTATATGATACTACAAAGATGATATTTAACGCTCATGATTTAAGATTGATGAAAAAGATTAAAAGTCTGTTAAGCATTATTTTTTTATTTAGGGGATATCTTTCTAATCAAAACTATAGATTATGCCTCTAGATTAGAAGGATGTTTTTGAATATTAAATATTCATGTCTAGTTTATAGGATGATATGAAGACATAAACATGATATCACATGTCAAGAATTTAAGAGTTTTATGATGTAGGTTGAATTTGCAATTGAAATCATTCTTTATGTGAACTATGTTATTCATGACATATATTTCCATTAATAATTAAGAAAAGTATGAAATCACAAATTTGAAGTTTAAAGTGTTGATATGAAACCTTAAAATGATATTTCATACTCATATTTTTTTTGGGATGAATTGGATGTTACTTACATTTGAAATTATAATTTAATTAAATAAATATCCTTAAATTATCTTTTTATCTATTACATTTGATTTTGGACTTATTAGCCACACTATTGTTAGATATATTCATTACAACTTAAATGTTTTATTATTATTTAAAACATGATATAGCATAGAAGATGGTATCAATAGAAGATAGAAATATTTTTAAGCCAACTAGTAAAAAATAAAGATTTAGAGGCATTCTAATGCCTCAATTATCATTTTTACACGACAAGAGAAGAAGGTCATTTAGAGACAAATTTAAGCATATCTAAGGAGTAAGAAGTGTTAAGACACTTTTCAACCAAATTCAAATGAACTAGGAGCCAAAGATGCATAAAGGCATAATTTGGCCCAACAGTACATTTTGATACATTTAACATGTGTCAAAATCTTATTTTTCTACTTTTTTAGCTTCTTAATCTTTATTTACTAAAATAATATAATTCTCTTATATCTTAAGGAGGTTATGACAAAACACCTACTGTTTAGAATTGTTTTAACATATAGTATTTAAATAGTTTTAACATAATATTTGTTTTCATAGAATCCTTCTAATTGTTTGGGGCATTCTAATATAATTCCTTTTTCTTAGGGTTGTTTTTTTACTAGATCTAAGCCTATTTAAAGGCCTCCATTGTAACCCAAAAAGGCAAGTTTTAGTTTTATTGAATCAATTTTGGATTTTCTTCCTCTCTGAAAGTTTCTTATGTCTATTTGGTGGATTCTAACTTGTATGATCAAAAGACCTTTCTTATCTTTTGACTCAAGATTAACCTTGTGGACTCAAGGGTCAGAGTTCTTTTATATTGTGTACTTAGAATGAAGGTTCTTCACAAAACTCACATTTTTTGTGGACTCAAGTATGAGATTCCTATTTTATCTCAACTCAAACAATATCAAATGATTAGAGCCATCATCAAGTCAACATTTTCATTGCATCAAAACATAAATAAAATATCTAATTATCTTAAAGGAAGCAACATATTGAATACTTTTGTTAGATTTTCTGAGTTCAGAAACATAATATTGAAGTCAAATTTTGAATATAAATTGATGACATATTGAAATATCTCTCGACTACCTATTTTGATGTGTCTTTCTACTAACATTTTGTTGTATTCAAATATAATAATTGAATAAAATTAAAAGCTCATGTTACAATGACAATAATGAAATGTTAGGATTGTAGTTCTATTGAGAAAGTGTTTCATACATAATAGAAATTAATGATAAGTTTTTGACATTGAAAGAGCTTCAACATGAGAATGTGATTAATATGTCATCAATCAACTTCTTCAACTAATTCTATCGACTTATCAATTCAAATTCTTATGGGAATCCTCTAGCAGTGAAATCTTTTATATTATTTTGTGGTTAGATTTGTGATAATGATAACGTGTAACCTAGAGGAACTAATCTATGTAATAACTTGTTGACTATATATAATCATTAATCTAGAGAGAGTTTTGGGTAGAACTTTGCTAGAGTTGAGCTTATCTAATTAGTAGTCAACTACTAAGCGATTAGTTGAACTCAAGTATGGGATATCATTGGAGATTGGAGTAAGTCAAGAAGGCCAAATCACTCTAAAATTCTTACATCTTTTATTGACTGATTTGTGAAATTATGAAAGGTAAAAGAAGTAATTAGAAGAGGAGAAGAATAGAACAATCATGTGAAACACATTCAATCCTTCTTCCTTGATATTTCTTCAGCCTTATATACAAGAAAGTTGTTTTAGAAGGTATATAGAAGAAAGTTGTTTTAGAAGTTGTTTTAGAACACAAATAAAATTTTTGAGATTATTTTTATAAAGATATATAGAAGATGGGTCTTATGAAAGTACTTAATAAATAGTACATATAGAAAGATAATTAAGACTCTTATCATCCTTTACATGAGTTATAGTCATTCTTATACCTCTTCAATGTCGCTATCATCAATATCTAGGTAAAGATAGATGATCTTCCCATCAAGCATTGTTTCCCTATTTTCAATGTTGAGAGGCTCATGTAATAATAATAATATTTTTATAAAAAATAGAAACTAGTTCAATCTGACCAAGGAGATAGATGAAGAACCTAACCTTTGAACTAGGTGAACCACAAGACAATGCTAAATTCAAGCTCGTGACTTATGTGGAGAGTCCTTAATGCCACCCATTTGGAGTGTTGCCCAATGAGAAAACACTAAAGAGACCCTTCCACAAATGGAGGTACATACTCCACAAATAACTTCTAGTGTGTTGCTGGAACTCTTGTTGTGTTACCTATGAACATCTCTGTAATGGTATTCACATGAAACACCATTAGGAATGAAATATAAATAATGAGAAAGGGATAAATAAAATATTAAGGGATTTCTACAGACCATATGAAGAATGTGGAAGATGAAGAACATGATGTAAAAGATGTTGAAAGATTCGAAGAAAAGCTATGAATACATCTTTTGGAACTCTATCCATCTGAGAATTCATTTCGAACATATGCGTAATAAGTAGTCACATTGACAAGAAAAGTTAGTTTAAATGAAAAGTAGTGTAAGTAATATTGCACAAGAAAGAGCATGTTGTTGAATAGAGCTCATGAGAACAAGATGAGTCTTACAATACTTTAGAGACGCAACAAGGACTTTTAATTTATTTCCTCTATGCAATTTTCACTACTATAGTTAAAAAAATTATTAAAAGGGAACTTAAACTCAATTAGGAAACACTAACTTAAATTTTGAAATCAAGAGTTTATCATGTTTGATAGTATATTAGATAAGAGATGTTTAAGGGTCTTGAACTATAGGCACATTAGTAACTCAAATGGTGAAGAAAGTTCTTTAAATAATAAAAACGAAAAAGATATCTTTCATGGGTTGAAGGCTCTACTTAATTGTATCGTAACTGTCTGCAAAAATTATGTTCATATAGTTTTCTCTAACAACAAAGTTTTTTTAATTATATATGGTTTGATTCTTGCATAAAATCCCAATCACGAAATAAGGATCATAAGAATCTAAGCTATGATTTTCAATTGTCTATAATGGTATTTCATTGAAGCATTTTCATGAATCCTGGATATACCATATTATCCAAGTATGTTAAAGCTTTTAACCTTTTTCTTTGTTATAACACAAAAGAAATGGTCTAACTGATATGTTGACCATGGAATCATTCATTGAAAAAAGGAAACTATAAATTTTCTTCTAAGAATGTGAAACAATTTCTACATCATAAACTTGGCACATATAAACTTAAATCAACAAATAGGGTTAGTGTGGTCAATGTCTATTGTCTATTATTTCTATTCTTAAAAGGAAAGGAAATCCTCTACCAGATGCATTGACAATGAAAGCAATTATGATAAAAATAGAAACATGGAACGTTATTTGATAATAATGAACATTATCTTGTAATAAGGGACAACATATTGTAATAATGTGAAACCCCTTTCATGTTAAAAAGCTATTGAAGCACAAAAAATAGGTAGATGGCAAGATAAATATATTTTACAACATTTTTTTTCTGTAGAAGTCCTATAATCTTTTTGTATAATTACTTATGATGCATAAAAAGTCATGAGCCTTTCTTGGTGACATGTCTAACATAACTTTCAGACTAAGTTGCTTGATGCAGATCACTAGTGATTGTGAGAGTTCTATAAGACCGTTTTTAGTCATATGGGTTTCTAATAAAGTCAAATTTCTATGAAATAATTTATGCAAAAAACTATAAACCTTGCATAAAAAATCACAAATATCATGAATTTAAATGAATTTCGTTTGAACCAATTTATAGGAAGAAACCATCAAAATAGAATCAAAACTAAAATTTCACAAATTTTCTACTATGTTATTGACATCTTAATAGTTATTTCTCTCTCTTAAAATGACACGTCTACCCAAGGTTTATGGCCTTGATGACCATCTTAACAATGTTATTCAGGGTTTAGGGGTTTCAAATAGCTTTTTTGAATTATGGAAAATCTCTGATGTCAAGCTTTCTGCAAGGCTAGACGAGGAGAAAAAGAGGAGAGAGTAAATATAGATGGTGGGAACAAAGATGAAAAATATCAAAGAAGATGTGAAGAAATTATAAAAACTGACTTACCTAAGGTTCGAAAATGTGCCAAACATCACGAGGCTTCTAGATGCTCAACTAAGGCATGATTCACAAAGGATAAAATAGGATTAGGTTCCTATTTGTGGAAACCTTGTTGCACCAACTTGAGTCTTAACAGTCACCGAAATCTGTCTTTTCATCAAATTCACACTTCAATTTTTGTACCAGTTTAGGTCTAAATATATCCCCTAACGTGTTTTCATCAAATTCACACCTCAATTTTGTACCAGTTTAGGTATAAATGTATCCCCTAACATGTGAGGAGTAAGGGAGAGGAATATTAGAAGGTTTTTCGATCTGAATGTTGACATTATTCACTGAAGGTTCTGTTTCACACAGTCTTGAGTTCTTGTGAGCTTGATACATAATTTAGGTAGATTTTTACTTATGATTCATGAAATATTTGGGTGACAACCAAGGATTGAAAGAAGCCTGATTTCCGACCTTTTATGTGTAAATTTTTATTTAATTAATTTTTTTATGTTCTCAAGCTCTTCCGTGTGACAGGTAGGTGAAGAGAGAACCCTAGTGTATTTGTTTGATTTCCCAGCAAGTTTCATGTTTTCTCTTTCATTATTTTGCTACAGGATTGATACCGACATGTGAGTGACAGTCATATGATAGGATCTGATCATTTAAAGCATATATTATACATTTCTTATTTTAATTTTATACATATTTTCTCTCCATTTAGTGGTTGACTTTTGAGTAACAACTCAGGGTTTCATTAAGGTCTATTTACTATTCAGGCCATTATTAGTCCCTACCATCTATTGTCTGCGGTGTAGGACCAAAGCCGATACTGACTTACAACTCTATGAACATAGTTTTCACTTGTGTACTGACTAATTCCTTGTTATGTCTTGCCTTTTAGGGTTGCCAAATATTATACTGACATTGCTCGTGGATAGCCCAAATTACTTGGGCTGCTTTTTGTGCTGTTTGTACAATCTATGATGGTTGGATTATTGGGGTGGAATTTCAAGTCATTTAACGATAAAGTTTAAAGCCCTCTCCACCTTTGTCTGTTGATCAATATAGAGATGGATTTGTGTGGTAAATGTTATGCTATTTTCAGTTGAGAAATCCATTCTTGTTCTTGGTTTTACATGGGAATCTCGTGCTATGATTATACCTACTTGGATACCTCTTATTTTTACGGCTCGTCGGAGGTTGATGAGTGAGTAAACTTTAACAAAAGTAGTAAATATCGGTCAGGGAAATGCTATAAAATTATAAGAATTTTATTTTAAGACACCAGCTTCTGCTCGCCTCTCAGTAGGGACGTCTGGAGAAAATAGAGAAAAGTCGCTCGTCGTCGAAGGGAGGTGCAGAAGAGGTGCGACCGACAGAAAGTCCCACACGGCGTCGATTCGACCAGGCCACTTTCATCGAAGATCCAACTTGCTGTGCGGCGTTGTTGAATGGTGGTCAATCGGTCAAAGCAGCTGGAAACTTGGACGTCGTCGATCGTGTCGCCCCAGTGGTCATTTGATTCAAACTTTGACCAGAGGTTCCAGTCAACACCGTGGTCAAAATAGACTCGGAGGGGATCCCCTCTCCTCCATTCAAACCTCCGTCTGCCTAAAACTCCACAGAAGCTCCAGGCATCCTAAGATCTCTCTCTCTCTCTCTCTCTCTCTCTTTCTCTCTCTCTCTCGCTTGTTCTCTCTCCCGTTCTCTCTCGGTTTCTCGCCGTGTCTCTGTAGATTGATCGAGATGCCGTGCTTCGTGCCGTTCAACGGGAAGAAGATGGATCTGAGCTTCTTCCTATTCAGGCACGTTGGCGTGTTTGCGGACGAGCTCATCGAGGCGCTCAAGTTCTTCTCCTTCTTCTGCGAGGATCTCGGCTGCATCTACAGCGCCACCTTCAAGAGTATCCACGGTAACATGGTAAGCCATGCAGAGGGTACCTTCTCCTTCTTCTAGGCCGAATTCGCTGTTGGGCAGTGTTGTTTGAACTTTCCTTCTACCTCCGTTCCTGATTTAGATTGTCTGGTATGGAGCGTGGATAAGGAGACCTGATGCGCAGAGGAGGTTGCTCATCGATCACCTGGTATGCTCCTCAGAAACTTCAAGTGTTTGTTCTTAACCAGGAATAAGTTGTTGCTGCCAGAGAGGGGGGGGGTAGGGAGGGAGATATATAGATCTATATATATATAGAGATAGATAGTTAGATAAATAGATAGATAGATAGATAGATAGATAGATAGATAGATAGATAGATAGATAGATAGATAGATAGATAGATAGATAGATAGATAGATAGATAGATAGATAGATAGATAGATAGATAGATAGATAGATAGATAGATAGATAGATAGATAGATAGATAGATAGATAGATAGATGGATGATAGCGAGAGAGAGAGAGAGAGAGAGAGAGGGGGGGAGGGAGGGAGGGAGATTGAAATTTAGCTACCCTGTATTTGATAAGTGCTTCCAATTCAATTCAATGATCTCACACGGAGAAACCCTGTTCTCAGATATCGGCGTTAGAGAAGGTCTCGCATCTGGCCGTCCTTCTTGACCACGGGTTCTTCGAGTCCTACGTGGGGGAATCCAAGGACGGCCGTAACGCCGTCAGATTCGTGACTGGCGACACCTTGTCCATTGCGGCGATGACTCCCATCTCCGGTGACCCTGAGAACCTCTCCTACGCCTGCATGGCCCTGCTCAAGTCCTACTACCTACAAGAGGACGGCGTAACGGCGGGCGCCTGCTTCAGCTGCTTGGACAAGCCCATGGTGGCGAGTATGCAGCTGTGGAGGTCACTCCACGACTGCTACGCCTGGCTCATCAATTCCGATTACAGGGCCAACATTCGCTCCTATATCTCCCACCTCGCCAATGACTGCGAGTACGAAGTTTTCGCCGTCGTCTCCGTGAGCTCCGACGAGCTCCTCCCCATCCAGCTGCTTCCGTCTCCGGCGAAGATGATCGACCACAGCTCCGTGCAAGGCGAAGATGAAATGGGCGGAATGGACCAAGCGGAATCATCCTCCGAGTAGAGAGAAAAACCTCCGTCTCCTTTCTCAAGCGAGAGAGAGAGAGAGAGAGAGAGAGAGAGAGAGAGAGAGAGAGAGAGAGAGAGAGAGAGAGAGACTGTAAATTCCCCGTTGTGTCAGAATTCTCCACCTTGTTTGGTCCAGTAGGCAGAATAAAAGGGCCAGCGTATAGGCTGAACTGGACATCTAAAATGGGCCTAAATGGGGCTCTCCGGGATTCAGACGCTGCTAACTCTGTTCCAAAGGAGAACCCTGGAAGGCCCAGCACAGATAGCCGACCGGGCGGGAGGCAACCGGCCCACCTCTGTGGGCCCCACTCCCCCTCTCATGTGCTACTGGGACTGCCCCTCTGAGCCTCGCCGTCGGCAGCAGGTCACGCGGGCTCTCCCCGCGAAGGTAACGCGGCCGCGCCGAGGGCCCGTTGGGGGCGTCGGCAAACGTCCGCCCTGTCAACGCGGACAGCTCGCCAGCTGTCAACACGTGACATCTACCACGAAAGCGAAAGACGAGAAAAAACCGTGGGCCCCCGGTTCTTGACAACGTGGCCTCTTGATGAGGGGCATTCCCGTCACTCTTCCCTCTACCGCATGGGCGCACGTTATCCGTTCCCCGTCGTATTCCAAAAATAAATTAAACCGGATGCCGTCCATCCACAGACGGCTCCCAGACGGCGGCATCTCCACCGTCCGTCCTCATCCTCCGAGCGCACGATCCCTTTCTGTTGTAAAAACAAAGGCACGTGTCGGTCTTTGAACAGAGAGAAAGAGGGGGGATGTGACGGGCTTAGCCTTTCCAACGGCTATTCTCCCCCCTCCCTCCGCCCTCCCCCCCGGGCGTGACAGTTCTTAGATCCTCGGCCCCTCCTCGCTTCTGGGTCTACCCTGCCGACTGGTAGCGCCCGCCCTTTATAATCCCCCCCGTCGTGCTCCCTCATCGACCACTCTGTCACTAACCCTAGACTCAGGGGAAGCCCTCTTCCTCCTCCTCCTCCTCCTCGCCCTTGCCCTTGTTGTTGTTGTACTGTGGGGTGAGAGGAGATGGAGATCAGCTCTTTTCTGACGTCCTTCGGTTCGTACTTGGCCATCTTCGTGGTGCTGATGCTGCTGTTCATTTGGCTGTCGGGGAGGCCCGGGAATGAGGTCGTGTACTATCCCTCCCGGGTGGTCAAGGGGATGGACCCCCATGAAGGCCGGTCGAAGAACTTCAACCCCTTTTCGTGGATCCGGGAGGCGGTGGGGGCGTCCGAAGACGAGGTCATAGCCATGGCCGGGGTCGACGCCGCCGTCTACCTCGTCTTCCTCGGCACTGGTAATGGAAGTTCAACCAACTACCAGCAACACTTCGCCTTTCCCCTCCTTTTCCTTTCGCTTTATTTCGGTTTGTTTGCCAGAATTTAGCTCCTGCTCGTGGGAATTCTCTGAATATTCTATTTCTCCGCCACTTCCCTCTAGGGATTCTTCTGTGACCGTGTTTCGCTACAATTCCTTGGTGGTTTGTGTACAAGCGTGATGGTTCTTCTTCTCTTTTTGCCGTCGTGCTTGAATCGAGTCGATCCCTTCCTTCACTTCACGGACGCACAGATTTCCCCGTTTCAGAGTGAGCTGATCTCTTCCTTTCCCCTGGATGAATGACTTTTGGCTATCCTGATTTTCTCTTCTTCGCCTTCTGACTTTCGTTCTGCTGGGGTTGATTCCTTCCGCCCTCATTAAGCCCCGGCTGTTGACCTGGTCGAGCCTTCGAACTTTCCTTCCGCGAGTTTCCAATGCTCCCCAATTCTGGGAAGTCAGCTGTACCTGTGTGATGCGCGTGGGGCGGAGCTTGGGTTCTTGAGCTCTGATCTCTTGGAAAGGAAAATCGGATTTGTGTTCACATTAGCCTGGGAATCGCTTTACCTTCTCGGGTTCCGACTGGCCGCAATTTCTTTAATGGCGGCTGACGGACCCACTCTTGTTATTGTTTTCGGGAAAACAAATTCGCCCGGCATTGGAAACTTACTTCTTCCTCATTTAGTTCTAACGGGAGCATTTTTAAATTTCAATGGAATTCACGTTTTTTCTATTTTTATGCCCCAGCTCACCGGGTGTGTGTGTGTGCGTATAGCATAGTGACCTAGCAAGTAGGTTTCCAGGAGAGTCGTTGACTTCAAGAGTCATCTGTCTGAGACCCTCTAAACTTGGTTCCCTATTGATGGGTAGATAGAAATTTCCTTGGAATGGGAAGGGCGGTAGATCGGGTTGACCGAATAGTCATATTTCTTGACGCTGGGAGTTATTACGCTTTTTATTGATGGGCAGCTGCTTTTGGCTATTTCTCTGACGCTCCCACCGTGGAAGGGCTTTAGATCGGGTTGACCGAATAATCATATCTCTCGACGATGGGAATTATAATGCTTTTTTTGAGAATTTTCTTTTCCTGCCTTAATGGTCTCCATCTATCTAACAAAGCAGCCGCTTCTGGTTTTTTTTCTGACGCTTCAAGCGTGGACTTTTTAAACTTTCCCTGGTGCGCGAAATGCTGCTGTCTGTTCTTCTTTTTGTGGGGACAAGAACACGCAATAATAATGGGCGCTGCGGAGATCAAGTTCTTTGCTTTTTCTTGAACGGGCACTGCTTTTCCTTCCTTTTATGTTCTTGTTTCAAATATTTCAATCCTCGATGATGCCGCTGTGTTCCTTTGATTTTATTTCCTCCCCTCCTTTTTCTTTTTCTTTGAAAATTATTTTTCAATTATCGTTACACGAGAAATTATTTTTCTCATCCGTCGTCCATATTTCTCGATGCCTCCAGCACTGGGGATCCTGGTCCTCTCCGGCCTCGTGCTGCTGCCTGTTCTTCTTCCGGTGGCGAGGACTGACAACAACCTGGCCCTCAGGACGAACATAACCTACAACGACCTCGACAAGCTTTCGATGGGGAACATCAAGGTGGGGATCGGATTATTTATTAATTTCCCGGGCTGGCGAGATATTATTTGAATTTCCTCTTAATAGTGGGTGCAGAAATAAATAAATCATATTTTTAAGGAATTAAGATGGTCAGTATCGGAGTCGTATTTCCATGAATGCTCAGGAGGGTTCTTTGATCATTCTCAGGAGGAGAGCCCGAGGTTGTGGGGGTTTCTTCTGTCGACATACTGGGTCTCTTTAGTCACGTTCTACGTCCTGTGGAGAGCTTACAGCCACGTCTCGAATCTGAGAGCCGCCGCCAAGGCGAGCTCGGAGGTGAAGCCCCAGGACGTCGCCGTGCTGGTGAGGGACATCCCCCCCATTCCCAAGGGGCAGACCAGGAAAGAGCAGGTGGATGACTACTTTAGAAACCTTCATCCTGACACCTTCTACCGATCGATGGTCATCACCGACAACACCCAGGTCTCTCTCTCTCTCTCTCTCTCTCTCTCTCTCTCTCTCTCTCACTAGCCCTCCCTCTCTGTCTCTCTCTACTGGGTACTGGTGCATGATTTTTAAATGGATCGTGTGGGTACGTTGCAGGCAAACAAAATCTGGGACGAATTGGTGGGTTACAGAAAGAAGCTGAACCGCGCCGAGGTGGTGTTCTCTGGGTCGAAGACGGCGAGCAAGCCGGAGGGGCTGAGGCCCACGAACAGGACGGGCTTTCTGGGCCTGGTGGGGAAGAAGGTGGACACCATCAACTTCTGCAACGAGAAGATCAAGGAGCTGGAACCCAAGCTGGAGGCCGAGCAGAAAGTCACCCTCAGGGAGAAGCAGCTGAACGCGGCGATCGTGGTGTTCAACAGCATGTCGGCGGCGGTGTCCGCCTCGCAGACCCTCCACGCCCAGCTGGTCGACGCGTGGACCGTCTCCGAGGCCCCCGAGCCGCGCCAGCTGCTGTGGTACAACCTGCCGAAGAGATTCTACGAGCGGAAGGTGCGGTCGTTGATCGTCTACGGGATCGTCTTCCTGGCGGTGGTCTTCTACATGGTTCCCATCGGCTTCATCTCCGCCTTCACCACGCTGGCCAACCTCAAGAAGTACCTCCCCTTCATCAAGAGCGTGGTGGACATTCCCGCCGTGAAGAGCGTGCTGGAGGCCTACCTGCCGCAGATCGCGCTCATCGTCTTCTTGGCGCTGCTGCCCAAGTTCCTGCTGTTCCTCTCCAGGGCGGAGGGGATCAGCTCGGAGAGCCACGTCGTGAGAGCCGCCTCGGGGAAGTTCTTCTACTTCATCATCTTCAACGTCTTCCTCGGGGTGACCATCGGAGGCACGCTGTTCAGCTCCTTAAAGCAGATCGAGAAGGATCCCAACTCGATCATTCCTTTGCTGGGGAGCAACCTGCCCAAGAGTGCCACCTTCTTCCTCACCTTCGTCGCCCTCAAGTAACGATCTCATCGTCCCTTCTCTCCGCTCATTTTCATTCATTCGACCTTGCCCTCTCTCTCTCTCTCTCTCTCTCTCTCTCTCTCATATGTTTTGCTAATTTCGGGGGATTTGATCCTGCGAAGGAGCGAACCAGTTTTGATGGGCATTAACTGATCGGGTTTGATGAGTTCTGACAGACTTTTCTGATGATGACGCTGATGATCATCCCAGGTTCTTCGTCGGGTACGGGCTGGAACTCTCCCGGTTGGTTCCTCTGATCATCTACCGGCTGAAGAGGAGGTACCTCTGCAAGACGGAGGACGAGATCAAGCAGGCATGGAGCCCCGGCGCCCTCGGCTACGCCACCAAGGTCCCCAACGACATGCTCATCGTCACCATCGTCCTCTGCTACTCCGTCATCGCCCCCCTCATCATCCCCTTCGGCGTCCTCTACTTTGGCATCGGCTGGCTCGTCTTCCGCAACCAGGTTCGAGCTCATCTCTCTCTCTCTCTCTCTCCCTCTCTCTCTCTCTCGCTCTCTCTCTACAGGGCTGACCCTTTCTCTCTCTGGGCAGGCGCTGAAGGTGTACATCCCGGAATACGAGAGCTACGGGAGGATGTGGCCGCACATCCACACGAGGATCATCGCGGCGCTAATCATCTACCAGGCGACGATGTTCGGCTACTTCGGGGTGAAGAAATTCGTCTACGCCCCCTTCCTGCTGCCGCTGCCGGTGCTGTCCCTCGCCTTCGCCTACATCTGCCATGCCCGCTTCTACGACGCCTTCGACCGCGTCCCACTGGAGGTCGCCGCCAGCCACAAGGCCAAGCAGACCCCCAACCTGGAGGCCCTCTTCGCCGCCTACATCCCCGCCTGCTTGAAATCCGACGACAAGTTCGACGACGCAGAACAGTTCGAGGACGCCAGATCGCAGCCAGCCTCGCGGACGACGTCCTTCGCCTGACAGATTAGGTCTTTTTAATCACCCCATGTACGTACCTATCAGCTACATCATCAATCTCAATACTTTCTCCTCCCCCCTGCTCTGGTTCTGCTCTCTCTCTCTCTCTCCATTTCTGTCAAGAAGTAGCGACAGTGCTTCATGTGATGATGGTCTGCATGTATGTACTCATCTCCCCCTCCCTCGTTTGATTGAAAAGAGCCAGGGCCGTCTTCGCCGTGTAAAGCTTCCATCTTCAATGAGCGATTCTCCGCCATTTTTCCAAACAGGAGGAACCTGCAGAGAACCCTAGCAGACACCGACGGGGGAGGGATGATTATCACACCATTATCTAGCCGGTTTGAATGAATTAACACGCTGCAGAGTATGGTTAAGTTACATGAAATAAATATGCCCGGATGGGAAAAAAAGAGCAAGGTATAAAAGAGCAAAGTATGGCGGATGTCATCTTCCAACGGGAAGAAGAGGAAAGATGGCTGAATTCCCCTGCCAGGAAGAGAAGCAAAATAGCTCTGGTTCGAGCTGCAGATCTCCTGTAGAGAGAGAGAGAGAGAGAACAAGAGAATTAATCACCCAGAGCTTCGAACATGAACACTAGTTCTCAACTTTAACTGAATCAAATCACACAGATTTGACATTCAAACTGACTAAAACAGATATAGATAGATAGAGAGAGAGAGAGCGAAAGGCCGAATTTTCTACAATGAGAAGAGAGATTACTAACACTTAATGGAGGAGCCAGCAAGGCATGTGAGCCTGGACTTGGTCTTCGCCTCGGTTAGATGCGGCGGCGGCCTCTCCCCTGAGACAACTCGGGCGTCCCAAACTCTAATGACGCCGTCGGACGCCGCCGAAGCAAGAAGGTGGGGGCCACCGGAGGCCTCGCCGGAGCTTCCGCCGCCGAGAACCACGAGCCCCTTCACGCGGGCCGAATGCGCCTCCTTGATGCTGTAGGCCACCTTCCCGCTGGTTATGTCCCATGCTGTGACGTCTCGTCCCTCTCCGCCGGTGATCAGGACATTATTCTGCGCAGAGCTCCACAGAAAAATCGTCAATTTCCAACCCAGAATGAGGAACATGATCTACCCTCTTCTGTAAAGATAGACAGAGAGAGAGAGAGAGAGAGAGCGAGAAAGATAATTCAAAGAGGAGCTAACCCACTACGTGAAAGAGTCGGCTGCGCAGGAAAGGATCAAGGATTTTTTTTAAATGATGCTCCACGAATTAGTAGCACTTGATCGAGACAGACTGAAAATAAGGCTTAAAATCGGCAACCGGCCATCATCAGCTATGGATGATGGTGGTGATGAAGACGATGATGGAAGAAGAACAATGGGGCAAACGAAAAGACAGGGGGGGGGGTTGCAGGATTACCTGTGCGGGAGCAACGCAGAGGACTTTCTTCTCCCCGACGAGCTCGGCGACTTCCCTCGCGTCCTCTGAGTTGTGGACGGAGACCCTCTCTTGCGCCGCCATGAAGAACAGGTCGCCGCCTCCGGCGCTGTAGCGCACCACGGACGCCTCCCTGTCCAGCCGGCAGGTGAAGCTCCGTCGCCCCCTCACGAGGTTGACCATGGCGAGGCTCGAATCCCCCCGCCCCACGGTCAGCGCCAGGCGCCCGGAGGGGTGCAACGCCAGATCCCCCACGCCGGCGCCTCTCCGGTGGACTCTGCGGACGCTCTTGAGGTGGACGAAGGGGTCAGCATCGTAGATGGAGACGACGCCGCCGTCGGAGCCGGTGACCAGGTTGCGAGGGAAGGAGATCGCCGGCGGGGTGTAGAAGGCGACGGCGGTCACAGCGCCGCCCTGGTCGGTGAGGGAGCCGATCTCGGAGCAGGAGGCGAGGTCGTAGATCTTGACGGCGTCGTCGGCACCGCCGGAGACGGCGACGGGGCCAGAGACGGCGACGCACTTGATGGAGCTCGTGTGGGAGGGATAGGAGAAGAGCGGCTTCAGGGCACAGCCGCCGCCATCGCCGCCGTCGTCGGCTCCAGCAGGGTTTTGCGAGGCAGTGGGTTTTAGGGTTTTCAGGGAGAAGCCCCAGATGAAGCGCTCGTACGACCCCGCGACCAGCACCATCGCCCCCACCAGAAGAGTCGACTCCGTTCCTGCCCCGCGCTGCCTTTAACAGACTGATGATGGGTTCTTAGCTCGGCCCGGCCCGGCCCGGCCACGAGGAAACAGACGCAAGGGGAGAGGAGGGCGTGGAAGGGCATTAGCCCTCTCTGATTGGCCCCTTTTTTCCTTCTTTCTTCTAATCCTCCTCCCCCTTGCTTGACCCGCTGGGCACTCCATTCTTCCCTGCTTCCTAATATTTTTATGGCGAACATCCGGCGAAAGAGTTCTCCGTAAGGAGGCGTGGTTGTTCGTCAGCTACGCGCTCAGATATATGGGCACAGTACGACGTGGGAGAGAGAGAGAGAGAGAGAGAGAGAGAGAGAGGATGACGTGGAACAGGCAGCAGGTCAGGCGGACTGCGGGCCGGGGAGTTTTAAAAGCAGAGACGGAGCAATCAGCGAGGATCTGAGGTCGAGGGCCGGCGTGGGGGGGCGTCAGCAGGTTTCCTGCCGCCGCCGCCCTGCGATCCCCCACTGCCGCTCTTTCTCCTTGCGCAACCGCTGCTGCTGCTCCCACTCCGCCAGCCGCCGCGCCCTGCCCCACGGCGGGGCCGCCGCAGAAACGCCACCGGCGCCCTTGTCTTCCCTGTTGCTCTGACCGGCACCCCGCCGGACGAACTGCTGCAGCGGGGGCTTTATGACCACCCTCTTCTGCAGGCTCCTCCTCAGTATGCTGCTGATTCTTCTGGCGCCACCGGTTCTCGCCTGCCCCCGCAGGCCCCCGCCGGCGACGGCGTCGGGCAAGGGCGGAGAGACCTCACCGGCGCCGGGGAGAAGCGTCAGGACCGGCGCTTCCATGGGCCTCACCGCCGGCGGCGGGATGAGGGAGTCGCGGCGGGGCGCTGGAACCATGGAAACCCGCCTATTGCAGACCGGGGAGGTCGCAAACCTGGCCGCCACCGCCGGCTTATTCTCCTTCAGCATCGCTGGGAAGTGCCTCGCGTTGTTGTCGGGCGGCTGCGGCGACGATGGTGGCGACTTGGTGGCGCCGCTACTCAATGCTGCGGCGATGGCGGTGTCTGCGACGTTGACCTGGTTGTCAGAGGGTGGTGGTGGCCTTGCGGTCAGCGGGGGCCTGTTGCTGTTATTAGATGCTGCGGAGAGGTCTCGTTCCTGTTGTTGCAGTCTTTGCAGCTGGTGGTGGTTCTCTGCTATTCTGGTGTCCACATGCTGCCTCGCCAACTTCCTTTCGATTAACAGCTGCGATTCCAGCTCCTTCACCTGCGGGGGAATGCGGCCATTGGAAACATGATCTGAATATAGGGCCTAATGCTAAAGGGCGGAACCTGTAAATAAATGAGTTGCCGTTGACTTTTTTGCGGCCATTTATTCAGCGAAAAGGGCTGAACGTCGGGAAGAGACCATGTGGAAGTCTAACAGTAGAGCGTGCAAGTCGAGTCAGCGAAACAAATGTTTTTGAAGGCAAAGAAGAGGATTTTCTTCTTTTCTAATTCTTAAATTCTGACGATCCCTGGCGCAGATTCTTTGTAATCTTTCTTAAACCCAGTGCTCACAATTTTTTTAGAAAACATATCGACAAATCCGAGAAAAATAAAGAAATCAGGCAACGGAAATTCGTTTACCCAACCACTTTGCACGCTCAAATAAATCAGTGGTTATCGGTCGTAAATCAGGGGATTAACGAAGTCATTAACAGGTCTAGACAGCGTGGAGCTTCGGAGACGACCGATAAACCTTTGATTAACAGTGCCTTATTCCATTGTAGAAAGAGATTCTTATCTTGACATCGTACAAAGCAGAGAGATCACGTACTCTGTCTTGCAGGTGCTTGATGCTGACGTCCTTTGACTTTATCTTTAGTTCTAGGCAATTGGTTGTCTCTTCCATCTTCTTGATTTGATCATCCTTGCCCTTGATTTCTTGCTTGGCCTTTTCTAGCTAAAAGTGCAAGAAAAGGGGCCACTGGTCAATATCAAAGGCCAATGACTGTAAATAAAGGGAGAATCCGTTTCTGTTCACATACATGATTTCTATACAAATTAGAATTTTTTATGAATATACAAACAATAAAATATATATTGATCTCTTATTTTAATATATTCTAATAAAAATTTTGTAATATATATGGAAATCTATCTTATATTTTTTTATAGCTTTATTCCCTACACATGCAAAAACAACACTAGAAAGACGACACATAATCTGTAGTGATCTATTACTACCGGATCCAAACAACTAATCTAAGTTATGGACTATTATATATGTACCATATGTTTGCTCTTTGATGCCTCGCTACTGTCCAACTGCCGCTTGGCTGGACCGAGCTCTATACCCCTTACTCTACTTGCAAAGTTTAGGGAGCACAATGTCTCAGCTGCATCATTCTCTCTGGGGCTGATCTGCACAAACATCAGAGTTTTCGAGTCCCCACCTGGAACACATCTTAGAAATCACTTCTTGATAACTGAACTTTTCCGCAATTGATGGACACAGGGGAGAAACACTAGCAATCTATGAAGCTAAGCCTACCCAGAGAGTCTTGCAGCAGGTGGGTAAGCTTTGAATTCCTGCACGCATCACGGAAGAAATAATCGTTTTCAGAGAAGTGACATAAGATTGAGAAGGCTGAGTCCCGGAAGACCTTGCATTTTCTTCACCTGAAAGGAATATGGGGACTTTTAGTCGCTAGCGCAGATATCACATCGCCAAGGGCTGAGAGCGATTTGTTGATGCTCTGTGCTTCCTTCAGCCGGTCTCCTTGAACATCAGTCTTCGCCACTCTTTCGCTTCCAGCCAGGTCAATGAGCCATAACTTGCTTCTTGTGCGCTCTCCACTAATTATATTCTGCCCCTTTACCATGACACAGTGGATGCTGTGCGGCAAGAACTTACAAAGGTCACAAATCTTGAAAAATATTGCATGTCAGCAAACGTACAGGTTATAGTTTCTTTTTGAGAATTACCAGTGGGATCGACTGCTGTGCTCATTACAGTTAGTAGCTCCCACAGCTCTCGCATTCGTTCCAGTTTGCAGGACTTCCCATACCTCATTCG
Organism: Spirodela polyrhiza; assembly: GCA_024713555.1. Taxonomy (NCBI): domain Eukaryota; kingdom Viridiplantae; phylum Streptophyta; class Magnoliopsida; order Alismatales; family Araceae; genus Spirodela; species Spirodela polyrhiza. The sequence continues at coordinate 3,557,863 of CM046539.1, forward strand.
TATTGCTAACTCGAGCTTCTACAAGTCCCGGGACGTGATGAACTCCAGCCACTTGTTTTATCTCTAACCTTTAAAGAAAATATCAGGGGACAGATCATCATAATGAATGATATTTTGAAGCAAATTTCTTGCTGGGTGCTCACCTCTTGGCAGCCACACCTGGCTGCGAACCAGATAGAAGCAAATCACGAATTTGCTCATTGTACACCTCCAGCACGCTAACAGAAATTTCATACTCAAACATTCCCTGTCTTTCTTCCACGATCCTGAAGAGTTGCTCTAGGATTCTATAGTTTACGCCACGAGCTTCTTTTGTGCCTTCCATTGTGAACGTCTTTCCCGTTCCAGTCTGCCCATAAGCAAATATGCAGACGTTGTATCCGTCCAAAACTGATGTTGCAAAAGGTGAGGTATTCTCGAAAACCATCTCTAACAGCCAAGGTGGAAAGATAGATAAATATCAAAAAGTTAATTACCGTCGGTATTGTATAGATGGCTAGAAGAATATCGATGAATACCTTGGTCCGCTTGAGGCCCAAAAACAGAGTCGAATTTGAAGACCTTTCGCTGTGATCCAGGTGCTCTCACTACAAGCTCGCCATCCTTGGCAAACTCAAAGTCAACAACAACAGAATCCCCCTTGGACACTTCTTCTTGATTCAAGGGTCGACATCGGCAAAAAACTCTTATGTTTCCTATAGTAAAATCAACTTAAAATAAGACCTTTTACTCTCTTTCATTGCACAACAACACATGACGCTATGCTACATGTACTATCTCAATCGTCGTTTACCTTTTAGCTCCAAAATCTTGTTGTAAAGCTCTTTCCTCCCTTTAGACTCTTTAACAAACTTTTCCTGAAGTTCAGTGAGCTCCTTGCCCGAACTCGAATTATTATTCACTATCAGTTGGGAGAAAATGAAATGCAGATTATTTGATGATTGTGTAACAAGGAAACGGAAACCAGCAAGCTGCTACAAGGATGACATTCTTAGTGAAAGGTAGGTATACGCACTTGCTGACTGGATTGTTGCTGTCATTGAACTCATATCTGCGAGACAGTTCCTGTATTCTGATGTCTCCGATGATAGTTTCGCATGCTCCAGCTTTAGCAACTATCGTAATTGCAGGAGAAGATACATAAAGTTGTGAACTTGGGGAAAAATCGAACATCACTACCATGGTTTTAGAAGACCAACGAGCATTATCATTCATACCTCAAATTTCTCATTCAGCTCTATCAGAGCTGAGCACCATCGAGTCTTTTCCTTCACTTGTCCCTCTACAGCAAAGGCTGAAGAAAAAAAGGTTACACAATATTAAATAGGAACTTCTCCTCTGGACGAAACAGCTAAAATATGTTTCACACCTAAAGAGCCAACATGCATTGACTTGCGCATGAGCTCTTTCCGAAGCTCTTGGAGAGACATCCACGCCTCGCAGCATTCCTTAGTCTTGAGTTCCTTTTCCTTCTTAGCATCCTCCAGATCTCTCTTGATTTTCTCGTTCTCCTCTTTAAGAGAGTCATAATCTTGTTGCAGCCTTGTGTAGTCACTACATTTATCCTGAAAAATGCACCAAAGGGCTCATATTTAATTCGAAGGTGCTTTTGAAAACATCACTTATCTAGCTCATATCCACTGGTCACCATTGTTTTTTTCTAACCTCTGGTATTTGGAGGCTCTCTCCATGTTTGGGGGAGTATGACGAGATGCTGTTGGCAACTTGGGTCTCAGTTTTCTTCGCTGCTACTGAAAAGGTTGTCCAAGTGCACGAAAAGTCACGATCAGCAGCAGCAATCTACTGGTTTAATGTTACCTAAAAATTGTAACGAATTGAACAAAAAGATGTAGAAGAGAGGAAAGCACCTCTAGAAATATCGTTCCTTATTGAAATGCCACAAACTAAGGGTTTTCCGGTTACGGCCTCAAATCTAATCGTCAAGCCCTCATTCCCACGGACTGAAGCTCTCAGATCAGATAAAACCAATGGCCGATTCGCACCAACCTTTGCATAAATGTCTATGCTAGAAACAACCTGAAAAAATATCCTCAAATCGTGACAGGAAAAAGGACTAAATCAGCGATTCGGATGAACTCGTTCAGGAACAAGAAAAAAAATGTGATGTTTGAGTTCTTAGATGCTTCTTTACCTTCTCCTCCTGGATAAAGACGTCAAAGGTTCTCCTTCCCGAGGGCAGAGTTTCGAACATTATCTCAGCCAGATGCAAGACCACAACGTAATTTCCTGGCTTAATAGTGGCCAATTTGTATGAGAAATTCCCGAACCGAGCTGTTCGGTACAAGGCAGAAGTCTCCCCTGCTCCAACATTCGTGTTTGTTCTGACGGTATCACCGCCAATGAAGAAGCAGTCCTTTTGGAATTTCATCCCGCAGCAGATCAGAGAGCCGTTCAGATCCCCGGCATTGATGTTCAGCAGGCATTGGGCATAGTCCGTCTCACTCCTCACGTCCGATGCAGCCGGAGGTACATAGGAAGATTTATCTCTCTTAAGGAGCTGATTTCCACAAAATTCTTTAGCTCCCTTTTCCGTTGTCCGATCCAATTGACAGGGAACAGCAGGGGAGAACTGGAGTCACCGACGAGATCAGAATGCGCCGCTGGAAACCCGAACATGCCACAACCTAAAAGGTGAGGAGAGACAAATAAATGAGATGAAATCCATCGCTACAGGCACCGCCTGGGCGGATCAAGGACGCGATACGACCGGAAATCGAATGCACCTCCTCTCAACTCGCCATTTCGAAGTCGACCGGCAGGTCCGGCCATGTGGAGGATCTCTCCCTGGGTTCCTTCCGGCGATGATCCACCTGCGGGATCAGGCATCAGGGACTGATCACGGAAGGCCAGCAACGGCAGGAAGGGAGGAACATCGCATGGAAAAGAATGGCAAGACATTCCATCTCGATGAACACGGATCACAGTGAATCAGAAAGAGAAGAAAGAACGCGTACAGTACGGGGGATCGGATCCGGTACCATCTTCCTCAGCCTCCCTCATTCCCCTCCCCGGCGTGCCAGCGCCGAACTGCTCCGCAACGAGGTAGAACTTCCCCGAAAAGCCGTAGGCGAGTGAGCCCTCGAGGTTTTCCCGGGTGGGGAATTCGAAGATAGCGAGGGAGGGGGAGGAGGCCAAGAAAAGGAAGGAGATGGTAGGGGGAGGAGGAGGGAGTGGCCGACGTTATGACGACCGTTGGTATTTCGAAATTTAAAACCCAAAACTCCGTTGATTCTCCTGTCACGTGCACGGACGTGCACCCATGATTTCGAATCCCCAACAGAAGGGGTCCCCTCCCTCCCGCCCTTCTCCTTCCTCCCCAGGAAAGATGGAGCAGCGGCAGCGAGAGCGCGATCTCCACCTCTCCAAAATCAACCTTAAGATTCATCCGCCTCCCTCGACAGGGAGCATCGTTCAGCACGTCCGGCGAGGAGAAAGTTGGGGGGTGGGGGTGGACAAGGATATCTTACAGAAGAATATGATCCTCTCTGCTCCTCTGAGCTCAGCCATGGCTGTGAAGAACCGCTGGAAAAAAATCCGGATCCGCCGCGGAAGCGTCCTCCGGCGAGGCGGCGGCGAGCAGTCTCATCCTTGGATCTGGGCACCTGGACTCGGGGACAAAACTCATCTCGTACGACAGAGGAGGAGAGCTCGGGCCCCCGACGTACAGCCAGATCGCCGTCTATGCTTCGTCCGGAAGGCTTTTCCCCAGGCTGAACAATTTAAGGCGGTCGATGAGGCTCTGCCTGATAGAATTCGGAAGCTTGGACGTGAACGCCTTCTTCGCATCGGCGATAAGCAGTTTCCTGTGTTGGGGCGAGAAGAAACACAGAAGAAAGTCAGATGCAGATCAAGCAGCAGCTCTCGGCTGCGAGATGAATTGCGTATTGCAGTTAGTCGGGATCTGTGGGCTGCTGTTGCAGATGATGATCACGACTTTAACTGTTCTAATGGCACTAAATCGATCGGTGGGATGCAGTGAATGCAGAGGATCAGGCCAGGAGTGAATTCTTTCCGGCGTTCCAGGCATGCGTCCTCTCTGTTGTTCCCGTCTCTTCTATGCCCTCTATTCCGCGAGATTTTACAGCAAAAACGGAGCTCGCCTCTGAGCGAATCCCGTCATGAACTGATTCGAAAAGCCCTGGCCGCTTCATCGTGTGTAGAAATGCTGGAAGGATTATATGCACCGGGAAAGAATGAGGGATGAGCTAAAGTGCAACGTCGGCGGGTGAATATTTCCTCGAGAACTGGAGTGAAGAAGGCTCAAGGGCACAGATGGATCCACAGAAACAACGACAGATCCAAGCAGAATCTCAGAGGGTTCCTAACAGATGGGTTTGCATTCAAGATCTGCCGGATGCTTTCGCGGGAAGCTCAGCACTGCCTTGCAGTCGAGGCCAGGAATGACAGAGTCACTCAGCACGAAATGGTGTAGAAGAATAATGCAGATGCAGGAAAGCCTGGCACGTTCTAAGAAGGGAGATGGCGAGGTCGGGGGAATTCCAGCGATCAAAATACGATGCCAGATGTTCATGGTAGTGCAATTTGCGAAGGGACATGAGCACTTACTTTAGCTCGGTTTTATCAGAACGAGTGGTGTCCGCTGCTGCCTCTCTACATAATCGCTTTTGGGCTCGCATAAAGTCGTGCACCTCGTCAGCCCAGCCACATGACCGCAGCTTGAAAGAGGCCTCCACAGCAATCCTGAAAGACGATGATCGGAGAAATGGTGAGAAAAGGCAACAAGACGACAAGAATAGGACGAAAAACGTGCCTTCATGATTAAATGACTCCAAAGATAGGCCTCACTCTTCACGGCCTTTGCTGACCTTGGTCCGAGTGAATTAATTCATGAAAAATTTCCAATCATTAAAACTTTATGAAAAATCACACCCAAAACAAATCACTATGACCAAGTATTAGACTTGTGACTCATTGCTAACGAAAGTGGCCCGTGATGAAAATAGATGATTTCGAAATTTGAAGGATGAAATAAAATAAAAAAAACTAAAACTTTCGTTCTGGGTGGTAGAGAATCATACACTTCTTTGTACTTTTCCAGTCCGCCAGGAAAATATTTGTCTGCTTCGTTTGTTCTACATTTGTGGGTTGAAGCATCCTCTCCGGCCGAGTCAAAAGCACGTGAATCGCCAACCGTGGGGTTCTCTGCTTTTCTTTTACAGACTGGGACGCCTGACTTGCAGCTGCCTACAGCTTGACTCTGGATGGCATGAACTCCACTTGTAGCTGGAGGCATCGTAGCAGTATCGTCGTCATCAGTGGTCTCAGATTTCATTAATGTGCAACAGCCATTTCCATTTGACACTGTACCGCCAGACTTGGTAGTTCTCCCTGTGGAATCAGAAGAATGACCATCTGAATTATTTGCAGACGAATGTCGCCGCTCCTCTTTGCCATGCGCAACTGCTGATTTCCAATTGGACTCCAAGGTTGGTGAGCTAGCAGTTTCTCTGATGGCTTTGGAATGCCCAGAACTACTGTTGGCCTTAACTGCCTCAGTTCCATGAGCATTTGGGTTATCATTTTCATTCTTGCGGGCAGCTCTTCTCAGTTCCACATTTTTCAAGTTGGAAATTTTCATGGGAGACTTTGACAAAATTTTATTGTTCCTCAACACAGCCGTTTCCCTTTCAGGATGAAAGGTCCCATTCGCTTGTGGTTTCAAAATACTGGGTGCACTTCCATTCTGCGTATGTAACGCACCATTTCCATTTATACTGGCGGACTTTGGCAGAGCTAGATGCATCCCATTTTGTTTAACAGACGGTTGTCTCAGACTAACAGATGCCTTATGATTCAACGGTGCACTACTTCTATTGGACTCCAGAGATTTAAGACCACTGGTAGCAAGGCCAGTCCTGGTGACCTTTGCTTTTTGATTACTTCGTACGTAGAACAGAATATAAACTTTCTCTGATAAGACGGCTTGTGCAGTGGAAAGTGAAACATAAGCATCATTGCAGCAGTACCAACGGCCAGTGGCATCCTGTCAGTGGCATGAAGAAACCTAGGTATTGTCAGGCCACAGATCTCCACAACTAGATATTTAAGAGAGAATCCATAAAAGTCAAATAAAAGGAGGAATGGAAAAACACCTTTATATAAGCATAGTAGTGACCCGACTCTGGAGAGTAGCCTGAATGTACAATGCTACCAAAAAGATTGTATTCTGGATGCGGGTCCTGGATTTCCATAGACGTGATCAGAATCAATACTTGAAACAACAGGTAAAGCATGCTTTTTAAATATCATGCAGATAATGTAGATAATAACGGCGAGGAAGAAAAATTGGATATCTCGGGAATAATGAATCAGCTTCTAAACTATTTAAAATAAACTGCCCTCACATAACAGAACCCTAAGGCAGCTGAAGTTCTGTCTGAGCAAGGAAAGTGCCTTCTGAGGGTCCAACCCTTGCACTCCAGTGTTCATAAATTATGGGAAAGAAGATGTGGCCTCTTGTTTCTTCCCCATCGTGCCCATCACATGTACTTACATGCACCCTTTCTCTATTGGATTTGACAGATGGTCACCATTACCCTCAGTTTACTGGTCCAATCATCTAGCACCTTTTATACTAACCGTCTCATCCTTCTCATTCTCTCCCCATCAGACCCCTGCTAACTCATCATTGCTACTGGCACCTTACAGGTGTCGGTTGAAAGTTTTTTACTCCCATAACCAAAAATGTAATCCTTCTAAGTTGAAATAACTTCCAACTCTATTCCATTTGTCTCTTTCTCTTACTTCCTACCTCAACAACCCTTCTCTGTCCTATGGACGTTTCTAGCTCCCTTTGATCTGTCCTCCAACCTAGTTCTATGCCAATCCTGTCCTCATCCTGCTCACTTTCTCCCCAGTCTTCATTTTGTTCGTCTGCCCTGTCTTTCTAGTGCTAATGACAGTTCATTTCGAAGGTCTATGTATTAAATTACGTTATTCATAGAATAGTGAGTAAAATCGACATCAGTTATTCATTATAATAATAAAAATTATAACGATTTCTCTACACCACATGACTGCCTAGGAACCTCCATTATTTTGGTTTTATCATTGTAATCATAACTTCTCATTTTGGACACTTTAATTCCACAAGGTTGATTGAGGTCAGTACAGTCCCCCGCCATTTTAGATATATATATTTTCAGATGAATTTATCTTTTTTTCAAATAAAAGATGGCTACTAAAAGAAAGAAGATAGCCAAAAGAAAGTGCCCAAGGCATCATACAGATATGCTGAATTTACTCCTTCGTTCCTGCTCAAATATGGCTTGAAAACACAAATGTCATCGGGTCAAACAACTCTCGTAACTACAATCACGAAGCCTCTTATCCGAACAAAATTCAGTGATGAAAACCACATCTACATTGACGCTGCTAATCACTTTCTTCATCTCACTATTCCACCAAAGAGAAAGGGTTTTACTCCAGTAACTTTTTTTCTCAGAACTGTGACGCATTCTGTTTGGTTTCAACCCTTTTATCCGAGTTAGAATGATGGAATCATATGTACCCTTGATTGCAATAGTAGTTCTTAGACTGGTCCAGAGGATCAGATTCTGTACCTCGTTACAAATATTCAACACGAATCTTGCCTGGAATTAGTCAGGAATCGACCAGGACTTACTAGACTCAGTGAGTTGTATCTAGTATTTACAATTTAAGACAAAAACGGACGCGACATTTATGTTACGATAGAAATATCATGCATTTGTGCTGGATTCTGACTCTAAAATCATGTCTGCGCCGGATTCATATCATGTTTTTCTCAAAAATAAAATAATAAAAAATAAACAACCTTTTGCTTTTCTTCCTCCAACTTAATTTCAGTAAATGATTAGTTAAAAAGCGAGTGATTGCACTGAGCATTTGCTGACGGGTACGGCAAAAAAAGTAGTATAACAAATGAAAGAATACCTGGCTTGCTTTGCACATAAAGCTTGAGAGCAGAAGAGCCTCCTCGAATGCAATGTCCTTGTTAATCTTTGCACCATATACACCCTCAAATCTCTGAGCAGAAAAAACATGCTCAATAGTTGTCTTCATGATATTTTAGACGATTTAAAGAGGCTTTGCTTGCAGAAATGGACAAAAGATGGGTAGGAAATTACCTTGAGCTGGATTACGAGGACATTTGGAGCCTCAAGAACAAAAATTTGTTTTCTGGCCTCAGAGAGCTTCTTACAGCTGAAAAATCATCAATGAACAAAGCCAGCTAAAATGTTGTGGGCTCATAAAATAACAGTTATACGAAAAATGCAGCAGAAAATACCCCAACAACTTGGAAAAGAGTAAAAGTAGCATGGGCATACCTGTTACAGCAGTATTTGTTGCTACCATTCAAGATCTCGGGTTGAAAGAAACGCCTGAGCGCATCACTCAAGGAATTACTCTGGTAGAGGTCAAGGCTAATGTCCATGATCTCATCTGTCTTGTTCGACTCTGCATTGCACGAGAGGCATTTTACCTGGCTAAGGAGGGCTCCCCCAAAAATTTCCCTCACAACTGTGTTGGATTCCCTGCCACCGCTGCAGTCCTTGTCTGTACCCATGCTATTACCGTTCGATGAAGCAGTTTTGAGGAGCTTAAGGCAGGTGTTATGGCAGGCATCAATAACATAACGGAGGAACTCATGGGCGTCCTCCTGGCGGCCCCACTGGAAATGCTCTGCAAACAACCGAAGACAGCTCTCAATCTTTGAAGGTGCATCATGGGGGCCGTCGATGCTAAGCGATCGTGAAATTCGCTTCTCCAAGATGCAGAAAGGGCATTCCCTCTTCGTGTCATCGCCATCCAACTTCTTGCCTGGAGGACATATTAAGCTAATTAGAATTGGCATGTTATCCACCGTCGGCCGGCGCGAGGATACAGAAAGGGCGGAAATCGCATTTTTCAGGGATCTTCAAGACAGTAGGGGTAGGGCAAAACAGGCACAGGATTTAGTCTTACAGAAACGAGTGTGCTGACCGCGGAGGCAGAAGTTGGCGAGGGGAGGGGTGTAGGTGAGGCACTGGAGGACGCTGTTGAGGTAGCAGGTGTTGCCGAGGTTCCTCAGGCCAAGCGGCGGCGCCCCGCTCTTCCTTCGCTGCAGATTCGGCTGCCACGTCATCTGCAAGGCCATCTAACGGCGGAGTTGGAGGCCCTCCCCTCCAACCCCCCCGCCGACATCCGATCGCATCCCCTCTCCTTCCGCCTCCGCTTACCTCCCTCTCTTCCGTCCCCCGCCCTCGAGAACAGCCTCCTTCGTCGCCCCCGCCGCCACCAGACCACACCCTCTCTCTCTCTCTCTCTCTCTCTTTTTTCTCTGCCTGCAACCACGGCCGAGGAAGGGGACGGGAAAGGGGAAGGGGAAGGGAGGGGAGGGAGGGAGGAAGAGAGAGAAGGGGGGGTTGTGGAGGGGAAGAGGGGAGGAAGACGAGAGGGCTCGAGGTTTCCTTCGCGACCCCGCCCCGTTCACCACTGAAAACTTCTAGAGATCTTCTATTTACCCCCCTTTCTACTCCCCTTCACGTCCTTTCTCAGCAGCGACGAGGCGAAAATCCCCCCCTTCGGGCCCTTCCCTTCTTCCTCCCGGTGGGTTGGGGGGCCAGTGGCGTGGGGGCCGTGGGGCCCACAGATCGACCGGTCTGCGGTGAACAGTCAAACCTTCTGTGGATGTCGTTGGGCTGTTAGCAGGCCGAGAAGATATGGCCCATTGTGCGGACGCTCGAGCGGCCCAACAGATGAACGGAGAGGAGGACGGCCCGCCCTGGGCGGGGAGAGTCACAGGCCGGAAGGGGGGATACCTCTCGCGGTCGGCGGTGGCGCCTCGAGGCTCTGAAACTCCGGCGGCAGTCGGCGAACGGAGAAGGGAGGAGGGAAATCTCCGAGTTTGGGAGAAGGAAGAACGGGAGACCCCTCCCGTCCATCTGCCGCAATGCCAGTTGTGGTCTCTGCTCTGTCCTGCATCACCCGAGCGGGTGAAAGAGAAAGGTGGAGGAGAGGCCGGCGGAGGAGAAGCGCCGGCTGAGTCGCCACTCTGAGGACAGCCGAAGGAGGAGCAGGAATATGTGGAGGTGGCCGCGGTCGTCAGCGCCCCCGCCTCCGTTTGCTTCTCGTTCCATCCTCCTCGCCGCCGCAGGGGGATCCAGACGCTTCCTCGCCGTTGAGTCGGTAGGGTGGCCCTTTCTCCGCTGGTTGAATTAGACCAGTCATCGGCGATCCGGGAGGGAGTTCATCTCAGTCAGCGGTACCTCTCGTCGCCGTCGCGGAGAGCTCTGAAGGGACCTCGGTTAGTTTAAATTCTACGCTACTTCTTCAGTTTGTAATTTCATTCGTATAATTTACTCCATAAACATTTCTCGATATCCTTCCAATTTTTTTAACCCGATTCGGGACGCACCTGGGGATCTTAGGCGGCCGTCCTGCCCCACCAGCCGCCATCGGTGGCGGCGGCAAGAGCTTGATGCTGACTCGCGTCATGTTTAATGAGAAATAACTTCGAGCCTCCATTTCTTCCGTTTCAGGCGATGGCTCAGGGCACTCTGCTGCGTCCTCAAATGAAATCTGGGAGATCCTGGAAGGATTCCTTCGTTTGAGATCTCTAAACAGCTCTCGCGGAGCCTTGGGCCGCGCGTGGATTTAAGTGGGCTGTGTGGAGCAACCGGCCATGGAAAAAGATGAGGAAGAAGTAGACGGCGGCTGCATGTTGTCGCTATTTAATGCTCTCGGCGAAGAAGAAAACATCTCCATGGGTTTTAAACGACAGCGATGGCGACTTCCTCCCCGTTGTTTGTCCTGGTTTTGGGTCCTTTCCTCGGACAGGTCTCCGTTCCACTTCTCTCTCCCATGTTGATAAGACTGACACGATCAGATCAAGCAGTTGATTAGCTGGATTAGATTCTCAGACCCGTGTCTTCTTCTTCTTCTTGCTCTTTCGCCTGACGCGGTCATCGACCCCGCCTTCCTCCCCCTCCCACTCTTGCTTGGTTTTCTTCTCCAACAATCCCCCCCCCCCCTCTCTCTCTCTCTCTCTCCGCATATTCCTCCACATGAATTGAACAGCATAACTGCCGTCGTCATGAATCGCATACTATTATAAATATTGAAAACCTCTCGTGCTGTGCTCTGCTCGCTGAGTAGCTGAACTTCCTCGTCCTCGCCTGGCTTTCTTTCATCGAAGGTTGGTTGGCGATCCTTTGCTCGTCATCCCCTGTTCTCTCCTTTCTCTGCGCTTCTCCCTGCTTAGGAACAGCTACTGTGTAACTCTGCATGTGACAAGTATTTGGTCCTGTTCTTTCCTCTATTACGGGGAAGGAGCGGCTTATTCGTAATTCGCAGACCTGTGCTCTCTTCTGAAATGCTTCCGGTGCTTCCAGGGACAATAGACGGTGAGCTGTGAGGATGGAGATAACCAATGTCAATGAGTACGAGGCGATCGCGAAAGAGAAGTTGCCGAAGATGGTCTACGACTACTACGCCTCTGGTGCAGAGGACCAGTGGACCCTCAAGGAGAATAGGAATGCCTTTTCCAGGATCCTGTGAGCACCTTCTCTCCCTTTAATCAGCCTTTATACTGTGTCTGTTCCACCAACTTCCTGCTTCTGCTGTCGCCCCTCCTGCTTGATTATGTCATGACCCGTGGTTCCTATGATATTGTAAAATTTCAATATTCAGAACTGAGAGCTTCTGTGAACCCCAAATCATTTTGGCGTCATGTGTGTGTGTGTGTGTGTAAACCAATTATCTGGCATAATATGTAGCAATCGATTCATGTTTTCTAGTACTTACATGGATGATGTCTAAATCCAAGATCAAACCTTTTCTTCTGGTGATCTAGATTATGCCAATGATCTGGGTGGAGATACTGGTGTACTTGGTGGACTAGAACTCATCAGCGACTTTTTCTATGATCACCAATTTGATGGACAAAATCAAAGCCTCCAGAATTCGCTGGCCAAATCAGAGACTGCCCAGAAAATATGATTTGCCGTCTGGTCTTTGAATGGGATCGTTAATTCCAAGTGTCAACCCCTTCCGGTGATCTCATAATAAGATTTTGGGTTTCAGGATGCTGAACCGTCGTTTGAGCAACCCTTTATGCTTCTTATAATTTTATATGGTGAAATGTTGTGATGTTCTGTATCAGGAACCCGTTAGATGGAATCCTAAAGAATCTGACGTCAATGCTGTACTTTTTTTTCTGAACTAATGTAAAGTTGATGGCTATCCTAAACCTGGTCCGTTAACTTCTTCCAGGTTTAGACCCCGCATACTCATCAATGTGACGAAGATTGACTTGACGGCTACCATTCTGGGATACAAGATTTCAATGCCTATCATGATTGCGCCCACCGCCATGCAGAAAATGGCTCACCCTGATGGTATGTTTTATCTTCTCCCTGAGGTAGACCTGTTTATGTTTTTACCATAGTGATTGCTTGGAACTGCATATCGATCCTGCTTAATTACTTATATTATTTCAGATTTACTACAATACCAGCATCAGAATCGATTTCTTTATTCGTTTAAATCCATGTTTTTATAGATCTTTTCGCCATGGCATCCAGAATTATTCCAAACGCTCCCCTCCTCATAGATTGCATTAATTTAAAGTAAATGAGTTCTTGTCTGATCATGCGTTCAATTCTTCCCACAGGAGAGTATGCAACAGCAAGGGCAGCATCAGCATCTGGCACAATTATGGTTAAACCCTCCTAACTCATTGTCATCTATGATTCCATTTTGGGAGTCGGATAAATTTCTCAAACTAAAGCTTGTAACTGGAAGGTTTTCATGAGAAAATAATAATGAAAATAAAATGATTTAATGGGGGAAAAATAATATATGCAAGCGATTTAATAGTTAGTCTACTTTTACCCTCGACCTCCTTAACTGGTTAGAAAAATCTAATAATATTTTAGCGGGAACTTGTTTATTCGCTGAAGTTCTTTCTATGTGTCTAAATATCCAGGATATCAATAAAGTATATTCCTTTAAGCTAGAATATGTTCAAATCTGTGCTGTAAAAAATTGAAAAATATCACCACGGTAAGATATATTATTGGAACGAGTATCCTCTGTTATCCATCAGGCTAGTTGCCAAGCTGGATAAAATCTTCTCATCCTTTTATCATCTCAATACCCATTGGGTTGTCTTCATGGCTACTTATAAAAAATTTATTTCATTTTTCTCATCAACGTTCATTCCCGATGCCTTGTAATCACCTCGATTTCATCTGTATTTTATCCACAGAAGCACTGTCTGATACATGTTATAAATTGAGACACTGCACGTGGTTACTGTTAAATCTTGGACGAGTCTTATCATGCACTCTATTCAGACATTAGAAGACGTAATATTTTTTGGAGGAGGGTTCGAATATGGGCCCAGATTGCCATTTTCTACTTCTGTTAATAATTTGATGTTGCACGTGTATTTACTCAGACGTTGTCATCTTGGGCTACATCTAGCGTTGAAGAAGTTGCATCAACCGGGCCTGGCATTCGCTTTTTCCAGCTCTACGTGAGTAAATGCTTCTGAGAATCTGAAGATGTTCCCTTCTCTTGTTCATTACTTCGATCAAATGCTTCTTTCCCCTTTTCCTCTTGGCAGGTCTACAAGGACAGGAATGTGGTGGCACAGCTCGTCAGGAGGGCTGAGAGGGCTGGCTTTAAGGCCATCGCTCTTACAGTTGACACACCAAGGCTCGGACGCCGGGAAGCAGATATTAAGAATAGGTGAGCGTATTAATCTCATTTTCCCCACGAAAGCCCCTTTACACACTGATTTCTCGGCCTTGGTCTTCATACATAATGGCTTTGATGAAATTTAGGACCTGGGCTCAAAGCAAATCTGAATAATTCCTCGACTGTCATTATTTTTGCAATAAATTGAGTCTGTCGGTGGATCCTTTCCGAGCACGGTTGGTTTCCTGGGAGACTAACCCTCTACTCGTTTATGATGTCTGCAGGTTTACTCTACCTCCCCATCTGACCCTGAAGAATTTTGAGGGCTTGAATCTCGGCACTTTGGACCGGGTGAGTGCTGACAACTCTCAGACCAAAGCGATGAACTTTTCTTCCTCGCCTTCTCCCTGTCTCTTTCATTTGTTGACTCTCTTTGGACAGCACAGACGAATGACTCTGGCCTGGCATCGTATGTCGCCAGTCAAGTAGATCGATCCCTAAGCTGGAAGGTATGCTATAAATTATTTCTTCTTTCCAGATTAATCTGTCGTGACCTGGCTACTCGGGGCGTTGATAAATGTAACTGTTTTTGTATGGTGTCAGTGTATTTCGCCTTCTCTTTCATAGTTGTTTGGGATCTATAATAAGTAATATTTCCGTCTGTCATGCTTTATGATCTCCATTTCTCCGGGGTCAGTTTGGTCGCTATGGTTGCTGCAACAGATGGTCGTCACACCCTGTTTCAATGTGGGCAGGACGTGAAGTGGCTGCAGACGATTACCACCATGCCCGTTCTGGTCAAAGGGGTCATGACTGCTGAGGACAGTGAGCTCCTCACTTTCCTCCTCATGCTGCATGGGAAGATCGGCAGTTCCTTCTGGTATTGACCCTAAACCATAAAAAATGTCATGTCAACGATATGTTTCAGCGAGGCTGGCTGTGGAGGCCGGGGCCGCAGGAGTGATCGTGTCCAACCATGGAGCCCGCCAACTTGACTATGTTCCTGCGACTATCAGCTGTCTGGAAGAGGTACCTTGGCCCACTTTCTCGGTACCCAGACGCCATTCTCGCTGTGTTGTTGCTTTCGTAGCCGACCGAGTGGTGGACGCCCATCGGCAGGTCGTGAACGCTGCGCAGGGCCAAGTTCCTGTGTTCCTCGACGGTGGCGTCCGCCGAGGAACGGACGTTTTCAAAGCGCTGGCGCTCGGAGCTTCCGGCGTGTTTGTGCGTAGATCATCACCCCATCTCCTGTCTCCGTGGTCGACATTCTGGCCGGTGGAGTTGACTTTCTCTTGTTGGGGATGCAGATAGGGAGGCCAGTCCTGTTCTCCTTGGCGGCGGAGGGGGAGGCGGGGGTGAGGAAGGTGCTGCAGATGCTGCGCGACGAGCTCGAGCTGACCATGGCGCTGAGTGGGTGCTGCTCTCTCCGCGATATCACCCGCGGCCACGTCCTCACCAAGAGCGACATGCTCCACCCTGCTGCAGCCAGGCTGTGAGCCGCCACCGTCGGCATCTAGGTTTCGGTGGCCGGCAAGATGGTTTCTGCAGGCCGCTTGCAGTGACCCATCGAGCCTCTTTGATTGCACACTAGGGGTCTGTCTGATAACCGGCTGGGATTGAAGTCGGTAAACTAAGCAGACCCATTTGCCGCAAGAGACAATTCAGCAGGCCTATCACTAGATTTGACTGTTGGTTTCCTGAACAGGCCATCATCTATATATCAACCAATCTATCTATCTACAAAGTCTCTGCATCTATTGATGCCAGCGATTGTCTCCACCTGAGCTAGATCCTCCGAATTGGAGTGTACAAAATAACTACAGATGCATTTGCCTAAACAGTAATGTAGAAGACTAATCGGGATTTGGCAATTGTGACGGCGACAGCTAGATATAGTAAAAATAGACAGATCGGAAACTTTCATAGTTATTCTAGTGCCATATATAAAAATAGACACGGCCATGATAGGCACGACAAATGCTAATGGTTCGAAAAGGCTGAAACTAGCCCGAGTGATTCTCGATAGTTTAGTTATCATGAAGCTGCTATCTTATGAAGGTCCTACTCCATCTCTGGAAACTTTTTTCACTCCAAATATGTGAGATAAATACTAATAAAGGCAGGTTTGATATTGTTATTGAACGATATCTATTTCCTCTATGAACTATTTATATGGTACTATAATCCATTTCGACACGACAGCTACTTTTCCTGATTAAAAAATGGCTGGCATTCCTCAACATGGTGTAATAATATGAGCCAGTCCCCATGGACCAAGGTAAATATACAAAGAATCGAGTGAGTCGCATTATTGTATCTTTTTAAGAAAATGAAAAGTGAGCGTAAGCAACAACGCAATAGGCCAATTCCATGAGTGTTTATGCCTTGGCTAGTAAACTCTTCCAAAGACTGCTCTTAGCACCATCAAACGTAGGATTCCTATTTACATCTTGTCTTAGAAGGTTTTTAAAATGCAACTGCCAAGAAAGTTTGTAAAGATATTAGAATCATAGCCCTAGAGAATAGTACCATCATTGGAGAACCCATCTGAATTAATCATCTGGATAGGTACTCATTAGACTCTTTTTACCATTTATTCTCAGTTCGTGTAGAAAAGATTTTTTGTTCATTAATTGTTTTGCTGTCTGGATATTATAATTAATCCTCATGAATCTTTGTAATTAATACTTGTAGTTTTTTAACAAATTTCCATGAATGAACTATTTAGACATCATAATTATATGGTTAAGGGGATGATACAAAAAAATAAATTTGGAAATAAGGTTTGATCTGTGAGCAAATGATTGTTCTAAGAGAAAGACTAGGTTGGAGGCTGTGGATCCAATCTCGTTTCTAATCTTCCCTTAGTTTTATTGATTCTCTTGCTAGCCCTTTGCTCCACAAGGAATGATCTCCTCCCTATACTATGCTCATAACGTGGATCACATAAAATCTTCTCTATATGAAATTAGAAAGTATAGTTGTCGCTAAAAATTGAAAAGAGTATAAACACATTATTTGTCGGATCCTACATATGTAAAAATTTTTTTACCTATGTGAGAAAACTATTGAGACCTAAGAGCCATTTAGTAAATCAATGTTCAGTGCTGAGAGAAGGAATCATGCATACATGGAAGATGGAGAAACGAATGCTTGGGTATGTTTTTACTCTAGCAGACGTACATCACTCTTCAACTTCCACACCTCTCGGACGGAGAGAGAGAGACAGAGATGGGATGGGAAGATAGAAAAGGAGACTTGGGAAAGGATTGGCTTTTTACCTTGCCAAGCTGCTGACCCGTGCCAATGACGGGACCATCTAGGTTTTCTATCCCACGGATACCAATTGGCATCTTCGAGACTCTAACTTTCACCATCTGTAGCGACAAACCCATTACAACTTGTGGGGGAGAGGCAAGACTTTTTAGTGATTCTTTCTACCTCTCTTTCTCTCCCACTGCATAATGGCCAACCCACCCCAAGTTGCGAGAGAGGAGCAATTTTATTAGGGTCTCTCTCTCTCTCTCTCTCTCTCTCTCTCTCTCTCTCTCTCTCTCTATCTATCTATCTATCTATCTCTCTCTATCTCTCTCTATCTCTCTCTATCTCTCTCTCCTATGTTCAAAAAACATCACCGTAGAGCTTCAAATATACATAGATTGCTTCATCCTTCTTCATCAACTATTTGCGATCAATGAAATGCTTAAATCTTTCAAGGAGGCTCTTTATTAGGCCTTAAGATAAGTGGGTTATGAGATAAGAGTATTTTTAGGCAAAGGCACAAGGTTCTTTGAGCCCTAGTTGGCCTAAAAAGGGTTAGATCATTATAGAGATCAAACAAGTTATTAGATTGTTGATCTCGTGAAGTTCAATATGTATTTTTGAAGGAGATAGTTGAAATCTAATAAGAAGGATTCTCCAGGACTAGAAGTAGTCAGGTGAGAGACAAACTAGTATAAAAAGATTGAGTCTCATATGTAAGGGAGAAAAAATCATGAGATAACTCACCGGAGGAGAGAGAAACAAAGTACACATTTAGATAATCATGACAAATAGTGTTAGTATGTGTGTCGACACTTTTTTGATTTAGAAAGAAAATCTAAGATTGTAAAAATACCAATTCAACCCCCCCTCTTGGTATTTCACCTAGCCCTTAAATCTTTCGTTTTTAACTAGAGTAATTCTAGATGGGATATGCATGATTTGGGGAAAATTAAATGATTTTGATTGTGTCCTTTGAATTCTTTTGATTATTTCGAGAGTGAACGTTTAGAAATTATTATTTGTGACTAAAATGAAACAAAATATTAAAAAAATCTAAAACTAATGTTGTCCTTTGATGGGTCTTCCTCTATAACAACAAGAGACCTTGTTGTAATGGTATCATCTAGTCATGTTGCACTATATTAGAAGGCACATGATGATCATTCAACAGCTTTCTACTACTTGTCAGAAGAAGTTCGTGGAAAGAGGATCAACACTACTATTACTACTGTCTGGGGGAGAAGGAAAAACTTTTGACTACTCACCAGAGGATCTACGTGTAGCTAAGGGAGGAAAGAAGGGGGTTTGTTAGTCGCTAGAGGCTCTAACTACATGGATAGGGAGAAGACTAAATACCTATCACTAGCAAACTCTCGACTATTTTATTTAACCCCTGATTATCAATAATGTCTATTTTACTAGATGATAATTGATTATTGTTCATGTCTGAGAAAAAGTCAAGTGACTAGTAATTAATTTTTCATGCGGTGTCAGATTGATCACTTATGCTTAGGGTATGTCCTCTATATGTCATCAGATCAAATAGTTGTGAGCTGTTAGATCTGTTCTTGATGCACAAGGGGTATGTGGTATGTTATAAACAATTTAGAAATAATTTAAACATGTTACAAGTATCAAATCATTGTCGATTCACTACATGAGTATGGTTTTTTAGGACCATCAGATCAGATGATGTAAAAAATGCAGAAATCAAATAGCTACGCCCATTAACAACTTTTTCTATTTTTATTTAATTGAATCAAAAATAATAAGTAACAAATTTTAACCAAAAAATGAGTCCTAAAAATTAACTAAAATCCACCAAAAAATAAGAAAATGTTTGAAAACATTTTCTTAAATAATTATAATATATTTAAATAAAATTTAATTTAAAATTTTATTAATTTAAGTCAAATTTCATTTAAAAATGAGATATTATTACTCAGTCCATCAATAAAGTACCTTCTTAACCCAATTTTTCTAGCAACAAGTTTAATCTTCATGAGTTGACTCCCCAGATTAAGAGAAAACTTCCATCATCATAAACTAGTTATTTTCAAGCAATTGGGCTTGAAAATCAGTATAAATAGTGAGCATTAGATGTTCATAATATAACAAAATGACTAGAAATTTTATGATTAGGAAAGTATTTCAGCAAGAGAGGAAGATCGTGAGTCTACACTTTCAAAAAGAAAAAGAGCTGACCTTCAATAACTAAAGCTTCAAGCAAGTTAGTACATAAATCATTGAGAGCACTTAAGTGTCTCATGCCTCTATAATGCCACAATTATCATTTTATTACTTTTTAATTCATTCTTCCATCTATTGTGAGCAATTGAGGTTGAAATCCTTAAGGTATCTAATGCAAAGCAAACATCCAATTTTACCCACATTTCATTCTTCAAGAAATTAATCTTAGATAGAATAAAAAGATTAATTCATTTATAGATACACCAAAAAATGGAGATAACAAGATTATGGTTATTACAAAGAGGGGTGCCTATCATTTAAGATTTACAAAGAGGGGACTAACAATGGACCCTTGATGTAAAAATTTGATCTCGAATCAAAAATCATAGTAAAAAAATGTTGTCTAGATAGAAAGAACAAGGTAAACCAAGGAATAGTGACAACTTATTCCATGTTAGATGGTCCCTATATGAACAACTTTGTCTTCTAGTTTTGTTGAAATGCATTGACACCTAACTTTAAGGTGTGGGTCTAATGTAGAGGAAGCCTTGCATCCACAAAGATTTATTAAATCAACCCTTGAATCAAGAATGATAAAATAGTTCTTATAAATCCAAAAGGGTAGTTCTTTAATCCACTAGTAGAGAGAGAGAGAGAGAGAGAGAGAGACTTCAAGAAAATAATGTTCATACTAACCAAAAATGAGCAAAATATTACAACTTGGGAACCTCCAAAAATGTTAAAAATTAGTTGGAATGAACATAAGGTGAATCAGTTGTAACACTACTTTTAAATAGTTTCAATATACTAAAAGGCAAATTAAAAAATGTATAAAAGTGCGAAAATGAACTGAACTGATTCAAATGTGTATCCCATATTTTTTTTATGGGCCTAATATGATTTTTAGTCATCTCATCCTTATAGCCCTCATTTAAGTTCCCAAACTACTTGGACCAATAGTTTTGGGACACCTAGGCTAAGAACTTCTCTTCTCTATTTTTGAAGTGATGTCCTACATCAAGGTTTCAACATGATAATGCTTGCTCTCATTGGTTTTTTGATAGATCGAAGTGGAATAATTATTTTTGATCTCCTTAGCTTTCTTTCTTTATTGGGCATCATCTTTCAATAGATTTCCATACTTTGCTCAGAAGATAAAATAAAAAGTTAGTTCAAATACTTACTACTTCTTGAAATGTGTGGTGATAAAACAAAATCAAGGGTAATTGAAAAGCCCCAAAATCGATTAATCAAAAATATTTAGAATCAAGAATTTACCAAATTAAAATACTAAAATAGGTAAGTACTATGGTAAGTTTGGGGTCGATCCACAGGGAATGAGGATTAGGCATTAATTAGTTACTAATCTATTTAATTGATAGATATAAGTCAAATGAACTCAAAGGACATGCAATGGCAAGTAAGAAGGATTTTCACTGTCAAAAAAAGGGGAAAAATAAAATCAATGACGTGGACGATGATCTAGAGGTGAGACACACACATAGAAGACTCATAATGCAAAATCAAAACTGTAAATCAATTTATTTAAAACCTATGGATACTTAGCTGATTGGTCTTGTGTGGAATGTGTTGAACCTAGATGAACTTACCTCAGGCCTCTATATGTTCCTAAGGCCAAGTAGTTTTGAGTAGCTCTTCTAAGGATCTTCATTGTAAATTCGCACTTGAATCAACCAAAATGCATCCAAAAACAAACATAGAACCTCAATGTTGTTTCACTCACGTCGACAAAATGTCAAGGCATTCAAAGTTAGGTTTTCTCCCCCCAAACGGCGGCTTAAATGTGCAAGGGTTTACATGAGAGTATGGGTGTACACATGTACGGCTGATCCTACCTTCTCATGGGCTAGTTCATCCGAGATCCTTTGATTTAGGGTTGTGATAAGATAACGCGAGAGTTGGTTTCCTCTTAAGTTGATCTGAAGTGTTGGATTTGGAGATCTTGTCATAGCCGTAGGATCTTCTTAATTGTTGAGATCTGCTGCACCCTCAATAAGTATGCTCCATCTACCGTTAATTATGTAGACGTCTCGACAACTGCCAATCTCCTCATTTGATGATGCCACTTGTCAACGCCTCAGCCCTTGATTCCATCGCCTCATCTTCATAGATCAGATCTCGTCCATTGAAGGAAATGTTAGCTTCCTAAAAACTAGAAAAAGATATCGAAAATTTCTAAAATTCTCTTATACTAATAAAAAAATTCAATTGTGCCTTTAAAACTCAAAGAAAAATTCTGAAAAATTTTCTAAAATATGAAACTTCATGAAATACTCAAAGAAATAATAAATTTTTATTTTTTAATATGATAACATGCTATATTGTAAGATATAAGCTCTTTAATAAAATAATTCTTACGCCTTTCGTGTCATAATCAGCATGTTATCAAATGGTAATGACCTATGAGCATTACAAATTAGATAACTTGTTATTCCTTAGTCCGTTTGATTTGAAATTTGAACTAAAGTTTCATCTCTCATGAATGAATAACTTTTTTGTTAGACACTATCTTTAGATTCGAATAATGAATTGACCATTTTCTCCACATAAACATCTAGTGTGTCACTATTTAGATTTTTGGTTTGAGAGTCACGAGAGCCCACTTAATATTTTTAACCATTTTTATTTTCTTTTCATGATACATGTGAATAATAAATAAATGGTTGCACTTAAATGGTCAAATAATCATAGATAAATAAATTAAAAGGATAAGCATCATTTTTCATCTCATTTATATTTTTAATTTTTTTTTTTCTAACAAATATTTATTCTCATAAATGTGACACTTCATCTATTCATCTAATCAATTAATATCAAGGTTTAATCCTTTGGATTAATAGGTTAGGCATAATATTGTAAGATAGATAATGAATTTAATACATAAGATATATCAAGCATTTATAATAATATTGTAAATAAAATTAAATAAAAATTATATATTTTCTCATTAATTTTAATATCCAAACCTATGCCCAAGGCCATAAAGAAAAATCCTTGTTATTTTACCGTGATCTCAAAAAATTTTATGACAATTTTTTGGAGATTTTTTTCTAGTTTTTAGTCATTCAATGATTTTCTGGCTTCATTTTAATCATATATTCCTTAAAAATCAGTGCAAAGCTAATTTAGTGATTTTCATGCATCATTCTAATCTTTTTCTTGCAATTTCTTTCTCCCATATTCCTTTGAAAATTATAGTCAATGGGCACGAGATATATTGACCAAGCTTTTTGTTAATACCCTTGGACATAAATTTTGTTATTACAAAATGTTTGAGAAAATATATACATGATTGATATAGTTCACAAGATTATGATTTATAAATTTCATTACTCATCTTGTGACATTATGACTAACCTTGAAATTAAGAGAAATGATGAAGAGATGAAGCGTCAAACATGGATAAATATTTGTTTGAGAACAAATATTTAATAGGTAAATGATAATTATGTTTTCAATTCATATATTTATATTTATTTAACCATTTAAGTGCAGCTATTATTTAATAGTCACATGCATCATTAAAAGAAAAAGAAAAAGGTTTGAAATATCAAAAGAGCTCTAATGAGTCTCGAAACAGAAATCTAGATGGTGACACATTAACTTCTTACGTGGAGAAAATGACTGACTTAACGTTTGAATCTAAAAATGAATCAATAAAAAAGTTGTTGATCTATAAGAGACGAATCTTCGATTTGAATTTCTAATCGAATGGACCAGAGAATAGAAAGATATTAAATTTGCAATGGTCAGAGGTTGTTGCCATGTATTTTGGAAAGCGGTAAATATTCAAACTAACCTTTTGACTATGTCTCTCTCGAAAATTATGGAAATCTATTAGAAGATGACGCCTTACAAGTAGACAAAGCAAAGGAGATCAAAAATAATGATTCTACTTTGATCTATAATGAGCTATCTCTCTCATGATCAAGATTTGTCACCGTCGAACATCAACTATGAGCAGACTACTTTATACTTCTTCAATCAACGATTGGTCATCAAAAAGGAGCTTGAATCTCTCGACGAGGCTCTCCATCAGGCCCTAAGGTAACTGGGTGGTGAGTGGAGAGTAAGTTTGGGCAAAGGCACGAGGTGCGCTAAGCCCTGTTGTCCCAGAAGGGGCAGGATCTCTACCGAGGTCGAACTTGAGGTATTGGGTTGTTGATCCCATTAAAATCAGTATGTATTTTTTAGGGAAATAGTGAAATACCAATAGGAAAGATCCTCTGTGACTAGAAGTAACCAAGTGAGGGGCGAATTAGTATAAAAAAATCTTGCCTCATAGTGAGATTCCGTCAAAAGAGAGAGAAAGTCATCTCACGTGAAGATAATCATGTAGAGTTATGTTAACACGTGCGTTGACACATCTAGTATTTGGGAAGAAAATCCGAGATTTCTAAAATACCAATTCACCCCCCCTCTTAGTATTTTGTTTAGCCTCTAAATCTTTTAATTGATTTCAAAGCTAACCTTGATTTATAGATATTTACACATCTCAAGGAGCAGATCTTATGGCTAGTGAAAGTATCAAATTTTCAAACCCTAGACCACCTATGTTTGATGGAATTAATTATGCTTTTTGGAAAACTAGAGTTAGAATCTATGCTACGGGTCAAGGATCAAAAATTTAGAAAATGATAAAAGAAGGACCAGAAAAATCACATGATGAATCTATAGAGGAACATAGCTTCACACTAAATGTAAGGGCCATAAATATTTTATTAAGTGCTATTCATATTTCTAAGTTTAACCGTGTGCAAAGTTGTGAGACAACTAAAGAAATATGAGACAAGCTCGAAATGACATATGAAGGGACTTCATAGGTAAAAAAAACCAAAATCAACATTTTGGTGAGCAAGTATAAATTATTTCAAATGAAGAAAGGTGAATCTATTCATAACTATGTCAAAAGATTTGATGAAATTATTAATGGGATGAAAAATCTTGGAAAATTTTTTTCTAATGCTAAATTGAGTAGAAAATTACTCAGATCTTTGACCGATGATTGGATGGCCAAGAAAATAGTAATAATTGAATCCAAGGATTTAAATGTAACCTCTCTTGATTATATTATTAGCTCTCTTTTAACACATGAAGTTGGTGTAGCTAGAAGTAAATCATTTGTTGAAAAATGTGAGAACAATTTTTCCCTTAAATGTCCTGAATTTTCATATGATAAAAATGAGATTACCGTACTAACTAAGAGGTTAAATGTGTTGTGGAAAAAGAAGAAGAATTTGAGGCACACAAAAGATGTGAATATGCAACCTGAAAATGTTGACCTATATTTTGAATATAAGAAACTAGGTCACTTCAAAACTGACTGCCCAATGTTGAAATCAAGAAAGAAAAAGAAGGCAATGATGACAATGTGGAGTGATAGTGAGTCAAATGCTAATGAAAAAAGAAAAAGTCAAGACCACATTTGTCTGATGACAAAGACATCAAAGGGAGATCTCTAATGGACCACTTCACGGTGGTACTTGGACAGTGTGTGTTCAAGATATATGATCGGAGAACAAAAATGGCTTTTCACATTCAATCCAATGGATGGAGGAGAAGTAACATTTGGGGATAATAAAAAAGGAAGTATACAAGGGTATGGAAATATTACTTTAAATAATCAATCTTTAATTAAGAATGTTTTACTTGTTGATGGTTTAAAATATAATTTGATTAGCATTAATCAATTATGTGATAGTGATATAGAAGTTAGGTTTAAAAAGAATGGATGTTTAATCATGGATGATAAAAAAAATGAAATTTTATTTACTGGTGACAGAGTCAAAGATGTTTATGTGATAGATTTTGATAATTTGATTAAATTTAATGTTTGTCTTATTGTTGAAAAGGATGAAGAATAGATGAATCTTTAGCATAGAAAACTTGGTCACATAAACATTAGAACCATTCATAAACTATCAAAATTAGGATTAGTTAGAGGACTTCTAAAATTATCAAATGTAGAAAACTTTACATGTGAGAGCTATATCAAAGGAAAACAAATAAAGGAACCCTTCAAAACAAAAGAATACATCTCATCATCACGACCCTTGGACTTGATTCATTTAGATCTAGTTGGTCCAAGTAAAACCGCTAACTTAGTTGGAAAGTATTATGGCTCAATTATTGTTGATGATTATACACAATTTACTTGGGTATTTTTCTTAATTTAGAAAAATAAAACATATGATTACTTCACAAAGTTTGCAAAGAAAATACAAAATGACCTTAGGCATGAATATAAGGAAAATTCGAAGTGATCATGGAGGTGAATTTAAAAATGCTTTATTTTCTGATTTTTGTAATAAATTAGGAATATCTCATAATTTTTTAGCACCTACAACACCTCAACAAAATGATGTCATTGAAAGAAAAAATAGGACATTACTTGACTTATTTAGAACCATATTGACTGATAATGATCTTCCAAAATATTTTTAGGCTAAAGTTGTTAATACTGCGTGTTATGTTATTAACAGAGCATTAATTAGATCAAAATTAAAGAAAACTCCTTATGAACTGCTAAGAAATAAGAAGCCTAATCTGAGTTATTTTAAATCATTTGGTTGCAAATGTTTTATTTTAAATAATGGTAAAGATGACCTAGAAAAATTTGATCAACGAAGTGATGAAGGAATTATAAAAAGAGGTTTTATATGTTTTAAACTTGGAAATTAGATGGTGACATGTTGGTTGCTTACATGGAGAAAATAGTTACATTGATGTTTATATTTCAAGTCAATGTCAACAAAAAAATTATTCATCTATGAGAGATGAATTTATAGTTCGAATTTGAAGTCAAATGAATCAAAGAATAGCAAGTTATAAAATTCAAAATAATTAGAGGTCATTATTATACATTTCAAAAAAGGGTAAGTATTTGAACTAAATTTTTATGTTTATCTCTTGAGTTCAAATTGAGAAATCATCATAGGATAATGATCAATAAAGAAGAAAAACTAAGAAACTTGAAGGATAACTCTTTCACAATAATGTACATCAGTCAATCTATTATACAATCAAAATAATTTTACTATGAACTTAAATTGTGCACATAACTATTTTATCTATCTTTATCAACTATTGACGATTCACTAGGTGAAATACTAAGAAGGAAAGTGAATTAGGATTTTCTATAATCTTAAGTTTTCTTTCTAAATCACATAGGTGTCAACACACATGATAGCACTATTCTTCATGATTATCTATGTTGACTTTCTTTTGCTCTCTATTGGCGAGTTGTCTCATGATTTTCTCTCTCTCACAGATAAGTCTCAATCTTTTTATACTAGTTTGCCCCTCACTTAGCTACTTCTAGTCTCAAAGAATCATTATTATCACATTTTATCATTTACTTTAGAAATACACACTAAATTTTATATAATCAATAGCCTAATAACTCAAGTTCAATCTTTGTAGAGATCTAACCCCTTACAGGCCAACTTGAGCTCAAAGCACCTCGTGCCTTTGTTTAGAAACACTCTCCCTGCACAGATGAAGAGCCTTCTTGAAGGATTTACGTGTTTTATTGATCATTAACAGTTGATGAAAAAGGATGAAATAGTCTATGTACATTTGAAGCTCCAAGTGATGTTGCTTGATCGTGAGAGAGATTTTTTTTAGTAGGTGGAGGTGGAATACTTGTTTCTTATCTCTCCAACTTCTTTTACTTGTTGGATGTCATCTTCCAAGGGATTTTCATATTTTGCTCAAGAGATAACTATGTTAGTTCAAATACTTACTATTTTCTAACATGTATAGTAGCGATCTCTGACTATTGCAAATTCAATAACTTATTATTCCTTAGTCTATTCAATTTGAAATTTAAATTGGAGATTTTTTTCTCATAGAAAATAACTTTTCTATTGAATCATTTCTAAATTCAAATGTTGAGCTAGCTATTTTATCCACATAAATAACCAATGTGTCATCATCCAAATTTCCGATTCAAGACTCATGAGAGCCTATTTAATATTTCAAACTATTTTCATTCTCTTTTCATAATGCATGTGACTAATAATTAAATGCTTACACTTAAGTGGTTAAATAAGTATAGATAAATAAAAATTTAAAGGATAATAATCATTTACCCTCTCATTTACCTATTTAAATATTTAGTTTTTAAGAAATATTCATTCTCATAAATGTGATGCTTCACTTATTCATCAAATCAATTGATCTCAAAATTTAATCTCTTGAAGAAATAAATTAGCCATAATATCACAAGATAAACAATTTTAATAATACATAAAATGTATGAAATATTAATAATAATCTTATGAACAAAATTAAGTCTTAATAATATATTTTCTCATCAGTTGTAATATGAAAACTCATGCCCAAAGATATCAACACAAAGAAATCACTTAATTTGATGAAACAAATTCTCTATCAAGGCTTAAGGTAATTGCATTGTGAGGCAGAGGTTGTGGACAAAGACATGAGGTGCTCTAAGCCTAGGTTAGCCTAGAAGGTGTAAATCTCTACATAACTTGAACTTAACTTTTTAGGTCACTAATCTTGTGAATTTTAGTATGTATTTTTGAGAAAAATAGTGAAACTAGCATGAAAAATTCTTCAGAACTAGAAATAGCTAGGTAAAGGGTGAAATAGTATAAGAAGATAATATCTTCTTAGTGAGGAATGTAAAATCATGAGAGAACTTGCAAAATGAGTAAGAAAGAAATCTCATACAGAGATAAGCATGAAGATCAAAGTTATAACATGTGTCAGCACATTCACCTTTAAGAATATAATCTAAGACTAAAGAAAAACCAATTCACCCCCCCCTCTTAGTATTTCACCTAGCCTCTTAAATCTTATAACCTATTCCAAAAGGGTTAAGTTTAAAACTAAAAATCTTAAATTTTGGAGATCAAACCTTTTGAGATATGATGAGTTAAAGGTTTTATTTAGAAAATATGTAGGTTGTCAAACTTACCTACTCTTTTTTATAAAATAATTTCTTATGCTCCAATTTTATATTACATGATATTCATATGGGACCTTAAAAAAAATTATAGAACAAGTAGAACTAGATCTAATGATTTAAATCTTCAATTAATTTTTATTTAATATTTATGTGAGTAATAAGTAACATTAAAATCATTTAAACACAATAATTTATCCTTTTTATGTTTACAAAATAATTGAAAGATTGGTCTATTTCTGAGATATATAAATGTGGATTAAAAAAAATGAAAATGATATTAAAAAGCATTGAAACACAAAGATAATGACATACTATTTTGATATAGTGCTTTCTCTCACATGCATACTCTTCTAAGTTTGCACACATTTTCCACAATTTTCTCCTCTTTTTTCAGCATTAAAATTATTGCATAGATAAAACAAATTATGATGACAAATCCATCTTGACTCAATCAAATTTCTTTTCTAGTTTAGTAACTTATCTGCATATGGTCTTCATTTTGATCAAGTGAAAGATCTTTTTAGAATGATGTAAATGCTTGGTGGGTATGAAAAAGTGATAATTATGTTATAGATGGGGTGGGAATATGATAAGGGATGATTGTGATGAGATATTCTTAGGGTTAGTAGATATTGTGGAACATAATTGATCATTATGAGCAACTTAGTTCAGCTAAATCGAAGTGTGCCATGAGGATGACTTGGTTGGTGTTACTGCTCATTGAGATCTACCTAGAAGTGTTAGACAATGTGTAACTATGAGAATTAATGCTAGAGCAGTGGGTTGTGTAACAATCTTCCTCTTTTGTTCTAATAAGATGGAGTTGAGGTCAATTTCAATCTTTCGAATTATAGTTCTTGGTGTCTTGTGTTAGTGTTGACAAATAAATTTAATAGTTCTTTCTCCCAACAAATGACACCAGTACTAATATCTGTGTCCTATTGAAAATATATCAAGTCTATCTTAGATTTTGGTGTTGAAAAATAACTACAGAAACTTAAAAAAGAAATATTTCTCATGAATATTTTATTCAGATGCTAATGCTTGGAGGAAGATCTTAATCATTAGTTGTAATCCATTTTTGTTATATTATATTTTTTAGATATTATATAGTGGAATAAAGTCAAAATCAAAATGAAAGATATTTGAGAATAGTATTATATCTCAATATGTCAAAAGATTTAATTTTTGGGCTTTATTAGAAGTTTATCCAAGATCTCCCATCAAAGTTTTGTCATAAAAGCAACCTCTCCTAAGGTTCTTAAATAATGTGACTTTAGTGCCTCTAACAAATGAAGTAAGGTCAGATAATGAGGGTTTTAGGAATGAAGGTGAGGCGAGATTGAATACATTTCTATACAGATGATTAATAATTTAGTCCCATCCAAAAACATCAAAATAGTAAATAAAATGTTCTTGAGAAATTTTAGAAAGGCAAGTCAATCATCTTATCTTTGTGGTCTTTCCTATCATAATAGAAGTCTTTAAAACATAATATCTCTCAAGGAAATAAAATATAGATATGCAAAGTTTTTTTGAGGTCTCTTGACTTGCCTTTTGAGCCTAGACAATGAACTGATATTGGAATAAGATCCAGTATAATCAGGTTTAATTTGTCAAATTGAGCCTAGAAGGTCCAGAGGTGGACATGAGGTGCTTGGTAGTGGTGGTGGTAGTCATAAGAGAGTATGGTAATGTTGATGCTCTTGGTTTTAATATTAAAAATGTGAGAATTTTATTTATTATTTATTAAATTTTGAAAAGCTTATCCTAAATTTAATATATTTATATGATGATTTATCACAAATGATATCTTTTGATCTTGTGACTAAAATTTTAATTGAAGATTATTATCCTCGAGATCAAAATATTATTACGATATGAGTATGAAAATATTAAATCATATTTACTGAATAATTATCTTTTGATGAAACTACTATAATGTAATACATGAAGTCGGAACATTATACACATTAAACTAATGTAATTATGTGAAGTCGGAATATAATTATCTATGAAGTCATACACATTAAAATAATATTGAAAATATGAATGCTACTATAATGTAATATGTGAAGTCATACACATTAAGTATGAATGTCATGATTTTAAGTACATAATTGATAAGTAAATTAATGAATAAAATTGTCTTAATATTAATCTGAGTAGTTGAATCATAAGATCATAAGAAATATATTATATTGCATGTTGCTATGTGAAAATGTTATTATTTATAGAAATCATGAAAATTAAAGGAGTAATGATTTGATTAAGAAAATTAATAAATTTAGGAAAAGTTAAATATGGGTATGAAAGGTCATTCAAGTATCTATAGACCCATGATTTTACTTTATAAAACCTGATGATTTAAATATTGAATTAATCAAATTATCTGTCAAATGTTAAATTAAGTAATAAGATTTTATAAATAAATATTGAATATATGTTGAAAATCATACAGACTAATCTCAACAAAGATTTTTTGATTTGAAATATCAAGATTGAAGTTCATAAAATATACTTACAACTTATAACTTATTTGACTAAATTCAAATTTAGTTTATATGAGAAATCATTATTTCTATAAGAGATGTCATGCTAGATTTACAATAAAACTTATTGAATTTCTATTGGGTCTCTATGAACCGACTACTATCAAATATGAACATTAATTCTTAAAAGATTCACATGTTAGCTCCTTAGAGGATATCTGAAGTAGCTAAAGGACATGTCATGTTAGATTCACACAAACTTCAAATTTAATCATATTTTAAGTTAGTATAGTTGTTTATGATCTAAGAAAATCTGAACATAGTTCTTTTGATTCATATATAAATATTACTGATCTACAAGAAGAAACATCTTTAATAATTACATTTATTCTTGTTGATGCCCTTGGGCATGGATTTTGATATTACAAATATATGAAAAAATATATAATTCATGATTGATATTATTCACAAGATTCTGATTAATGACTCATAGGTTTTATTTAAAATAATATATTATTTATCTTGTGACATTATGACTAACTTTGAGGTTAAGTGAAATTATGAATAAGTAAAGCATCACATATGGATAAATATTTGTTGAAAAATAAAAATTTAATAGGTAAATGATAGTTATATTTTAAATTCATTTATTCATGATTATTTAACCATTTAAGTGCAACTATTATTTATTATTCAGGTATATCATTGAAAGAAAAAGAAAAAGGTTCAAAATATCAAATGAGCTCTTGTGTCTTAAATGAGAAATCTGGACAATGATATGTCAACTATTTATGTGGAGAAAAAGACAAGCTTAACATTTGAATATGAAAAAAAAAAATAACAGAAAAGTTATTCGTCTATGAGAGATGAATCTCTAGTTCAAATTTTAAATAAAATGGATGAGAGAATAACAAGATATTGAATTCACAATTGTCAAAAGTTGTTGTTGCTTGTTCTAGAAAATGATAAGCATTTGAATTGACCTTTTGAATTTGTTGCTCGAGCAAAATGTAAAAATTCATTGGAGAATGATGCCCTACAAGTAAAAGAAGTATGGTAGATCAACAACAATGATTCCACTTAGATCTGCAATGAGTTATCTCTCTCATGATCAAGAATCATCACTACTAAGCTTCAACCACATGTATATTACATCATCCTTCTTCATCAATGATTGGTGATCAAGATAAAGTTTAAATCTTTCAAGGAGGCTCTCCATCAGGCCCTAAGATAACTGGGTGATGAGTGGAGAGTGATTTTGGGCAAAGACACAAGGTGTTCTAAGTTTTGTTTGGCCCGGAAGGGGCTAGATCTCTACAGAGATCAAACTTGAGGTGTTAGGGTTGTTGATCCTATTAAATTCAATGTGTATTTTCAAGAGAAATAGTGGAATATCAATATGAAGGATCCTTTGAGACTGAAAGTAGCCAGGTGATAGGTTAATCAATATAAAAGCTCGTCTCATAGTAAGATCTTACAAGAAGATAGAGAAAGTCATTTTATGTGTAGATAACAAAGTAGAACTGTGTTAACACGTGTCAATACATCTAACATTCGAGAAGAAAATTTGAGATTTCTAAAATACCAATTCACCCCCCATCTTGGTATCTTGTCTAGCCTTTAGAACTTTCAATTGGTATAAGAGCTAACCTTGATTCACAAATATTTACACATTTTAAGTAGTAGATCCTATAACTAATGAAAACATCAAATTTTCAAACCTTAGACCACCTATATTTGATGGAACTATAATTTTTAGAAAACGAGAGTTAAAATCTATGCTACAGGTCGAATCGAAAATTTGAAAAATGATCAAAGAATGATCAAAAAAATCTAATGATGAGTCTATAGAGGAATATAACTCAACATTAAATGTAAGGGCCATGAATATTTTATTAAGTGTTATTCATATTTTTGAATTTAATCATGTGCAAAGGTGTTAGACAACTAAAGAAATATGGGAAAAGCTCAAAATAATGTATGAAGGAACTTCACAAGTAAAAAAACCAAAATTGACATTTTGGTGAGCATGTATGAATTATTTCAAATGGAAAAAGGTGAATCTATTCATAACTATGTTAAAAGATTTCATGAAATTGTTAATGGGATTAAAAATCTTAGAAAGACTTTCTAATGCTAAATTGTGTATGAAACTACTTAGATCTTTGACTAATGATTGGATGGCCAAGAAAATAGCAATAATATAATCTAAGAATTTAAATGTAACTTCTCTTAATTATATTATTGGCTCTCTTCTAACACATAAAGTTGATGTAACTAGAAGTATATCTCTTACTGATAAATATGAGAATAATCTTTCTCTTAAATACATTGAACTTTCAGATGATGAAAATGAGCTTACCTTACTACGTAATAGGTTAAATGCATTATGGAAAAGGAAGAAGAATTTCAGACGCTAATAAACTCTTTTTAGGGTGTCGTGATCCTAATTAGAGGTTAATCAATAATTTTTTTTATAAGCCTAACTCTTAATAGATTAAGTAGATAATAATGAGTTAATAATTAACAAAACATTAATTAGATAAAAATTAAAGAAATCTCCTTATGAACTATTAAGGAATAAAAAGCCTAATTTGAGTTATTTTAAGCCATTTAACTATAAATGTTTTGATTTTGAACAATGGTAAATATGACTTAGAAAAATTTGATCAATGAAGTAATGACAGAATTTTTCTAAAATGTTCTAAAAGTTATAAAGCATATAGAATATATAATAAAAGAACATCAGTTGTTGAAAAATCTATCCATATAAAATTCGTAGAACAATTAAAGGTTTAGAAAAATGTGTATTTAGAAACTGATTGTGTTGACACAAGTTTTGACAATAGTAAACAGATAGAAGATGAAAAAATAGAATTACCTCATTTAGAGCCAAATCCCAAAAATGAAAATTTATCTAGAGTTTAGAAATATGCTAACAGTAATTCAAAAGAAAATGTGTTAAGAAATTTGAATCAAAGAGTAAGAACTAGATCTACATTAAGAGAACAAATTCACATGGCATTTACTTCTCAAATTGAACCGAAAAATATTGATCATGCTTTGATAGATTTAGACTGAATTATTGCTATGTAGGAAGAACTTAAAAAATTTGATAGAAATGATGTTTCATATTTAGTTCCTTGACATGAACATCAAAATGTTCTAAGAACAAAATAGGTGTTTAGGAAAAAATTAAATGAACAAAGAGAGGTAATTAAGAATAAAACAAAATTAGTTGCAAAAGTCTATGTTCAAAAAAAAGGAATAAATTATGAAGAAACTTATGCTCATATTACTAGACTTGATGTTATTAGAATTTTGATATCTTTTGCATGTGCTAATAATTTTAAATAATATCAAAAGAATGTCAAAAGTGTTTTCTTTAATGGCCTTATTAAAGAGGAAGTTTATGTTGAACAAACCCCTAGTTTTGAAAATTTTGAATTTCTTGATTATGTTTTAGATTAAATAAAGCTTTATATAGTCTGAAATAAGCTCCACAAGCTTAGTAAGAAAAATTGGGTTCATTTTCTTGGAAAATAATTTTCAAAGAGGAAACATATATAACTCTATTTGTTAGAAGGTTGATATGAATGTGCTGATTGTTTCAAAAATATGTTGATGATCTCATCTTTGGTGCATGTAATGAATCTTTATGTATAGAATTTTCACCTTTAATGTAAACTGAATTTGAAATGAGCATGATGGGTGAGTTAAATTTCTTTCTTGGTTTGCAAATTAAATAATTAGAAAATAGAATTTTTATATCTTAAGAAAAGTACATGAAAGAGTTACTTACAAAATTCAACATGAATGACCTGAAATCCAAAAAAACTCTTATGTGAGCAAACGTCAAACTAGACATAGATGAAAAATGGAAAGAAATTAATAAAAAATTATATAGAGAAATGAGATCTTTATTACATTTGACAACAACTATACCTAATATTTTATTTAGTGTTTGTCTTTGTGTAACGTTTCAAAGTAATCTTAAAGAGTCACATCTCACAGTTGTCAAAAGAATATTTAGATATTTGATTGATACAACAACCCTAATAATATGACATCAAAAGAATTAAAACGTAAACCTTCTAAGATATTGTGATTACGATTTTGCATATAGAATTAATAGAAAAATTATTAGTGGGTCATATTTATTTTTAAATGGTTACTTGATTTCTTAGAGTACCAAAAAATAAAATTTTATTCTATTATCTATTGTAGAGGCTGAGTATATGTCTACTAGAAATTGCTGTGCATAGATACTTTGGGTTAAATATCAATTAGAGGACTATTGACTCAAATTAGAAAGAATTCTATGTATTGTGACAATACAAGTGTCATCAACTTGGAAAAAAATCTTATCATGCACTCTCAAATTAAACACATAGAAATCAGACATCATTTCATTCATGGTCACATACAAAAAGAGGATATAAAACCATATTTTATTAATACATCAAAATAGTTAGCTGATATTTTTTAAAAACTTTTTCTAAAGATAGATTTAATTCGATTATTTATAAACTTAGAGTGGGAAAGTTGACTAATATTTTTGTATAAGTTCTACTATTATTGATGATGTTGTTATTATTTATTGACATAATATTTCAATCATCATTCCATGTCTAGTTTGAACCTTATATGTGTATATGTTTGTGTTGACACACTATTCGTCATGTGAATTTTAAGTGTTTTTGAGATATTTTTATTAAGGACATGAACAAAAAATATGATATTGTCACATATTTTAAAAGATCGTATATTATGTCTATGTTCCTCTTCTTCTATTAAAAGGTTGTGTTTCAGTGTTCAAAAACTTTACTTTCTTTATTCATTTTATCATGTAGAGACCTCTATTTCACTAAGCTCACAAGACTCTTAGCCCCAGCTCGTATCATATTAGGTCAACTCATGAGTTAACACAAAGTATCATCATATGTATTGCATCGTATTTGCATTTCTTTCTAGTCAAAAATCTTTCAAAACTCTAGATTTACTATGGTTGACACTTGATGCTTTACTCTTTTTGTTCTTCCTTCAAGAATCTATTGAGGTTCAATTATTTCTAAGAAAGATAAAAGGAAAAATGCTATTATTGATTCATCTCCTAAAAAGATTCCCACACCTTTTCTATTAGCTGAAAAATTATCTACCCCTTTTTTGACCCCTCCATCAGTTTCTCTTGCGAAGCCTATTTCACCTAATCCTTTATCACTAATAATGATTAATGATCAAGTTGCAACAGTTGTTCAAAAATTATCTATGAATGTTAACACCTCAATTCCCATTTCTTTTGAATCCAAAATTATAAAGCCTCATGTTTTGTCCATTGTTGATGATCCACCTACTTTAAATTTAGAAAATATCATCTACGATCCACCTACTCCAAGTCAAGAGCCTTTTGAACCATTCCAACCCATGATTAAGATTAAATACACACCTTGAAAGCCTTCTATTGTGAGAAAACTTAAATCCATAGAAGATATCACCTTGTAAGAACTTACAGTCAAGAAACAATGTTTCAAAAGATTTGGAAAAGTGTTATGGGTCAAAATACTTTTATTTCATCTCCTCAATATCGTTCTTTGTTATTTCCTAATACAATCTATGAAGAAAATTTTCAGAAAAACTTCAAAGACCATAAAATTCTGTGCTGTAAATTTTTTGATCTAAAATTCTTTGAATCATAGTAAATTCATATGAAAAAGTATTTTGATACCCTTGGAATTTCTCATCTAATTTCTAAGCTAGTTGACAACTATGTAAATTTTATTCAAATATTTTATAACAATGCTTTTTGTCACTCTTGTTAGCCTATCAACCTATGTCAAATGAGTATTTATTGATTTAACTCTTAAAATTTTGAATGCAATCCTTGATATTCTCACTAGACCTCTTTTGGTCATCAACAAATAAACAATTTCTGATTTTTTAACCCGAATGACTGGAATAAAAAATGTATATGCCATCACCACAAAAGTATTTCATCTACCATTGTCTCATAGAGTCATTCATTTTCTTATTAGTTATTTCTTATAGCATAAAAGTGGCGCACATGATAAGTTGTCTGAGAAATCCATGTCTATTCTCTACTACATCATTTATGATATTTTATTTGATTTCGGAGATCTATTTTTAGAACAGATAAGAATAACCCAAAAATATGACCTCATTCTTTTATTAGACTATGTCATCACACATGTCCTCAAGTGTTATAGTGTATATCTCTATGCAAAAGAGTCCATTAGTAACATTTCTCATAATATCATTAACAAATCCACTATTTCTCGAATGGATTATTCCTATAGTGATGGTCAATGGCTTCATTATCTATCTTCCTCTCATATACCATCTCATACGCTCACCTTCTTTGACATTCTTTCTATTGTTGAGAAATTCAACAAAAGTGTAGAACAAGTGGAGCAATGCCTTGATACGATGGAAGAATAGCTTCAAAACTTTAAAGACAATATTTCAGATATTTTCTCGCGATTTTCATGATTTTCTAATTGAGCAAAAATAATATTTTTTTGTATTTCTCCCCATTGTTTATGATTTGACTTTTTGATCTTACAAAAAGGGGGAGAAAAATTGAGAAAATCTGAACAATTGTAAAACCTTGAGTGCACAAACTCAGAGGGAACACTTGTTTAGGGGGAGCAAAGATGTATTTCACACAATTATGTTTTATTGCTTGAACCTCTATGGATACACTATGTGAACACTTGTGAATACTAAAATTTGAATGTTCTATTTTTGTATTACTTTGACACATGTGTTGACACATAATGATTAATTGTTATTATTGTCAAAGTTTTATTTATTATGTGCATGAAACTATTGTTACATTATTTGTGCACATAATTATGCTGATATATATATATATATATATTTTAAAAAAAATAATAATTTTGTAAGTATCAAAAAATGGAAGATTGTTGATGCCCTTGGGCATGGATTTTGATATTACAAATATATGAGAAAATATATAATTCATGATTGATATTATTCACAAGATTATGATTAATGACTCATAGGTTTCATGTAAATTAATAGATTATTTATCTTGTAACATTATGACTAACTTTGAGGTTAAGTGAAATCATGAATAAGTGAAGTATCACATATGGATAAATATTTGTTGAAAAATAAAAATTTAATAGGTAAATGATAGTTATATTTTAAAGTCATTTATCTATGATTATTTAACCATTTAAGTGCAGCTATTATTTATTAGTCACATATATCATTAAAATAAAAAGAAAAAGGTTCAAAATATCAAATGAACTCTTATGAGTCTTGAACTAGAAATTTAGATGATGACATGCCAACTACTTATGTGGAGAAAATGACCAATTTAACATTCGAATATAAAAGCAAAGTCAACAAAAAAGTTGTTCATCTATGAGACGTAAATCTCTAATTAGAATTTCAAATCGAACGGATTAGAGAATAGCAAGATATTGAATTCACAATTGACAAAGGTCATTACCACACATTCTAGAAAATGGTAAGTGTTTGAACTAACCTTTCGGCTTTGTCTCTTGAACAAAATGTAGAAATCCATTGGAGAAAGACGCCCTACAAGTAAAGGAAGCAAAGGAGATCAACAACAATGATCCTTTTTTAATCTACAATGAGTTATCTCTCTCACAATCAAAAATCATCACCGCCAAACTTCAATTGTGTGTAAATTGCATCATCCTTCTTCATCAATGATTGGTGATCAAGATAAAATTTGAATCTTTTAAGGAGGCTCTCCATTAGACCCTAAGGTAACTAAGTGGTGAGTAGAAAATAATTTTGGACAAAGGCATGAAGTGTTTTAAGCCTTGTTTGGCCTAAAAGGAGTTAGATATCTACGTAAATCAAACCTGAGGTGTTGGGGCTACTAATCTTGTTAAAATTAATTTGTATTTCCAAGAGAAATAATGAAATACTAATATGAATGATCTTTCGGGACTAAAAGTAGCTCGGTGAAGGGCAAATGAATATAAAAAGCTCTTGCCTCATAGTGAGATCCTACAAGAAGAGAGAGAAAGTCATTATACACATAGATAATCACACAGAATTGTGTTAACAATCCTAAAATTTGAGAAGAAAATATGAGATTTCTAGAATACCAATTCACTTCCCCTCTTAGTACTTTGTCGAGCCTCTAGATCTTTCAATTCTTTCATATATTCTTCTTCTATTTTGTGATCTTCACATAGTACATTTAAGAGAAAGAAAGAGAAATGATTAATTAATTGACTATTTATTAATTGAAGAATGAACAATCTCGAGGAAAACATTCAAGATACTACCCTTGAGCTGTGTTTAATGACAATCCTCAAGCCTTTGTACTAGATAACAAAAATAGTAAGAAGACAAAGATTTAAATATTCAAGCATTCAGCTTCTATTGTTGTAATAGTCTAGTGCATCTAACGCATATTCTCTAGACATACCCATAGTGATATCGATTTATATTTTTGGTTAGAAACTATTGTTATTCAATTGATCACATGAAGAGCTGTCCCATTCCCTCTCTTAAATTTTTATTTGGCCCACCTTAGGACCAAGATCCATCTTTCTATGTCAAGTTGGATTTGGGCTGAGAGCTGCCCAAGTTTCATGTGGTTTGAGGCTATAGTATTTTTTAGTTCTAGGCTTCATCAAAATAAGCCAAGTTTGCTAGATATATATGATGATATCATCATCATCAAATCAATAATTGATGAAAAAATATATATCTCTCCTCCTCTAATAGAGAATAGCATCACCATACTAAATATATGTTCCAGAAATAGTAAACAATTAAATAGTTGAGAACAAGCATAAACTTTATGAGTGGCACATGAATTCTCAAGTACTCTCCCATTAGTTTTGTAAATTTCTCACAAATTAATTTCAACTTGAACTCATGAATTGTATAGATCTTTATACAAATGTGTGATATAATTGTTATCTAGATTTATCTAATTGCATATGCGTAAGAAAGAGAAAATTATGCATATATTTAATTGATCAAGTTAACCATTGAATCTCAGTTTTCTAAACACTTTTATATCTAAAGTTGCAACAAAAAAGATAAAGAGTACATGTGAGATGATACATAACTTATTTGACTTAGTGGTCATCTCATATTTATTTTGTCTCAATGAACAACATGAGTGTTGGCATCTCAATTTGCTTTATTGGCACATTAATATCATTAGTATTATTCTAGAAGCTTACAAGCTGCTGATTTTGTTTGCCTGTTATCCTCACAAAGATAATCGTTTGCTAACTTTGATTGGTTACAATTAGAAAAAATAATATACATCAAATATGATATTTCTTGTCAAAAAGGAACCTCTTATTTTCTATCTGGCGTAAATACTTCATACTTTATAGGGGTGTTCTTGATGCTAGAGTTTGAGTACGCCATAAGATGGTGGGAATGACCACCTAAGCTTTGCCAATTCCATTTGGACCGGAGATATTTTGAAGAAGGAATGGCCCGAACCGTACTGCTGCATGAGCCTAGAGAGGGAGGGAGGGAGGGAGGGAGGGAGGGAGAGAGAGAGAGAGAGAGAGAGAGAGAGAGAGAGAGAGAGAGAGAGAGAGAGATTATTTGCATTGAAGACTCTGCTCCTGACAGGGCCGTTGGAACCCGCTTCATAACTGTTATTCGTATGGATTAGGAAATTGGTCTTCGTAACTGTCCCGAAGCTTCTAGATGTCTTGGTTTGACCTCGCAAGACGCGGCCCAAAACGATTTCTTTCGGGTTTCAATTCGGATCCCAGTGTCGGATTCACGCGGAAAGATTGACGTTTTCGAGGTAGGAGTTGAAATCGGCTTGGCCACGACGAGACTTCGTCCTCCTGCCCCTTCTTGCACTCTTCCTTCCTCCCGTGTTGAAGGATCCTCACCCAGATATCTTCGGCTGGCCGGCAATTCAGGAACGTAGCTGTTTCCTGCGGCGCTGTTCTTGGATAACCCTCCTGTTCTGTTCCGGAAACTGGCTGGCCTGACGCGAAGGGGATTGAGGAAGCTTTTTTCCTGCCGGGTACGTGAAGCTCTGGTGTTCCAATGATGATTTCGTGTCTTGAGGTGGGAATTCGTGTATTTGGATTTAAGATGATTCTGTTCCTATGGACCAATCGGCGACACTTATCAATTCGATTCCTCTACTGGTTCTTGCTTCATTTTTGGGATGGTCTGGGTCTCTGTTTTCCACTTTTGCGCCTCCTGATTTTTTTTCGTATTATTCTCCGAGGGACCAAGTAAAATGGGGAAGACTGTTTAACAATCAAGTGCGGCGAACCTGGTCATCGGTGTTTTTATGGATTTGGGCGGTCCAGAATCATCTCAGACAGTTTTCTGTTCTTGATATGTTTAAGGGGAATGTGTTAGGTCTTAAAGCTATAATCTTATTTATTTCCGTTTATCGTGAGAATCATTGGAATTCATTGTACAAATGCACGATGTGTCTCAGTCTTCTATATTATCAGTTAGAAAACGTATCGCTCGAATCATATGTTGAATTCGTGGAGTCCGATCTTGGAGGCCCGAGAGAGTTACAGGTTCAGCCCACCATCGACATGATTGTATAAACTGTGGGTTGTCAGCATCTCATTATCTGTGGATTATTGAACTTTCAATGCTGCAGGTATGCAGAGCCAACTTGTGTGCGCTGGATGTAGAAATCTCCTCCTATATCCTCGAGGATCTGCAAACGTTTGTTGTGCAGTATGCAGCACAATAACCCCAGTCCCAACTCCAGGTCTGCAACATATCTACTGTAGATTCTTTTTTGCTTGTTTTGCAGTATAATTAACGTCTTATATTATTTCTACCATACCATTCAGATGTACTTTCCCTGAGACACTTGTTTCTGTTGGTCTAGTGATAGCATTAAGAAAGAATGTCAAACAGTTATTTTTCATGAAGGAAAGGAGAAATTTTCCTTGCCCAATTAGCATGGATATGATGGGTCCAAATCAATATCATGCTATATTGAAGTATAATGTTAGGTAAATTAGGGTATGCTTGCAAGAACCAGAATGAGATGGAGGAATGAGTGATTGGTCCTTTAATATACTACGTTGAAAAGAAAGGTTGTAGAGATGAGACTTGAAAGTTCGTGTACCCTTGCTGATTTAACTGTGTAAAAGGCCTCATGAACTCTTGATGAGGCTTTTGTTGTCACTAGACTTGTAGGGGGGAAATTGATGAACCTTTAGCGGCCTTTATATATTGTTAAAAATGTATAGATAAGGGATGGTGGTGAATAAAAGTTTCAAGCGATGAACTATGATAGTCAATAAATATTCAATCTTTATAAACTTAGCATCTTTGTTTAAAACAGTCTCCCACCTTTTGTGAACCGAAAAGATTAATCATTTCAAAAAAGGAATACACATTATCCTCCTTTGCTTAAATGTCGTTTTTTACGAAATGGAAAAAAGAAATTTCTAAACTTTTGATGCAATGAATCATGAGAGCTTCCCTGAGCAAATGGCAAGATGATTCATGCCAATAACTGTCAGCCAAGATAAATATTTCAGGATCATAGAACAATCATGGTAATCAGTGGACAGCTATATCATATTCCGAAATATTTAGTCAATGTTTATTAAACTA
Organism: Spirodela polyrhiza; assembly: GCA_024713555.1. Taxonomy (NCBI): domain Eukaryota; kingdom Viridiplantae; phylum Streptophyta; class Magnoliopsida; order Alismatales; family Araceae; genus Spirodela; species Spirodela polyrhiza. The sequence continues at coordinate 3,600,088 of CM046539.1, forward strand.
AGGAAACCGAGACCCTGCCATGTCTACTCTATTAAAATCAAACCCTATTCGTGTAGCAAGCTCTACCGTTCTTTAGAATTTTTATTTTGGAATCCAAGTCTGTTTGGGTTTATTGGAAGTTACAAAATCTTCATGTTGATCTTTTGGAACCCAAACTGTAGTAATTTTCTTCTGACGTCTGATATTACCTTTAAGTATTTACATGCTTTGCATGAGATGGAATACTAATGGAGCCTAGCAGAGAAGGGTTTCGAAAATTATTTTTTCATTGTTACGTTTCCTGATCAAGAAGCTTGGCACATGAAATTTTTCTTTCATAAAAATTTAGTGATGATTTTTGTATTTTAGCTTAAACATTTTCTCTGATATCAGTCCGATTATTTAATTCAGGATTCTGGGCTGCATATTCTCACACAAATAATTTGTGTATTGCCTAGAGCTCTTAATGTACTCTGAATTTTAAATTATGGATCTGTATTTACTTAAATTGAGTTTCTTCAGTCTTGAGGAAGACTTTCACCTTGAGTATAAAACTGAAAAAGCTGAAATTATTTATATCTCACTTAGGAATGGAGATGGCTCAACTTGTTTGTGGAGGCTGCAGAACGCCTCTTATGTATGCTCGTGGTGCTGCCAATGTGAGATGTGCTTGCTGCAATACAATTAATCTCGCACGAGCAGGTACTTGCTCTTCAGTTCTTAATGTTTTCTTATTGATGCGCGCTTATCAGTTATGACTCCGCTCGAATTGCATTTATTTTGTGCCTACATACTAATGCCATTTACTTGTACTATTTCCGGGGTTCTTCAAACATTTTTTCCTCTTATCTTCACTATATAAAGATCCAATTTTTCGTCATGTATACACAGTGTTCCCCTTGCCTGCAATGTTTGACACTTGAATTGTTGCCAAGCACAATTCAGGTCTAACTTATATTTGTTTAAAACATTTCTGGTGTCATTCAGTAGGCAGACCTGATCATATGTGTTGTGCTTCTTTAGATCTCTAGAAAACTTACAAATGGATCTCTGATTATATTTTTTACCATTTGATTTTAAATATGTTCTTTTTTCCATTCTAGGTGTGATACTTGGTGTATGCTTGTTGTGATATATCAGAAGATAGTGTCACTTAAAAATTATCATTGACAGTTTTGTATCAAACATGAAATATGATAATTTCCTTCACATCTGCAATCCTGTTAAATGCAAAGGGATGGGTGATTAAGGAATTACCTTTTCTAAGTTCACCTCGCCCTTTTCGTAGTTAGTCATGATGTTGCCATCGCCAGTAAAAGACGAGAGTCAGAAGAGAAAAAGTGATAAAGTTTAAAATGATTACTAATGGTGATGGGGGGTAATACAAACCAAATAATATTTGTTATTTTAAGGAATATGAAAGTTTTAATGCTAAAAGCAGACCTAGATGATACCAATTGGCTGACAATTGACATTCTCGAGCTCTAAATTGTGTATTTGTTGAATAATACATAGGAAAGTACATGCTGAGAGAATACGAAGAGAGAGAGAGAGAGAGAGAGAGAGAGAACCTCTGTCCAATTAGATAGAAGGGAAGAACGGCAGAAAACTCCTCAAATTTTCTCCCTAATCTGCTATCCCTTAAGTAGGGACAAACCCTAATATCATTTTCCCAAAACATCCTTTTATTTTCTAACCCCCTCCCTCAAGATGAACTTTGGAAGGGTTCATCTTGACTAAGTTGTCAAAAATATCATTGACAACCTGTGATAGCTTCTTGCAACAATCTCTCTGTGTTGTTTTAAATACTGTCATTGCATGCAATTTAAATGAGAAATTTTCTCATATCGGTGCTGATATGTGCCGTTTCAAAGACTGCTGCTGCCAGCAGTTCAAACGGAAAACTATAATTCACTGGTGCTGACATCCGCCATTTCAAAGATTGTCACTGCATGTAGTTCAAATGAAGAACTTTCCCTTACTGATGTCAGGATCCACTACTTCAAAGACTGTCACTGTGTGCAGTTCAAATGGGGAACTTTCCCCTGCTGGTGCTGACATCTGCCACTTTGAAGATTGCCGCCACATGCAGTTCAAATGGGGAAGGCCCCCCTGTTGGTGCCAACATGCATAGAGGCCTTGACAGTGGTAACAATGGGCTAAGAACAGGGGATAAATCCTAAGAAGACCTTGTCAAAAAAAGGGCACAATGGTAATAGTGTTGATAGATAGTGATGGAAGATGTTAGCAAGGGTGGGGAAGGCCGAAGACCTCACCCAGATAAAAACATGACATCAAGTGCTCCAACAAGTGGCGGCAAAAGATGTCAACAACAGCAGCATCACCATGTGATGACGCTATCGAAGGGTTTGAAACCCTATACCCACTCTAATACCATATTGAATAATCTAGTAATACATGGGAAAGTATACGGAAGGACAATATGTAGAGAGAGAGAGAGAGAGAGAGAGAGAGAGAGAGAGAGAGAGATAGGAAACCTCTATCCAAAGGAACAGAAGAGAAGATTGACAGAAAACTCAGATTTCTCTCTAACCTGCTGTCCCTTAAATAGAGACAGACCCTAATATCATTTTCTTAAAATATCCTTCTATATTGTAGCAATATAGCTTGGCTTTTTAATACTTTCTATGACAATAGTGTTAGTGACCTGAGTAATCTTTTGAACAACCTTAATTAGTACGTTTAGGATTTTTCAAAAAAAAAAGGTAACTACTTTTTTGACAGAATGAATTACCAAGAAAAGCTATCATTGAAGAAGGAATGCTGCTTTAAATCTATGCTTTGATAACTAGAAGATTAACTATTTTTATTGCTATGTATTTAAATCGAAATGGACAGAAATGAGCACGATTCTAAACTCTTTGAGAGGAAAGATAAGACAATTCCATATGTTTTATGGTCCTTTGACTAGGGGTGGAAGTGTCCATGTCAGTGTCATTTTGTAGGTTTGGTTGCAGTGGCAGGGGGCAAAGGGTGGCCATAAAGCTATGGAACATCCCATAGCCCTAGTTTCCGTGAGGATTATTTCACTTTAGATTTTCCATTGTCCTCTGGTGTAATTCTTATAAGATATACGTCAGAATTTTTGGCATGATTGGAAATAATTGCCGGTCATTACCTTCAATCTCCACTATTTCCTGCTGTTGTGTTGATAATTTGGTTTAGATGGGATTGGTGTTGCCTTTTTCTCCAACATGCAATTGTAATGATAGGACCTTCTTATAGTGGCATTGTGTTCACATGGCTGTTTCCAATGTATCCATTTCCCAATATCTCATTGGGGGAGAATTACGATCCTTATGAAAAGAAAAGATTTTATCTTAAAAGATGGCTAATAATTAGGCCACACTTTCTGCACCTAAAATTCTTTGCCTGGGCTTCTGACTGCCCTTGCTTGGTGCAGAGACGCCCAACCAAATGGCTCATGTGAACTGCGGCCGGTGCCACACCACCTTGGTGTACCCATATGGCGCCCCATCCGTTAAGTGCGCTGTTTGCCACTTTGTCACAGACGTTGCGGTAAGCCATATTTTACCATTTTCAGATCCTTTACGACCATCGTTTAAAAATATTTTGTCTTCCCTCTTTTATCAAACCTCAATGAACTCGTGCTTCCTCCACAGCTGAACAGCATGAGAGTGCCCATCCCCGTGCATAGGGCCAATGGATCGATGCCACCCCCTGCATCCACGTCAGCAGTATGTTCCTAAATTGTCAATGGCATCATCAATTCTTGGGTTCCTTTCCTTTTCAGTTACGTCGAGATTCTAAACCTCCAACTATCCATAATTGCTAATCTTTGTTCCCCATCATCTGTTTTGTTTGCTTTCTTGGTATCCGTTGCCCCAGGCCCACGGCCAAACAGTGGTTGTCGAGAACCCAATGTCAGTTGACGAGACCGGCAAACTGGTGAGTCGCTCGTAGCTCCTATGCTTGTGGGGTATAATGAACAATTAACTAAAAGATACTGCCAACAAGGACACTGAACGTCGCCCTCCCCTCTCCTCTGTGCAGGTGAGCAATGTCGTGGTTGGCGTTACTACAGAGAAAAAGTGAGTGAGCCCCCTTGCTTGGGTGGTGTGTTATTGAACGCTTGTTGATGTAAATTTATGGAGAAAGGAAGCATCGTTGTGCTCTGGGAGACTCAAAATTTGTTTATCGGAATGTGTGGGTTTTAATATAGTGAGAGAGCGAGAAATTATCTCAGCTATGGTCTGTGTTTTTGGCCCATGGCTGGCTACTGTATCCGCAGCAGATTCTTCCTGTGCTGTATGTACATAGAAACTTAAGATTTGTTTCGTCTTGGTGTAGTTCAACATCATGTCTGTCTAGCATGCTCGATGACCCCATAATGCTTCACGGAAATCGTCATTATCTGTCCTAAGAAACAATCGTTAGGCATCTTTTGATAACGTTGTGAGATTTATTTCCACGTAGAAAAAAACTGAATACCGTCAAACAGATTCTACAGCTTATTTGCCATTGTGGGAGAACGCAAATTACAAGGGGGCGATAAAATGCCCAAAGAATGCCCAAGAAAATAGCCGAATGGTGCTCTAATTTCCTTTGACTTGTGGGTCATCAGACGTGAAACTTGTGTTTCATCTTCTGGTCCGCCCCACCCTCGCCCGAAGAAAAAAAGGAATTCGCAGCTCAATTCATGCAGATGGAAGCGGTACAAGTAGAGACAGCCCCCTCCCAAGTAATAGTGTCTAGTGTGCGTTGCCTGCTCCTGGGGAGACGTCTTTGTGATCACTGGAATAGGCAAAGTGCACTCCCTTTTTTCTTCTTGGTCTTCTCTTCTCCCTCCAGGAATGGATGGTTGTGAGGAGTTTTCTTCCTGACCCGTCAATGAGAAAGGATTGTCCACACCGTCTGAGGGCATCCCACCCAAGGCTATGCACGCATGAGAGGGAGAGGGAGAGGGAGAGAGTGGGAGAGAGAGGGAGAGAGGGAGGGAGAGAGAGAGAGAGAAGAGAGAGAGAGAGAGAGAGAGAGAGAGAGAGAGAGGATATCATCCATTCCAGAGGTGCCCATCACCCTTCTGTTCCTCTGGAACTTTGGCTGGAACCTGCGAGCAAAAATGGGAGGATATTTGAATGGAGAGGTGCGATCATAAATGCTCTTGGGCTACAGACCAATACAAAAATTCGTCCAAGTCTGAAGAAGTGACATGATTTATTGTTGAGAGATGATCAGTGTCAAGAACCAAGTGGAAGAGCCATCAGTGAAAACCCCCAACAAAATATGAAAGGACAGGATAATGACCCCCTCTGATCTACGTTGATCATCTCTAGCGCAGTGTTTCCTCTGATTTCATTTTGACATCAATATGAAAGTCAATTCTAGAGGGAGTCGTCTGCTTTGACTGGGTAAAAAAGTAGTCAACCTTTGGTGTGCTTGGACAGATCCTAGGAGGTCAATCAGTGAGAGAATTTCAAGCAGTCCCCTGAATCAAGTCAATGATTTCTCACTACTTGATGAGCTGATGTGATTCTAGCTTTGCTTGCTATGGAACAAACACAAAACTTGTGAAGAATGAAGATTTAAGCTAGAGATTACCTCTCCCAGGCGCTAAGTGCCTGTTCATAAACGCATTCAAACATTCCAAAGCTGACTGAGCACGGCATGATGCAGACTTTCTCAGCGCAGTCAAGTCAAATCCTTCTCTCAAAAGAAGCTTGGCATTGGAGCATGAGAGTCTGTCGTGGGCTGTTTTAGTCAAAACAGATATCTGTGGAACCACACGGTCCCACCCCTCTCCGACGATATTTGTTGCAGTTATGGATCGTGCAAAACCTAAAGCACATTCAGCACTGCGACTTGTCACTGAAAAAGTCGAGAAGAAAACAGCGTCGTCATTTCTCTGGAGCAACAAAGAAGATATGTGAAAGAAGAATAATTTTTATTCGCATCAAGGGGCTGTGAACAAAAGCTGATCTTATTGAAAATGCATGGTTAGCACAATTTATTCACAATACGAAATCATCAAAAATCTAAGCAAGCTTAGTCTGCACAGAGGTTAGAGTTTCCTTCGCAATTGCATCTATTTTTTGGTCAAAAATCGATTGCTTCTTTTGCGCCAGCCGCAAGGGAAGAATGGTAGCTGGATATTTCCAAGTTCGGCATGAAGCAGAAAATGAGGCTCATTTACTTGGCGTTCCTTGGTTTGGTCAATGAATAACATGAGTTCTGAGGATGAACAGACAAGAAACTCGTATCCCAACCGTCGCCATGAACGCTCCCTTCTAGTGGCTTTTCTTCCAGCGAGGAATGAGTTGATAGGAACTTGCTAAACTGGTATACGTATACTCCAAGATGACTGATGTTCAGAAAGACGCCATTATGGCACGGCATGGGTTGAATGCAATCTAAAATTCGGATGCACATCTTCCTGAGAGAGAGAACCCCATGTCACATCAAGTCATAGTCTGGTTGCATGGGATACACCATGAGATTTTATGGACTTGGCTTTTTCGATCATTTATTCACAGGAACAGATAGAAAATCCGGAGATGAGCGCATTACCATTGTAGGGAACTTCTATGAGGGCGTTTGCGGGGAGCCCAACGCCCACCCCAGCCAAAGTGAGACCGACGCTGAAGCCCACCCCGCAGCCAGCTCCGACGTAGCCTATGACCTCAGGGCCGAACCCAGGGCCCCATCCGACACCACACCCGACGCCTATTCCCATGCCCCAGAAGGCCCCCACGGTGGGATGGACGGGGTTCCACCTCTCGTACCGCCTGAACAGCCCTTTGATGATCATGAGGAGCTGCAACACGGAGACGCCCAGATCAGCAGCCGACTACTCCCTGCAACCCTCCAGCATACCGTTCGCAAGATCAGCGTCAGGCTCATAAAATCACACAGAAGCGAGCTTCTGTTCTTCCGCCGCCAAAACCCTCAGTTTGAAGCGAAAGGAAAAACCGAGGAAACAATCCCAAGCGATTCTTCGCCTGGAGTGGATTCGAAACGCAGAATCCGCGGGGTAGCGGAAGGAACCGGGGGACTTGCATTGAGAACGAATCGCCGGAGGAAATCCTCGGAAATCCTCTGAAAGCTCACGGAGAGAAACCGAGTGCCGAACCATGAATGTGGAAGAGGATGGGATGCGGGTTCTTGTTACCATAAACGTAGGGCGAGCAGAGACCGTCGAGCAGCAGCGGGAGGGAATATGGAGATCGATTCTCAGCGGCTCCTCCCAACTGTAACCCCCCTCGCCCTGCTATCGCGGTGCCCACGTCCAGCTACGACTGATCCTCACAACGGCCACGGTGTGAGCTGGGGAAAAAAGCGTCGATCTTGAGATGGGCCCCCTCTACAGCCGCCCATCGTAGATTTCATAGAAAAAATTGTTCCACCGTGTGTAACGGCTTCGAAGGATTTCATTACAAGTGATAATTTTATTTCACATTAATCTTAGCAGGAACCTGCCTCGAGTTGGAGATCAAAAAGTGACCGGTATTTTTTTCAAAAAAAAAAAACTAGAGGTCAACGCTCATGGGTTTATCCTGGGCAGCACCATGTATTTTGCAGGCTGATCCCCATCCAGAATAACAGAAGCAGCTAAAACGAGGGAACGGGTTTTTCGTTTCGATTGTCATATGATCCCATCCGGAAGTGGGTTGACCAGAATCTGACCTTTTCGGATCCTCTCGGACCCGACAATTTCCGGGGCAGAAAATGGAAAAAAATAAATGAGGGGACGGATGAAGTCTGAAGTAGACCGCCCGAGCGTGGACAACCACACGGCCTTAGAAGGATGACCATCGGGCTGGCCAGGGAAATTGCGGCGCCGGTATTTTCGTAATATGTAAAATATTGGAGGGTATTTATGCATTCGACCTCTCAGACTCGCCCCGATTCAACCATGTCGGCGGTGGAAGATCTCCACTAATTTGTAATCGTTGGTAGGTCCGAACAGCGTGGTTTTTGAATAATATTAGATATTTGTAGGGGTTTTTGTGGAATATGCTCAGGATCCGCAACGGCTACATTGGACTAGTCCGTTCCGGCTAAAGAAAAGAGAGAAGCTCCCGCCCCATAACTGAGCGTCAGAGAGAGCCTGCGGATCCGAGGGAGATCTCGTCCTGGTTCTTGCTGTCTCCAGCATTGTGGATTCCTAGAGCCTTCGAATCTCTTCTTCTCCGCCTCCGGAAGGGGAGGGAGGAGACGCTTCGAAGATGAACAACCTCTTTAAGAAGATAACCATCTTCAAGAAGAAGGACGCCAAAGGTACGCATTCTGCGGACGATGGAAGGACCTTCCTTTCACGGCATTCTGCGCTCGTTTTTCATTTTTTTTGTTTTTATATCTTGGTTTACGGGTGAATGTGTCTGGTCCTCTGTTCTCTTAGGTCTTCCCTTAGACTCTTTTCTGCCTTTCCTTAATTCTAAAGCGGCTTTGGTTTCCATCGGGTTGTGTTTCTTTGTCTTTGCGATTTAATCACTGCAGTTAGTGCTTAAATCACGCTGATGAATTTTTCAGCCTGGGTTTGGTTGACGATACATCGTCGTCTCCGCCCCTTAATGTCTCCGCTCTCGATGGATCTTCTCCCCGGCTTAATGATTTCCAGTTGCAGCTTCTATTTTACACTTCTTTACTGGATGGCTCTCTTTCCTGAGGGTAATTTTCTTCTCTTTTGTCACAGATGAACTCAGGACGAGCAAGAGAGAGATGACCGTGGCAACAAGAGGTAATGACGATCATCCGTCTCGGGGTTTATCACTGCTCACATAGCAGTTGCTTTGGAGAAACACCAGATACGACGCCAGCTTATGCTGTGTTAACAATAGCTTAGGCTACTTCCTTTCATGGCAGTGCTTTCTTGCATCTCCATTTTGTCGCGCAGAAAGATCATCGTAGGCAAGCAACAAAGAGGAAAAAGCCCGTGCAAAATACTTTCATTCTTTATACCACGCGGGAGTATTAGTCTAGGAACGCCTATATATTTTTAGTATCATTTTTATTATTAGAATAAAACATTTTTGGGATAGTTGGTGGCAGAAGAAACTTTTCACTAGCCAAGAGTTAAGTGTTTCCTTGGTATTCCATGTAGTTGTAGAACTTGTCAAAAGAAATTGCATATGACATTGGAAGTAGAATGACAGCTAGAAACTGCTTTTCCTTGATGAAGATATAGTCCTTAAGAATAACTTCTCATCTATCCTAATGGCAAAATCATAACTAAGGACTGATTTTGTGATGCTGAGTCAAAATCACGATGATTGCATGCTTTTTTATACAATGTTTCTTAGAGAACTTTTCTGTCACCTTTTTGTTAAAAAGTAGTTTTAGGTATCCTTAAGAGAAATACGTATAAAACCATTTGGATTCCTTGTGAGAAATTAAAACAATCTTTAATGAAACATATTAAGATGTCTCACGGTAAGTTCTCAAGGGAAAAAAGTCCAAATGGATGAAATCTTTTTAATTTTCTTAAGTTAATTTTTTTTGTCAAAATGTAAAGTGTTTTTATTGGACACAAATATTAGTTGACAAAGTTTCTTAGCAACTGTAAGCATTGAAATTTACTCCTAGCATTATGTTGCCAAACTATTAGGACAAAGGACTGATGAAAACATGATAATGTTTACTCCAGCACCTAACCCTTTCATCAGGCAGAAGGTCATTGTTCTTGTTATTTTCTTTTGAAAGTGTAGTTATAAAGTGTTCAAGCAAGGCTATGTTACTGAAGAAGATATTTTTCTGTGAGCGACACAAATCGAATATGATTTAAACATTGCATTAGAGTTTCTAATATGCACTCAAGGCTAGCATTATCTGACTTGGGCTCTTCTTTGCGAGTTGTTTAGGGATTGAACGGGAAATTGGTGCTCTTCAGTTAGAAGTACGAAGATAATGGCCACCGTTTGCAATTTTTCATGAATTTTGTTCATTGCAACATCTTCTTAGACCGAATCTATCATGACAGGAAAAAAAGTTGGTAGCTGAGATTAAGAAGACAGCAAAAACCGGCAATGAGGCAAGATCCATCATTATAATTATCCTTGAATTTCGTTATGTATACATTGAATGATTCGCCTGTTTGGAAAATAAATATCTATTTGTGATGTAGATGTAATGTAAACGTGGCTTTTGTCATATATTTGTGACATCAATGTTTCAAATAAGAAAAATAAAACTCAAACCTAGATTACTTTTGTCAGGCTGCCACGAAAATTTTAGCTCGACAGCTGATAAGATTGCGGCAGCAAATCACTAATCTGCAGGGTACTCGTGCACAAATTAGAGGCGTGGCAACTCACACACAGGTCATATATTAAAGCTTCACGTAATTTTCTTTGTCACATCCTATTTTCCTTACCCTCTGTAAAACATTTCTTATTGTAATCTTCAGGCTATGTATGCCAATACTTCGATTTCTGTCGGGATGAAAGGTGCAAGTAAAGCCATGGCTGCAATGAATAAGGTATGTTTTTCTCAGTCTTAATCCTGGCATAGCTGCTCCATTTGATAGGACAATGATGCGTGGTTTAGAAGCTCTACATACATGGAGATTTAGTTTTCTCATTTTTTTCTCTATTTTTTGTCTTATGCGATCTATTGTGTATTTCAGCAAATGGAACCTGCAAAACAGGCCAAGATAGTGAGAGAATTCCAGAAGCAATCAACACAAATGGATATGACGGTAGGAATCTATTTTCAATCCGGTATTTCAATAATAGTACCAATCAACACATCTGACATTAAAAATGTATACGTTGGGATACTTTTTCAATCCTGGCCGGATATAATTCTTTTCCAATAATTTAAACATGTAGAAATTTATTCAAGCATATATGACAGCCAATAATCCATGGGATCTATGTTATTGGTCCTCATTATGCTAATCGATGTAACATTTAAAATAAATTATAGAGTTTGTGTATGTGGATAGGAAAGGCTTGAAGGACATTGCTTTCTTGTTTAGGAATAAAGAATGTCGGTCCTAGCATATGTTTGTCCCTTTTTTTAAGACTAGAGATAACTTATTATTTTTCTTACATTTAGTCCTATCTAGTGACCTATTGACTAGGGATATTTTTATTGTATTTGGATTTAGATTCTCTCCAAGAATTTACGTCAGTGTTAATTATTTTATTTTGAAAGATCACTTAGATAATGATGTCAAAAACACTGAGGTATGTAAAAATTTAGACATGTCTCAGAACTTACATAATTTACAAGGATGCATCCCAATTAGAGAAATGGGATAGAAGTTCATTTGATCATTCTATGAGATGATGCCTGGTCAACTTAGGCTAAAGCTTGTTTGACAATATTTTAGACTAAGGATCTCTTGAGAATTGTTTTGGTTGAAGCTTGCTTGACAATTATTTTGGTTAAACCCTATTTGACAATCTTTTGAGCCAAAAATTGTTGGGCAATTTTCAGGCAAAAGCTTATTTGATAACTTTTTGTGGCCAGCACTCCTTAGAGAGTCTTTAAGATGAAGCCCATTCGATGGCCTTTTAAGTTAAACATAATTTGACGAATTTTTAAGCTAAAATCTTATTAAATAAAAAGATATTAGACTAAAACTCGTTTGACAAATTGTGAGAGGAGGCCCATTTGATGACTTTTTATGCTGAAGATAAGTTCATAACTTCCAAAGGTTAAAGTTTGTATGAGAACTTTGGTGTGCTTCCAATGGCTTGGACCATTGGGCTTCAAAAAACTCCACGTAATATGTGGATAAATCATTATTAGGCTTACAATTCACTTTGAATCGGCAATCCATCCAATACTAAGTTGACCATTGGTCAAATGAATTACTATTCATGAGGCTCACATTGCATCAAGGAGCACATTAGCAATTGGGTTGGTTACTAGATGCAAGGTTCACATTAAGTCAAATGTGCTACTAGGCATGTGTGACACATTAGTTATATCATCTAGGATCATAAGGTTTCACCTAGGCTTGGGCTTCTTTCATGCATATAAGGCATGAACTTGAGGCATGAACCTAGAGTGGGTTGAAGCTCACTTTCTGAGATGTTCTTTCTCCTTTTAACTTGTTTGTTGCCTTCGTTTCTTAACTAATATCTTCCTTGTTCATAAAGGATAACTCAGATCCCTCTTTTTTAGAGATAGTAAACATTCAACAGACTGAACTACCATCAAATTGTTTAGTTAAGTTAGACTATTTTGTTCTTACATCGTTTTTCTTCTCCTTAATATGTGGAAGAGGAAGCGAATAGATTTTCCCAAAACAACAGAATGGCCGTTAAGTCGTACTATTCTTTATATAGGCAGACATGTCCTTGGACACTCATACCTCTTCCTCGTGGCCAGTGTTTGCCCACATTTCCATCTTGTGTACTGTGATGTAGGAAGAAATATGAAATCAAAGGATAAACAAAAGATTTTTGACCTAGACGGCCAAGAAATATTGGGTCGTGTCCATAATGCTTCATTAAGTAGTTTCCAACTCAAGTAGATGGATACAGTCTAGTTTCACCTTAGCTCAAGTAGACCAAAGGCTCATGACCTGTAAAGACAGTTTGGCCCAAATTCAGCTCAAGATAATAAGAGATTTGGGTGCATCTTAAATGTGTATAAATTTAGATTCTCATTTTTATTTTCATTTCTCACTTTTTAGTTATATTTGAGTAGCTGAATAATAGAACTCATTTTCCTTAGGGGTGTTCTACTAGAATACCCCCCCTTCTATAAGAAGTTCTAATTGAACTCCCCTCCTTAGGGCGTCCTAAAATAACCCTCTTTTTCTAGGAATATTTTTACTATATTGAAGTCAATTTAAAGGGCCCTTTGTAGCCCTAAAGGCATTCAATCTATTTCAATTAATACTATGAAATTTTCCCTCTTCTAAAGTTTTATTTCTTCGTTGGTGGATTCCAGTGCCCTCTATGAATTCATAGGAACTATTTTGATCCTATGGACTCAGGATGAAGCCCTTGTGGATTCAAGGGTAAAGTTTCTTTCTTCTATAGACTTAGGATAAATGATCATCGCTGAAATCAAATTTCTTGTAAATTCAAAGACAAGTTTTCAACTCTGAGCAACTCAGGCTATGTCGACTTGATCAAATCCTTATCCTATCTTTTCCTACTACATCAATAGGTACTAGAGCAAGGTCAAGAACTTTCTTACATCAAATGGAGTTATTTGATCCTGATGGATCCAAAGATCTTCAAGATGAATCCTTGTGAATTCAAGGGTTAAGAGAAATTTGCATCTTGTGGATTCAAGGTTCCACAAGGATTCATCTTGTGAATAAATATCATTGCAAAAAGAATGAATATGTATTTTGTAGAAATCGAATGAAATTTATTCTTCACCCAATGAAAACTTGCAACTTTTCAAAAATGACACATAAAAAGAAGAGAAAGTTTCAACGACTGAAGGTAAAGAAGTTTTGGAATATTTGGGTGCAAAATCAGAAAATCATGTTAGTGAAGAAAGAATGATAGCACTGTTCAACCAATGCTATCAGCCAATGTCAAAAACTTGTCTGAATCTGGTATTAGCATTCATTCATATCTTAGTCACATGTCCTTAGCGAGTGCTATAAATGGGCAAATAAATTTATTCGGAAATGGTTAAGATCAAATTAAGCGTTCAAACGGGAAAGAAAGAAAATCTTATTTGGCAGATCAAGAGCTAGTAGCAGAAGACTTATCTATTGGACAAGGTTTCCAATTCGATTTATTTGACAAAATTATTTTAAAAAGTGATTATCTTGAGTCTCAAGTCCATGCATGTAAGAAAGGAATAAATTACTACCAGAGTTGGAAATTCGACACAACTGCAAAGATTTCTCAAGAAAAGGATTTGAGCAATCTAAAGTCAGAAACATACGAAAGTGTACTTAGACAGTATTATGCGAATTCAAAGCCAATCATTATATTTCCAATTTTACATGGTACTAGTCTCTAAATTTATTCAGTAGTAAGAAATCAACACTCTTGAGGGAAGAAAAGGAGGCGAGACTGATGTAGGATGAAATATGAAATTAAGAGAAACGAAAGATTTTTGTCCCAGGTGGCTTATAATCATTGGGTCAAGCATCCCTAATGTTTTAGAAAGTAGTTTCCGACTCAAGTAGATTGATGCTATCTAGTTTCAGCCTAGCTCAAGTGGACTTGAGGCCTAAGATGCGTGAAGACAAAGTTTGGCCTAAATTTGAGGATCTTATATGTCTAAATTTGGTTTCCCGTTTTTATTTTCATTTTTCACTTTCTATTTCTATTTGAATGGCCGAATAACATAAATCATTTTGAGATAAAACCCTTGTTGATTAAAGGTAAAGGATCTTCAAGGAAATCAAAGTTCTTGTGGACTTAAACACAAGATTTACTCTAAGCGTTTCAGACTGCATCAACTCAATCAAACTTTTATACTATCATTTTCCACTGTATTAGGCTTTAGGCGATGGTTTCTTCCTCTTTTGTTCTTGTCATCTTCTCTCGATTGAACCATTGAATGTCTTCCTTTCCCTGTTTTTATCTCTCTCCCTAACCCCCTCCCCCCCTCTTTTATGAGATTCTTAAGAGTTGAGATTGAGGCTGGGAGTTACTGTGTTGATAAATTAGCAATGTTTATGAGGGAACTGAGTAAAAAAAGAGTTTAAAGAAAACGAATAAACTGGAAGGTGCCATTCCAACTAAGGTATGTTGGAGATGTATTTTCACTTCTTCGATGGTGTAGAAGAAACATATTCATAACCTCTTTTCTTGCAGACTAGTAAAGAAATTTTTGATCAGATCTTAAATATGTAGAAAGATACAGCCTGTTTACTCAATTATCATGATGCGACGGAATATTTAATTACGATCTATTCAAAATCAAACTTTGGTATCCCATGGTAAGCTTGTCACATATAGACCGTCATTTCTTAAGTAAGCAGATCAAAACTTTGAAAGAAGTCTTCTAGGCTGAATTAAATATATTTATATGGAATGCGTCAGCTCCGGAGGAAATTTTATATTGAATGAATGGTGGCCTCTTCAATTAGTGTGGGGGCCAATTACACCAAATTTTAGGGTATGCTCCCCCTTTTTATTTGATATTTGATTTTCATTGATGATAATGAAGCAGCCGGGCCACAAGGTGTGGCCAAAAAGTTGCGGAAATGATGACCAGTCAGTTAGGAAATGGAACATGCTCAAGCAGAGCAAATCCTTCTTGGGGATGAAGACGTCTCGATCCAGCCTCTCTTCTTTTCTTCTCAAGCATTAAGACATTGACCGTGCCAATCAGATCATTAGTTTAGGGAAGGAAGGCAGATCACCAAGAAATTTTGAAAATGCTAGTTTATCCAAAGCGTCTACTTTTTTGTAGTCTAATGAAAGGTTACGTTGGGTGACCTCAGGCTTCATAGAGCAATGTGAAAAAGATGGCAGGATTCCCACTTAGAATGAGAGCCTGTGCGTGGGAGAGAGGCAGTAGTAGTTTGACTCTGCACCAGTACATTTGAAGGAGTGCATATGACTGAATGAGAAAAATGGGACGTTTATTTGAAACCCTTCAATTTACGTGGAGAGAAGCCTGAGAGATGGCTTAGAGGCACATAAGAAATGTTATGCTAAGTAGAGAAGTCTACCAAAGATCCGTCCGCAAAGAGGAAATGAAGCAAAATGAAATAGAATATGGGCAACACTAAGCAGGGTTCCTAAAATCGTTCACTATTCGGAGCAGAAGAACCCTAGTGCTTCAAATCGTTTCCTCTGTCAGCATATTGACATCAGAACTCAAATAGGGGAGGAGGTGGTCCTTGATGAGCAGAAAATGGGTCCAGATGGAAACTTTTAGCCCTGCCGATCCAATTAAATTTCTTAATTCCATGGAATGCATCCAAGTTATCACCTCTTTATGTGCTTTTATATATCTCATGTAATTTGCTTTCTTCCCGCCCTGCCAATGGACATTGCATTCTCAAAATAGTGATTAAATTCAACGTGTACACTCAAACGCCAAAAGAAGAAAGAACCGATATTGTCAAATGCTTCCTCTCTGAATTTACATGCCCTTGCAGATGGAGATGATGTCTGAAGCAATTGACGAAACCCTGGACAAAGACGAGGCTGAAGAAGAAACAGAGGAGCTCACCAACCAGGTGAGGATGCACTTTTCATTTCTGTTTTAGGCTGGAAATAATGACATTGTACAAAATGTAAGGCCACGCTTCCCACGAGGCAACTGAGAATATGGAGAATATCTGCGTTCGGATGCAATGCGATTTCGTGACAGATAGTTTTGTCCTCTTGCAGGTACTTGATGAAATTGGAGTGGACATTGCTTCACAGGTACATTGTGAAATCAAAATGTTTCCTGAAGTAATAACAGCCAGTTAAGACCTGGGGACAGACTAATCTGAAGTTTTGATCTCTCCAGTTATCATCAGCTCCAAAAGGTCGGCTTGCAACAGCTAGGAAAGCTGAGAATCTACAGAGGTGAAAGAGCGACCGACATTAATTTTGAACGCGCTTTCCATGCTTAAGCTGTTTTCAACGTCTCTCTTAATGTGTCATCTGGCAGTTCAACTGCACCAGCAGCCCCCGAAGTAGAGGACTTGGAGAAGAGGCTGGCTTCTCTGAAGCACATGTGATCAGATGGATGACCATCTCAGACCTGGGAAAGCCTTGGATGCGAGTACAGGGAGAGAGCTCTGTGCCTATTGAGTGTCTACTTTTCTAATGTAAGATAAAAAATAAATTTACAAGTTATGGGTCGTTTTCAAATAAAGGATGCAAGAATATGTACTCAGAATCTCCCTATGCGCGTAGATGGGCATCAATTTAATGCATGGTTCATGTAAACGAACGTCGCCAATGGATTCTCTTTATTGAATAGAATGGAGGTGCAGCACCTCCAGAGTGTGCAATGCCCAACCCTCTCTCTTCCGCTAAACCCCTCAGAGCCTGTTGTAATCACCAGGAAAGGGCTCCTTCCAGCGTTCTGCCCTGCTTAATCATGACCGCTTCAGGTGCCAACCAGCAAAGTTTAACAGATTAAAAACAGTAAGTACTAGTCTGCCGCCACCGTGAAATCAACTCGTGCGAGTAAAAAGATCGATGAGGTTCTCAGGAATCAAACTAAATAAGGCAGCTGAAAAGTGGCGAATCCCAGTATAGCATTTGGACATTCGAAAATTTTGAGTGCGTTTTGCTGACGTTTTTGATTGGGCACATCAGATCATTTCTATTTATATAGTCCATAGTAGTCAGGGAAAGGATAAAAGGGACTTGCTCGCGGATGAAAGACCACACTGGAGCCATAAAACAACTCACTGAAGATCACGTAAAAGCCCTACTACAGCTGGATACACTGAGACAACAGCAGCCTTCATGGAATATGTATAGATCAAAGGGGATGGGCGGACTTAATAACTGTATTTTTTCTTTCGGTCCCTGTAATCTCCTTCCCTCTCTTTGTCCTGCAAGAATCCAAGGAAAGCGAGGAAACCGAAGAAGAAGAAACCACCAGACCATCCGGGCCCACCGCCCCCGCCGCCGCCACCACCATCGTCGTCATCACGTGGGGGAAACCCAGAGCCCCCATCATCAAGCTCGGGAGACTTCTCCTTGCCTCAAGTAGACATTGATTTATTTTCAGCTTCCATTTAAAAAATCACCTTATACAACAACGTGATGGAATCTACTCACTTGCATTTTTCCAGAGGGTTTATAGGGCGGTACCTTGGATAGGAGCGATAGTGATCGTTGATGATTGGCGTGTAACAGTCTGTGTCTGTTCTGCAGCACATCGCGCATTCTGCAGCATAAACAAGTGGCCTTCATGCACCCTACTAAATATATATTAACAATTTGATGTTTAATCATATTAATATGATGAATTTAAGATCACAATTACTGTCAATTGAACTTCCTCATTGAAAGAGAAAAATACAGAAAACCACTCACCAAAGCAGCAGATGCGCATACCAATGCCGAAGCACGTGGTTGAAGTGTTCTTGCGATGGTGGGTTGTCTGCTGTGAAATGCTTCGCATCTTAGACATGAGACTAGAGCACCAGATCCTGCATGTTTGACCCTTCCACCCTGACACTTATCTGCAGATTCATTGAGATGAGAAAAAAAGAATCTCAACGGCAAAAAATATTTATCGAATCATTCTGAGCTATGTAGTTATCCATGTACATGGCTTGACACTATGATCGTATGGCGATGATGCAATCCATATTTTAGATGGAAACCATGGAAGCTGTGCGACACAGAAAATGATGTAAGATACAGAGTTCATATCAGGTAAGTAAAGGATTCATGTTTTCAAAAAAGTAAAACCATGCATAGCCCACGCATACATGAGAGCCAAGACCAAAAATTTGTTAACATCATCAAACGGAAATCAACACACCATACATCATGCGTTAAGATTCTAGCTTGTTTATGAGCATCATTAGCTACTCATGATCAAATCTCAAGAATAGTTTCTCCTCCGGTCCTGCAAACATATCGTTCTGTTCTACTGGGAAATAAAATAAAAGCATGTCTGTGAAAAATAAGATCCATCATTTAAAGGGTGGTGTGGTGGGGGGTGGTTTACAGCACCTCTCGCTGATAATTCCAACTCACTAGACCCTTTTTTTTTTTACAGAGGTTTCCGGTTTCAAGCATCACAAGCCAAGCCACACCACCACAACCCCAGCCCAAAAAAAAGATGGAATGATGGTGCATTTCTGAAAACAGCCTCACTTATGCTAACATAGGAACCTCTTGGCTCCAAACATACGTGATTTCATAACAGATGTTTCCTACAGCAATAAATGTTTAAGAGAGATGCATATTTTCTTCCTTCACTTGGGTATGTCATCAGGTTGTTACTACCCTTCCTGATCACTATCATGTCCAGTGAAATGAGGCTTAGGGTTTTCGCAGATGGTTTAAGTACTTGTCCATCTTACAAAATACCATGGCATTTTTTCAACATACAAAAAGTATTATCACCACTCAATCAATGGGAGATGAAGTTTCTTTTTAGTTAACGGTGAGAATTAAAGTAAAACTGCATCACGAAGATTGGCTATTGCAATTTTCAATCAATAAAATAAATAATATCAAAACCACATAAGGTATGCCCTTCAAGCACCTCGCATAAAATAGCAATACCGATATTTACGAGCATTTCAGAATACATGCTAAATTCAAAAATACAAAAGTCAAATCATAAAAATGAAACACAAAAAGGAATCAAAGTTGATAGTAAAACACAACATCTCACATAAATGAGGACTTCCTACCTAAAGCACTCCTGGGTGATATTGAAAGCGAAAGAAGTGCTAAATTTGATGGAGATATTAATGCTGCCATTTGTACGAGAAAGAGAAACGCAAATCCTGAAAATTATAGCTAGAAGAGATTAGTTACATTACCATGGTTTGTCTATCCCACCATAGAATAAAATAAACTATTTATATGATAAAAATTTAGTTATGCAATAAAAAGGCAGAAGATCATGGACTGAGAGATAAAATCCACACAGGATCATATCTGTGGCAAGAATTCAACAAGCAATATTTAAAACTCACGAATCTTTCTCTTTCTGTTTTTCAATTTTTTTTTAATTATCCGGCAGTACACCTTCTTTTCAATTTCACACAATATGAAAAAACATATGAGTTCTGCATCGATATGCAGGATAAGTATTATAGAAGAGTGAATTGATTTTCACACCTACTTAAATTGAACAGTGGTGAATATCTGTCACCTCTTTTACAGGTACAGAAACCCAGTGGATTGTGAATTCTCAAATAGACTAGTCCACGTGATAATCCAATCAAATATCCATAACGTACAAAGCAATTAAATCATTCCCATCATCACGAAAAAGCCTTGAGACCACCTAGGGATAAATCCAATCGCAACTTTCTAATACCAATCTATCTGCCATATTATTGCTCCAAGTTATGCAAGACGGAGCCAGACATGAGGTCCATTGCGAAGTAAAAACCCATATTTCTCACTGAATACTCTCAGCTAATGTAACCAGGCACTGATCCTCCATGATGCCTCCAGACTTGGGAAAGAGTCAGGAAGAAGGGCGAAACTGATATTGTCGAAGTACGACTTTGCTGACGTAAGAAACGAGGCAATTCAAGCCAAGAAAAAAAAATAGTCAACTTTCAATGGCTTTCATAGAATCCCCGACACGACGACACCCCAGTCAAAGGGGAAACATATCAAAATTTTATATTACTCCCTTCATCGGCTTCATCGTATATTCGAATAACGTGAGGGTTTTCCTACTTTGCTCAATATTTTATTTCCTTGTGAAGGCTTGGTCCTTCCTCAACACCAAATGTTCTATCACATGGTCGTCCAAAACCAGCATATCCTAGAAGACAACCACAGGGCAGAAGAAGGATCACGGCCTATCGGACGAGCTTGCACTTAGAAACACAGGGTTCATCCATCTCGCAGAATTACTTGCCCTAATAAGAACCTCTATGCCCGACGCGTGACGGGAGCAATTTTAGCAGGAGCAACGGCCGAGGAATGATCAACAGAAGTACAAAGCCCTATGAACGTACCTGATCAGGAGGCGCGGGCAGAAGAAACCACCTTCGTGTGTGACCGGGGGGGATCGTCCCGTCACAAACGGCCTCGACAGTGGTCTCCACCGGCGGGTAGGATCAGACGACCCGCTTGGGTTCTCTAGATTTGATATCGAGGAGTCGTAAAGCACCAGCGTTTATATTGGGCAAAGGAAGAGCGTAAGCTTGACCTATAAACCCAACTTTTGTCGAAGTGAAACAGTTTCACCCTCCAAGAAGTTATTCATGTCTAAATTCTCCTAATAACACCCTAACCTTATTTTATTTTTAGTAACACCCCTTCCCGGGTCGGACACTCCCTCGTTGTAGGACTATTGTCCAACCGACACGAGAAAGAAGACCCAGGAATCTGAAAAGCTAGAAAATATTGGAACTTCTGCTAGTTTCAGATATTACAGGGGTCTAAGATCAAAAACTCCATCCTCGCGGTGATCTGGTCTGCGGCACAGGGAGAAAGAGAGAGAGAGAGAGAGAGAGAGAGAGAGAGAGAGGGTGACAGCACTTTAACGACGTGAGGCGGGTGTAAATGGGCCGGACCCATATTTATTATGGGCTTTTGGCCCAAACTATGAGTGGAGCCGGGCCATCGACACCAGCCAGAACAACAGGAAGACGAAGACGGCGACGGCGCCGCCTCAACCGTCGCGATCGGCGATGGCGGTGAAGGTGAAGGACGCGCGCGTGTCGTTCCTTGAAGAAAACGGGGAGGAGGAGGCGGCGGCGGCGGAGGAGGTCTCGGTGGTCGTCGACCCGAGCCCTGTTCCTCCGACGCCGGCGACCCAGAAGTCGGAGATGAGGCCGGGCCTTGCGATCGGCCCCACGGTGCGGGCCTCGACGCCGGTGAGCAGCCGGACGACGGCGGACATGGAGGGGCGGAGCTTGAGGGAGTCCTGGGTGCAGAGCAGGCCGACCTCCAGGAATCTGCGGGCCTCGTCGGGGGCGAAGTCGCCGTTCAGGGCGGGGTCGACGATCGCCGCCAGCTCGTCCCGTTCGTAGAGCGCCCACGCCTGAAACGCCAGCAAAAGCCCAATGAATCTCCGGGACGACGGAGGGCGGGGAAAATAAGGTCCAAGGAATCCCGAAGACGATTAACCGCAGGAAGAAGAAGAAGAAGAAGAAGAAGAAGAAGATCCGACGCAGGGCAAACAAAAGGGGCCTCCAAGCAAGCGGCGCGGCCGTCGTGGCTAACGAGGAGGAAGACGACGGGCGTCTTCTCCGTCCTCTCTGCTGGGATAATACAGTAGATGCCATCGCGGAGCGGCTCACCCGTTCGAGGAGGAAGCGGTCCTCGACGGGTAGTCTCGAATTTGTGTTGTGCCTGCCGCTCACGATCTCCAGCAGAAGAACGCCGAAGCTGTAAACGTCGGCCTTTCGAGTCAGCTGCCCCTTTATGGCGTACTCCGGCGCCAGGTACCCTCTGCAGAGAAGCAGCGCCGCCGCGGGTCAGCAAAGGGAAAGGGGCCGACATCACAGGGGCAAGCAGCGGAACCAAGAGAGTCGATCCCATTGAGATCTTCGCCAGAGCCAACTCCGGGGAGGGGGGGAGGCGGCATAATGTCCAAACGGCGATCTTGTGGAGTCGGCAGGAGGAGGAGCGAATGAAGCATCGCCACCATCATCATCGTCACAATCGATCGACCGATCAGAAATGGAACTACTCACAGGGTTCCTGCGACGCGAGTACTGACGTGGGACGCATCCATGGGGATGAGCTTGGCCAGGCCGAAATCGGAGATCTTGGGCGTCATGTCGCTGTCCAGGAGGATATTGCCGGCCTTGATGTCTCGGTGAACAATGTGGGGCCGTACGCTCCCGTGAAGGAAGGCCAACCCCCGGGCAACTCCGACGCAGATCTTCACCCGGGTCCTCCAGTCGAACCGCCCGCAGCCGTCTCCTTCCGGGCCTGCCAACAAGACTCCGCCATGAGAAGGGCATGCGTAGGTTTCAGGTTGAGCACGATGCAGACGGCGAGGAACCACCGAGGAGGGTCTGCGCGAGGCTGTTATTCTCGAGGTAATTGTAGACCAGAATCCTATGGTTCGACTCGACGCAGCAGCCGTAGAGCCGCACGAGGTTCTCGTGGACGATGTTCGCGAGCGTGGTAAGCTCGGACAGGAACTCCCTCACTCCCTGCTTCGACTCAGTGGAGAGCACCTTGATGGCGATGGATCGCCCGTCCCTGAGCCGTCCCTGAGAGAGAGAGAGGAAACGACAAGTTCAGGCCGCGCATCCCCCCGGAGAAAGAGGAAGGAAGCTGGTTACCCTGTAGACAGGTCCGAATCCTCCTTCGCCGATTTTATTCGCCTGATTAAACCCATTGGTTGCGAGCTTCATCTCCTTGTAAGTGAAGATCTGGAAGGCCAAATCGCCGAGATCTTCGGAGAGGAAGCTCACAATTAGTCACCCCGCGCGACCGTGAGAGATGAGAGACTGGCTTTGATCTTGCAAGGAGAATGCTCACCTTCGTGGGGAGGGACGGCCTGTTCCTGCGATCCCTTCTTCCCCTTGAATATGAAAGACAAACAGGTCATCTTTACTCGATCGATCAGCCCGCGATCGATACTCTCTCTCTCTCTCTCTCTCTCTCTCTCTATGCCAGCGACTCTCCGCGAGGAAGGATCTGCGATCCTGCTTGCGTCAAGGCCACCAAGATTCCCTCTGCAGAAGACAGCCCGACGCTGTCACGGACACCGAATCGTTAGCATGTTGCATCATCCTCGGGCCATAATTATCATCTCCCATTTTGAATATTATGGAAAAATCGCGAGATAAGCCAGAAAAATGAGGAGAGCTTTGAACTCTCGAGGAATTCGATGAGGTTATGCACGTCTACTCTCGACCCGCCGGAGAGGCTTAGATTGAGCAGATGATTTCCGATGTGAATTGCCGTGAATCTCAAGCCTCTGCGAGGGGGGAGGGAAATCTACAGCTGATGAATGATTGATCCCTCGGAACGAGAGAGGGAGGATTCAGATCCGGAGTGCGATTGATGAAGGCCGAGGAGCAGAATAATCCGCCTCCCTTCGCGGAAATTGGGGCTGGATTTCAACAGGCGGAGAGAAGAGGTCAACGAACCCGATTCCTCGCAGATGCACAAAGCAGGAGCGAAACAAGACCACGGGAACAGAATGAAATTCATCCAGGCGGATAAGATCGTCCGTGTTCTGCAGCCCTAATTGATTAACAGTCGGCGTCGAACAGGCTGACTGCCGACGGCGAGATGGGTTCCGACACCGTTCAAACCAAGGGGGAGAGGGAGAGAGCAAGTCGAGATGGATGGATGGATGGATGGATGGATGGATTACCTAGGGAGGGCGTGGTGGGAGGGATCAATCGGAGCCCATCGGAAAGCATAACGGGGTCAGGCCACCGTCGGAGGAGGAAGCCGAGCCAGAAGAGAGCCGTCGGCCTAAGCGCCGAGGAGGGGGAAGAGGGGACGGAATTACTTACATGGCGGTGGAGGGAGGACGGAGAAGAAGCCACCTCCCCCGCGTGAGCGAATTTGCCCAGAACGGTCCCCCCGGCGATCCCTGTAATTCCTCCCAGGTACACATAACAGACATTGATGCATACGTCGGTTTCATCCTGCGTCAAAAAAAAAAAAGAAATTTCGAGATTACTAGGTCACAACTGCCGTAGCTCGCCCAGTTCACACGGTTTCATGTCTTGTTCACACGTCGATCACCGGTGGGGAAGGCGGCGGGGGGAACAGGACCGTCAACTGTCAACTGTCACGTGAGCTCGACTGGTTAGCCGACTCCGTCAAGGGTGCTGTAGAAAACAGTGGGGGTAACTCCACCCCGCGTGCCGTAGCTCGGTCCACGGGGTCTGCCGGGCCCACCCGGGAAAGCAGTAGTCCGGGGTCAAGGATCTAACTTAAGGGGGTCACGACGAAATTCCCAAGTCGGCGGCAAGAGCTAGACTAAGAAAGGTCAACACCAGCCACGTCGGACGGGGTCGCCGCAGCTAGATATTTTTAAAGAAATAGTGCGTCAAGGCTGAGGAGGACACCTGACGGGCTTCCCCATTTTACTCAACGGAACTGGGGCCTGGCCCTTGCCTGTTTACTCCTCTCTCTCTCTTAATCATTTGAGTTCGCTTACCATAACATGCATATTAAAAGGCTCAAATCATTTAAATAAGAGCATAGAATCTGCCAGAGCTGGGGGCTTTGCTCATAATGCTGCTGTAAAAAGCTTGCAAGAATCTGAAAGTCCCCTTAGTCACATATGTAAGGAGAAGAAAGAAAAGAGAATAACCATCAACTCAAAAATTTCGTAATTGACTAGAGGTAATTTCACATCCATTTCGTAACTGATTAAGGACGTAACTTCACCCCTTCATCACCAGCAACCCTATAAATAAGGCCTCTCTCTTGGAAGAGAGGGAGGAGGGGAAAATGAGGAGAGCATCCGCTAGAGGCCTATTGGTGGAGCATGTACCCAAGCTCCACTGATGAAGACAATGACGTCAGAGGATTCCACGTCATCTGAAGCCATCCATCGTCGTCGGACCCAATTGAGGGATCCGAATTTCCTTTATTATTAGGTTTTATTTTTACTCATTTTGCTGAGTTTTTTGTAATCCTCTCTTACTTCCCAAGGCTTATAAATAAGCCTAAGATTTTCTATGGACGGTGGCTAATTTTTGATTAAGAAATGATTATTCCTAAGATCATGCCCTAGGAGATCATGCAACCACCACCGCCTATAGCTACCACTGTCACATAGGTCCCACCCTACTCCAAGGTCAACCATCTCTCTCATCTATCAGACAATCCCTCCGCCAGCCCTCGCTCACTCATCGTCGTGCTGACGGTCTCTCGTCAGATCATTGATAGCGCACGGCGGACTCCCTTCCGCACGCGTCCGTGTGATCTAATCTTCTTATTGCACGACAGAACATCCCATAGCCGCAGACGTGTCTGGGCAACCCCTCTGTGTCAGCATCAAGCGTATGTCGTCGTGGGACGGTTCCCACCAGATCACCATCCGCACACGATGAACTCCCCTCCATAGGCGTTCGCACAATTCCTCCTGTCCTATCGCGACTGGAGCGTCCTGCACGTAGCGGACGTGCATGGGCCCTTCGCCTTCCACAACAGCCTTCGACCTTTGACAGCTATCGCGCGTACACTACACACCCTTCTCCAGTCGTCTGCCGGATTTGGTTTCGGGGCACTGCCCTAAACCCTGCAAGGGGGCAGCTTCCCCCTCGACCCCCTACCAATTGACCACATAGTTGGATCCGCATTGGGCTTGTTCTTCTCCAATTATATTCGACGTCAACTCTTCGGCATACAAATGCCCAAGGTTCACTCTTAACCCTCTCTAGTGAATGTGTGTATTGATTTCATCCTATTTTTCCTTGTTTGTGTTTCCATCGCCATCGGGTTTAGCTGTGTAAGCTCATAATTAGCCATGTAGGCTCGTGGTCAGCCGTGTGGGCTGTGATTTCCTTATTTAGAGGTTGATTGAGATTTTGAAACATAAAACTTTGATTTATCACAATGATTTGAGATGATTCTCCAGCCCTCAACTGAGGAACGGAACAATTTTCTTATAGTCACACAACTAACTTTAAAGGTTCGAATCTGATTGTGTGTAAATTTTTTAGCTTGTTAGTTATCCATTACATTTTCAGCATATCATAATCGTGTCAATCATATTCATCATGTATCACTTGTGTTGTATGCGGCAAGGTAGAAATAGGAGCATTCTTATTTACTTCTTATTTTTTTCTTTTATTGTTCGTTCTTGCCTTTCTCTGTTCACAATCCTCAGACTAGGAGGTTTTGATCTGAGGGGTGTATCTACGATTGAATACTACATTTCTTTTCTTACATACTAAGGGTCGTATCAGAATCATCTTATTAAACTCTACCACTGAAGTTGGAGATAGGTTGCCAAAGGATGCCTGGCTGTGCAAGATCATCAGTCCACCGTGGCATCCATCCCCCTTATTACCCGCTCGCGGCTGCATCTTCTAAAGTTGCACACCAGACGAAGCCAAATCCCCTGAGAGAATCCATCCTGAGGCTCGATGAGGGACAACATGAGCTGCAAATCTAAGAGCTGTAAATCAGCACCCTCCATGTTATGACTGCCGGAGACGTCAAAATGCAAGGGGGGTGATCTCACAAACCGTCAGCAACTTGACCAAATCTTGAGAGGGCCTCTCGGAGTTTGTCTGAGGTGGTTGCTCTGTTGGAAGATATTTTCTAAAACTGAAATGAAAAGGGCGTCTATTCTTCAATCATTGCGCAACATAATTCTGCAGCTAGTTGTGAATCTAGTCGCAGACGATTATATAATAAAATGTAGAATGATAGATAATATCACCGATCTTTTGATCATACCATCATGTTACCTCGGTCCAAAACCCTTTTGACAACGTTTTCATGGAAAAAAATGACAAGGGATATTATTGTCGAGGAGAAAAACGACCTTTCAGATGGGAGCAATTTAAAAACTGGGAATTATGAAGATGTGAAAATAGGTCGTATCGATTGATTAGTCATAACAGAATTCTCCTTCGTGTCTCAATATGGCTACGAAGGCTGGAATGGGAATCAAACCCATGATCAGGATCAAAACTAGATTCACTGGTAAGCCACAGACAGTCAAGCACAGAGGAGAGGTTGGCAATTTTGGCAAGAGAAAGAAAATGGTCGACAAGCTGAAAGAATCAAGCACTCCTCATCCATAGGTGAAGGACGTCTAATTCCAATGATGATTCTCAAACAATCCTTCTATATACATACATATATATATATGCGGTATAAATGAGACCCCTACATACTCTTTTGATTTAGCAAATAACCGAAGAGAGTTCAGGACTAAATTGTTCAGAACCCATTAGACGTCATTCTGTAGCTTCATTGGTCAAATTATACCAGTTGCTTTCGCGTTTCCCTCATATTATTGTCGATGATCACTCCAGTTACTGGAACGAGACCACGTGTGGATCACAAAAAAAAGAGTACCAAAGGCTCTGTTATTTCGAACGGCTCAAGAATTACCTTCACAAAGTTAAGAAGGAAGCGCAGGAATCCAGCATAACACATCAGCAATGATACTCGCTTCTACCAGGGCATGGGCATGTACCCACGAGGAAAATAAATAATTACATGAGAACGGAAAAGTGCTAACTTGAGCATCTGTTAACAAAACCAAACGGAACCACAAATGTTCTCCCCGACCGGTAGTGTGTCTCAAAAAATGTTAATACACCGTGTAACAGAGCCAAGTTACGTGAAGAAGACAGCTCGTACACTAGAAATATATGAAACATTCGTCTGTTATGTGTAGGATTTATTTCAAATAGTAAGAACAAAATATGATTTATTACATCTCCCAGAAACCCTCGCTCAACTGAACTTTTTTCAGAAGAAGGGAACTCATCACTTGATATCACATTCTCCTGAACGTCTGCAATCAAGCACCAACAACCTACTTTTGATATTTAACTCCAGCAGTGGCAGTGACGGACATAATCCTGTAAATTTGGTTCATATTCAAACCCCAGTATCCTCTCACGA
This sequence comes from Spirodela polyrhiza, assembly GCA_024713555.1. NCBI lineage: Eukaryota > Viridiplantae > Streptophyta > Magnoliopsida > Alismatales > Araceae > Spirodela > Spirodela polyrhiza. The sequence continues at coordinate 3,628,170 of CM046539.1, forward strand.
AAAAGAAATCTATCAAATTCATGTCGTCTTATACAGAGCCAGGAGTCTCAGACGTGATAAAAAAACAGGAAATTTCTTCCTACCTAAAACCTTATGTAGCTCTAGAAAGAACGAGGATTGACAAACTTTGCACCTCATCAGAAGACAAAGATGAGTGAGTACACAGGATTACCTATGCAAGGGTTTTATAATATATAGGGTATTTTTGAGAAATTATTGTTGGGGTTTGTCCCTAATAAGGGACTAGGTTAGGGAGAAAACCCTTGAGGCGGTTGTCCGCCGTTCTCCCCTCTGTCCTTCACGACAGAGGTCGATTCTCCCCTTCTCTACCCTCTTTCTGGTGTACCTCTGATTTCCAACAAAGGGGAAGTCTTATCTCAGTCATTTGACGACATCATGCAGCAATGCCCATAACTAAGCTAGATGAACTCCTTAATAATTAATCAAAGAAATAGGGTGAAAGATATCCCCAATATTCTATAAAAAAAAGAAAAACTTAAGTTTCATTTCATATGAAATAACTAGATTGATGTGCTGGTCCACTAGTTTCTTTCAGTCGTTTCCAAGACATTCCCCATGAAAGACCAATCAAGGGCATTCCTATACTAAATAATTATAATGAAAATTATAAGGGGGAAGATCTGAATCTGAATTGGGCCAGAATACATGTCAATGGGGTTCATCAATGAACCACCCGTCATACTACAAATAAAAAAAAATTAAACGAAGTATTTCTGTATATATATATCACTTTGTGAGATATCCTGGGCTAGTGAAATCACCTACATGAGTTCAATAAAAATATATTTTTTATGGTTCAGTATCAACTTACCACCCAACAAGACAGGATCCACATTTCAACTACATGCGGAATCCTTTGGATATATGGGGGGAAAAATGGTCACCGAACAACACATTTAATGTGAAAATTTGCAGAATTTTCCAGTTTTCGTCAGATAGACAAAAATTCAAGCCTCAGCTGATAAAGGTTAAAACCATGAGCGTACAGAGAAAATAAACCATCTCAAACTCAACTCTAAAGGCCTATATGTTTCTTTTCTGAGCTCCAGATGCTACAATTTCGTGAAGACAAATTATTATTTCTTGAATCGAGCCTTTTTCATTGTATTTCAGTAATTTTAAAATGTTAACCCCAATCCATGAAATGCAAGTATAGAAATGCTAGGAAGCTAAAGTGTTGTGCAAATCATCAAAGGTGTTTACCTTCTTCCAGAGACCATATTATATGGAAATATACTTGTAAACTGCTGCAAACAACAGAATTAAAATTTTAAAGTGAATGAAAATTTGCTATTGCTGCCACATCCCCAGTTTGTCAAAAGAAAGATATATACACACCAAAACTTATGAAAGTCTAGTGAAGTCAAGAAAAGGGTTTACATACAAAATATACATAAGAACAGTGAAAGAAAAATCGCCCATTAAAAACCTGACACATGTGTGATGCAGCACTGGGCTGATCTATCCTTTGACAAAGAGGGAGAATGCATCACTAGGGGGGGGGGGGGTCCTATACGTGATTAATGGGGAGGGACTCGATTACAGCAAGCAGGTGCTGATGGCAACGATGCCTATGGCCGCTCATTGGCGTCAACAAGGGTGTGGGTGCAGGGAGACTCTCCCCATCCACATCCGCTGAGAGAAACCTAGTATCGTTGTCGTGGGCCTTGCTGCCTGAGCTTGCCAGCCAACGCAGCAGGACTTGCATGCACACGCATCAAGGGTCACACCCAGGTGAGGCCCAACCTGTTCCACCTAGCTAGGCCCGTTGACAGTGGGCAGGAGTGGGAAGGCACTGCACAGAGTAAGGACTGATTGACAGGAGGGAGAGGGCTAACCTACAGACCTCGACCCGGTCGGTTGTGGTGGGGTGGGAGGATCCTCGTATTAGCGCAAGGTTGACAGCAGCGAGAGCGGTGCGAGCCTGGCGGATGGGGGAAGTGTCACTGTAGCATGGCTAGTGATCCCTTGTAAGCAGAGGACAGTCCCGCGCGAGGCATTCAGTGTGCGTGTAGGCATGCAGGTGGGTGTTCGGGGAGGGGTTGACAGCAGCACCTGATGATTTGCTAATAGACTGGGGGTGGTGACATGGCCGGACGATCTGAGGCACCCTACCCGAGTTCCTGATCAGGGCCTGCGGTGGTCTCATAGGTTGTCACAGTGGCACGCAGATAGGCTCACGGGATTCGCGACCATGATGACTGCTACATATCAAGTGTGGAGTGCGATGTCGAACGTAGGGTGAGCACAAGACAGGAGCACCACGCGGGCAATCACACTGGACCCGCGTGCGGCTGGTGAGGCGGCGAGTGACTAGGAACAAGGTGGTGGTGTCGTTGGTCGGACAGTGCCCTCCACCCCTCAGGCTTCCCCTCTCCCTTTCTCTCTAAATGAAACTCACAACACTCTTTCAACTTAGAAAATAAACGGCTCCCCTTTAATGGTGGCTCTCCACCCCATTATAGGGACCCACATGGGCCAAGGGTGAAGAATCACATGAGAGGCTCAAAATGCCAAGCCCTCCCAGGTGATACATTAGAGTCCTGAGTGGGCCTTCCTCTCTATTGGGCCTAAATGAGGGTGGCCCAAAAGAGAAGGGGTGAGGGGAATAAGGACACCAGCTCCTCTAATTGGGCCCACACATATGGCCCAAAGGAAGAGGTAATAGGACAGACGAGGGCCAAAAGGGAGTGGGCCATCCCATCCTGCCATGGGCCCGACATTGGCCCAAGGGGTTGGAAGCCCTTCATGTGGTGTAGCGGAACCCGGGGTTCCTTGTCCTTGCTTGGGCTCTGTAATCCAATTGACAACATGGGGGCGGGATCTCCTTCATCATCTTGGGCTCATGCTGTGGTGGCGAGGGGTCCGATCTGCCACCAATGTACATCTTTCAAAAGAAAAGAGCACCCAAAGAAGGATTTAAATTGACAATGGAGGCACTTGCTCAATCAGCAAGAGGAGTAGATTCTTTAGAAACGAAAAATATTGTAGCAATCCACATATACTTCGATCAATTTGAGACCTGATAAAGTCATGTCAAGGATAACATGAAATATTTTCAGGCCCAGCATGCCTCTATGGGCTCATCTAGTTGTTAAGAAGAATCGAAACCGAAACAAGGATTTTGAGATTGTACATCTTAGCAACAGGTAACATTGAATTCAAAGGATTCCCTAATATTGAATCACAACCCCGAGAACAACGTTCTAAATAGAGAAAACACACAACATCACACTAGAGACCACAACGAGGGATTATAATTGGTTTCTATTAGACCTTGTTGTATTCAGCCCATCATAGAGGTACCCAGCCCATTAATAATAAGGGCAGGGTACCCCTCACTTATGGCTATCGGATCGGGTCACTTGTACCTGATACACAATCCGATAGCCATTACTCATTACTCCGTACAAATAGGGGCACGACCCCTCACTTCAATCAATAGATTTCTCTTTCTGTTCTTTCGACCATTGCTCCTCCTACTCCTCTCCTCGTCAGATTCTCAAGCTTCTACTGCTCCGATGCTCTAGCCTCACAAAGGTCAGCGTCCGACATGGTATCAAAGCCCTCCAAGCTCCAGGTGACCTCTTTCCACCTATATCCTTGAGCTGCATTGTTGGCTAGGGTTTTCACACTACTTGTTTCAAAGGTCCGTATTGGTTGAGACTCGGAACATCCCCCCACTAACTTAGGGTCTAAAGGTTCATTATTTTGAGACCACAAACCCTAGGTCATGACAGATGCACCTACTCTCTCCTCAATACCTGTCATTCCCTCCGAGGACTACCCTTGGTGGTTTGAGCTTCCAAAAATTCCAGAAAAATACATGTTCAATGACTTGAATCTCTTATTATGGGCAAAGTACGTGGAGATGATTCTACTTGGCTGGAGGAAACTAAAACACCTATCGAGTGTTAACCCTTACCCCTCAACTAATCCTCTACACATTACCTGGTGAGAGGCTGATGTAATCATTAAAACTTGGTTGTTAGAAAATATGTCACCTCATTGAGTGATCAATTTCTCAAGATGCCAACAGTGAAAGAAATCTGGAGAGAGCTCATCGTATGCACACAAAAAGAAACGATGAAGGAGAAATTTCATGCCTCACCACCAAGGCTATGAATTTAACTCAATGAAGCAAGATTGTGATGAAATATTGATGTGACTCTAAGTCATTATTAGAATCATCATTCAATTTTAATAATTTATAAAACTAAATTCACCAAAAATAATATTAAATGAATATAATGGTGAGCTAGGTCATCTCCTCAGGGAAAGCTTTTAGAAATCTTTTATTCTCTTATTTAATGGATTATGAATTTGATATTCAAAGTAATGAAGGAAATAAAATGGTAAATAAATGTAAATGTGAATTTTAAAATTCTACTAAAATGAAATATACTTTAAAATGATGAAAATAGAAAAGAAAAAGTAAATAAATGATTAAAGCTAAGAAAATAAATTTATTTCGTAGATCAAACAAGCAAATAATGAAAACTTTATTAAAAATCAAACTTACAACCCTTAGAATTTATGGCTTGATGTCGACCTCCGGGTAGCACTTCTCAATCTTGCATCCAGTTCAACGGAATGGATTTAAGGTGAGAAAGGTAGAAGAGAATGATCAAAAATCAACGGTGCATTCCTTGGAACTCTATTTTTACAAGAAAAAGAAGAACAAAATGTTTTCTCCTAAAAGCAACTTGAAAAACCCAAAAAAATGATCCCTTTCTCTCTCCTCTTCCTTCTTTTTTTCCCCAAATCCTCAAATCACATTTTTCGTTTTAACTTCCTATTTTTTGCCATATTTTTCTAATTTTTCTCTAATTTTTCTAGTATTTTCCCCTTTTCTCGTGTGGTAATAATCGATATTGTCTATTTTACTAGATGATAATTGATATTTGCAAATATATTCTTATGCCATGTGAGAGAATAATTGATATTGTTTGTTTTACTAGACAATAACCGATATTTGTCAACATGTCCTCCACTACGTGACTCGATGAAGACCACTGGATTTTTGCGTTGTCATTTTGCTTTGAAGGGGATGATGTGGTTCTTAATCGTCATCAAATCTATTTGAGCTCTCATTACTTTTTTTACGTGCTTTATCAGGATTTGTGTGGGTGCCCGACTACGTGCTGGTGGATGGGGATGTGGCTGCTTTTGGTACATCCAATCTGATGGCAATTGCCATTAGATTTGGGGCTGCTTTTTGTGTGATGGTGAGTAGTGATGTGGCAGCTTCAAGATCATTAGATCTTTGCCGTAGCTATTGGTCTGCCGTCATATCTCCTAAAGGGATGACCAGACTTGACTACCGGCGCTCAGGGATGATCCGAATTGAGACCCGGCTCCCAATAGGCCTTGGAGGTGATCTATTTGGCTTGAACCCATGATTCAGATCTGTGACCCAATTTACATGGGTTACGAGGTGGTGTGCCCCTTGGGCCCGCTCTTAGACACAATGTGGCCTCCAACCCACGTCCGGCCCATAGGTGGTGTGCCCCTTGGGCCCGCTACTAGACGTAGTGTGGCCTCTAGCCCGCATTAGGCCTATTAGGCGGTGTGCCTTCGGCCTACTAATGGTGCCCCCATTTTATCTTTTTATACTTTAAATTGATATTTATTTTAATGCCTAAAATTTCAGAAAAAAGTATAGAAAATATATTTTAGTTAATCATAAAATTTTAGCACAACATAATTTCATTTAAAAATAAACTAAATAAAAATTAAGCTTCAACCTATGAAATAATTTTTCATCAATTTTATTTTTATTCATAAAATATAAATTTAAATCAAAATTTAAGGAGATTTATCAAAATGACAAGTAAAATAATTAACATGATAACTTGTGAAATAATTCTCAAATATGTATTATTCTCCTTGATTTAGTAACACATTTAATATGTAATTTTCACAAGTTATCAAATATGCAGGTGAATTAAAGATGACTTGGATGGAGATCAATCACTACCGACCAATCACCAATCCAGATTCAATAGAAAGAACCTACACCTTAAAGAATTGCCTTTATAGATTTTTTTTTGGACTGAATTCCCTTTTTATCAATTTGGTTGGTCAACTATTAAATAGGAAATGTGTACCTACCTTCGAGGAGGCAATAGCTATCATTTGGAAGGAGGAGAATTGGTTGACAATGCTAAGTGAAAATCAGCAAGCTGAAAACTCTGCATTGGTAGCCAAGCACCAAACCGGACCACATGTCCCTCTAAGCCATGGCAAGGAAGGGAAGACTATAGCACGTTCTTCTCAGCCCAGCAAAGGCAAACAAAGTCAAAATCTTGACCAAGTGGATGACCCCAAAGCTAATCTTTGGTGCACATATTGTCACAAACGGAGATATGACCATGACAATTATTGGGAACTACACGATAAACCTCCACGTGTGGGGCAAGGATTTATGGGTGCATTCCCTTCATCTCTCCTTGGCCTAGCCCCGAGCCCAACAAACTCCAAAAGAGAGGTGCACTTGACACCTCTTCCTCAACAAACACACCCTAAAGATGGGGAGATAGAATGACTCAAAGAGGAAATTGAGAAGCTATGTCAACTCATTGCTTCAAGTTCTATGGCGTCATCCACAATCTCCTCGGGTATTATTCCTATCTCATATACATTCTTATCATTAGGTTTACATTCTCATCATATCAACACTCCTCATTTGATTGATAGAGATATGTGGATCCTTGATTCTAGAGCCACTGATCATATGACCCTACTCTACACTATGTTTTAATCCTATGAGCCAATTTCCCAAGGTCACCAAGTACTCACTATGAATGGCCAACTCATATCAGTAGTAGGTATAGGGTCCATAAATATTTCAAAAATAGGAACACTAAATCATTTTCTTCATGTTCTATTATTATCAGCCAATCTTCTCTCTCTTAGTAAACTTAGGAACTCCATCACTCATGACCTCTTAATTACTCTAAAGGGATGTATTTTATATGATAAAGACACGTGATGGAGGATTGGACTTGCTGAAGAGAAAGGCAACATTTATTACATCGGCAACATCAATAGGACACCTCCATCAGTAGCCCAAGTAGCAGCGACCACCACACACCTCACATCTAAAGCACAATTAAAGTTATGGCATCATCGCCTAGGTCACCTCTCTCTTGAAATATTAAAACTTTTATATCTCCACCGATGTAAAGACCTTCATGAGTACAAGTATATATGCGAGGCATGTCAATTGGCCAAGCATAAATATTCTATGTATCCTCCTCCTTCCTTAAGATCTCTCAAACCTTTTGATCTTATTCATAACGATACGTGGGGACCAGCACCAATGACAACTAGTCATGGTCGTCGTTGGTTTATTACTTTCATTGATGATTGCTCTCATATGACTTGGATATGGTTGATGAGTCATAAATCCAAAGTGGCTAAAAAGGTGGTCTTTTTTTCAAATGGTCAAACAACAATTTAGTTTGTCCTAAATAATTTAGATCGGATAACACTAAGGACTACATCAATACCGATTCAGCCCAATTCTTCCATGAAAAGGGTGTGGTTCATGAGACATCATGTGTCAACACCCCTCAACAAAATGATATAGCGGAGAGGAGAAATCAACACTTATTAGAAGTGGCTAGAGTACTCTTGATCCAAGGGAATGTCCCTAAATACCTATGGGGGAAGCAATCATCACTACTACCCACCTCATATATAGATGGCTCTTCAAACTTTTAGACAAACATAGTCTCCTAGAAATCCTAAAGCCTCATATTCCAAGGATTAGACTTAGAACTAACCTCACACCCAAAGTCTTTGGTTGTGTGACCTACATTCACCTATATCACACAAAGAAATTAGACCCGAGGGCACTTAAATGTGTATTCATAGGTATTCTATGAATCAAAAGGGGTATAAGTGTTATGATCCCCAAACAAAAAAATTCTATGTTACAAGAGACATAACCTTTAATGAAGACGAATCATATTACACGGCTAATGAGAACTTGGAGTCCTCATCTATGGAACTGAACAATGATGTGATGACATCCCAAGGAAAGCATTTCCTCCTTTGTGTTAAGGGGGAGTCAAGCTTCCAACAAACAACGATAGATTAATGATTTGGACAAACCTGCATGAGAAAAAAGGGAGCACCAAAATCACACATTACTCATGGTAATCTTCCATGACACAATCACATGATGATGCAATCAACATGATAATTAGTCACATTGTTAAGGATCATATAGTCCATCCATTACAAAAATATTTTTTTTTACATAGACTATCTAGAGCACATTCCTCATTTCTTACAAGAGTAGGCTCCATTCCTATTCTGTCAACACTTAGTAATGCATTAAAAAATATAGAATGGAAAAAGGCCATTGAAGTAGAAATGAATACTTTGGTAAAAGATAACACATGAGAATTAGTCAAGCTTCCATGTGATAAAAAGACTGTAGCGTGTAAATAGGTGTTTACGATTAAATATAATTCTATCCGTAGCCAACTATTTTAAAATTTCTTTTTTAACCACTTCCATTATGTTATGATTTAATCTTCGTTGTGGTTGTCTACTAGCTCTAGCTCCTTCCTCTAAATATATATTATGCATGCAAATACTCATATCAATGCCCCTAAGATCATCCATTTTCTAGTCAATAGCTTTCTAATTTTTTCGAATTACTTCTAATAATTCTTCCTCTTGCTCATTATTCAAATTAGCTGCAATAATAATATTGAAAGAGTTATTTTTCACTAAAAATACATATTTTAAATTAGAAGGAAGAGGTTTCAACTCTAAATTTGTACAATCTTCTTCCTTCTTCTCTCCCATATTTATATTCTCAATTTCCTTTAATTCTTCCAACACACAATCATTAATAATATCTAGATCATCAAAATCATCTAAAAGATCTATAATATGACAATCATACACTTGATATTTTTTAAGATCATTTGATACCTCAAAGATTTTAATTTCTACTAGTTGATCTCCACATGAAATTTTCACAATATCTATGGGGAAATCAATATACATCTTTGCTATATATAAAAATGGTCTTCCTAAAATGATTGGGGTATCATCAAATTGTCCATTAAAATCTATTTCTAGTACTATAAAATTGATGATGCATCATAATCACATATTAAGTACTACCATAATTGGATATTAATGCATTATCCACTTACAAAATAAATATAAAAATTACTTAATTCCATCCTTGGCATAGAAAAAACATAAGTCACTTAAATAAAGATAAAAGACTATAATTTTATGACTAACACACGTTTAAGGAAAAATACTTTGAGAGTTTTTTATCACAGCCATTACAAAGCCCATTAAGAGATAATGGGCTTGCCTAAAGAAGACCCATGGGCCAACCCATGGCTGCCACATGGACCAGCAGGGAGCCAAGAGAAAGGGGGCCCATGTGCCCCCTAATTGATTTGGCACCCTCCCCTTCTTGGGTAGTGGGAGAGTGTCTCCCCAATGTGCAATAGACTTGGCGCCTCCCCTTGGCCAATGGGATGGCTCCACGGTTTTAAGGAAGGGGGGGAGCCAATGAGAGGCCTCCACATTCTCCCCTACCTCCTCTCTCTTCTAACTAATTTGGCACCTTCTCTTTTCTTATTTTGGCACTCAAACTGGTCTATAAATAGACCCCATTCTCATGAATGAGAGATCATCCTCTTTTAGTGCAACTCATCTCCCTCTCTCCGTCATCTTCTCCCTCTCTCTTCGTCATCTCCTCCCCCTCCCTCTCACCGTTCTCTCCCTCTCGTCACGTTCTCCCTCTCTCTGTCGTCTTCTCCCCCTCCCTCTTGCCATTCTCTCCCTCTCGTCGTGCTCTCCCTCTCTTTGTCATCTTCTCTCCCTCTCACCATTCTCTCCTTCTCTCCATCGTCTTCTCTCTCGTTGCACTCTCCCTCTCTCTGTCGTCTTCTCTCCCTCTCGCCGTTCTCTCCCTCTCGTCGCGCTCTCCCTCTCTCCGTCGTCTTCTCTCCCTCTCGACATTCTCTCCCTCTCGTCGCGCTCTCCCTCTCTCCGTTCTCTCCTTCTCGCCGTCATCTTCTCTCTCATCGTGCTCTCCCTCTCTCTCCATCGACTCTCTCTCTCGCCGCGCTCTCCCTCTCTCCATCGTCTTCTCTCCCTCTCGCCGTTCTCTCCCTCTCGTCGTGCTCTCCCTCTCGTAGTGCTCTCCCTCTCTCTATCATCTTCTCTCTCTCACCATTCTCTCCCTCTCGCCGTTGTCTTCTCTCCCTCTCGCTGTTCTCTCCCTCTCGCCGTCATCTCTCTCTCGTCGTGCTCTCCCTCTCTCTGCCGTCTTCTCTCCCGTCATGCTCTCCCTCTCTCTCTGTCGAATCTCTCTCTCGTCGCGGTCTCCTTCTCTCTCCATCGTCTCCTCTCCCGTCACGGTCTCCCTCTCTCTCCGTCGTCTCTCCCTCTCGTCGCACTCTCCCTCTCTCCATCATCTTTTCTCCCGTCGCACTCTCCCTCTCTCTCTGTCAAATCTCTCTCTCATTGCGGTCTCCTTCTCTCTCCGTCAACTCTCTCTCTTGTCACACACTCTCTCTCTCTCTCTCCTCTCTCGCTATCTCTCTCTTTCTCTCGCGCGTGCTCCCTCTCTCTCTTCCTCTCTCTCTCTCCCTCCCTATCTCTCTCTCTCACTCCCTTCCTTGAGTCCTCTTCCCCATTAGTGACAAGGGGTTAGAAATTTCAAGGATTGGGAGCTCTGATCTCCTTTCTCTTTGCTTCTTCTCACCCCCTTTCAGCCACCAAGTTCTTCTCATCTTGAAGTGACACAAGGTGGGGAGAACCAATTGGCCATAAAGGAGATTTACTTTCAAGCAGTTTACATTTCAACATTTAAGTTATGTTTATGTCTTTCTTTTTATGCTTCAATTTCTTTTATAGAATAACCACAAATATCTTTCTTGAAGTCTTCTTTTATAGAATAATTCACTTATATTTTATTACAATTCGATGTTTGATTTCTCACTTCCTTGTGGATCGACTTGGACTCACCCTATATTCATTTCTTTTGAATTAAAGTCCAATATATAAATGTTATTTGATTAACCATTAATCCTAACGACAATTTTTGGTTCATCAAAAATCAGCTAAAAATTTACACCCTTTCACTATTACTATCAAATTTTCTAAAATACATTTAGAATTTTTAATAGATTTATCAACAAATTGTGATGTGACAATAGATGGTTTAAGATCAAAAATATTGAATTTATCACAAATACTTACATGTAATAAATTAATATTAGCATCGGTGTCAAGTAATGTATTTTGAAAAATAAATTCACCAATATCACACGAAATTAAAGGAGCATCAGTATCTTTTAATTTATATGAAACTTGATTTAATAATAAAACACTAGTATGCATAAATAATTTTTCTACTCTAGGTGCTCTTTTGGTGTATATATTTTTTTAAAAACTCTAGCATATTCAAGAATACATTTAATAGTAGTAAGTAAAGTACGACTGATTTGCACATCTTGTAAAAAAAAAAAATTTCTTCATTGTATTCCTTTTTCTTTCTTTGTCTAGGTTCTAGAACTTTAGGAAATGGAATGGTTGTCCTTTCTTTCGGAGTTTCCTTAGTAGAATCTTGAAGTTCTTCCTCTGCTCCTTTTTTATTTTGTTTTGGGTTGTCTCCATTTTCTTTTTCTTCTACTATTTGGGGATAAGGATCAGGTAAAATATTCCCACTCCTTAATGTATTTAATATCCTGACATTATTATTTTGTGAGTTTTTTCCTAGATTTATGCCACTAGGCTCTTCTTTTTGAAATCCTACAACTATGCACTTTCTTGGATTTTCTATGGGCTGACTAGATAGTTGTTCTTCTTTGCTCCTATTTTCAAGAGCCTCTATAATTTGTTTTTGCTGCAACATCATTTAATTCATAGGTTTTTACATCATTTGACTCATTTGTTACATCATTTCCATAGCATTAGGTTGGGTATGAGAAGGCTGAATTTTTTGAAATATATTTTCTTAGTTTTGATGAAATTCAGAATTTAAATTGGGCCTAAGTGCTTCTGGATTTTAAATATTATTTAGGTCTCTCCATGAAAATTTATTCCTCTCATTATGATTATAGGAATTAGGAAAAGACTCCCTATTTCTATTAGAACCATGGGCTACTTACACTTATTCTTACATAAGTTGAAATGATTGATCTAAATTATAACATTGAAATTCATAATACTCATTTTCAACATACATAGGATATGATTATTTAAATTAAATTGAGGATTAGAAAGCTTCTTAAAATTGTCAATAAATATATCAAGCTTCTCTAATTTTTTATCAATCTAATTAACCTCATATAACTCCAAAGAGGTTCGATCTCTCGAATTTTCACTTAAATTCTCATAAAGGCTATAAATCTCATTAGGGGTCTTCTCCATAAAAGCTCCTCTACATATAGAATCAACCATATTTCTATGTTGCTTTAGTAATCTATCATAAAAAATTTTATTGAGCTGCCACTTAGGTATAGCATGATAAGGGCATTTTCTAAGTAAATATTTGAATTTTTCTCATGTCTTATGTAAAGTCTTTCCTGGCCTTTGAGCAGAACTCTATATATGTTTTCTCATATTTTTAATTTTTTCTAAAGGTAAAATTTTCAAAGAAAAGTCAATTCTATATGTCTTTCTCTATGTCTTTCCAACTAGTCAATTCTCTATCTAATGTAGATATCCAATAACTAGCCTTGTCCTTAAGTGTATGAGGAAATAATTTCATCTTAATAACTTCCAGTATAACTTGAGGAAGATTAAATAAATCACATATCATATGAAATTTTTCTAAATGCTGATGAGGCTCCTCTAAAGGTAATCTATGAAAATTATAAAGCATTTGAAAAATTCTTAGATTTATTTTGAATTTAACTGTGGGTGCTAATGATACTCTAATATTGGATACTTTTTGAAATGAATCAGTGATATAATGATTTTTAATTGCGATATGATTGTTTTCAATTTGACCTGTACTACCTTCAAGATCCATCGAAATTAATTTTTCTTTCGAATTTTTAGTTTTAGGTAAGATAATGAGAGGATTCTCTAGTCTTGGATGTAAAGGTTTTTTTACTGTGCATAAAAAATAAATAAATTCGAAGAAAAAAGTTTAATAACTATTATCCTCCTTTAATTTGCTCTTATCCTTGCCCTACTACTCTTCATTCTACTTTTTTTTTGTAAAACAAAAATAGAAACAAGAGTTAAACTTTTTTTTTACTCTAAAAGAAAAATATAAAAATACCAAATATTATGTGATACATCCCCGCCAACAGCACCAAAATTTGATGTGACTTAATAATTGTATAATAAATCATGCAAATTTAAAATTTATAAAGCTAGAAAAGACCAATTCTTGTAATTTTAAATATATATCATAATGAATAAATCAATTATAAATATATAAAAGATTTTAAAAATAGTAGGAAATTTCTTGGTCAATCATGGGGATGTAATATAATATTAGATAATATTGGATAATATTTTAAAATTTTCCTAAAAGAATATAATTTTTGTGATTTTTTAACTAAATGATAAATATAATATATTTAAGAAATGCGAAAAGGAAATAAGGCTATGACGTCAGAGTGATGTCAGTGTCCAAAGAACATGATTCAAGTAGAAACAAAGTTTCGCCTTATGATTCTTTCGTAAACAATTATTGTCGATTTAATGGGTCAAATTCAAATCTATAAAAGTCTGAAGAATCATAACTTAAGGACAAAGGATATTTAGACTTGTCATTGTGTCAAATAATACTAATTTAAATGAGAATGAAGTTTCAAGTAGGAAAAATAGAGTTTCAGCTTCACAGTGGTGATCGCCAAAATTCTACGTGTTCGAGAAGAAACTCATGCAATGTCCATGGCCTCGAAGGTTCTCCTTGGACAAAGATGAAGTGGGCAATTTCTAGATTTTCTTTCAAAGTCTAGAAATCAGTGGAATGTGTCACCAAATCATTTATGGTGGTTGTCACCTGGTGAAACGGAAAAATGGCGACTTGCGGCCCTCCAACGGCTATCACCCAATGAAGGTAGGCTGGATGGAGATGAAGCATATCTCAAGGGCTTCGTCCTCAAGTCAGCATAGCAAGAGGAGGCCCTTTATCGCATCTAGTATGCTCTCAAGAGGTGAAAATTTTATCAGGAATGTATTAATTCTATCATCAAGATGATTCTAATTTAAGAAATGAGGTTAATCAGATTAATAAAAAATTAGAGAAGATTGATGTATTTATTGACAATTTTAAGAAGCTTCCTAATCCTCAATTTAATTCAAATAATCATATCCTATGTATATTGAAAATGAGCATTATGAATTTCAATGTTATAATTTAGATCAATCATTTCAACCTATGCAAGAACAAGTGTAAGTAGCCCACAGTTTTAATAGAAATAGAGAGCCTTTTCCTAATTCATATAATTATAATGAGAGGAATAACTTTTCATGGAGAGTCCTAAATAATATTTAAAATTCAGAAGTACTTAGGCTCAATTTAAATTCTAAATTTCATTCAAAATAAGAAAATATATTTCAAAAAATTCAGCCCTCTCATACCCAACATGATGCTATAGAAATAATGTAGCAAATGAGTCAAATGATGTAAAAACCTATGAACCAAATGATGTTGTAGCAAAAACAAATTATAGAGGCTCTTGAGAATAGGAGCGAAGAGGGACAACTACCTAGTCAGCCCATAGAAAATCTAAGAAAGTGTATGGTTGTAGGATTTTAGAAAAGAGAGTCTAGTGGCATAAATCTAGGGAAAAACTCACAAAATGATAATGTCAAGATAGTAAATGCATTAAGGAGTGGGAATATTTTACCTGATCCTTATCCCCAAATAATAGAAGAAGAGGAAAATGATAATAGCCCGAAACAAAATCAAGAAGGAGCAGAGGAAGAACAAGATTCTATCAAGGGAATCTCGAAAGAAAGGATAACCATTCCATTTCCTAAAGTTTTAGAACCTAGACAAAGAAAGAAAAAAGAACACAATGAAGAAATAAAAAAAATTTTATGAGATGTGCAAATCAGTCTTCTTTTACTTACTACTATTAAACATATTCTTGAATATGCTAGAGTTTTAAAAGAAATATGTATACCAAAAAAGTACCTAGAGTAGAACAATTATCTATGCATACTAGCATTTTATTATTAAATCAAGTTCCATATAAATTAAAAGATATTGATGCTCCTTTAATTTCATGTGATATTGGTGGATTTATTTTTCAAAATATCAATGTTTTGAACGGTAGTACTTCCTGACTTGCACATAATTTGTCATAAAAAGATTTCAAATCAGTAAATTTCTTTTCTAGTTTAATATCATTTTCTTTGGCCTATTCAATCATAGTCTATAGTATACTATTTTGATTTTTAAGAATTTAATTTTTTGTATTTAAATCAGAAATCATTTTATCATGCATAACACAATCAAGTGTAGAAACATGTAAAGTAGATAAGGATCTTTGGCTCCTATGAGTTTTTACTAATTGTGTGTTTTCACCGAATGTAAAATCCATATCATGTGTTGATCCACAACTAAAAGATGTGTCAAAACATGTGTCATTCTAGTTTTCATTAGAGATATTTTCTTGAGAAGTTATTCATTTTCAATTGATAATCTATCAATACTTTTTGCTTGATACTTTTCTTCATCCTCATACATTTTGATTGACTTTCTAAGTGTCTAATTCTCAATTTATTATATCTTCAATTTTCTTTTCAAAAACTATCAACAACATCATACATAAGTTCATCAAAATATTCTTACGAAAAAGAAGAATTAGAATCATATACCTTAGATGTCTTTTCTATTAGACATGTTATCTTGACTTTTCTCTTTTCATCAACATTTGACTCACTGTCACTCCACATTATCATCATTACTTTCTTTTTTCTTTTTGTTTTCAACATTGGGTAGTCAACCTTGAAGTGACCTAGTTTCTTACACCCAAAACATAGGTTAACATTTTCAGGTGGCATATTCACATCATTTGTGCGCCTGAAATTTTTATTCCTTTTCCACAATACATTTAACCTTTTAGTCAGTAAGACAATCTCATTTTCATCATTTGAAAGTTCAATGCATTTAAGAGAAAGATTATTCTCATATTTTTCAGTAAGGAATTTATTGCTAGCTACATCAGCTTCATGTGTTAGAAGAGAGCTAATAATATAATCAAGAGAAGTTACATTTAAATCTTTAGATTCTATTATTACTATTTTCTAGCCATCCAATCATCAATCAAAGGTCTAAGTAGTTTTTTACTCAATTCAACATTCGAAAAAGTTTTTCCAAGATTTTTCATTCTATTAACAATTTCATCAAATCTTTTAACATAGTTATAGATAGATTCACCTTTTTCCATTTGAAATAATTCATACTTATTCAACAAAATGTCGATTTTGATTTCTTTTACCTATGAAGCTCCCTTCGTATATTATTTCGAGCTTGTCTTATATTTTTTTGGTTGTCTCACAACTTTACACGGTTAAACTCAGAAATATGAATAGCACTTAATAAAATATTCATGACCCTTATATTTAATATGGAATTCTACTCTATAGATTTATCATTAGATTTTTCTAGTCTTTTTTTATCATTTTTCAAATTTTTGATCATTGACCTGTAGTATAGTTTTTCAAAAAACATAGTTAGTTTCATCAAACATAGGTAGTCTAGGGTTTGAAAATTCAATGCTTTCACTAGCCATAGAATCTACTCCCTAAGATACGTAAATGTCTGTAAATCAAGATTAGTTGATGTAGCATCGACGGTGATCTACCCTCCAGTGAGAAGGGATAATGTATCACTATGGGGGAGGGGTTCTATACATAATTAATGGGAGACTTGACAAAAGGCAAGTAATTGTTAATGGTAGCGATGCATGTGGAAGCTCGTCGAGTGTCGCCAAAGGCACAAGTGCAAGGAGACCTTCCCCGCCCACGTTTGTCGAGAGAAGCCTGGTGTCGTCAACATGGTCTCTGCCACTTGAGCTTGCTGGCCAATGCAACAGGTCTAGTACACGTATGAATCAGGGTTCACCAAGGTGAGGCCCGACCCGTCTCATCTAACTAGGCCTGATGGTGGTGGGGCAAGAGCGAGATGGCACTACGTAGAGTAAAGACCAAACCAAGAGGGGGGGATGAGGGCTAACATGTGGGCCAAGGCCAAGTCAGTTGTGGAAGTGGGGGAGGAACCTCGTATAGATGTAAGGTCGATAGTGGTAGGGTCAACGTGGGCCTCGGCGGAGGTGGTGAGTAGCCATCGGTTGGCTGTTCCACATAGTGTCCAACGCACATGTAGGCTCATAGGGCTCACACGCATAGCAATTGTTGCCTGTCGGGGCATGGAGCGTAGTGTTAGACGTGGGGGGGTGATCAATGACCTGGCGGTGCTATCGATGGTTGGACAGTGCCCCCACCCCTTAGGCTCCCTCTCCCTCTTTCTCTCTAAGTGAGATTCACAAATACACTTTTTACTCGAAAATAGCTCTCCCACATGGACCAAGGGTGAAGGACTGCACAAGAGGCCCAAAATGTCAAACCCCCTAGGTAATACACTTAGAGTCCTAGGTGGGCCTTCCCCTAGGTAACAAAAATAGTCATTTTGTTGCTGCAGAGTTGATATTGTTTCATTATTTTATTTGGTCACCATCAACAGATTGTTTGCATTTTATTGAGTTTGTGCTCGAATTTCTTCTAATTTATGTTCAACAATTTTCAATTGGTTGTTGACCGATTTGGAATCCATTTTGATCCAATAACCATTGTAGGGAAATTTGAAATGTTGATTGATACAATTGATACTAATTCAAAAAAAATCAAGAATTTAAGAGGAAGAAATGGAGTTTAATTCTGTGTATTTAAATTAATAATTGAAAATTTATTTCAATGAAAGCATCAAATTAATACAACTCCATATAGATCACCTACGGTTCAATGTAATTTTCATTTTTGTGAATCAAGAACAGATGACATTTCACACAATACAAGGTACTTGAGAAGGATACCTGATTCACAATCATAATTACTAAAGAACAATGAATTCCCTGAGTTCAAACAATGACTCAGAGTCAAAACTATTTATAGTCCAACAAACAGAACTAATTCGTAATCATAATTGTGAAAAGAAGAACAAAGAAAAGAAAAAAAAAAAAGTCTGAGATGACTAGCCTCGTAACATCCTCCCCCTCCCCTTTTTGGTCTTCTAGCAATATTTATAGTCATCTGGCTTGTCACGATCCTTCTACCATTGACTCTTCTTGACTCTTGTCAATTATTTCATTGATCCCCTGGCTGTTATCTCTGCTCCCTCCAATTCTTCAGCAGTTGAGTCTATTTTTCATCGACTGGTTCTGTTTGCACTCCTCTTCCCTTTTAGTGGGTCTGGCCAGCTTAGTAACCTATTAGAGTGCTTCAAGAGCATAACATCCATAGCGAGAGCCTCCAGCACCTTGCTCAACGATTTGTCGGTCCAAGCAAATGCCTAGCATGTAGTCACCTGCAAATGTCCTAACAGCTCCTCTGGGGCTTGGAGCTTCTTCTCCATAGCTTAGAAGCTGGCCATCCACCGCCACGACACACTTGTGTTTCGCAGCCAACATAGGATCCTCCCTCACCATGTGTCCTCTTCTATTGCCACTGGCTCCTCCCCTACCACTACTCACTTCTATTTTGTTGCCAATGCAAGTTCCTCCCTAGCCATACGCCCTCTTTCGATGCCGAAGGCTCCTCCACTACCACCATAGAATCTTCCATCCCCATGCATCCTCTTCCATCACAATAGGCTCCTCTGCCACTGTTGCACATTTCTCTTCCCCACTGCCACCTTCTCCTATCACAAGATCTTCTTTTGGCACTAGCTCCTCTTACATGTAGGTTGTTTGATTTTTTATATTTTTAAATATAAAAATTATAATTTTTTTGATAGGTCATAAGTTTAGTCAAGATTTTCAGCTGCTGATGGAAGTGTGACTGAACCGTAGTTAGGTCCAAGTTTTGGTTACAACTAAAACCTGATTGAGACCGTGACTACTGTCCTTAGTTGTAAGGCCTCCAAGGTGCTTAGCAGTCGATCGATTTACTCCTCCCGTAGAGTGATCCTCTGCATGTGGGTGCCATGTCTTTCTGCCATCTTCAGACCCCTGTTGATCCTCCCTGCTTGAATCCTTTCCCGTGTTTGCCCCAACAGCAGCCCACGCGGACACGATCCCTCCGGCGGAGTCTCTGCTTTCCAGTGCGTTGCGCCATGCTCTTTTCCCGTGCACATCAAGAATTTTCATGCCACGTCTCAGGCACCTGCCGGCACATCCTGTATTTTCCTCGTGCGTGATGCTTTGTAACACAGCACAAGCCTCGCACGGATTCCCGCTCGAGATCCTACTAGTGGTGCGGATCCTTTCCGAGACAGGATCCGAAGACTTTTGGGGGCTGGGGGTGGGTAACCCCGCATCTCTCTCTCTCTCTCTCTCTCTCCCCCTCATCTGCCGACAGAAGTTTCCTCTACACGATATCCCCGGTCATAAGATTCTGAAGGCTAATTTGACTAAAGTTTTCATTCGTTGATTTGCAACGGGGAGAGAGAGAGAGAGAGGGAGAGAAAGGTTGTCTGAGGAGGCGAGGGCTTACGATTAGCCGTGCGATGGGAAGACCCGACCAGGGGATTTTAAGGACGAGGGTGGGGCCCGTCGAGGCCAGCGAATGGACGGTGATGGTCGAGTTGTTTTCTGTTCGATTGCCGGACGGATATGGTCCCATGCCAGTTGAGCGTTGACCCATGCTCCATCCCCGCACGCACGACCCGGTGTACGGTGGCTGGACCACCTAGGATCCTGCCGGCGGCTATTCGGGATCCAATCCTGGACGTCCGTTCCGCCACCGTCGGCCCTTCCGCACGTGCGTTCGGATTTGCACATCCTCTGCACTAACGTGCGCTCCCCTTCTTCCCCCGCTCCCAATAAGTAGTTCATAGGGGTTACTCTGGTCCGCCCCGCCATTGCTGCTGCTGCTGCTGCTGCTGCTCTCTCTCTCTCTCTCTCTCTCTCTGGGGTTCTTTCTGTATTGGAGGAGGGGAGAGAGCAATGGCTGGCGCTGTGGCCTCGACGGAGGGAACCTTCGACGTGGACAAGATGAGCTACGAGATATTTTCCATCCTGGAGTCCAAATTCCTCTTCGGCTACGACGCGCCACCGTCGGCGCCGCCGCCCTTCTGTTCGGGGAGAGTCCGGATCCTCTCCGTCGACGCTGGCGGCGCCACCGACGGCCTCCTCGCTGCCGCCTCGCTGGCTCGCCTGGAGGCCTCCCTTCAAAAGCTCTCCGGCGAGTCGGCCGCGCGGATCGCCGACTTCTTCGACATCGCGGCCGGCTCCGGCGCCGGCGGCATCCTGGTCGCTCTCCTCTTCACCTGCCGCGCCACCGACGGACGCCCCCTCTACACCGCCGCGGAGGCCCTCGATTTCCTCTCCCACAACCGCCAGGTCCTCCTGCAGAAGGGGAAGAGGAATAAGGGGAGTGGATTCGCCGGGATATTCCGGAGGAAGAGGGAGTCCGGAGAAAAACTGGGGAGGGTCTTCGGGGAGGCAACTCTTCGGGAGACGGTGAAACCAGTGCTGATCCCCTGCTACGACCTGGAGACGAGGGCGCCGTTCCTCTTCTCCCGCGCCGGTGCCGTCGAGACGGACGGCTACAACTTCCTCATGCGGGACGTCTGCAGCGCCACGCTGGGGCCAGCAGAGATACGCTCTGTGGACGGGAGAACAGCGATTGCCGCCGTGGACGGCGGCGTGGCCGTCGCTAATCCCGCTGCCGCCGCCATTACACACGTCCTCAACAACCGGATGGAGTTCCCCTCCGTCGCCGGGGCGGCGGACCTCCTAGTAGTCTCCCTCGGAAACGGGGAATCCTCTGCTACGCCGCCGGCCGGTCGCCGGCGGCGGCGAAGGTCCATGCCGTCATCGTCGGAGATGGTCAAGATCGCCGGAGAGGCCGCCTCCGACACGGTGAGGAGTTCCCACCGCCTGCACCGTTCCATCATCGCCCCTCTTCCTTCCTTCGTTCCTTCCTTCGTTCCTTCCTTCATTCCTGTGTGTTTTCCTCTGTGTTGAATGCTCGCCGAATGCGCGCAGGTGGACCAGGCGGTGGCCATGGCCTTCGAGCGCAACCGCACGGCCAACTACGTCCGCATCCAGGTACGGCAGATTAAAAGATCAATCCGATCCCCAGCGAATCCTTCCCTCCCCCTCCCGTCGTCGAGAGCGAGCAAGATCGATGACGAGTGTTGATCCCTCCAGGCCCGCGTGGGTGATCTCGGCGGGTTCCGATCCTCGGAGGCCCGCAAGCTCCAGGCGGCGGCGGAGGAGCTACTGGAGCAGAGGAACGTAGCCTCCGTGCTCTTCCAGGGGAAGAGGCTCTCGGACAAGTCCAACGCGGAGATGCTCGACTGGGCCTCCGCAGAACTCGCGAGGGAACACGAGGGGCGGAAGATCATCTGCCCTCCCCGGAGCTCGCCGAGATCCGGCTCCACCTCGAGGACCACCTCCCCCGTGGCGGTCGCGTCCCCCCGGTGAGCGGAGTCCGGCAGACTTGGCCCCGCATCTGTAAGTATCCCCCCACTCGCAGATGGAAGAAGCCCTCTTGCTCTCGATTGATCTCCTCGGTGACGAAAACATGCCCGCGCCACTACTCTCTCTCTCTCTCTCTCTCTCTCGCTCGCTCGCTCGCTCGCCGTAGCCTCTCCGCCGCGGCGGTGAGGCTACGGCGGCGACGGCGCCTCCCGTCTACGCGGCAGGAAGCTGGCAGGACAGCTGTAGGCAGCAGGCCAAGCGCAGGAATTAATGATGGGGGGAGAGAGTTGATGGACGTGGCTGACCATAATTGAATTCCCTCAGCCACCACCGTTGACTGTACCCTGTGTCCCCCCGCCCCCCGCCATATAATAACATCACGTGAGTGTGGGCCACGGTCGACTGTCGGTTAGCAGGGGAATATCGCACGCAGCCGTCAATCGGGCAATCCCCTTTACTGTGCGAATAGTTCCGCCCCCCAATCTTCCCAGTGTACGAACGAGCACGTGCGAGAATCCCCGCCCGGGCAGGGCCAGTCCCCTTTACTGTGCGTCCCTGGGCTCTGGGCTTTTACCTTGATACCCTTGAGATTTTTCATTTTCGCAGCAGGCATCGCTGAATAATTCGTTGGCGTTTTGTTGAGTCAACGCCAGAGAGTCAAAACATTATGCATTCAAAGATCACGGGGAGGCCCATTGTGGTGCTCGCATGCTTTTTTGTCCAAGATTGCAAAGCATGACTTTCATGAATATTAGGCGTGAAGATTTGTCCTTGTGATGTTGATTGCCTACCAAACCTTTTTTTTTTGTAAATACTAGGAAAATTGCATCCTCATCAAGACGCTGCAATATTTTACATTTAATAACTGTTTTTAAGGCGGCAAAAGGTGATGACATTAATATCAATTTGATAACATTAATATCAAAATTGAATATCGATATTTTGAAGTTTCTTGTTTTCTCGTCTCCCATTTATATTCTGAAGTAGTAATAGCTGCAAGTCTTTTCCAAAAATACTGACAACCTCTCCAAAATATTTTAATTCTTAGACATCAGCCTTCTGTGGTTGGAATGACATTTAAGAACAGCAAATTTTTTGTGCACGCTTCATGTATTTTTAGTAACCTACCAGCACTTACAGGGTAATTAGCCCACCGAGGAGCTGGGTGGCAGTTAGCTAGTAATGAGGGTTTACCAAGTTTTTATCTCTAAAAAAAGTAACAAAGGGTCAACGTCCAAGAACTCAAATATTTTCACAGAATTATAAATGACTGGCATCAAGATAGTCAAAATTTCTTATTTTCATCAAGAACACGAGGAGAAAAAGAACGCCAGGAAGGGGGCTTCTCTGAACCTGGAGGTCACAGTGAAAACAAAAAAAGTCAAGTACAATTCACTCAGTCAAAGGAGCAAATTTGGAACTTCCACCTTTAGAAAAAAAATCAAAAAGAAATGCACAATCCACCCTAACTTGTCTGCTGCAGCCACAATTATATATGACGATTTACAGTTCTTACCCCCATTTCAATAACCAGATCTGTAGATGATCCTTCAATTGGTCCAGGTGATCATCAGCCCACTGATCTGCACAAGGGTGGCACTCTGATCTCCGACCAGAAAGAAGACAATCAACTGAGTCCATAATTCGAAATCGTCAGGCAATCCGACCTACAACTCCAGGGCCAATCATCCATGACAACTCTGATCTAGAATTCAGATTTCCAAAGCTTCAGCTTTAGGTGGCCTGGTTCTCTGATTGACTTCCTGACAGTGCACGGAAGGGAATGATTATCCTGGCTGCAAAGAAGGCAGCTGATCCTGACTTCCGCTTTCTTGCTGACCATGGCCACTGCCAGCAGCTCCGGCCTCTGGGTCCTCCCTGGGCGGGCCTTGGCGTCTGTGCCCGCCATTCTGGGAGACGGTAGCAGTGGCCCGTAGTCTCCTTCTTGTCCTCCATCTCAGGAACTCCATGAGTAGCGAAGAGGAACAGATGGAAATGCCAAAGCCAATAAAAGAGGAGAGCAGCACAGAGAGAACAGCCGCCACTTCAAGCTGCAGCCAAAATGAAGAAAGCACACAGGTCACGTTGATCTTGAATTTGAAGGACAGGACTCCTACCATATTTATGATTGGGGGATTAATGCTGAATTCTTACCACGTCGTAGAAGATGTGGGCAAAAAGGATGATGGCCGCAAACTGAAATGAAGCGAAAGCCCAGATGTAGCTCATGCTCACTGGAATCAAACGTAGATGTAAATTAAGAAAAAAATATAAAGAGTAACCATTATTAACAAGAAAAACTAACCAAATATGAATCCAAAAG
Organism: Spirodela polyrhiza; assembly: GCA_024713555.1. Taxonomy (NCBI): domain Eukaryota; kingdom Viridiplantae; phylum Streptophyta; class Magnoliopsida; order Alismatales; family Araceae; genus Spirodela; species Spirodela polyrhiza. The sequence continues at coordinate 3,652,125 of CM046539.1, forward strand.
CTCATTGTCAAAATCTCTAAAAATCAATTAATTTTCATCAAGAAAAATGTATATTCTCGTTTTCTTTAGAATTACTTAGTTAGTTATGTGCAATCCATTTGACTGTCGACTTAGTTGGATGATAGGTGACTAGAGAATATTTTTGGCGTAAATATTATATTTTACGCGTGTTGCATATTAGTTTGAAACAAGATGCCAGAGAAACAGAGAAGGCGTTTTCTTGCCACGTTTAGAGCATTGACATCACCGTTTTCTGTTACATAAAATGTAGAATTTCTTTGTTGGGATGCTAGGGTGGAATCAAAGAGGAGGTGGGGGGCGTAGCGTTCCTATCGTAGGCAAGAAATATCTTATGACACAGAAAGTACCATCAACGAGACAAGGCATAAATCTATGCACATGAATAAAAGTTTACAAGAAACACGTTCCTCAACTTTCCAATTACATTTCCTGCTGAAGGATTATCACGTGGAAACAAGGCAAAATGTACAGTATCTTACCCATTGTTGAAGCTATCATGGACGAGAGAAGACCCAAAGCAAAGGAGAAAGGCAAAGAGAGAGCAAGAGCACGGGAACCCATGTTTGTGACCTGTTTCCATTGGAATTCTAAATCTGTTTACAGAAGTATAACTAAACGAAATAGTTAAATATATACATCATGACATGCAATAGATTCTTTACCAAAAGTTGCTCAAGAAAGCAGAAGTATGCTAGCATGCTGACAATGACAAGAACTGGTATATCCTGCAAAACCCTGCCAAGGATGAGGGATGAGAAAATAGAAAAAGTTAGCTTGACTACCAGCATGCACATGGAACCAAGTCATTGAAAGAGCATGATAGGTGTCCCATTTACCTCAAAACACCATGAAATAAGAGATTTTTTTATCACATCTTCAACATGATTCCTAAAAGTGTATCAACAAAACAGGTTCTCACTCAAGCATTTCGAGTATTACAGAAACTTTGGTCCTTTTCAAAGGTGGAGAGGGAAGAGCCACATGACCCAACAGCCCACTTTCCATGTACACGAATGATTTCATTTATGAACTTTCTTCTTACGGTAACATCTGTTCTTGTTAAGCCTGGAGCTAGAATAAGGTTTCCAGAGGACAAATTTCGGTATCTGACCCATGAAACAGATCTGCATATGCCTCTAAATGAGAAATAAATTAAGCCATTACAAGATATCAAATCCCATTTCCGACATCCATGGTGATATTAATCTCCGAAAATTAAGGGCCACAATGTGGCTTCCTCACCATCCACTGGTAAAATTTATTTTCTTCTCCTGTTTTGGGGAACATAAAAATTGATAATTAAAAGGCCAACTGAAAAGAGCTTGATCGGAGAAAAAGCGTTTCCCTCCTATGGATAGAGGTTACACTCACAATTTAAGAATGAGAAGAAGGTAACCAAATTTCCTCTATTAAATAAATCCATCCTTCAGTTATGGTACCCATGATATCGGATATCAAAACATTGACTTCTGGTAACCACTGCCTTTCCTAACATAGAATTTATAGTAGATATTCACTCAAGAGAAGCTAACTTAAACTCAAAGAACTATATACCTACAATAGTTTATGCAGTTTACACAAAACAGCGGAGGAAGATAATAACTAAATTGTAGACGAAAACTCTCACAAAGCAAAGAGAAAAATGATAAAAATGTCCAACCCCTTCTTTCTAGAACAAGTTTTTGATGTCTGTATCTTAATTGTTTTTCGTGGAAGAAACTCTATGCCATCAATATCTTGAAAAGAATATCAAATCTCAATCAGGAATGAACGTGGAACAACCCATCGATTCTTCTTCTCATACCTCTGTCGGCCTGGCACTCTTTGACGGACACCAGTTGTTGGCTGTCTACGACCAGAGAGGGTCTGTATTCTTGTTAATGTTACAGGTAGATTCTGAACTTCCTGCTTGCAGACGTCGCACGTCTTGTTGCCCTTAATGCTGAACCATTTCACTGCGCATTCCTTGTGAGCAAGGGCTAGCTCACCCTTGCAGCTGCACTCCATCTTGAGAGTTTCCCCTCCCTCTGCTAGTTCAACGAAGCATATCCTACATACTGCATCTTCCTCGAGAATGTCTTCACCATCATCTTGAGTTCCTTGAAGAATAACAAAAATGTAACAAGAATCATTGGCTGACTGAAGCTTGAATCTTCGCAGAATGAATAGTATGCTTTCAAGAGATCACATAAACAGAAATGTACACGACCATACAAGAGCTTTATACTAAGTAGAATATGGAGGAATAAGTACCAGCATCTGACAATACGTTGTCACTTGTAGAGGAGGCATGCGCGCCAATAGGACGTGGAGTAGCTGGAATCACACGGATCCGCCCTCCCAGGGAATACATGCGGTGCAAGGTTCCACCTTTCATACTCCCAGGGACTGACATCGAACGTCTAATTTGATTACCATTTCTGGCCTCTGACATTGACTGTCTAATGTGACTCTTCACTTCAAATTTCTGCAAAGAGCATATATGTAGCAAATAGGCATCAATTAGGTAAGAAACTTCATTGAATCAGAAGAACCCATTTCATTAATAATCAGAGGGAGAAGCATGTCGCTTGAAGAGTAAATCCATTAATTAGAACCCATTTCCACAGAAAAGAATGGGAAATATGGAGCTTTTAAAAGCATACGCTTCAATGAGAAAAATTCATTTATAGGAGAAATGACAGAGGAATGTGGAACTTTCGAGAGTGGAAAGATAACAGAGTAAGCCACGTCAAATGCTCACAGAAAAAATCATGGAGTAAAAAGATTTAAATGTTAAGGGCTTTAAAAACAGAGTACATCACTGCCCCACCGAGAGACTAATGATTAGACTACCCTCTCTACATGATTCCATAAAAATTACCCTAACAGATAGAATGAAAGCACCCAGTTTTAAATTGAATTCTGAATGCTAAACACTGGACCTTAGCTGACCTCCCGCTCAAATAGAAAACCGCAACACTGAATGAATAGGAAGAAAGATCTGATTCTCATTAGGGCATGACAGACGAACTGTTTTATCCTGAAACTTTCATCAAAATCATCTCTCTCTCTATCATTTCGTGTTCCAGGTGAAGGGTCTTAACATGTAACTCTTGGACCAAAGCAGAGTTCCAGATTGAATACTAAAACGAGGAATCCCATCAGTAAGAATGATAAAACAGTTCAGGATAAAACACCCCTAGAAAAATGATAGAGTCCATGCAAAATTGAGTAAGGGAAGCTCATATTTGGCATTGAAACATTATAATTGAGTAGAGTCCATGCAGGCCATCTTGGAGAAAGCTCATACTATTTCATTTTATTTGTTAGCATGTTTCTATCATTTTGTATTATTGAACTCAAATGTCAAACCTTTGTCCTTGAGGAGAATACTCGTATTAAAGAATTCTACAACTCGCCTTTTACCAAAGCACTTTCAGTAATTGACAGTACTAACCTCACAACATCCACTGTTGATATAATGCTATCATTGGGGGGCCTTCCTAGTTTAGTACTTTCAAGCTTGACGCGATGTACAAAATGTGACAACGAGATTATGGCCTACGTCACTCGTATAGTTGATTCTTCAATTTACGCTGAATTTCTGCCTCAAAAGCATGCATACATTGGTGTCATAATGATGCATATTTAGTAGCAATGATGAACGCATCCTTTTTCTTCATTTTCCTATTCCAGAACGTACACAATATTCCATTTTTCAAAGGCGCTTAAGAGCTCTGGGAGGGTTTCAGAACACCATTGGAACGACTGTAATGAACTTCCTGTGCACGGGGATTCGGAGCACAATCTGGAGAACGAGGTGATTTAGGAAAACACCACAGAGCTTTCAATTCATTCTCTCCCCACATCTTTCTCACTCTTTTTCTGGCCCATGTCCCTATGAACATCGCAGCCACTAGCTCTCGTCATCTTCTTCATCAACAACCTCAGCATAGCTGGCTCATCCATATCAGGGAAGTATCTTGCAGAAACAGCCATAATAATCTGTCTTGTCCCATGAAGTCATTTTTTGTTCAACGAAACCAACACAATGATTTAGTAAAACCTTATGTCTTTCACATGAAGTTTCTTCCAAATATCTTACAGCTGGTGCTAAAATCATCTCCACTTTGGTGATCCACTGTCAACCACTCAGTCAACAATCCTGCCTCATCTTGCTGTTTACTATGTTATTCATCCCCCCATCAAACTATGGCATTGCTATTACTGAGATTCATCACCGATCATCTAGTAAAAATATGGGATAAGACTACTTCCCCTACATCTCAGATTAAAAATGTATTATCTGATGATAGCTGATGAGGAAATCAGACTTAGCCATGCACCAATCAAGGAAGCGCATAGTTAGATTGGGTGAATAACTTAATGGGCCTTCTTTTGCTGATTTTCTTAGGTTATTAAGTCAAGGTTTAACTTTGACTATTTCGGTCGGTTCTAGAGGAATTTGAGGTCTATGAAAGACCCTAGAATATCCCAACCGTCTTCACCACTTTTTCGGAGCATTTGAGGCCGAAATTCCACCCCATTAGTTATGGACGCTGTTGGGATTTCAATGGCCCCATATTCTTTCTATAATTAAGAGTCTGAACGAAGAAAATTATCCTCCTAGCTCTTTCCCCAAAAGGTTTTGAAGGTCCTTCTCCGTTGGGAAATTGGGTTCCCAATGCGTGAAGTTGAGGGTTAATTCATCCTTATTTAATTTCTACATTCCTTTAGGCTATGTGGGATCTCTACACCTCTAAGAGGAACATAGTTGATTAGCTGTCTACTCCACAATCATCAGCCACAAGTCCTTTGACTACGAGATCAAGGTATAATCATTTTCAATCCTATTTTAGACCACTCATCCAATTTGCTAGTTATCTTAGTGATGCTTGTCTCTACGTTCCCACAAGCTCCAGTGCCTCATCTCCAACTCTAGGCCACCCTAAACACATCATAAACAAGTACTCTAGTTAGAGGACGTTTCCATGCTTCTCAAGATCTTAGTCTGGTTTTGAAACCAAGGCAACCTACTATTGACCCTAACTGCAATCATAGTCTTAACGTGACTATCCAAATAGGATATGCATTTAAGTTGCCCACCCTTCATTTAGATTAGCATTTGATGATTTATCCTGAAATCAGTCACATGCGTGGTGTATCCCACATGAAAAGCATTATTAACTAGCGCAGTCAAAAAGAAGAAGAAAAGAAGTTGAACTAGCCAATAAAGTCCAATTCCAAAATTTGGGGCTTTCTCCTCTAAAATGTGCTTCATTTAGTAAAAGGTACCACATCCTTCAGCCCAAAAGCAATGATTGAAGGCCAACAGGTAAGTATGTATCAGCAGATGTAATCGGCATGGGAAACTTACATCCAATCTTGAGAGATCGATTGCGTGCCCATCCTGTTCAGGCGCATGATCGGCACCTGTAACTCGTGTGACAGGCAGAGAAAGCGTTCTTTTTGTCTTTCCAGACAAAAACACCCGAGTGAGAGAATTTGACTGTGAAGTCGAAGGCCTATCCTGAGATTGCTCCAGAGGAGATGCCCCAGAAGCGAGCAGACCAGCCTTTTCACTATCGAGGGACAAGCTTTTCATTGCAAAGCTCCTCTGCAGATTAAAGCTTCTCACAGATCCCTTCGTTCTAGTGGAATTGGGTCGAGGAGGCAATCCTGATCGTGTGGATGTCGGAGTGGCCAGAGACGGAGTGCTGACTCTTGTGGTTGCAGGCAATGGGCTTCCTGACGGCCTTGCAGGTATCTGTAATGTGGGCAAGTTTGGAGACCGCCTGGACCTTGCAGCTGGCTGAATCTCCCCACCATTGTGCTCATCCAGGTTCGATGCCTGCAAAGTCATCAAGACCCTTTGGTCAAACCGATTCAAGAATGAGCAGCAGAAGCTAATCCGTCGATGTCCATCTTATAGAATCATCCACAGAGTATGCACTGCAATTAGCGTGAACATAGCTCCTAAGAGCACAAAAAGATTGCCAAAAATATAAAGGAGACTTAGAAAGAGGTTAGGACGCAGAGATTGAATGAACTAGCCTTGCAGGTGTGGCTACAAGGAAGTACTGCATGAGCATCTGTCACAATCATAACATGTCGAAACTCTTCCTTATTAAAAAAAACTAGGCAAAAAATAATAATAATCATCGAAATAAAGGTCATTCACAAATCCTTTCTTTCAGAAGAAAGAACATAAAACAGGCCTGTGGATGCAAAGATTTCCCTCTCCCGAGAAATAAATCAATAAATTACTCAGCAGAGTCCTCCACCAGAGCCACACCTGGAGCGGCGGCAAGAAAGGAAGAAGGGAGAAAGAAAAAAAAGGAACACTGATGGGGGCAGCAGGACAAAAAGAAGGCTCACCTCCGGGCCGTCCAATCTGACGGCGGTCTCGGCGGGAGCCCCGGAGCTCTCCATCGCGGGCGCCAGCCAAGAATTCACCTACGAGCCACGTCAAGCGCCGACGAGGTCGCCGGGATCATGAAAACGAGCACGCAGACCCCTACTGCTCACGATCGCCGCTCTGCTTCTTTCCAAGAAGAAATTCCCTCCTGTGTGCCGCCCCCCAACAACGGCATCTGCTGTGACTGAGGCAGGCAGCGAAATCTCAGCTGTTATCGGGTTCCTTCCGATTGGGGAAGGAACGGATGGAGCTCGATTAGGTGCCCGGCTCAGGTCGACCTCTATTGGCCGACCCTCCTCCAACGGGGAGTGTACAGGGGATCTAACGTAGCGAGGAGGAAAGCTGGGACCTTGAATGGCCGCGCCGCTCCTCCGCCTGAGAGTGCCTACAAATCGCGTTGGTGTCCCGTCATGGTCAGTTACGATGCAACGGTACGCATCCCTCCGATCGACTTGTCAACCAAACTATATTTTAATCAAGTGGAGACAGAATCATTTTACAAATTTATATACATGAAAATAATAATAATAATAATAATATTCATGCGCCTTAACAGACGAGCTTAGAGCTTAACCACTCCACTGCATCTAGACGAGCCCAAGACTAGAAGATCTTGTCGGATGATCTGCGAGAGCTTAACCAAGGATTGACGAGCATGAGATAGAGTTAAGATTAGACGATCTAGCAGTGAGATCTGCTCGGAGATTAGAAGCCCCTCGGGAGCATCCGCCTGCTATTAACTGGCATATTGGCGGTCACGGTCTATGAATACGAAAAAGTCAAACGAGTTAGAAAGCAATCTAATAGTTTCTGGCCTCGTGTGGCGTCACGACCCCCCCCCAACAGCCTCTTCCGAAAGTCAAATGAGTGAGAAAGCAAGCAATCTGATAGTCATCAGCATCGCCCCCCTTACCCCAACAACGGGCAGAAGGCTGATATTTTCAGCCTCGCCTGCGCAAGCACAGAGCACGGCAAAAAGTCAGACGACATACGATGACGCAAACACAAGCTCTGGTCTGTGCTGGCCTCCCAGATATAGATCAAGAACACAAGTAGCAATCGCAAATGCGGCATGGAAGCCAGAAACAGCAACTAATGACTGTCAACATAATCACTCACACAGAACGAAGAGAGATAAAGAGACGGAATCTCTCTCCTCCCCTCCCCTCCCCCAACCCCATGCAAGATACCACTCACCTCAGGTACATTCTATTTTTATTTTATTTTTTTAATACATGAAGTAGTAGTTCGTAGAGGAACTGAAGGGACAGCGAGTGAGCCCGGCTCAGCCAGTAGCGATGTTGCAGCAGACCAGCTTCAGTTCTTCAAAGCAGCTGTCAGTGATGGAGACCGCAGCCAGATGTTTCCATATCTCCCCCTCCGTAGCCTTGTCGAGGTCCCCCTGATCGTTGAACACCAGGTGACCCCCACACTCCCAAGCCGCAAGGTGGGGCTGGCCGGGTTCCAGAACCTGGCCAGCCAAGCCATGAACGCCATCGGAGATCAGTTCTGGCCCCTCACGGGCAGGAAGCCTCCAGCAACCAAATATTTCCTAAGCAGAGGGGAAATTATAGGACTCCACACCATTAGAACTCGAAAGCGTTTCTACGTTTACCTGAGGAAACAGGAAAATCTTCAACCCAAAGTCGGAAACCAGCAAGCTGAATTGAGTGTTTTCTCTCTCTAGATGAGAGCAAATCTCACTAACTGTGCCGGCGAGTGATTTGTGTTCCTTGCCGATGAACACCAGTGCCCTTGTGGGGTAGTCCGCAAGCTCACAGATTTGCATGCCTCCTTCCTCACCAAAGAATGGAATAGTAGGCGTGAACTCCACAGGAAATGGGTTTGGGAAGTAGCAGGCCTGCAGATCGGGATCACTAGCTTATCACGAACAGGAGTAGCAATCTAATTTTCTTCAAGTGGCAACAATACATCACCAACACATCCCATTTATTTTCAGTAAAGAATTACCACGAATAAACCACCTATGTTGATAATCCGTGATAATAATCCAAAAATGTTGTCAGTCAACGCACGTTATACAAGAGACAGAGAGCCAATAGAGTATGTAACCTAGCGACATAATATCACATAGTCAGCGATATCTTCTCCAACTAGATATGATGGCTAACTTCCTGGATTTTGAATGTTTCGTCTGCAGTGAGGACTATATTTCAAAGATGTGCCAATGTGAGGAAAAGTTATGATCGTCTAATTTTGATAGTTTAAGGAAATATTATCTAGAGCAGTAAAAATTAGCAAACATGATGAGCCAAAAAAAAAGCGATAAGAATTGGTGGGTATTCACTCTGACAACTCTGTCAAAACCACGTTAAATGTAAATTCAAAAGTGGAAGAGAAGCAGGAAATCAACCATGATGGGGTAGGATCATTTTACCTGAAAGTACAGGTCAGAACTCGAGGAAGGATGGTCATAGAATGCATAAAAGGTGTTGTTCTTTACTTCGGATGAAAACCGAAGGACAAACTCCAAGGATTTCTTGTCAGTAGCATTTGGTGGATGATATAAATTGCAAGGTACCATGAAGATATGTCCATACTCAACGGGGTTCGCCTTCAATGCAATAAATAAATAATGACAAGTTAAGAATCTAAATGCACTGTGCGAAAAGTTAGTTCTCTTATTCACATTAATAACAGTAAGATGCCATCTTTGGAAGTGGAGATCCTCACATTAATAACAATGAACATGCTATCCAGTGGAATCGTTGCTGAAGAGACAATCTCAGGACTGTCCTTATCTCCGTCTGCAACACAGAACAGTAGATCCTCAAAATCAGGCTTCCCCCGGTTAAATTTTACACAGCCTGTTCGATTCATTTTGGTCTGATGCTCTTTAAAGGAGTTCATATTCCAACTCTCGTTCAACAGGACGATGAAACTTTTTCCTCCAACGACGACCTATACAATCATCAACAAGACCTCAGAAAAATTAAAAATCATTTCTCAGGCAAATCCACGCGTCTGGAGAATACTACATTTAGATTTATAATCAAAAGAATACCTTGGTTTCACAGGAGCTCACATCATAGCTGAAAAGGCCTTTCACTGCACGATCTTCCCACTGCAAAAACAATCACAAGAAAGAATGACAAAAGAGTAGGCCGTTGGAAGGTAAATAGATGATAGAGAACCTCGTACTCACTGCTTGCGGCCCAAGAAGACATAAGGCTCAGTCTACTATGCCCAACCCTCCCCTCTTCTCTCCTCGTCTCACTCGCTCTGGCCATCTCACCCTCTTCGGCTAACTTCCCCCCTCTTCTCTCCCCAGGTGCGCCGTCACCCGACATCCCTCCTTCTTGCAGCTGCTGCAGACCCGTCTTCTCCCCTTTTCCATTCTCGCCCTCTTTTCTCTATAATCACTGGGCGGTTCAGGGAGATATCCTTCTCCTTCGTATTTGATTTTTCATTCTGCATCTACTCTTCCTGCTATTCTAACGCACTCTATGTCTCATCTCTCACTTTTTATAGTCTTGTTCCTTCTTCACTTCATCCACTACACTTCCCTATTACCCCTCCATCAGCATCACCATATTTCCTTTTGCACTTCCCCTCGTACCCCACAATCTCCCCATTTCCTTTTAGTTTCAATTTCAGAACTATTTGATGAATAGTAAAAGAGAGAAGCAAAAGGCATGAAAATCAGGAAGATTTACCTGTGCAAGAAGAAGAGTATCCAGTAAACATTGTTCCTCACTAGCACGTGGAAAACCCAGACACCAGTCACGATCAGAAATGTTTGATTTACCAAACCAGAAGACAGGAACCCTTGCATCTACAAGAGTCAAACATGATTGGGAACATAATAAAATTTACATGCTGATGAGATATATAAACAATAGAATAAACATTAAAATTAGGGAAAATGCATAAAATCTACACTATTCTGACATGCACACAGAACATTGCTTTTCTCATTCACCTCAGCATAAAAAAAAATTCATCTTCACACAAGTCTTAAAAAGATGAAGTGGTAGGAAGGAGTAAATGAACGACGTCATAGAAAAAAAGGTTATGATCAAATAGAAAAGAATGACATCTACAAGCTAAAATCATATTACAGTACAAAGAAAAAAAGTCCTTGCTGAAGCAGTTCTTCCTAAAACTTTGAAATTAAAACTTTCTTCACATCAGAAAATGTATGGAAAAACAATATCGACACAATCACTATCTGAGGGCAGCAAGGCTCATTTAACAATATCCATATAGTTTTTATAATAAAATGATCAAATTCCTTTTGCCACGTGCATTAGAATGAGGAGAATTATTAGTTACTCCAAGAGAAATACTCCCCAAGTCAGGATAAAACGTAAAAGGGACATCTCCCAAACTAAAAGCACAAACGAAAGAAATTATTTTAAATTGTTTCTAGAATTTTGCATTTATTCATGACACTCGACCAGAAAAAGAGTCATCCAAATGTGTATCAAAATTAGAATTTCGGGTTTAATTCAAAGCATCAAATTTTAAAAGGTATTTCATAAATTAACGCAACAGTACAAAGTAACCTTTTAATTTAAATAAATAACATGTATCTGATGTGATTCTATTTTGCAAAACTTCTCCACTCTTCATCAGCATTTCTATATTATAATATAATTCTTCAAAAGTTAGTTTTGTTCGGTGGTGACTGGAAATGATTATTAAATGCCAATATGAAGTTTAATCAACTGCATTCGTCTGTTTTCCTAGATAAAACAATATTTTTCCCGGAACAACAAAGGTGAAATGTATGTAAAGCGTAACCTACTTGACATCAAATTTCCCAAAAGGAAAGTGAAAGAAAACAAAGGAATTTTCCACCCGACAAAAGAATCGACAAGAACGGAATTTAGAAGAAAAGATGGAGATATAAACTTAGTTCACAAGATCTTCCATGAGTCAACCATTTTCCTCCCATCTACAGCTGGATCCCTGAGAATAAAGACCACCTCCTATTTTTTAATGAAGCGTTCAACTATTTTACAGGCCATAAGAGGGAAAGATCAAAAATTGTAAGAGCCCAAATGGAATATTAGAAAAATTGAAAGGTAATGAACATTACAATTTTCAAGACGTTCCCAAAGTAAAACTTAACTGACTAGAGAGGAAAATATATCCGATACTGTTCACAAATCATCTCCAACATGAACCATCCAATTCATGATCATTTTTAAGTCAGACCCCTTCAAAGCCATTTCAGAATTAAAAATCCCACTAAGTGGCATTCAACCAAAGGCAGGAAAGTATTAAGCACAACAACAACTTAAATAGCGAGTATTAGTACAACAACAATAATGCATGTAAACGGATTCGGCAAACATGGATCAGAGTTGGACCAACCTCGAAGGAATGCTTGTCTCGACTGTTCTGAGCTTTTGTTCTGCCTCACACGAGGATAATCACCTTCAAACTCTACTGAGACCATTCTTACAGATGCTTGAACAAATCAACAGCTAAACAAAAACTCACAAAAAACTAAACAGGCAGATTTCAATACCCCCCACCAGCAAGGAAGGTCAAATCTGCCGGATGCCCACCAGCAGACGGTAGGGCACCCCGACCACCATGGAAGGAAGGGGATGCAATCAAAAACTTAGGGCAACCTTGGATGCATCTTATTCCCCTTCTGATGTTTATGCGGGTTTTTTCGCTTAGAGCCGTGGTTGAATTTCTTAAGCCAGCCCTAATTGGACCAGCTATCCCAAGAAATCACAAGGTGCCTGGAGATAAATGCAATCAAAATTAGCAATTCAATTCCCGATCAAAGATTCTAAAGCAAAGAAAGCCTCCCTTCCTGTATAATACGCATGAAGCGGGATTTAGATCAGAGAGTATCAAACAATGAAGAGAATCTAAAAATATTTTTTCATTCACCGAAAAATAATAAACAACGAACTACGTCATTCTCCCCAGACCAAAACCAAGGACAAGACAGTGGTTTATTTAATAACTTTCCACGTAACCTACCACCGACGCAGCACGAAAATAGGAAAGCAAAATCTCGGTTGTTCACTCAGGGAGACATCCAAACCAGAAAATTATCTTTGGTTCGAGTGCAAGAAGAAAAGAGATAGTTATCGGCACATCGACGATTACGAAACTTACCACCGGGCAAACAGTCTACCAAGAAAAGGACTGGAACAAAGCCAGAATTACCCTACCAACTGGCCACAAACAAAGGGGGAAGAGGCGTCTTCACAATAACATCACTCCAGATCGCCTCGAGGGCGACTCATGTGATCAAAATATCTTTCAAGGTAAGCAACCCCCAATCTTACCCGCATAAAAGAAGCAAATGCTCGCGGTTTCCCAGCCCCGAACAGTTAATTGCCCGCCACCGACGCAGGAAAGGGAATTTCCTTTACCCAATGGCCGACCAGAGTATAAAAATCGAGGGCGAGGTGGGTGAAAGCTGGGGATTACCAGACTCGCGAGGGGGACGACAAGGGAAGGGCCGGCGTCGGGAACCTCGTCGGAGACGAAAGCAATTAGCCGCAGTCGTGTTCTCCTTGGCCGAAAGCGCCCTCCCGGGAGGTTCATTCCTCATCATCGGCGGTCTACACGTGCGACATTGCCACCTGTCAGCCACACGGTCTCTCATCGAGGAAAAGCGGGCCCCACGGTCCCACGTGCGTGTCTTGGCTGCCGCTATCCAAGAGGAGAACAAGAGGCAAAGGAAGCCGACTGAGTTCGAGGCATGGAAGCAAATTTTTAGCTTGTGGAGGGGGGATTGTAAATAACATTGAAGTGGGAGGGGGCGGGGAATGGCGGAGATTTCGGAGTCCAAACTGACATTTTTAGCTCAAAGTCCCTTAAAATATCCCAAACTTTTATGTGTACCCGATAGAGGCTGCCGAGAAAGCCAGTGAGGGGAGTATTTTCGTCTTTTATATTAGTTTAGCTTTTTTCAATTATTTAATGTGGCAGAAAAACATTGAGAACATTCGTGAATTGTCATTTTTTTAAAAGAAATAGCACTCTAATTACAGGGATTTATCAACAAATGCAATGGCATCACCATTATCTATACAAATCAAGATATCTGGAGCAAAAAACTAAATAATCATTTAAATAAGCGTTAATGGGCAAAGATTGAGGCCTACACAGCGAGAGAGTGTGGGCCAAGAAAGTGATCACAAGAGGTAGAAAAGGAAGTAGTCTGCAAGAATCGATGTGTGTCTAGAGTACATAAATGTCAACCCCACATGCAGGTTCGATGTACTGATAAAGGGTAGAGAGAGACAGAGAGAGAGGCGTCGAAGATGCGGAGAATGATTTAGTAACGAGGCCGAGTCCGAGGATTGAAGAAGAAATCAAAGTTGAGGCTCAGCCCTTATATGGGCCTAAGTGGGCTGGGCCCGTTCGTGGCCAGATCACATCCATTAACGTCTTGATTCACCTTTTTCTTGCCACAGAGGGGGGCAAGAGAGAGAGAGAGAGAGTTCCGAAAATATAAGTATACACTATCTGTGGTGTATGCTGGCCGCAGATTATTGCATGGGCCCGGGAGGCCCAAATCCAGTAGGTTCACGCCAAGTGGCTTGGCCTGAGGAAGGCATCATTCCCCCGAGATACCAAACGCTCTCTCTCCATCTTTCTCTCTCCCTGTCACTCTCCACCCGGTGGTGATCAAAGGAAAGAGGCTGAAACTACGGAGATCAGTTAAAAAGGTGAAAAATTGTCTGAGAAAATCCACAGTCGTCGGCGTCAGAACAGCGTAGAATTGGAAGCTGCGGGAAGAAGGGGGGGTGTTCTGGCTCAGCGCAGGAGCTCTCCTCGCAGCCGCCACCTGCGGACAAGGCCATGTGTCCCCACTGTAGATCCCCCCCACCTCCCCCACACACATCTTCCTCCGGCCCCCCCACCGTCGCCGCCGGCCCCCTCCTCCCCTCTAGAATAATCCTCGCGAGAAAATAAATGGCGCCGGAGGGGTTTCCGAGAGATTATTTATGGGAGGGTCTAAAGAGGGGCGGCGGCGCTCGCCGGATGAAGAAGACGCCTCCCGGAGCTTGATTTATTTACGGTTTACTCCTTTCGCCCCCGGCCCGCCGCCTTTATAAGGGAGGGATGGGGGAGTTCACCCACTCTGTCTTCTTCCTCCGCCTCGGGCTGACCCTACGCGGTTTCTTCACTAGGACGGTGAATCCCCCCCCCATCTGTGGACCTCGCCTCTGCGTCCGCGGCCGGCAGGACTGCGCCCCCCCTTCCTTCCTGTGGGGTTCTCATCGCCAAGGTACGGCAGAGGACGCCGGGAATTGGAAGGTTTTGGGGCTCCTTCAGTGGGAATCTCAGGTTTGTGGCTAGGTCTCGTTCACTTTCCTCTTTCCCACTCGGTCCTGGTCTGGTTCTTCTTCGCCGAGATCGGGGATCTTGGCGGGAGTGATCTCGAATGTGGGAGATCGTTTCGGCGCAACAGGGGATCTGCCTCTGCAGTCGGTGGTCATTTCTCCTCTGGCTGATGAAATGAAGAAGACTCGGCGGCGGAGCTCCCAGCCGATGCCCTAGTCGGAAGCCTGTAAACTCTCCTCCTCCTCCTCTCTCTCTCTCTCTCTCTCTCTCTCTCTCTCTCTCTCTCTCTCTCTCTCTCTCTCGCGCGCGCGCACGCGATAATCCTCCGATTCTGCTCGGTTTCTGATTGAAAGCCTCCGATGTTCTTCCTCACCTCTCCCCACCTGCATTTGCTTCGTTCTGCGCCCACGGAATTATGTTGAATTGTTCTTCTTCTCGATGTGCTCGCAGCGGCGCAGTATTTCCGCCTCTGCAAGTTTCGCTTCTATCGACGGACGACATGGTGGATTGAGCTATCGTCTGGCTCATCAATCTCCCGATCTGCCGAGGGTCTTCCGGGAGGGAGCCCGCCGGGATGGCGAGAATAGGGATTCCACTTCTACTGCTGCTGCTGTGTCTGGTCTTCCCCTCTTTGTTACTCGGCGCGGCGGAAAGTCAAAACGCCGTGCCCATCCTGATCAACTGCGGCTCCAACTCCACCGTCGAGGCTGGCGGCCGGACCTGGATCGGAGATTCTCTCCCCGGCGGCAACGTCACCCTCAGCTCCCCCGGCGTCAACGCGTCGGGCATTGCCGTCGGCAAGAACTTGCTGCTCGGATCTCTGTACAGAACCGCCCGGGTGTTCAACTCGAGCGCCAACTACACCTTCAACCTGTCGTCCTCCGGAAGCTACTTCCTCAGGCTCCACTTCCACCCGCTCCAGTCTGTTGGCTTCAGCTCGAACACCTCCGAGTTCGAGGTGACCGCCAACGGCCTGAAGCTCCTCTCCAGGTACAATGTCACCGGGGAGGTGGAGCGGAAGAACGCCTACTTGCAGAATCTGGAGGGGAGCAACTCGACGGCCGCGCCGGCGGCGTCGTCTTCTTCCTCCTCCCTGGTGAAGGAGTACTTCCTCAACGTGAGCTCCACCGTCATCTGGGTCCAGTTCGCGCCCTCCCCGGGCTACGTCGCGTTCGTCAACGCCATCGAGGTGGTTCCCATCCTGGATGCCCTCTTCTCCGACCCCGTGACGAGGGTGGGCGGCGGCGGCGCTGCCGCCGCGAGCGTCGACCGGGGGATGGAGACCATGTACCGGGTGAACATGGGGGATCGCGAGGTGGAGGCGGAGCGAGATCGGGGCCTGTGGCGGAGCTGGGAGACGGACATCAAGTACATGTTTTTCTCCCGGGCGGCGAAGACCATCTCCAACTCCTCGAACATCACCTACGCCGACGGCAACCGCACCTTCATCGCGCCGCTGCCGGTATACGAGGACGCGAGGACGATGGTCAACGACGACGTGGTGGATAAGAGGTTCAACGTGACGTGGAAGTTCTACGTCGACCCTGGTTTCGACTACCTGGTGCGGCTCCACTTCTGCGAGCTCGTCTACGACACGGAGAACCAGAGGGTCTTCAGGATCTACCTCAACTTCAGGAACGCCGCCGACAACTACGACATCCTGGCCAAGGCCGGCGGCAAGGGCAGGGCCTACTGCCAGGATTTCGTCGACTCCGCGCCGGAGGAGATGAACCTCTGGCTGCAGCTCGGCCAGGACGCCGCCACCGGCGCCCAGGACACCGACGTCCTTCTGAACGGCTTGGAGATCTTCAAGCTCAGCCGGAACGGGAACCTCGCTTTCGTCCCGGAGAAGACGACCTCCGGCGCTGGGAGCCCGCCGGGAGGACGCTCCAAGCGCGAGGGGAACCAGTGGGTGCGCATCGGCGCGGGCGTCGCTTCCACCGCCGGCGCCTTGATCGTCTGCGCCGCTCTGGTTTTCTTCCTGTGTGCCCGCGCCCGCGCGCGCAGGGGCAAGGCGCCGCCGCCGGTCAAAAGAGGAAACCCCCCTCCGGCGTGGCGGCCGCTGGCCCTCAACGGCGCCCTGGCGAGCGCCGCCGCCGGCGGTGATGCCCAGGGGGCGGCGAAGGCGCCGAACAGCAACGGCGCTTCAAACAGGACCGGGAGGCGGTTTGCGGTGGCTGAGATCCGGGCGGCAACGAGGAACTTCGACGAGGCGCTGGTGATTGGGACGGGGGGCTTCGGCAAGGTGTACAAGGGCGAGCTGGAGGACGGCCGCCCGGTGGCGGTGAAGAGGGCGCACCCGCAGTCGGAGCAGGGGCTGGCCGAATTCGAGACGGAGATCGCGATGCTCTCCAAGCTCCGGCACCGTCACCTGGTCTCCATGATCGGCTACTGCGACGAGCAGCAGGAGATGATCCTGGTCTATGAGTACATGGCAAACGGGACCCTCAGGAGCCACCTCTACGGCAGCGGCGGCGACGAGCTCCGAGCGCCGCTGCCGTGGCGCCGCCGCCTGGAGATCTGCATCGGCGCCGCGCGAGGGCTGCACTACCTACACACGGGTGCGGACCGCGGGGGAATCATCCACCGCGACGTGAAGACGACCAACATTCTGCTGGACGAGGACCTGGTGGCCAAGATGGCGGACTTCGGCCTGTCCAAGGATGGGCCCGCGCTGGACCGCACGCACGTCAGCACCGCCGTGAAGGGGAGCTTCGGGTACCTCGACCCCGAGTACTTCCGGCGGCAGCAGCTCACTCAGAAGTCCGATGTCTACTCCTTCGGCGTCGTCCTCTTCGAGGTGGTCTGCGCGCGGCCGGTGATAAACCCGGCGCTGCCAAAGGACCAGATCAACCTCGCCGAGTGGGCGGCGGGCTGGCAGCGGCAGGGGGCCCTCGCCGCCGTAGCCGACCCGCGCCTGCTGGAGGGGGACTGCTCGCCGGAGTCTCTTGGCAAGTTCGGGGAGATCGCTCTCAAGTGCCTCGCCGACGAGGGCCGCTGCCGCCCCACTATGGGGGAGGTCCTCTGGCACCTCGAGTACGTCCTCCAGCTCCACGACACCTCCCAGAGGAGCCTCCTCGTCGGCCCCTCGCCGCCGGACGACGCCCTCCCCGGCACCGTGGCGGCGCCGCTGGGCTCCTCCTGCCCCGAAGACCCCCAACCGCACCACCAACGACACCCTGCAGACGATGACCCCGCCGCCGCCCGCGAGGACACCCCTCTTCCTCCCCCTTCCTCGGGAGCTTGAGTAACCCCACCCATCAACCGTCGTGGAGATCCATCGTCGCCGGAGCCATCGATCGTCGGCACGAACCAATGCTTCCTTACTTTCCATCTGTAATTTTTTCTTCCTCTTTTCCCCCCCTCCCTCCTGGAGTCTGTCCTTCTCGCGGTCTATGCTTTGTATACACACACACACACCTCTCTCTCTCTCTCTCTCTCTCTCTCCACCTATCCACAGGCCAAGAGCCATGCATGGCCTTTCAGAATGCGTCGTCGTTCTTGGTGGCGCTGGTTCGGTGAGGCAGACAGAAGCTGGCGATGAGTGCCAGAAAATCCACCACGTGCATTCTCGGAAATGTAGAATTTCCTCTCTCTGCACTTGTCTCTGATCCGTCAAGAAGAAAGAACCGACAGTAAATTGCTAATTGTAGAGGAATCCCGTGCGGCTGATCCTCCCCGCAGGAACAAGTGGCCGTCACATTCCAGTGAGCGAAAGGAAGAAGCGCCCCCAGGAAGAGCAGGAGGATGGCCTAGGGATTCCCGGCCATCTGCAACTCCGTGATTCGATCACTGGTTCTTGGGCTTTGGTCGGAAGAAGGCCTGGAATCCGCCTACTCCCAATCAAAGGCACAGCCTCGTGCGTCCCTGAATCTCGGGCAGCTCCGGTTCGAGATCTGATCTCGGGAGTCTCGAGGGTTGCTCCGTCTCGGGGGCAGAGCCAGGCCTGCCCACGCTCCCCGGATCCTCGTACTGCGCACGAAGAAACTGGTACGTCCTCCTGCTGCTAGAACAGATCGCTAAATACATCCTCCTGCTTAAACACCACAACAACAGCACAAGCGGCAGCCGCCCAAAGAATGAGGCCATCCTGAGGCACAAACCCTAATCCCCGCAAGGAAGGAACAGATTATGGGGAGACATGACGGGGGAGGGTCGTCTCTCTCAGTTGGCCATCATGTGCTCCAGGCCGGTCTGCAGCACGGAGACGCGGCCGCCGGTGCTGACGTTGTGTATCAGCTGCTGGAGCCATCGGCGGGTGGTCGGGTCATCCTGCAGAGGCGGCGATCCGGCCGTCAGGGAGGGGGCGCCATTGCAGAAGAAGCCAGAGTTTTTTCCGGCGAGGGGAGGCGCGACTCACCCTGAGGCATTGGATGAAGGTCCCGTCCCTCAGCATCTCCGGCAGGCAAGATTTCAGAGCTTCGCACGCCCTGCCGACCACAAACCCAGACCTTCCAATTAGAAGAAGAAGAAGAAGAAGACGAAGAAGAAGAAGAAGAGCGACGTCCAATGCAAGGACCTCGGATTATCAGACAGCCGGAGATAGCAGCGGATGATGTGCTTCAGAAGGCGCGTTGAGGGCTGCTCGGCAAGGGAGGCGACCATGGTGGCCAGGACGCGACCGACGGCGAAGAACCGCTCCGCCGTGGCGCAGATGTACCGCAGCCCGACGTCGTCCAGCAGGATCTTCTGCACGATGAAGGTCGCCACCTGCAAGCACCAAAGAAGTCAAGTTCGCAACGGCCGAGCGGGTAAATTCCGGCCCGCCCCCGGGAGAGATCGAGTGGCCATCATCACTGAGATGGGCCGAGCACAGAGAAGCGCAAGCAAAAGCATCGATGGCAAGGAGGGAGCGCAACGCACAGTTTTTGACAGCTCGCTGCCCATCTCCATGGTGCGGAGGCACAGAGGGATGATCTCCGTCGAGAGGAGGAAGTTGATGACCTCCGTGTCATCCACCTGCACAAACGAAGGTTTCAGAAGATGGAGCCGGTTCTTCCCTCAAAATGCAGAAGAAACCAGGCGCGACGGCAAGCCCATCCAAAAAAAAAAAAAAACCCAAGATCTTCAAGCACAAGTGAACTGCTCAAAGCTCCCCATCCCCCGGGGAGCGCCGAAGCGGCTGCGCTATTCTATCCCGGAGAGGAACGAAAGCATCGAGAGGGAGGGTCTCGAGACGGGTTCGGTTGCCCGACCTTCACGAGCGCGCCGATGACCCCCAGACTGGTGAGCCTCAGATACTCGAACGGCCTCGTTTTGCTGGTGGTGTTCAGGAACGGGTACAGGTACAGCGGTATGTGAGCTGCAGGCAAATCGAAAGACAGCAAGATGCATCAGCGCGCCGCATCGGGCCAGAAATCGCAAGATGCGTCGACAGCACCGCTGCAGATGATATCAGACCGGCGACGAGAGAGAGAGACTCCGAAAGGGGGCAAGGCAGCAGCCCCAACACAGCCATTCGGAGCAAATGACGCCGGGCAGAGGGGCCGGGCCTCCACCCATTCAGGCCGCGCGACTGCCCACCGGCCGTTTTCAAGAAATCCGGGCGCTACCAAGATCGGATCGCCCTACGAATATATATATCTAACGCCACGCCATGGAATCGGACGTGGCGAGGACGAAGACGTCCTCTTTCCTAGAGGAGGAGGCATGGAAGAATCGCATAAAAGAAAGCGCTTACAGTTGCCGCTTCGTAGCTCTGGAGCTGCAGACATCAGTCTAATTTAATCCGGCAACAACAAGGGCAATATAACAGTCGAATACACCAAAGTGAAATTACCATTTAAGAAATGAATCCTGGTGTCTGGATGAGATGCCACACACTGCAAAAATGAATGACAAGATGGGAGGGAGCATTAAGAATCCATTCGAACAGCCAGAACGCTGGAGATAATAACAGTACTTTACTTAATCTTTCCATGCAGCATTTGGCGAAAAAGAGCCACGGGGAAAGCAGAAAAAGGAAGGAAAAAAAAAAAAAAAGAGCCCCACGTGAAAGTTAGAGCTGAGAAGCCTCACAACCAGTTATTCCACCCCAAACATTCTAAGATTGGGGGGGGGCTGGCTCATGAACACAAGATGCACGTCGGCATTCCTCCAGGTTGAAAAAAAATGGAGGGACGGACGCAGAAAATGTGGAGAAGAATGAGGCACATAATTTAGGTTCAAGAATAATATACTGTCCACTCTATGTCCACACAAATCCAGGGTCAAGGAGCACGGCTATTGGATAGTGTGTGGATTTTTTATTTCTGCCTTCTATGACTTCTTCCAATCACTTCACATTAAACAGTTTTCTGCAACACAGTGAACCAAAACATTAACCCATTTTTCTTCATTAGATTTAATTATTATAATTTGGTCCGTAGTGGTGGGGCCTTGACGATTCACATCAACATATCATCACTGCTTTGTTATTGTATCCAAACCGCGGACGAAATCTTAGAAAATTCGGGATCAAACAGATACTGTTTTTCTGTTCTGATATTTTCAGTAAAAAAAGAGACTGAAAGGAGTCATCTCATCACCTACACTAGAAAGCAGAAGCGTCATGCACAAAAGGTATAAAAAAATTAGGAATAAGATGCAATGGTACAATAGCAACAAACTTAGTATAAGCCTTTGCTCTCGTAATTAATCATTTGAATGGCTACAAAATCACCAATTTCTAACTTCCTCGCTTCAAATAATTAAAGGGAGGTCCCTTTAAAAGAGAGGATCAAACTAAGAGCCTAACCACAATAAAAATCTAAAGAGTTAGTTGATCACCTAGACCTTCCTAACCTAAAGGGTCAACTCACCCAGTTTGCATGAGCTTGAATCGAGGTAGACTAGTTCTTGAGTAACACAAATTTGTTAGGATCAGTATACATCTTAGCCGAATATATGCACCCTCAAATACATTAATTATCTGTACCTATGACCATCGTTGTTTGTGCCTAATCAACTGTATGCATGGCCTTCCTACGCACGCTGCTACCTTATGCTACACCCACTTGCACTACACGTCGGCACTATGCGCTCTGCATCATGTCATCCAATGCCAGCACAGCACCCTACGCAATGTTGCAGCGTTGGCCATCCCTACAGGGGAATGCTTGACGTGGCGCTCCACACCCACAAGTCCTACACAAGAGGGCCATAGATGTTGTACATTAGGCCCTACACAATTGTGCTTTGGTCTACCCAGACCTTGTGTGCATCGTATATGATAGTGGAGAGTCATTTCTGAATGACTAGAAGCTTCTTTCCCGTTTATTGGTGTGACCAGACTGCCTGGTCTTCTAATGCAGTACTCACCATTGGCATAAGGACCTCGGATTCATATTAGAACATTCAGCAGTAATCTTCGGCAGAAACTATAATTTTGTTCCTGTAAGCATGTTGTCACCTTCAACTAGTTCATTCTATGGGGACAATGAAGAGGCCTCGTGGTTAGGTTAACATCCCATATATTCAGTTACTTTGAAAATTTTAAAGGAAAACGAATAATCTAGTGTGCTTCTTTAAAAATTTGACATACCATTAAATATGTATGAGTCCGATTTAACAGACAATGCAGTAACAAGTCCTAGAGAGATTTACAAAGATGATGAAGAGAAAAAACAAGTATCAAGTATTCCCTCAAGGACTGAAAATTTATGAGTTATCCTACAAACAATATACAGAATTGCTAAAATAATATGAAAAAAACTCGGAGTTAAAAAGTATACAAAAAAAAAACTAGCGCTTCTTCAACATCACTTGAGAGGAGAAAAATTAACTGACCTGAAGAAGTGCAAGAGCATTGCATACTCGGTTTGAAGCAGCTGGTGTAAGTGTTGGAGGTGAAAGAACAGGGTATATCGAGACTATCTCCTGCATAACCATCAGGACACCAGTAGCCTTAAATTGGAATCAAGGAAAAACTGACAGAAGAGGCATTGCCTTCTCCTAATAAGTTGTATGATAAAAAACGAAGGTGATGAACAAAAAATGGGAGAAAACTTACACATATCCAGGATATAGCTATTATCCCCTCCCTAAGACATTAGCAACTCAAGAATTTTAAGAAAGAGAAAAAATATATATACATGGAAAAAAATCCATTAAACCCCGAGAAAAAATAAGATACGAGCCCTGAAGAGAAAATACACTAGTTAATTAGATAATGCGATTTTAATGAAAATATTAACACGAAAGCAAGATATTTTAAGAAAAAATACTGCTTTAATGGAATTTAACTCTTCATTTTCTAACCATCAAAAGACTTTAAACAAAAAAGATCTGCACCTATGCACTTTAAACAACCTGGAGTCGTTTCCTCCCGTGCTCAAACCTATGTGCAGCGTTTTTTTATCAATTAAAAAAACATCCCACTTTTAGGCGATAGGAAAACACGAAAATTATAGTGGGTGAGAAAGGTATGTTTCTGTGTTGAAGGCGTATACTGATTTTACAAAACAAGGCGATCATCTAAAACAAAAGGCTCCTAACAAACAGACGACCAAAACTTCAGCGACAAAGAAGAATTTTTGTCTTAAATTAGAATTATCAATAGTTTTCCCTAAAAAGGCGTAAAAATTCAAATTCTGGATGATTGATAAATAAACCCAGAGTTTACATCAATACAAGCGCCAAAAGAATACCTGAAGCAATGCTGCAATAGTTCCAAAAGAATTCCAAAGTAGTGGAGCTAGATCTTGAAATATTTCCCTTTTCTACAACCAAAAAACGTAATTTTTAAGCATGTATAAAAGACAATTAATCAATGAAAAGTCAACTCTGAAAATATGCTACTTAGATGAAATATGGCATGCCGAGCATCAATGAGGACACATTCCTTGAAAGCACCGCCAAACTAATGATGATCTACAGTCCTGAAGCTATCTAGAAATTTGGAAATCATGCATGTCACACTGGAGGTTTATCAAGTGATAGAACACATCTCACTTACACAAGATGTCCACACATGCTCAAGTTTGTATTGGTGCATAGGCATCAAACTAGCTAGACACGTCTTCAAGGGGAACGAGTTTAAGCCATTTCCATCCCTTGCACACCGGAATACAATTTTTTTTTTTCTTGTTACTATAATCCTTGAAACAAAGGAAAAAACTATCCAGTGTTCCAAATATGCCCTTATTTGGATATTTTGATCAGGAGGTACTGAAAATTGAGCTGCAAATAGAAGTCACGTCCCGTGGTTGACTAGGCATACTCGGAGTGTCATAAGGAGATACAGAAAAACCATTTTCTTTCGAAGGAGAAATCGTGAGCGACCCTCCCTGTCCTATGATCTCCGTTCACAAAAGAAGACCTTATGATGAGCAGACCCAAAATAGCGAAATTGAAATTGATCTAGACATTATTGTGTCAAGAAATAGCTTTGGATCGAGTCTAAAAGCTTGAAGAAGGATCAAAAGTATTGATGCCAATAAAAAAGGAACCACCCGGGTAGAGGCCTATTCATAATTTAACTTCACTCCTAAAAGCATATGAGCCTCCCAGATCACACAACAAGTTTAAGGTGTATGAAAAAAAGGCAAAATCTATCAATCATCGATGTTGCCAGAATAATTTATAAAAGAAATTTGTGTCAGTGACCAAGATTTACTGTTTGGCGAGGCTGTTCAGAGCTATTTCGATAAAATTTATATAGGCCTCACTGGAGCACCTGATGGCACGAGTGAATGCCATTGACACACCCTCATAGAATTTGAAGACCCATTATCCGCATCAACCCCCAAGGTGATACCCATGGCCTCCAAATTTCCAGGCGAGAACCCTACCAGCGCCCAACTGCTCGCTCGTACGAAACAGGTGTGACTTTCAGATGCACAGTTCTTTTTGCGTCACTTGCTAAAGCCGCTGGCATCTCGAATAAAAGAAATAAGATACGGAGCCGGAGAAGATCCCACATATTCACACCGTCATCTAAATCATCTTTCAAAAAAGCAAAAAACCATACTTCGAAGAAAAGAATTCTCACATCCCTAAAGCAAATAAATTCACGCTTCTAGACGGATTTCAGAAAAGGACTCATCCCTACTGACGGCAATATGTAAGATTCCACAGTAAGTATCAACCAAATTCACAAATTACCTTCGTGATCTGCAATACCCTGCAGCAAGAAAATGAGTTCAGAGCTTATTCAGGCCGTTGATCCATCCTTGGATTATCGAACAGAAATTGGGAGGTCCGGTTTCTACTCAGATATTTTGGTTCACCAATGATATGCTGATTAAAGCCCATTATCGAATTCCTATTACCCTAATAGCATTAGGCTTAGTCTAAATTCTTGCCCCTACTTTGATTTCTAAGTTGGAGTGGAGGGGGGAATCCAGTCTTTCCGCTTACACTCATTTCATCGTCACGAAGTATTATGATCCAATGGAGGAATATCCACCCAGAGAACAGCGAGAACACAAAATTAGATTTCGACCCAAAAATTATTACAAGAACAAGGTAACAACAATTTCCGGGAAGGAGCAAAAAAATTGTATCGTATGCCACCTATGTAGCTTTACCGTTGATCCTCTTCGAGAAAAGCAACCATTCACGGCCACCCATAAGAGGAAAATAAACCGTAGCAACCCACCTTGGAGAGTTCGAGGAGGGCATTCTCGCGGAGGTCCGTATTCCCGAGTTCTAGCACGAGCTGCTCCGCCGACGCCATCTTTCTGTCCTTGGCGGCCTGCTGGGCTGCGGCCACGGCGGCCGTGGAAACCCCCGTTAGGGCCTGCTGCGGTGCACTGGGCCCTCCGCCGAACGAAGGATTGAGGGACAGAGACTGCTGCAGATTCGCCATCATCGGACGCCTCTGTCCGTACAGAGAAACGGGAACTCGATCGAAACACCCCGGAAGAGGGATCGACGAGAGAGAGAGAGCGAGAGAGAGGAGGGGGAGGAGAGGGGGAGTGAGTCTTGAAAAAGCTCCTTTTTTTCTCTGTCCAGTGTCAGCGACCGAGGGGATTCAGAGATACCGACCATTTTGCGGGCCACCTCAAATTTCATAGCAAATATGACCGACCAATCAAGTTTGTCATTGAAAAACACAATTTCTTTTGCTCGAATTATTTTTTAAATATCCATAAAAATTCCAATTAAGAGAATTTGTCAAATCGGAACTCCCAAGATTGAACAGAGAAGCAGCGATTGCTCTCCTCTCTCCCCCTCCCCCCTCCCCCATAACAATCAAATAAAGGTACTTCACACTAACAACAAGGTATTTTATGATGCATTATTTAAGAATATTTAATTGGTACAACAATATTATCCCATAAAGCAGAAAATATGACGTAATTTTGACTTTACCAAGTCCAATCCTTCAATTAACTAATGCACAGGCAATATCAGCCTCCTCACGAGCAAGGGATATGGACAGGGTAGAGTTTGCCGTACATTAATTTCTTTTCGTAGAGTTTTCCCGAAGGATGATAATGCATGACTAACTGTAAATAATCGTACATCACCCCGAGAAGACCCGCTTACTACAATCTTCTGGCGATCGCATGGGGGCTTCTAGATCTTTTTTAAAATTCGTCTATTTGAAACAAAAAAATTGAAACTAAATTCCAACCATGCGACAATAGAAAAAAAAAAGAATAACGGGAGCCATCTCCTCGAGCCAAATATCTTCCATGATGTTACTAATCGATGGTATTTCCTGTCTTATTTATCCTATCCATCAGCAAAAGACAATTCAAAAGGAAGTTTTTATTTTACAAAATCCGAAAACTGAGGAA
Organism: Spirodela polyrhiza; assembly: GCA_024713555.1. Lineage (NCBI taxonomy): Eukaryota > Viridiplantae > Streptophyta > Magnoliopsida > Alismatales > Araceae > Spirodela > Spirodela polyrhiza. The sequence continues at coordinate 3,678,564 of CM046539.1, forward strand.
ACAATCACGAGGGTCAACGGTGCAGCCTTGCTCCAACTCTAAAAATTAATGTGGCCCATTGAGAGATTCCCCGCCTGAGCTTGATGAGTTCCCCAGATGAAGATTCAGCAAAGAACAGCCTGACCCTGGACCATACATAACAGGGGGGGTCCCACATTCATAAGAGAGTGCGCCACAAGCGAGACAGCATCTCTAGGTCCAGTCCAACACACAGATATTAGCAAAAAAAGTTCATACGGTCCGCAACGCCGACTTCAGCAAGAAGGATAGAAACGAAGGAACAACGGCACGAGAGGGGATGGGCTTCCTACGAGGCAGTCAGTCTTGCTCCCCAGGGCTCAGACAAAAGACCAGTTCACGAACATGAAGGCCAGGTAGTGGTTGGCGTCCTCGTTCAGCACCCGCCAGGCCACGGCCTGCTCGTAGGAGGCCGGCCTCCCCATGCTGGACATGCAGATCCCCGCTGGAAGATAGGCGAGCCCCTGGCGTCCACAACGAGAGGTTGATCGGTGAAGCTCAAGGGATTTCCCTGGCAGGGGGAGGGAGGGGAGGATGGATCGATCTTGCCCACCTGCTGCATGATCCTGGAGAACTCAGCGAAGAGCGTCTTCTGGCCGGCCTCGTCGAAGACCTTGTCCAGGGTGAGGTCCTGGAGGGCGACCAGCGTCGTCTCTAGCAAGTCCAGGCCAGCTTGGTTCGCAAACATGCAGACGGGCAATGGCGCCTGCACCGAATTTAAATGCCATCGACGGATTGAAATGAGCAACTCGAGGAATGAGAAGAGGCTGGGAAGAAGGAAGGAAGAGCTGCCCACATTCGACTTGAAGGAGCAGCACATGATTGCGTCGGGGTGGTGCCACATGAGCTTCAGCAGGGAGTCGCCGGCCGGCGGGTCAGCCGCCTTTAGCAGCTCCACTCCGGTGTGGAACCTTCACCGCCGATTTCGATACGAGGGAGCAGACCACCATGAAATGGTTAATGGCCCGGATTGGGAAAAAACTAATACAAAAAAAAGGAAAACCCCACCCCACTTGGAGACACTTAAATTTGGCTCTTCACAGGCACATGAAGAAGACGATGAATGCTCTCACCTGTAGCTCCGGGAGATCCAATGGGCAAGAGTGAGCGCCTCTGGGGAGCCAGGCGGCGACTTGGGGGCCAAATGCGAGCCGAGATGTGGAGCGATGGCCATAGCCACCCTCTGCACAGATGCGACGACGCTCCTCACGTACTGGCGGGCCATTGCTGCCACATGGTCCCGAAGGTGGTGCTCGAAGCTGAACTGGAATGCGATCGTCAGGATGGCCCTGTTCGCACCTCCCTCGCTGCTCGGGCGCGCTGGGGCGGCAGAGCCGACTTCCAGAGTTGACGCCAAGTCCAGGGTCCTGTTCGTCATCGGTGTACCCTACAGAAGGCAAAACCTCCAATCATGTAATCTTTCCTCTGGCAATGGAGATTAGCATTAACGGGGAGAAGACGAGGGTGACGATGAGGAAGGGGGGAAGTCACCCAACTGTTTTAGAGTCCAGTGATATGACGCGGAAGCCTGACGGCAGCAGAGGCGCGTCATCGGCGAAGGATTCGTCAATGGAGGCAAACACAAGCTGGGCTGAAGCACTCATCACGTTGTCGTCCAGTCCGCTGCACAACTGTTCCGAGAACACGGCCACCCGTTTGAGGGGCTGCACTTCTGGAGGCTCCAACGATGATAAAATTCCGCGGCAAGAACATGGCGAGGATCAAGTCATACCTGCAGCAAGTACATGTCCCTAGGCAGGACTACATCGTCGTGGCTAAATCCATGGCCTTCCAGCCGGATCACCTCCAGGAACTGAAATGTCGGCGGCAGCAGCAGCAGCAGCGGCAGAGCAGAGTAAGCGCAGCCCGATGACATGCATTCTGATCTATCAACTCGTTGGAGAATTCAGCGGCATACCTCTTCGTGGTCCACAGTGTGCGCGAGAGGCAGGATGACCTGCCCACCCAAGAAGGTGCCCCCAGCTCTGATCCCAGGGAGGATGGGGTTGGGTTTGAGAGATGCAGCAGCATAGGCGTCCACCCCGCAGTCTGCCCATTCTGAGCGGTGCTCCCTGAGGAACCGCACCAGCTGCGGTGGGGGGACATTCTGCATACACATTCAAGGAAAAATAGGTTACAAAGAGACCGGAGATGAAGATGTTGAAAATCAAAGCGGAAGGAAGCCCAGAATTCCACGTGTGGGAATAGAGAAACCCACGTGGAGCAGCATAGACGCCTTCGCACACAATATTCCACCGGGGAAGGAAGAGAGCACCGCTGGAGAGGTGATATTGGCTCCCACAAGCTTGCTCGGTGAGGGGTTGACAGAGATGATCACATCTTCAGCGCCTTCACTTCCCAGCAAAGACCAGCCATCATCCGGGAACCCGTTGATAGCATCATTGAAGCCCCTGCAGAGCAAGTCCACCCACCGCATGGGCTGTCAAGCTACAGTGAAAACAGTGGGATGATGATTCAGGGTTGCATGGGGATTCACTAATCGGCTGTTTACCGGCTGAGCCTCTGGCTGAAAGCCCTTAGGACGCCTGGCTGGTGGCCCCCTGCGTTGACGACTTCACCGCTCGTCTCTTGAGATATTTGCCGGATGTGGCGCAATGCCTAGATTATTATTAAACCACGGATGGACGCGTAAGAGTCCAAATTAGACGCTCCAAATCGAGAAAAAAAGAATTTCATGCGAGCTGAGGAGGGAAATCATGCTACTTTAATGGGTGGGAGCTTACGGCGAGGGTCACTTTCTGAGCCAGCAGCTTCGGCGATTCATACAGTGGCCGCAGCACTTCAGGAACGGCGGCAGCCTTCACCCACAACCAATGGTATAAGTCAACGCGGGGGCTGCAGGACTTCTCATAGACTAGATGTTTAATCCAGGACTTAGTCATGATGAGAGAGGCTTACATCCAGATCAACATGGTCAACGATGTGAACCATGGATCCGCCACCTTCACAGGGCCTGATCAGGTACCCGCTGGGCAGCATCTCGGCCCTGGCGAAGTTAGGAGTAGGCGGTCCAATGGGGCCTCCAGTCGTCGCAGTCAACGATCGCTCGCAAATCTGCAAACCCAAAAGAAGCAGCCGAGCTAAACCACTACCGAAGTGGGTAGATGCCGGGGAACAACGGAAGCCACCGCACTGAGTTACCACAAGACCGCCATCCTCAAGCCCCGTGGTGTATCGTAGCGTCCAGAAATCACGAGCAGACGCGATCGTCGTCGGAGCATACGTCTGCGGAGCAGGTGGATTAGACCTCTGGCGGTGGCCGAAGATTGATTAGAGTGGAACCAGCGGAGCGAACCAGACAGACCTGGATGTATATCAGCTCCACGATCCCACCGTTGCCGGTGGGGATTACAGAGCGCACATCGAAACGGCGACACTCGCGATGCCAAGATGGGCGATCTTTCAGTATCTCTGCGACCTGAAAGAAGAGCAATACGTTCATGGCCAAACTCCAAATCCAGCCACAAGTCCAGGGAGCAGGATTATCCTAGGCAAGCTCTACCTTCGTGGGCTCTAGGCTTACGAGGCCGCATGCTCGAGCTGCTACACCACAACAGTTGTGGGAGACGGTGATGATTCCAATAGAATCCGGACCAGGCTGCAGGAGAGGGAGACGCGACCAAACTGTCAGGTGGGCTACCGCACAAAAACGCATTGAAAAGGAAAACCCTGAAGCACAAACGATGAGGGCGGCAAAGTTGGGCCCTTGTGCGGACCTTCATCCCCAGCATCGGCACCCAATCAATGGCAGTTCCAGTTGCCTTCGAGAGAAATGCCGTCAGAGTCTCCTCAGCGATCACGAGAAGACTGCAGGTGACAGAAGCACGCTCAGAAGAGGATAATTCTGCGAACTTAACGATAGCATAATGTAGCGTTAAACTCGATTCACGACGACAGCCAAAGAAGCGGCGGATTACCCCGCCGGGTTGTTCGCATCCTGTTGGGGACGCTGGGTTGCTGTGTTCTGCGGATGCTGACCGCTAGTCACCACAGATTCACAGCTATTATCTGTGGTTGACGCAGGTGCCTGCAGAAACAGTAGAGGGGGTCAATGCCCAACCAAAAATGGAAACATGTATCTGAAGCTAGTTCGTCTCCATCGAGCATGTCGGGAGTTGCACAGAGAGGGATGGCACGAAGAGGGATGAGGGCATTCTCACAGTGTGCAGCTGCTGGCGCATGAAGCCATTGTCGTACGTCAGGAGGGAGACCTGCTTCTGCAGCCGGTCATTCTCCTCCATCAGCAGCTTGTTCATGGCGGTCAGCTTCCTGTTGACTGTCTGGAGACGGGAAGACTCTTTCCTCTGCTTCTCGCGGCACCTTCGCTCCATTGAACACACATTCGTGATAAGCATTGGCCACAGATGCGCGGTAAAAGCAGCGAGAAGGGTCGCGGATCAACGGAAAGGCCCTCCTTTGAGAGCAAACGGGATGGAGGAAAACATTTGCAGGATCCTCAGCCAGACGGAGTGCCCAAAAGAAGCAGGAGGGAGAAGGGAAAGTTGGCATCATAGAGCATATACTTTCTTAAATCTGAGCATGTTAAACTTTTCAGATGCATAAAGAAAGAACATCCAATCTGCGAGCAGTCCGACCGCTCTCCAGGCATTCGCCGCAGACAATGTCCGGGATTCAGAACACTCCTGGATAAGGCCCAGATGATCATCCAAGGACGGTGAGGACCGTTTCCGATCCTCTATGACCGAACGGAGTGTTTTAGATGGGTGGTTTCGTTCAGATGTCACCTCATACCTGCGGTTCTGGAACCAGACCTTGATCTGCTTCGGCTCGATGTTGGCGAGGATGGGGCACTCCCTGATGAGCTGCTGGCGGCGCATGGAGCTGGGCTTGGGACACTCTGAGTAGAGCCTCTCCAGCGCCTCCACCTGTTCCGGCGTGTAGCGTACATACTTGCCGGTGTCGAGCTGGCCCTTCCCTCCTCCTCCGCCATCCTTCCCCAGATGGTGCTGCTGGTGCCCCACCATCGACATTTCCTCCCCCCTTTCTTCTGAGGTCCTTCACCCCCGTCGGGGGATCCTCCGCAGGAGCGACGGTAAGCCCTCAAACATCAGAAAGCTTCTTCGGCCTCTCCCCGCACCGCCTCCTGAGTCGCCGGAGGAAGACGATGGATAATACGGAGTGACACAAACCCTAGCCTGGCCGCATATAATGCCCCTTTCTCACGCGCAGAGGGGCAGAGAGAGGTGATGGCCCCCCGTCTAGAGAGAGACTGTATGGGTTTGTGTGTGTACAGTGAGGGGGGTCCTTTAGGGGGAGAGAGAGAGTCTGAGAGAGAGACAGTGTGTGAGGGGGGAGTAAAAAACAAAAACAGAGGATGAAGGATCTTTCTTTTCTTATTCAAATGGTGGATTTGCTTCGATCTCTCCGATAGATAAACCATCTTTTCTCATGGCTCGCGCAGCAGCTGCCGCGCCTGCCCTCTCAATAAAAGTAGCGCGGCGCGGTGGGTAATGCCGCTCGCTTTACTGCCGCCCCCCCAGGAATTTAAAATTCCGTGAGAGACAAGAAAGAGAGAGAGAGATGGTGGCGAGGTGCACTGGTGCAGGCCTGCAACTGGTGCCCAGCAGCTGCCGCTGCCCCTGCCCCTGCCCCTGCCTCTGCATGTCCCCCTGCCGACGCTGCTGCAGCATAACAGCTGCTGCCACCGACCGCTCTCCCTCCCTCTCTCCGTATCCCCCCTTCCGCCTCCCTCTGCTGCTGGTGCCATCACGAGGATGCTCACGACAGCTCGGGGAAGAAGACACGTCGCTTCCTGTGACCCGGAGCTCAAGTGGTTACCCAAAATCTCTCCTCAAGCCGCGCCCTTGGACCAGAAATCTCCCGCACGACGAAGATGGGGGATTTTTCACCGGAATTAAGGCCCGACAAGGAGATGGTTGGTATTCAGGGTAGGAGGAGGAGGGGGTGGAGTAGCCCGATGACGTGGGCGGGGTGCTCAGCACGCGCCGGCGGAGCAAAGGCGCTGTGCATCGGACGGCCCGGTGACAGCGAACACTGTCGGGGGCGGGGAGGATCTCCAGGATCTCCTTTTTCCTCTTTCTCTCACTAAAAAATAAAAGCCCCCGACCTGTTCTCGCTCCTCCTCCTCCCCCCATCATAAAAAATGCCGTCTTCTTGTTGTTACCATTTCTCCGGCATTGGGTGCGCAAGCGGCTCATCCCATTTCGAGAGTCCAAGTGTGTGTATGTCTTTGAGAGAGAGAAAGAGAGAGAGAGAGAGAGGGGATAGGGTGGGAAGGGGGTGGCTGACAGACAAGACAGTGGGTCAAGAGATTCCCGTATCTCCTCCTTCCGCGCCAGGAATTAACCAAGAAAACGACAGCTTCTGCGGATTTCTCTCCTCAAGGATTACGGCAAGCGATCTTTTAGTGGTAACGCTTACAAGGGCGGCGGCTGGGTTTGGTTGGGCTCTGAGTGGACTGCAGCCGGGGAGGGAGACAATGAGAGTTTGAACCAGAAGAGATGGAGGTTTGGGTGGGGGGGGTGGGAGCTTGTCGTCGTCATCAATGCGCGAGGGAGGGCTCTGTTCGGATTGGATTCAGGGTATCGTGGGATGACGATGAACAGCGGGAGGTTAGAGTTAGGGTTAGGGTTCCACCTGGTGGGCTTGAAATTGGATTGGCCACAGGGGGGAGGCGTATCCCTCGCTACCAACCTCGAAAGATCTGATATCTCGGGGACCCTCTTCGTCTTCTCCGCGGAGACGGCGCCCTGCGAGTACAGGCCCAGTTCTTCTCTCCGGTGGCAGGCGGATTTGACTTGAGGGAACCTTTTTTTGAGGGCGACGAGGCAGCAAGATGGGAGGAGAGAGAGGCGGCGGGGGGAGCTTGGAATGACCACTCGGGTTTATTCCTCTTACTCCCCTGACAGCCGCAGGATCTCCCGGAGATCTGATCGGCGGCGAGGTGGACTGTTGAGGAACTAGCCCTCCCAGTTCGTTAACCTGTCCACAGTCTTCGCCCCTCTCTCTCTCTCTCTCTCCCATCAGATTCAGACGCAGAGAGTTACGTCGACAGCAATCATGTGTTCTTGAACGAGGGGTGCTGCGCATCCTGGGAATGCTGCGCCGCTGCATGTCGGAAGGACGGCCGCCGCGTCCTTGCCCCAGGGAGGTTCGAGCAGAAAGAACATCAGGCAGGAATCGAGGGGGCATTTCGCGGCTTCTATAATCAACAACGTCGATCTCGTTTAAAAGGGCACCCTCCCTCTACATCGACAGCTGCAGCGAATTATTTGGCGCTGCGCTGCGCTGCATTTGAAGCGAAGACGATTTGTTGCGAAAAAGGAGAGACTGCCCGGCCTTGGGGCGGGGGCCCCAACACGCCCCCGGATTTCCTGGATCGATCGGACTGGGTAGGCTCGCTCAATTGAGGGGCTGAGGCAGCTAGCAGTTCAACGACCTACAGGGTACGAATTTACAGCACTCGCCGGGAAGATGCCGGCGGCTAGCATCGTAACGGAGGGCCCTTGACGGTCAGCGGCGGCGCCGCTTACTTCTGTCGGAGCTGGGTCCTCGTCGGACCGAGGTCTGGCTCCGGCTCCCGCGTCGACCAGGTCGCCGCCGCTCGAACAACAAGAAGAAGACAAGGCTCGCCGTCATGGTCAGCGCACAGGTCAACAGGATCGGACGACACCAGCGCATCGCGGGTCAATGGGCATCGCTGCCCCAAGACTTGGAGATACGAGATGACGACTTCCGCGGACTATTCGTCAAAGCAGGCGTCGTGCGGCAGGCAGACGTGGTCTTGCGCATGAAGTTGACAGCACGAAGAAGTTTGACTAAAGAAAAGCAGCGTGGTGAAGAAACCACGAACGGACGGACGTCAGAGAGAGAGAGAGAGAGCTAAAGAAGTCTTCGTGTTCTGTTCAGCACCATTAGAGGATTTGCAGACCTTTCCTGAAGGTATGTATGGATAGGGATTCAAGGGATGAAAAATGACGAGCGGAGGAAGAGGAAAACGGCTCTTCCATGCTGCAGCTGAAGGGGGAAGAAATTAAAGCACACCAAGCCATGTGAGGACGACCTCGGACAACCTCGCCCGCCGGCCTCTGCAGGCTTGGGTATACAAGCCGGACAGATATCCCAGAAAAGGAAATCTTGCCCAGAATAACATCCCCAGTCAACACCTGATCCGCATTGACACTCCAGGGGAGTGGTCTCGGGGCTTAGGGTTTATGGGGTGTGGGGAAGCAGGCCGGAGTTGAAGCTGGAGCTGGGGAAAATGAAGCCGTAGAAACCACATCCGGAGAGCAGAAGATGCCTGGGCGGGAGCTGGAGTCGTCGTAGATGACCAAGCAAAAACCGCAGCAGCAGCAGACGGCCCATGCTAAAGGTAGACTAGTGCAAGCATTCGAGGGCCTGTGGAGATCTGGAAAGCAACACCCGCCGCCAGATCTGCATCTGCGTTGCATGGGAACAGCATACCCGAAAACATGATGAACAGAAAAAAAAAAAAAAAAGGGGATCTAGGAGAGAGGTAAGAGGGGGTCAGAGAACAGTGCAGAAGGGAGGTAGGAGCATGAGCGATGATGGGCCAAGGAGATTAGCGGCAGAGTGGCCGCACGGCGAGGGAGCAGAGTGTGTTTCCCAGCAAAGGATAAGGTGTTATTGAATTTTTGGATCATTCTTCATTCACATATAACTTCGAGGAAAAGGGGAGCCCAATGGAATATATTATCACCGAATCAGACAATTGCACGAGCCAATGTGCACCCAATGAGTTGAATCATATTCTAACGGACTAACCGACACTCGCAAAAATGTCTGTTACATTTAATATATATACGCCTAAAACCTATGTATATGTATATTACATTCAAGTTTTTTTTTCCAAAAAAGAATTTAATCGCCAACAGCTGAGCTTCTCATCGCCAAAGATTCATTATAATTTCTTTTCACGTAGAAATGGATTTATCTCAACAGGGAATATTTTTTATAGAGACTCATTAGGCTTACCAGATCAACCGAACTCATTATACTTACGGAGCACAATAAATCACACATTACTTCTCCAAAACAAACCAAATGGAGACTCAGTAAGAAAATGCTATGGGAAACACATGAGAACGTAATTTAAAAGTAACATACGTACCCACATGCCCATCTATAGACATCTTCAACCACAATGCGCTTCAATAAGGCAATGGTGCACCAATCAATCCACCCAAGGTTATTATCTTATTTCAGTGCAATAATAGAAAATAATCAAAGAAATTGAAGATGCAGCATTGATTTGATGTGCTTGTTTTGTTGGTCGTCTAAATCTGCATTCGGGTGAGTTGCGACATCTCTAGGGATTGGATGCAGAGTAAGCCAATATACCTTTTTCCAACCGTGATATGGTAATCTTTCTTCTAGACAGAGGCTACACGGCGAATTCCAGGTTACCTCAATTGTGATAAGTAAAAAAACCATTTTCTGCCAGGTAAAATTCAATGCAAACAGAAAAGCTTCACACAACTTTCACTTTTGTATATGAAATCTGACAAAAACCAAACATGTCTTGTCAATTCATAGAACGATTGCTGGTTATATATAAACACCCCGGGCCCCAAAAAGGAAAAAACCTAGGCTGAATCCCCATGATTTATGGAATGCTTAACCAAACTAGGAAACTGACTAGCAACATAACCAACTAGAAAACTGATCAACAGCATAACCAAGTAGGAAACTGACGAACAACCTGACTAACATAGGAAACTGACCAACAACCCAACTAACCTAGGAAACTGATCGACAGAAGCTTAGCACCCTAGTAATTTCTGTAATAGAGCACCAAAAAAGTCAGGTGGTCGCAATCAAGTTGAGGTCGAGGTGGTTGAGATATATCATTGACAATCTTGATAAACACAGCCCCTGGTTCATTGTGAAATTCAGGAGTTTCCATACTCTCTTTGATGAAATGCCTTAGGTACACTTTGTACCGATTCCTGGCTCATAAATTCAGGAGCTAATATAAAACCATATGACCTTCTCATCAAATGCCTTCTTCACATACTCTCATTGTCCAAACAGTACCAAAATAGTCACATTTTAGGATTCTTTAATTTATGTAGCAAGTCTAAGGAATATTAAATTTAACTCTTCTATGACCTTAAATTTTCTTTTTCATACCCTTGATTGTTCACAAACCTTGCGTTTATCTGAATCCTACTCAAGATTTACAGTGCGAAGTAGTTTCTCATCATAATCATCGCTCAATTTATGACAAAGAATTGACGAAGATTGGATATGTTAGAGAACTGGTTGAAACTCTACTACCTTGACACACTGAGTCACTCAAACATCGCAAAGGGCAATTTATTTTTTGAGCTTTCTTCATTCAAAAAAGAGAAAATCAGACTTGACCATTGCCAAATTAGGAATCTATTATATAGGGTTTTAGAAGTTTATTTCCTTCTTTATTTCAAGATCTTAGAGTTGAAGATTTTCATTGTGACATTTGTGAACTTACAAAATACAAGTGTGTATCTTTTCTAGCTAATAATATTAAAAAAGTTGTATTCCTTTCCTCTATATTCAAAGTAATATCTACGGTGCTTCAATCGTTCTGAATGTTTCTAAGCTCAATATTTTCTAACATTCATCGATGGTTGTACTCATATTACTTAAATTTTTCTACTCAAACAAAGATGCGATGTTAGTATTGCTCTCCCAAAGTTTGTTTTATAACTAAGAATCAATTTGGAGTCAATGTCAAAAGGTACAAGTCAGATAATGCTAAGGAATGTTTCAATCAAATTATAACTTCACACTTTCAAACAAAAAATGATAGTACAGAGTCATTATGTGTCAATACACCACAACTAAAGATAGTAAAAAGAAAAAATGGTCATTTTATTGAGGTAATCCAAGCCTTTTTTTCCAAAAAAATATGCTTAAATATTTTTAGGTTTTAGGGAGAATTAGTTTGACAATCACTCATCTCATAAATCGTATGACTTCAAGAGTCTTAGGATTAAAGAGCCCAATGGAAATATTTTCATTTTTTTCTATTCACACTTACAAGATAAAAATAATCATGTCCCTAGGATATTTAAGTGTGTACCATTTGATCATGTTCATAGTCAATAGAGGGGGAAATTAGATCTCAGGTCCTTAGAATATCTCTTTGTAAGCTATTCTCAAACTCATGAATGGTATAAATATTGTTATCCTTCATCGAATAAATTATTTGTCTCAGTTGATATTACTTTCAATGAACAAGAGTTTTGTTTCATCAAATCTTATCTTCAGGTGGAGAGGTCAATCAATCAGGATAAGGATGAGAATTTTTTATTTCATATTTCATCACTTCCTGTGTCTTCCCTTATGCATTTGCCTAAACTTGTCAAATCCTGAATTTGAAACTCTAAATAACCCTCATGAAAATTCTAATTCTGCCCTTAAAAATAATCTGGTGAAAGAAAGGAATTTTCAAGGAAGAGGATAGATGTCTGCCATTGAAAATAATTTGGTGAAGGAAAGGTATTTTCAAGGAAGAAGATAGATGTTCCCGAAATCGCATCTATCTGAGAATCTAACCGGGTTCTTGTGAACGAGGTACCAACTTCTAATCCTCCATTGCAAACTGAAACTGTATGTGAGCATTGATAATGAGGGTCCTCCCATTACCATTAGGAAAAGGACGATAGAATGCACAGAATGACTTTTATATCTTCCTGAATACTTAATGCCTTATAAACATTTTTCGCCATCTTATAGAGGCTTCCGTGTTCAAACACCATTCCCATCCCTACCACCTTATTTTAATCTTTGTCCAAGAAGAGATAGAAACAAACCATGAATACAAAGATGAAGACATTACAGAAAAACAATGTTTAGGAGTTAATATGGCTACCAACATGAAAGAGACTCATGGGATTGAAATACCTTATTCAAAGAAGGGCATTTTCAAGTCTCAACAAAAGTATTTTATGGATCTTCTTAGATAGACAAACAAAAATGCATGTAAATCAGCAAATACTTCAATTGATCCTTGTCTCTAGCATGAAAAAGGCAGATCTGCTGTAGAGAGGGAGATTTATTAACGCCTAGTTAGAAGACAGATTTATCTATCTCATATAAGACCAGAAATGACATGCAATCAGCGCAATTAACCAATTCATACACAATTCAAAACAAGTTCGCTGACAGACAGCTCACCGAGTGCTAAAATGCCAATAAAAGGGACATTAGGGAAAGGTGTTCTACATAGGAGAAATGGAGAATTAGTACTTGAGCCATACAAAGAATGTTGATTATGCAAAGTTAATGGTTGATAGGTGATCAACCTCTAGATATTGCACATTTTTTGAAACAGATCTCATACTGTAGTGAATAAGAACCAAAATGTGGTGACACGATTAGGCATAGAGGCTGAATTCTGAGCAATAACTCAAAGTTTATGTGAACTGCTTAGGTTGAAGATCTTCTTAGAAGACCTGCAAATTAAGTGAAAGATCTAACGAAACTCTATTGTGACAAGAAGTTTACAATCAACATAGCTCATGACTCAGTGCATCATGATTGAACAAAGAACATTAAAATTGATAGACACTTCATGCCGGAGAGTGGTTTGATTTGGATGCTTTATGTGATTATACATGACCTACTTTCGGATGTACTTATTAAGAGATTAAGTACACTATTTCAAAGTATAATTTCCAAGCTTGCAATGTAGAATATCTGTTCACCAGCCTGAAGAGGACTGTGAGAAAGAAAATATATTTGGGAGTTCAATTCTTAGTTGAACCTTTTCCTAGTATTGCCTGCCCGCTACTTAATTTTTTTGGTTCCGAGTTGTTAGGTAGTTTTCTTGGTTCATGGTCTTGGTATTTGCATACAACAGTCATCTATGATGTAAATATGATGTGAGTTTTTCCTCTGCATATTCTCTCTCTTAGGGCTTCACCAACAAGTTCGATAGGTCAGACAGTGGCTTACGGAATAGAATTAAGCAAACAAGATATGTAATTTTGTTGGACTTGAATCTAACCACCAGAAAAATAAATATTTCATAAACATTAGTTAAAAAAATTACCCAGTGAAATCAGATATTCTTCTTGACACTGGTTAAGGGACTAGATCGGCTATTTTTATCATATTCCCCTCCTAGTATGATTCCCCAAAGATAAAAAAATTCTGGGATATGAGAAAACTTCTTGATTCTATGAAAAGGCTTTGAAGAGTGTGTCAACGGCTTTAAAGGAGCCATCAACTTTCTCCGCAAGACTCATGAATAAATGAAAGCACTCAAAGGACTGGAACAAGAAAAATGTGACAGAACAGAGGCTGAAGATAAAGAACCATTGCAAATGATGAGTAAGCCTGGTTGAAAAGAAGACTGAATGCCCACAAGAAAGAATTGTCATAAAATATGAACACATTATCCCTCTTGAAAGTCAAATAAATCTCAAAAACTACAAAGAATCTTGGACCACAACAAAATTGTTGTAGTAATGAGCGAAAAAAACTAAAACATAAAATGATGAAACTTTGATCTTTCTATGATGGTGCACAGAGCATGTAATGTTGAAAAGGTATCATCATATGTTTGACCACAACTTAAATGATGAGAATCATTGGTTCATGCTCATGAATCTTTTTTAACTACCACCACTATGAACTAAATCACAGAAAACTAATGCCATCAGATGTAATCTGAAGGAAATAAAAACCACCATACACTGGCTAACATAGGAGAGGGAATGAAAAAAAAAGAGTGTGGTCTGCATCGAATTCTTAAAAGGTGTCACATAAGTAGATATGGAGCCTTTTAAAATGCATATTGGGAGAAGCAAGTGTTACAGAAGAGTGGCAAATAGAAACCTACTTCCATTGCCATGTCTATGATCTCCCTCCTAAAAAGAAATAAATTGACAATGATGGATATAGTGAGTGTGATATGTTTCCTCGCTCTTTGGCTAGTTCCAAGCGTTGACACAAGAAGTAAAATTACAATTTAACTATTGATTGAATCACAAGGAAACAAGTGGATTCGCCAAGTCTGCTCACAGTGAGGCCGCAATGGCCATTCAAGAAAATTCAAGAAAAAAGGGAAATGATAAGGGCCCGAGATACCCCAAGGTCCTTAGTGTGCCCGTCTCACGAGGTTGGGGACATGGTGGAGAGTGAGAGAGCAGACAGAGAGCACAGCGGTAGAGAAAAGGCAGAAACAAGGTTGGCCAATTCGGAGATGGGTCTCCCCCCCCCCCCCCCCCAAAACACTCATGTCCCGGTTCTTCTTCAACTTCCACTTTCTTCCTACCCTTCCTTGACTCCTTCCTCCATATTTAACGGCTTACTGTGGTTGCCTTCTAGCCCCTAGTTCCCTGCGTCCTCCTCTCTTGCTTAGTGGTTGTGATTCATGTCAGTGATCTGTGGGGAGCGCCATCTTTGGTTGCTGGCTATTGTTGTGCCTCCCAATATCCCCAAATGTTCATCTCCTGATCCCTTTTAACGGACCACTTTTGTTGATGATGGACATGTCTGTCAGAATAGGTTCTGTTGATAATCGTAGTTGGTTGGGGTTTTTCTTCTCATCCCTTGATTGAGTCTTACATGACAGTTTCTGAGTGGTGAGGGCCTCAATAAAGCGTCAGAAAATGTAAAGTATATTTTCATCTTTTACATGTAAGGGTCAGTCCCAATACGAGGGACAGTGTACCTTAGGCTTTTATGTCTATAGAAGTTCATGACCTAGGGTCAGCTCTAGTCCGATCATCCACCGTACTCCCTTCTCTCCTTTTTAGAGGAGCTTTCCTCTTTATCTTCTATTGTATTTCTGCTATCTTTGTGTTTACCCTATTATATTAGAGATAGAATATTAATTCTTCTTCTCTATTCTACCTTTTCTAGAAGAGTAGAGGATGAATTTTCCTCTCTATTTCGTGTTCTCCTTTCTCATGGATGTGCCACGGTCGTGTGCTCATAACTTCTTATATATCCACCTATTTTATCTTCTGTCTATACCTTTGATCCATTGCTGGTACATAATTCATATTTTTTCTGACAGTGAGCACCTGAAACTAGGGAAAGTAGATGATTTAGGCAAAAGCAGATTAGTTGTAGAAAAAGATCATCTAACAGATTTATCAACCCACATGCACCTTTCAAGGATAAGAATTTCCACATGAATGAGGGATAAATATTTACACACAACAATCTTCATTCCTCAAAAAAAGAGAGGAACACATGGTAGATTACCAAATGTACTGACCAACATACATGAAAAAAGTTAACTAAAAGTCATTTTTTGTAAAAAATAGTGCCCTTAAAGGAATTTTGTCAAAACATGTATAAAGATATTTGAAAAGGGGAGTAGGAAAACCAGGAGGCGAATGTGTGTAGAATAAGGCCTCTATTGCCATGATCAAAATTTTTCTTTAGAGGATACTAATCCAGAGATTCTCTACTTTTTCTTCAGAGAACTTTGATGGGTCATATATTCGGCGAAATCTTTTAGAAAAGCGTGCACCCTGTTTTCCTGACATGTAGAAACATGTCACTCAGCATTCCTACTAGACTATGGATTTTCTCTTCTTGGGTGAAGTTGGAAATCCAACCCCCACCTTGGAAGATTTCCTATAAGAAAATGATTAAATTGGGTGGAGTTTTCATGCTAAGAATAATCCTAAAATCAGTTAATTCTTGAGAGTCCGCCGATTTTCTGCCACCTTATCATTATGACTCCATCCAGTCATCCCCAAGGCATCTGCTCCACATCCTCCTGCCATCTAACATTGGAAAAAAGTATTGAGATTGTGGTCAGAGTGGTTAACATACTAAATTTTGTTAAAAGTCTCAATTTTTTTTAATTTATACAAAATGTGTAATTACTTTTTTATGTATTCTGTAAACGTGTAAACATAACATTTTCCTTAGCTAAACTAAGCTTTTTAGGCCAATTGCTCTGGTACAGATCATGTGATTTAGTGAACCATTATTATGTTTTTTAAGGCTTTTCTTGAAGATCAATTGATTTGTCCTAATCCATAATAAGTGAAAAACTAGAGAGAATGAGGCTCCATATATAGAGCTGCTAAAAAAGAAAAACTTGACAAAATGAAGTGATGGATTTATACATAAAAATGAAGTATTAAAATAGAAACGCAAAAATCTATATCACTGAAACGAGAACTTTACAAATAACCAATAATTCCAACTTGAATTCTTGATACCCTAGGGTAAAATTTCAGCACATATATACATTAGGTATCTAATGCTGCAGCATGTGATTTGCTTGACCATAGGTCTTTCTGGACGAGTGTGTTTAAAGCTATTTAACTCTTATTAGAGAAAATTGCCAACTTATTTTTCCTGTAAATTATTAGCTTCAATTTCAAAGTCTTGAGTCATTATTTTATACTCTTCCAGAAAAATAAAATATTTAGCTACATTTTTCGTTGTTTATGTATTTAATTATTAAATTTTCAGTTCAATATTTACCAGGACAAACGCAAATAAATATGTAGATAGTTACACTACATGCCACTTCACTTATTGAAATTCAGTTAGCACAAAGGATATGTTCAGCAATCAAAGATTGCCATTCATATCCCAGCCAAATGCAGCACTGGTGTCCTGCTTAGAAAGTTAACTATTGACCTGAAAATCCAATGTTTGTCATCAATGTTCTAAAGCCTCCAACTTTGTCAGAACAAGGAAACCTATTGTTGAAAAAGTTCTCTTCTTTACGTGTTCCATGAGCAATAAGAATAATTACCATGTTAAAAGTTGATGCCACTTCCACTCGCACAGATTTGACATTTGAAAATTGCAAGCCTTGATCCATCCGCATACACATGGGTCAGCGTTTTAAACCCACAGTTAAAAATATTTCCTTCAATGCTGAATTTTACTGATTTGGTTATGAGACTGTTCCTTGTAATGAATTGGTTAACAATAGGCTAACAAATCGTTAGGGAGATGTAATTCATGTTTACCATGTCCACACTTTAGGAGGCATGTCATTCACGATTCTTGAACTCTGTGTTCCTTCGAATAAAGGAGAAATTTATTCTCCACATAACCAACGTAAACTTGAGCAAAACATCACGGATATCTATAAACCTTATAAAACTGTGTTTAAGATGGCTGCTATAACCTTACAACATGGCAAATTTTGATGAAAATATTTTCCTCGAGAAAAAACCAAGAAAATCAGCAGCACAAATATGTAGAAGCAGAAGAGACGGAACATGAATGCAGAAAATTACAAATTAATAAGGCGAGTACTTAGAGAGCTTTGCATTCTTGGATTATCTCATCCTAATCCAGCACTTCCTTTACAGTATAATTTTCTCCAAAATAACCCACCTAATGTAAGCATCCAAATAAAGAGAGAGGTAACAATAACTTACACAAGACAATGAATCATCCCAAAGCTAAAAGGATCAAATGAAATGGTATAACCTCCATGTAAATATAACGATGAAAATCGCAGAACAAAATAGGGAGCTTGTCTCATCATAACTATCATGATAAGTACAGTGCCCAAGATTAGTCAAATTCGACATAGATTTCACGTCTGATGGAAAGAAAGGACACTTCCAATTCACATTGTAAACAATATAAGTGACATGTGAGACATATATTTCAGACTCACAAGTTGTTGGATATTTCAGGACCACCGAATCCTTGGCGACCTCCCCCCTTTCGAAAATATGGAGTGCTTTAAATGCAAAAAATATGGAGTTCACATCATCAACACAGTTTCACAAACACAAAAAAAAGTCATGAGAACCACTCTACCCAAAGAAGGACATTTTCCTTCCGTTTTGATGGGAAGATCAAATGTTATTATACGAGTGAACCTTACCTTCTAAGGCAACGAAGTTGATAGCTCTCTACCTTTCCAGATTTCTGAGAAAGAAGGTTCTTAGACACTTTTCGTACACAATAATTTATGAAAAATAATTTAACATAAAATAATTTGATATTTGATAGGTAGATAAGTAAATATGCATGCCCACAATGCAAGATCAGAAAAAAAAAGTAGTCAATGAAGAATTTGTACCTTACTATTATACAAAGGCTCACAATATAACTTATAATGTACTTTGAGACTTATATCATCCACTAAGTCGTAATGACAATGGCTGTTGCTGAAATGATAAACAGGTTTAACAAGATCCCTGATGAGCCATGCAAATGGGCATTCAAAATGCGACGATTTTCAGTTTTCATTGGGCCATTTACAAATGGGGAGCGAATGGCCAAATGGCATGAACAAATGAAGAAAGTGCGTCTGACACTGTCCTTGTGGCTTAGGTGGCACAAAGGCACCCCAGAAAATAATGTTTTTCTGGTATGTCATGAAAACATGCTCGGCTAGACGAGTTGAGTCCCTTGTATGACTCGGCTGCCTAGCCACTGTGGTGAGGTTTTAAAAAAAATGCGATCCGCTGTGGCATAGGATCGTCAAGAAAGAATAAAATTGAAGCCTATCTCACAGCTCATTTTACAGCAATGACCCCCTGTGAAGTAAAGAGCATGAAGTAAAGAGCATGATTTCTTCTACAACATTTTTCAATTGAAACGCGGATATAGTTTACTCTTCTGCACATCAATTCCACTTGGTGGTTTAATCGGAAAAATGAAGTCTACATCAAGGATATAGGAGAGCTCAATGCCTTCTTCTCCCCACTCCACTCCGTCATTTAAAATGGAAAATTATGTTGATAAAGAGGAGTTTCCAAACATGGTTCGTTCCATTGGCATTGACATTGGCTAGTTCCAACTAATTCAGCAGCAATCACATTTGAAAATGTGATTATTTTTTTTAAGACAACAAATTGACAAGAGCCTCTACCCATTAATTACAAATCTACATCACGAGACAGCCACACTGCATTCGTGTCTTGACGCATATTCAGGGGGAGGGGGGTGGAAATTCGACTCTCTACGGCGAATGAGACATATCTGGGCGAAAGAGCCAGCGGCTAGTGTCAGACAACCGCCGTCTCCAAGAGCCGAGGAAGAGTCCCCCACACTACACCGCGTCTTCTCGCAAGGATCCGTAAAGATAACCCCACAGAGATACGAACGGCATTTAGAAGCTCCTCATGGGCAGAGGGAAGCTTACAGAAGAGGCTGTGGACAGCACAGCCATGCGCCAGGACATTTTGGCGGAGGCGCAGATTCGGAGACCGGCGCAAGTCGTCTTCCCGCCCAACCGAGCTTGCGGGGGGGCCTGCGAGGCGGGAAAGAAGAGGCCTTGAAAGACTAATCCGACGCGCTGAAACACAAAATTCCCAAGAAACACCATCCATTATTGTTTTGTCTTGCTATAATTCATCTATTGCGCCAATTATGAATCATTTCCCGAGTCACCCTCTCCCTCTTTCCATGGCCCGGCAGCTCCGCCTCTCCCATCAACCATCAAAGCTTTTGTCGCCTCGCGCGTGTGGGGATCATCTCTGCTGACTCTCAACGGGACGGGTTTGACGATACTCTCTAATATTCGACTTTTTCTGAAAATTTTCAGACTACTTTCTGACGAGATATCTGATTGGTGTCAGTTTTTTTTTTAGGTCATTTGAAGCATAATAAGAACAAACTTTCTTATAATTACAGTAATATCAACTATTTTTTACTTCACATAACTTTAAAGTATCTTATTTACCCTCGAGATGATCTACGTTAGTCTATTTATTTTTATGACGCCCAGATCGAGGTCAGGCGCGGTGAGGAAAAAAATATTATTTTTACTGAATTTTCATTATTCATCACGTATTACTCAGCGTGTTTGATATTTGACGTTGGCATTGTATTTTCAAATAAAATGATCGTATTTCCGAATTTATTCAATTGAACAATTATTCATTTTACATCATGTATATATTTATAATATTTATTATAACGCGACGGGAGTGGGGATTCCTACCGAGGAGATACCGATAGCAATTACGGATCCAATTGGGTCTAGGCAGCCTACCTGACTCGTTTCTAGATCCGAATCGGTTCGTTCCCCTGCCTTAATCTCCGCAACCCTTCAACTCTCCTTCCCTCTCCATTAGCCCAGGTTATTCTACAGCAGTGCCGAGGAGCCGGGGAAGAAGGAAGAAGAGGGCCGGAGCACCCTAGGTGGGCCTACTTTTTTGCCTTCGATTCCGTGGATATCCCAGTCGGCATGTTTCTTCGGCTCTGTCCGATTATGGAGGGCTCTCAAGAAGTTTTTTCGTGTGATTTTCTGGTTTTCCTACAGTCTTCTCATTCGTATCTGGCGTTTGATCTTTCTCTCGACGGTCACAAGGGTTTTCCGTCATTGGGCTCCTCGGGGGTTTTGAATTTTTTGCAGGTAGTCGTTCTTATGCCTGAGATGCGTGTTAGTTTTACGGAAATCTGATCGAGCGGAGGTAGTGAGCGGACGCTAGTTCTCATCTTTAGGGTTTGGATTTCAAGAAAAGACAGTCGTTGGTGTTTTCGGTGTTCATGCGCCGATGCGTTTCTTCTCCTTCAGCACCACTTGCTAGAAAAGCCCTGACTTAGATCACTGCATGTCTCCCTGCGTCGATTGCGCGTGAGGAAGACTAGGAGGTTTACTTGGATCCGCAGGCATATCGCCAGTGAAGAAGCGTCGGGTTTATTGACGCTTGTCTCCTGAGGAGCGCTGCCCCTTTGCTAAATTGGCTTTCCCTGAGAAGAAGCGAGGATGCTGGGTGGATTGTACGGGGACCTCCCTCCCCCGTCCTCGTCATCCAATGCAGCTGATGAGAAGAGTGGAAATAACTCAGCTGTGTGGTCGAGCAGCACCAAGATGGCGCCGCCCACTTTGAGGAAACCTTCGTCAATGTTTTCAACGCCACCATCTGTATTGAAAAACCAGCAGTCACAAAGCAAGGCAAAACCTGCTCCCGCACCGACTGTAAAAGCTGTGAGTTCGTCTGTTTTGACTCCCGCATCATCTGAAAACGGGGGTACAAAAAGTCCATTGTTCCAACCAGCACTTGTCGGGGTGACATCTACCATAGTCGAAGAGTATGATCCCGCAAGGCCGAATGATTATGAAGACTACAGGAGGGAAAGAGCCAGGAAGGCGAAGGAAGCTGCTATACGTAGGGAGCTTGACAATCGGCGTCGGGAAGAAGAGGAGAGAGAGCGAGAACGTGAGCAGAGGGAAAGGGAAGCAGCTGAAAGGGACGCAAAGGATCAAGAGTCGAGATCTTCTTCACTGAATATCTCAGGTGAAGAAGCTTGGAAAAGACGAGCTGCATTGAGTGGTGGTGCACCACCAAGGTCACCTTCTCCACCATCCACAGGAGAAGGTTTCACCATTGGAAAGTCAGGATCTGATGGTCTAGGACTTGGTGCTGGTGGGCAGATGACAGCTGCTCAGAGGATGATGGCAAAGATGGGCTGGAAGGAAGGCCAGGGGCTTGGCAAGCAGGAACAGGGAATTACAACGCCATTAATGGCTAAAAAGACAGATAGGAGAGCCGGAGTTATTGTCAATGCCAGTGAAACGAAACCAGAGAAGAAACCAAAGAATGTCAACTTCAATGGCCCACCTACACGTGTCCTGCTTCTTAGAAACATGGTATGCATCTTGATTTTTTTGGTTCTTAATGAGTGCGTAATTCGTTCCTTAGTCTTTTATCCACCTAGTCTTTTAGCAGCTCCTCCTTATATAGGTCCGAATGAGGTTTTTTTTGGTACACTCGTAATCCCTCTGTATTTTTAGGTTATATGTAAAATTTGAACCGTAAATGTGATAATATCCTGCCACACACATAAAGTGCACCGCACCAAACAGAGAATTTTTCAGTCACTTATTTGTGTCAACTTAGTTTGCATTGTAGTCCGTTCCGTGAGAAAGGTTAGTTTCGTACTATCACTTTTTCCTACATCCATGTGCCTGGCTTGGAAACTAGCATACTGTGTGCAAACCATCTGGTAGTCTGAGCCTAATTTTGATTAGGAAGTTATTTCTAATTGCATTGTTTTTATGCTAGGCTTATGTGATTTTTACCTGTTCTAGTTTGTTGTCTTGAGAAGACAGTATTCGAAGATATACCCTTCTCTCCAAATAACGTATTGATGTAAGGTGACGTTTAACAATTTAAATCAACGCACTAGGGTTACACGAGTTGGAATTCTGTTCTGCTCTTAGAGTTTTGAAAATATCTGTATAAAATCGAAATTTTAGTAATTTTTTCGGATTTGTGTTTTAATGTAACCAACGGGAGCCATACTATCTTCCTGAAAACATGTTTTTAAATATTCATGAAATCATGTATGACTCGGAAAACATTGTTGGTGCATGGCTCTATGCAGGATACAACCAAAAAGGAACTGAACTTGTCAGTTTAGGCCCATGAAAACACCGATCTAGGTCTAAAAGGAACATTCACCGATCTAGGTCTATTTGGATACAGGAATTTATTTTTGGAGGACCTCTCCAAAGCAGCATCTTTTGGGGTTACCTACCTACCCTAATCTTAGATCCAAATTAAGTTTGTTATGGTGTGAATTGCTTCCTTATATCTCAGTCTGACTTTTGTGCTTGATCCCAGTTAAGATGCTGCTTTTAGTTTGCTACCTGTAGGTCTGGCTACTCTTGTTGCCTGAAGAGAGGTCAATGAATGGAAGTCTGAAAGTTTGAAACTTATCTCGACCATTGTGAATGTATGCATGCTTTTGAAGGTGGTAGAAACCTACTATTGTGTGCCCAAATTGGACATTAGAAAGGGTGGATAAATTACGGTTTATAGGTAAAGACTGGTTCCCAGGATGGGCAGTAGACTTTAGTTGAAGTGGTAGTCCCTGTCTTCAATTAGGTGTTAAACAATCGTCCAATTTAGACTGAGTTGACTTGAAATCGGTTTATTGTGGAAAGTTTGACAATTTTATGGAACGATCTAGTGTTACATGAATCAGCTACTTTCCAACAACAGTGCTGCTATTGATGAAGAATGTGGATGTGTGGTTCGCTTCAATACATAATAGTAGAGGAGGAAAAATAAGTTCACTGGGTGCTGTTGCCGGTTGCCCTTTACTGCTACCTGACACCCCTGAACACTGCTAGTGACCAACATGCCATCCCTTGTAGCTCTGAGCGGGTCCGCGCTGCATGTTCTGGCCCTGTTCATTCATAAGAAACGTTATAAGGATGGGGTTTTGCCATCCAAATTTGGTGACGGTGTTGTTTTTGGTCGACTTCCCTTTCCCAAGCATAAATTTAAGTGGCCTCATTTTCATTCAAATATCATCTATCATTGTCTGGATAGACTTTTGGTACCCACTGCATTCATGCAAAAATTTTCTCAGACTCTTCCCAGGACTATTTCAGATCATATTCTGTTGCCATCGTTCAAAAATATCAGGGGTAAATGTTTCTGGTTGTTCTGGTATGGTCGATAGTCAATTGATTGTTTTCCGGGTCCCTCAGCCTTGGTTGATGGCTTCTAATGTGCATTCAAGTGTAGGGGTTAACTGGCTCTGGGGATTTACGACGAATAATTTGGACTGATTTCGGAAATAAACTGTTTCTCAGTAATTAAGAACAATGCGGAATTAGGGCTTCAGGCCTTGAAAGATGTCGCCCGGATAGTTTACGGACACCCCCACCTCTCTTGTCTGATTTGGGTTTGATTGATATCGAGTCCATGGGTGTGGCCTCCAAGGGGCAACCCGATATCTCGTGTCAAGGCAAAGGGGAACTCGCACCACGTTTGTTTGTGGGAAAAAAGAAAGAAAAGGAGGGATTATTATGTCCGCACCTCTACTTATTTACTTGGAAAAGAGTAGAGGCAGAGGCGCATCTTAAATTTCTGTTCTTCTATTTAGACTCGAGGCAGGTAACCTGGGATTCCCAGATAAAAGTCTGGCCTTTTTACTTTTAGTTGGGTACCGATGCCAAGGATCTTGCGGTCGGAATGGCCAACATCTTTTTCTGAACATTTGTTGATAGCTGTTATACCTTTCCGACGTTTTACTCCTATCTTTCCAGTGCCCCGATTAAAAAGAAAGGGTCTGACTTTGTTGCTTAGGCGGCATATCTTGATCCTCTCGGGACACGTGCCAGTTTTGTCGGCGCGCTTACTAGCTCCTTTCCAGAGAGAGTCATAAGTCATTTGATATCTTCTTGTTTTCTATGCACCGGAGATTTATAATGTTGTGCCTGCCCTTTGGTGTTGTTCTGCATGTGTTCTTGGGTTTTGAGACCAATCAACCAACAGCCAGACCTGGGCGATTCGTATTTCCTTGTTCGTGAGATCCGATCGTCAGGAAGTGCGAAGAAATCAATACGCCCCTTGTGCATAACCCCGGTCGTCTCTCTTCTCCAGGTCGGGCCGGGGGAGGTCGATGATGAACTGGAGGACGAGGTGGCCTCGGAGTGCTCCAAGTACGGGGTGGTGACCCGCGTGCTGATCTTTGAGATCACAGAGACGAACTTCCCCCACGACGAGGCGGTGAGGATCTTCGTGCAGTTCGAGAGACCCGAGGAGACGACCAAGGCCTTTGTCGATCTTGACGGGCGGTTCTTCGGCGGACGGGTGGTGAAAGCCTCGTTCTACGACGAGGAGAGGTTCGGGAGGACCGAGTTGGCGCCGATGCCCGGAGAAATCACTGGTTTCTGACGCCTGCATCATCAAGATTGATCTGAATTACTCATAACCAATTTCTGAGATGCCTTTTCCTTCTCTCACGGAAGCGGGTGACGGGAGAGGTCGATGGTGTAGAGAGAGGAGAGGTCTTGATGAGGAGTAGCTCTGTTTCTTGGGAACTCTCCCGTCTGTTATACACACGAGTACTCGTTTTCTGTGAGTTAGAGGATGCCATTCCTTGGCTACCCGTTGCGTTCCCTGTGGGGGTGTTGAGGAGCCCCTTTTGTTCTGTGCTTTCGGGAGGCCGAGCAGGTGGTGATCGCCGATGTCAAGAGAATCAGAAAGCTCAGAGAGAGAGAGAGAGAGAGAGAGAGAGAGAGAGAGAGGATTAAAACAATAATTATAACAACAAGCTAATATCTTTATTATTAATTAGTTCGGGTGCGCCGAAGGAGCTGTTTTGATTCACGCCCAGTAGATAATCGTCGGGGGGGTCTCGTTTGAGGTCCTGGATTCTATCGCCCTCGAAATTCACCGCCGGCACGAGGTTTTTGCCTTCCGAACGCGGAAGGCGGGGCTGTGAGGGGATCAGAGCCGGCGGGGGGCGGGCGCCAATGCTGCGGCTGTTGTCAAGGGCTGCAGCTTCACCGCGATGGGAAAGGGCGTTTCCTCTGTCGAATCCCCAGGTTATCCCTCGCATTCGGCGCTCACCGTTTGAGTCTTCCAAGGCGTTTCCCCGACGAGGAGGCCGTAACAAGCAACCCTCAGCCTTATTTTGTATTTCCAATCTGTGAATTGCTTGGTCTGTTCTCGCAGAGGGGGATACATAGCCGGAACAAGAAGGCCATGGAGTTCATCGCCCGGGGATGGAGCGCTCTTCGCGAAGTGGACAGGGTCATCGACTACACAGAACTCAGGGATCCTCGGCTCATACCTCTTCTAAGAGTAAGCTGATTATCAATTATAGTAGGACTTCTTCCTCAGAGAAAAAAAAAAAGAGGAACAAGGGCATGCTGCTCGAGAAAGTCCCGCCGCAATTCCGCTGTTCTTCATGTTCCTAGCTGATCTTTCTTCAAGCTTTTATTCTCCTTTCGGAGGGCCTGCGGTTCTCTGGGCTTGAAAGCACCGTTCCTTGTTTTATTTCACGCTGTCGCGTGATCTAGACGGTGAAGGAGAACTTCGAATTGGCTCTGGAGGTCGACAACATGAACACCCACGCAAGATATTGGCTGTCCAAGCTCCATTTCAAGTATCATGTCCCGGGGGCCTGCAAAGCTGTGTGAGCGTCCGACTCCTGCCCAGTATTAATTTTTCTTTGAGCATGACAATAAATTTTCAGCATTTTACCCGTCCGATCCTGGGTATGACTGTTTCTCGGGGAAGATGAGCGAATGCCCAATGCTCCCCTGGAGGAGAGAGTTTCAAATCATGGCATTGCATCAAATGGAAGCCTGCTCATTTCAGGGATTTCCCCAGACTTGCTGCATTATGTCTACAGTACCATTCCTACCCGTGCTAAAATCAAGTGGGGAGATTTGCAGGAAGAAATCGGCGGACGGCAAGAATGGTATTGTCGTCCGAAAAGTGCAGCTATTAGGGTAGATAATGCAAGGAACAGTGACTTGAACCGTGATATGATAATGGGAAAGACGTTGTGTTTAGGGGAGAACAAGCTCTTCTTGTTTCTCTAGAGCTGACGGGGCCATCTGATTGGCCTCTGTCTTCATCTTCCCTTCCTCCCATTGATCGTCTGTATACGCGCCTCGCGGAGTATTTTCCCCTTGATCGTTGCATTTTTCGTCGGTTTTTCTTTGTAAATTTATAGCCTATGCGCGTTATTGACAAACCAACATGGGTTGATCCTTGTTGAGTTTGCTGGTTTGATCCTTGATCTTGCAGAGGAGCTGCTTTACTCGTGGAAGCTGCAAACATGGGCGATCCGGATGCGCAGTATGAGCTTGGCTGCCATCTGCGGGTTCAGGTCAGGCTCTTGTGGTTCTCCCCATTCGTTTTTTCTATTCATCTCGTGGGCTTTTGAAGTCTTCAATGTAGGTATCATCGGTGTTGGTGGCGGCTGGGAGCTTGTAGAACGAGAACGTCCGATCGGATCAGCAGGCCTTCTACTACATAGAAAAGGCGGTAGACCAGGTACGCCCCTCCCTCGCCGGCAGGCTAGCTGCCGTTGATGTTCCTCCGCCGCCCTGACGGCGCCGCCTGCCTGACCCTCCTCTCCAGTTGCATCCGGCGGCGCTGTATCTGCTCGGCTCGGTGTTCCTGGCGGGGGACTGCGTCCAGAAAGATGTTGCCTCGGCCATGTGGTGCTTCTACAGAGCTTCCACAAAGGTCCGCTCCACCATTGATACTAATTAATCCCTCCCTCCGCTCCGCCACAGGGCACTGACGGCCCCCCCTCCGCATGACTGACCCGTTGCCGGAATCCGTGCTGCAGGGGCACGCCGGCGCGGCGATTGCGTACGGGGCGCTGCTGCTGAGAGGTAAGCCGCTGCCCGCGGGCGGTGGTGGCCGCCGGTGAACTCGGTTGTTCGGTGGGTCGCTGATTTTATTCTATGGCGGGGTCGGCAGGCGCGGAGGTCCCCGACGCGGTGAGGAAGTTCGACGGGAAGCTGGGGAGGAGGGGAGGCGCCGAGGTGCCGCCGGCGGAGATGGCGAGGGAGCAGTTCAGAAGGGCCGCGGACGCCGGCTGCGATCTGGGCCTGCATTGGCTCAGGCGGCTCGAGGCGGCCGACGGCGGCGAGCTCCTACAACCGCGCACCACCGTCATTCCATAATCTTCTTGACCCGACCAGTTCTCTGCGTATGTATGGATCTTGATGACTTAACGGGTTAAGATGTTCAAGATGAGGCACTATGAGATGCCGGACACCCACGCTCCTTGGAACACAGGGTTTTGAGGGCTTCCCAGCCACCGCTCATCTTCGCATCACTGTGATAACAATCTAGCGGCAGAAATGGCAGACCACTATGACATTGTTTTCTTCATCGACACTCTGACAGAACATTATTTTGAGTTGAATATTACGAGATGACAATGATGTAATTCATGGTATTTAATTAAATTCACCAGTGGGAGAGATTATGGCCACCCACAGATAGGAAAAACCCCCCGGAAAAACGAAGAACCTTCATCCAGATCAGCGGCATTGACGGGCTCAAATCAAATCAAGGTACGCCTTGCGACGATTTCCAAAACGAAATGGAAAATTAGAAATAAGAAATCGAAGGTGGTTCTGGGTCGAATGCGCGGGTGGATTGCTCAGTGGTGGCGAAGTTGTAATGGTTCGATTCTGCCAGCGGATGTCCTCAGCTGGTGGTCAGAAGAGGGAGCTTGTTATCCTCATTGCAACCCGTTCGGCGCCCCATAGAACTACAGATGCTCTTAAAAACATTCGGAATGTAATGGAAGATGCGGCCAGATGTCTTTACGAGAAATCGAAATCTGGAGAATTAATTAAAAGGAGATTAATGCTCAGCTCAGCGGGAATGTCGCCATGCAAACCCCGAATAAATTGAGGCCTGCAATACGGTCTGTTGAGCTTGAATTTTCCGGAGTCCTCACCGCATGATCCCCTATTAATAATTAACCGCACAAAATCGAACCGAATGGTGTGAAACAAGAACACGAAAAAAGGATCGAATCACGACGAGTCTCAACTTTTGTGCAATCTCAGCCGAAAGATGGTGATTTATGTAGAAATAATCATCGCACTTCAGCAGTATCTGATACTTCATCACGGATTGCGCTGTGATGAAATTTTTCCTTTAATCAGAAAAATGAAAATACGGGCCGCGACAGACCTTGCCACACTTAACGAGAAAATGCGTTGGATCAGAAGAAACTTACTTCGATCGGTTATCGTCCGCACGGATGGAAAGACATCCATTGTAGGCAACAGTTCCGATGGTAATCGAAATGAAATGGAGGTCGCGGACACCAAACAAGTTAAGGGATTCGATAACAAACATTCGAAGTAAACTTTCCATTCGAAGTTCAAATCGAATGGGAAAACACCGCAAAAAAAACGAAGACATACCGAGGGACGACGAGAACAAACATGCAAGAAAACACGTTCGGATAAATCACTTCATACTGCCTATCAGGCACCGCTCCGTCGATCTCGACTACGGGGCCATATGACCAAGGCAGCCTTCACAAATCATCACATTCGCGAGGAGCCCGGGCCAGGTGATCTGACCGCCGGCGCCGGAGTTGACATACGAGATAATGGGATGAGCGAGAAGGGGAAGACGCCGCAGAGAACCTCCCGGGGGCGCATGTAAACGGAACAGAACAGCAGATCATCGGTCGGCGGCGGTAGAATTTATAGGCGCTGCTGCACAAGGACTGGTGATGGGGATCTAGGGTTTCCCACACTCCCTAAGGCTTAGGTTTCTTGTTGGGCCTCAGTTCGGAGAGTGGCCTCTTCCCACAGCAGTTCGGTTATGGCTTCAAAAGTAGGCCCATTTCTCGTTGAGAAATGGGCCTACTTTTGAACAGAGAGAGATAGAGAGAGAGAGAGAGAGAGAGAGAGAGAGAGAGAGAGAGAGAGAGAGAGAGAGAGATCACGCAGACATGCATTTTTGTATGTAATATGCTCTTTGAACTCTTAGTAGCCTTCTTTAAGTTCTTAATGGAAAGCCTACATTGCACATTCTAGTTTCTACATATGACATTATATATCAATGTATGCCCGTTAGCCCTTTATACTATTAATACTACTATTGACCTTGTGCTTCTACAAATGTGTCAATTCACGGTCCATCACTTAGTTGAGTTAATTTGAAATGTAAAAAATTTTGGCTACCAATTTTCTCACATTTCAATGTGGAAACCTTCCCTACCAATTTAAATTAGTCTCCTCATAATTAAAGATTTCCTAAAATTGGAGCCAAGAAGCATATGCTCGAAATAGTTGAATTTTTTTGAACTTTTACATAATTTTGGTCTAGTGAAATTGTTAAAAAAATGATAATAATTTGGGTGACTTGTCCTACTCACCTCTCTTAGGGGTCAAGTTCTTAAGCTCCAATAACTAGGGTTGATCAGGTGAAAAGAAGAAGCATTTTCTATTTATGCAACATAAATATTGAGTTTATGAAGAGATAATTCAATGTAACTCGAGTTGAAGACAATTGAGATCTTATTTCTGAATCCACAAAAAAACACTATTTCTGTTGAAAATATTTTATCTTGAGTCCACAAGTGGTGATCTTGAGTTCACAAGATTAGATAAATCCACTAAGTCCACATAGGGTATTAGAATCCACTATTAGAGATAAAGAGCTTCTAGAAAAGAAGTAACTCCGAAATTGATTGACATAAAAATTTTGATTGCACTCTCATTCTACATGAGATGTCTTTATTTAGGCTGTAGTAAATGAAAATGGCATCAACATTTTAATTTTTTAAAAAATAAAAATACAAGGAAATTAAAAAATAAAAATAATAAGAATAGCAAGAGACCTAAAATAGAATTAAATAGGAAACATAAATAGCCTAACAAATAAGGTGGGATAAAATAAGAAGTGCCTAAAAGTAGAGAGTGATCTAAAATAGAGGGTGGTCTAGAATAGAGAGGGATAGCTATAGAAATGGCTAATATGGAAGGTAGCCTAAACTATAAATAATTAAATATGAAAGGTGACCTAAAATAGAAAGGGCTAGCTATGAAAGGTGGCTTAAAACAGGAAATACTAAATATAGAAGATAGTTTGAGAGATATTGGTCAACTGGTGACATCATCTATAAATGCATCATTAGACAGTCAGAAGAATAATCGACTGGATGTTCTTACCATTTTCACAAGAAGCTCTATCATTATTCCTGTAATTGTCTATTTGAGGAGGTGGTGATATTCGAGAAGATATTTTCTTAGTGGAAATCGTCGTGTCAACTTTTTGAGGGCAATTCCACGGGGTCCCGGCTGGTGGATTATTCCCGTTGGCTCCGCTGGGTTCCATTCAAACCTGCGCGTCCATTCCGCTGCCAGTTTCCACGTGCTCCAGCAGTTGACCAGACCATTCCTCTATCACCTTCTTCGGAGGTCGGAATCTCTCACATCCGTCTGCTCCCATAAGAAACAGTACGTGTGGGGCCTAGTTAGGACTGTTGATTGGTTGAAAGCCCCGCACTTCTCAGCGACTGGGATTGCCAAGGGACTGGAGAATCTGGCGCTGACTAAGATGACAGAGTGAGAGATGATTACGCCGCGTTTGGCTGGGCCGATCTTATCCAGATTCTCATCGCCGAAAGGTCAAAGTCCAAGGATTTCCCCGAGTCAAAATGGCGTAGTGTGGATACCCTTGTTTCAACCTCCGTCTATTAGTAGGGGCGGCATTTCACGGGTACCGTCCGAGTTTGCGGACGCATTGTGTTGTTCGTCGTCGCCTTCTTACGTTCCTGTCGTCGTCTCCAATGCCTTTAAAATCATCACCACCTTAGCCGAGCATTTTAGCAGGGAGCGATGGCATTTTTGCCGAGCTTCATCTTCTCCCTGTTCCTGCTCTTCTTCCCCATCCTTCCTGAGTCTGTTCGGACTCGGGGCGATGCCCAACTGGAAGCTCTAATGGCCTTCAGGGACTCCATTGTTGAAGACCCCTTGGGGGCACTGGCGAGCTGGGCTCCTGCAACTCACCATTGCAGCTGGCATGGCGTCTCCTGCGATCCTTCGAACACCTCCGTCCTCTCGATATCTCTCTTCGAGTCTCAGCTCGGCGGCACGATCTCCCCTTATCTCGGGAACATCTCCACTCTCCAGTACCTCGACCTCTCATCCAATGCGCTCTTCGGTTCTCTCCCAGCTGAGCTCGGGTTCTGTTCGGAACTGGTTGAGCTGTTGGTTCCCCAGAATCGTCTCTCAGGCCCGGTTAACCCCCAGCTGGGGAATCTGAAGAAGGTCAAAGTCTTGGACTTGGGGGACAACTTCTTCAATGGCGCCATTCCTGACAGCATCTGCAACTGTTCTTCCTTGTTTGCCCTTGGCCTCAACTCTAATAACCTCACCGGCCCCATCCCGTCGAGCATGGGTAATCTCGTTAACCTAGAGATACTTGTTGCTTACAGCAATCAGTTGTACGGATCCATACCCACCTCGTTCTGGAGCCTGAGGCTCGTGAAAATACTGGACCTGAGCGAAAATCAGTTGTCTGGGGTGATTCCTCCCGAGATCGGAAACTTCTCAAGACTGTCCACTCTGCAACTTCATCTGAACCAGTTTTTCGGTCAGATCCCTCCGGAGCTTGGGCATTGCAGAAATCTCACTCTTCTGATGCTCTACAGCAACAGTCTTACGGGTCGTCTTCCCCCCCAGCTCGGGCAACTGGTAAACCTGGAAATTCTGCGGGTGTCTGACAACAGGCTGTCGTCAACGATCCCTGCTTCGTTATCCTACTGCAGGTCGTTGACCCATCTAGGCCTATCCAGGAATAAGCTGATCGGAAGCATACCACTGGAGCTCGGTTTCCTGGGCGCGCTTCGAAGTCTCACCCTTCACTCGAACCAGTTGACAGGAAGCATCCCTTCATCCTTGGTAAAGCTGTCCGACTTGATCTACTTGTCGCTGAGCTCTAACAATCTGACAGGCTATATTCCCACAAGCTTGGGATCGCTTTCCAGATTAGAGCAGCTCATCATCCACGACAACGCCCTCGAAGGCCCATTACCACCCAGCATCATCAATTGCTCCCATCTCGCTATAGTAAGCTTCTCTGGAAACAGATTTACAGGGAAGATTCCAGTGGGCCTGGGCGGCCTGCGGAATCTCACATTCTTTTCTGTCGGAGGAAACTTCATGTCTGGGGATATGCCAGACGACCTATTCAATTGCTCTAATCTTGCAACCTTGGATTTGGCACGGAATGGTTTCAATGGGCATCTGAAATCTGGTATTGGCAGACTGGCCAGTCTACGGCGGCTGAGACTGCATATGAATTCGTTCTCTGGGAGGATTCCGCCCGATATTGGGAATTTATCGATGCTGCTGACTTTGGAGCTTGGGGGAAACAACTTTGTTGGTCAGATCCCTTCGGAAATATCGAAGCTGTCGAACCTCCTGGGGCTCTCTGTTCAGAAGAATTCTCTGGACGGGTTGCTCCATGAGGGAATCTTCGAGTTGAAGCAGCTTAACACTCTTGAGTTGCAGCTGAACAGGTTTACCGGATCGATCCCGGACGCCATTTCGAACCTCCAGATGCTCTCCTACCTGGATCTTCACGGGAACATGCTCAGTGGTTCTATTCCAAGAAGCTTGGGCAGTCTCAAGCGGCTCTTGTCGGTGGATCTGTCTCACAATGAGCTCACTGGGTCTATTCTTGGGTCAATGGTGGCCGGTATGAGGAGCATGCAGATGCTTCTTGATCTGTCCTATAATTTTCTTGAAGGTTCTATTCCGGACGAGCTGGGGGTATTGAACATGGCACAGACCGTCGATCTGTCGCACAACAATCTCTCTGGGCATATTCCACAGACACTAGGGGGATGTAGGAACCTCGTTTCTCTGGATCTCTCTGCAAATATGCTCTCAGGTCAATTTCCTCCCGGTATCTTCCCTCAGCTCGGCTCGCTGTCTTGCCTGAACATTTCGATGAACAAACTGGGAGGAGACCTCCCTGCTGATCTTGCAGAACTCAAGCATCTTATCTCTCTCGATCTTTCCCATAATGACTTCAGCGGGAGAATCCCCCAGGGGCTGGCCAAAATTTCCGGCCTGAGATACCTTAACGTCTCGTGGAATCAGCTTCAGGGACCCGTCCCACATGGGGGAATATTCCGGCACTTGCAGCCAACGAGCTTGGAAGGAAACTCCGCTCTCTGTGGAGCGAGCTTTCTGGTACCGTGCAGCAACAGCAAACGTCGTAATCGTTTCTTGAAGAAGGCCTTCTTGGTGGTCGTCTTGTTTCTCTCTCTAGCTGCCCTTCTGCTCTTGGCTCTCGCGACACTCTGCATAACCAGGCGCCGGAGGCGGAGACCGGAAGAAGAACCCATCAAGGATGTCGGACCAGAGTTACCGTCGGCGGCGCCAGGCTTGAAGAGATTCACGCGGAGGGATATGGAACTCGCGACTGATTTCTTCAACGAAGAGAACGTGATCGGGAGCAGCCATCTGAGTACCGTCTACAAGGGAAGGC
Source organism: Spirodela polyrhiza (assembly GCA_024713555.1). NCBI lineage: Eukaryota > Viridiplantae > Streptophyta > Magnoliopsida > Alismatales > Araceae > Spirodela > Spirodela polyrhiza. The sequence continues at coordinate 3,712,298 of CM046539.1, forward strand.
TCGAAGAAGGCAGCGGAATGGTCGTCGCTGTGAAGAAGCTCAACCTGCAGCAGTTCCCCTCTGAGACCGATAAGTGCTTCCTGACGGAGCTGAAGACTCTGTGCCATCTGAGGCACCGGAATCTGGTCAAGATGGTGGGCTATGCCTGGGAATCCGGGAGGCTGAAAGCCCTAGCCCTGGAATTCATGGAGAACGGGAGCCTAGAGAGGATCATCCACGACCCTCTCCTGGATCGGTCGCGGTGGACGTTGTCGGAGAGGTTGAGGGTTTGCACCAGCGTGGCGAATGGCCTCGCCTATCTGCACTCGAGCTACGACTTCCCCATCGTCCACTGCGACCTCAAGCCCTCCAACATCCTCCTCGACCGGGACTGGGAAGCTCGCGTGGGCGATTTTGGAACCGCCCGCATGCTCGGCGTCCATCTTCCCCAAGACGGCGGCGACGCCATTTCCTCCTCCTCCGTATTCCGAGGCACCATTGGCTACATGGCTCCGGGTAGCGGCAGCATATCCGCTGGGGTCTGTCTGTCTGCTATACGTCTAACTCATCTGCGATTTCTGATCTCTCCTTCTCTGTCTCAGAGTTCGCGTATATGAGGAAGGCTACCCCGAAGGTGGACGTCTACAGCTTCGGTGTCGTCGTCATGGAGCTCCTCACCAGGAGAAGGCCGACGGGAGGAATGGAAGAGGGTGGTCATCCCCTCACCTTGACGGAGTTCGTGGCGAATGCGGTTGGCGGCCGAGGGAAGGCGGTGCTCGGCGTCCTCGACCCAGAACTGGAGCTCCTGGACGGCGGGGAGGCGGAGGTGGCGATGGAGCTCCTGGAGCTGGCCCTGTGCTGCACACGGCACAAAGCCGAAGCCAGGCCGGACATGGAGGAGGCTCTGTCTTTCCTGTTGAAGCTCAGACAGGACCTGGACGGCTGTAGGAGCTCTACAGCTGCCAGAGGCTGAGGAGCTCGCCGCCATGCGTGATCTGGTCGTACGTGTGGCTGATGTTGATGAACCCGAAGTTGATATCTCCTGCGCCGATCACTCTAGCAACCGATCCCGCCAGCTGAGATCCTACGATCAAAGCGGACTCTTCTTGAATTTAAATATGAGAAGAGAGAGAGAGAGAGAGAGAGAGAGAGAGAGAGAGAGAGAGAGAGAGAGAGAGAGAGTAGTGTGGTGCAGATTTATTTGAGGAGAAATATGGCGTATAAATCTAGCAAAGAAGATATGCCTTTTGATGTCCTTTTAAGTTTAGTTCGGACGTATTTAAATTAGTGAAAAAATAAAATAGAAAAAACTATAATTCATAAATATTTTGAAAATGGAAGAGTATCCTGTATCATCTCTTTGGTCATACTCTCTAATGCAGTATTATATATATATATATATATATAACATTTTGATGCTGGCAAGATTAAGATCAAATTATATCCAATTCAGAACATACATGACATGAGATAAATCTTAAATTACTTAGATAAAATTTTAAATAATTTTAGTAAATTTTATGAGGACTTAAAAAGTACATTCGTGACCCATGATATTAATTTAGTCACATTGAGTAAAAAATATAAATAATTATTTATTAATTTTTATATTGTTGTGAAAATCACAAATATTTGTAGAAATTACCATCATAAGAACAGGAATGATTGAGACATTCAAATTAGTAAGATCTCATGAAATAAAATATGGGAATACAAAATTTAGTTATAAATGACATCAAATTAAAATAGTACATTAAGACATCATATTTATGTCAAAAAAATATTTTTCAGATAATATTGAATACATATTGAAAATTTTATTTATTATTTGATTCACTTAAATCATGATTTGATATATTGAGATCATCTATCAAGATGTCTTTTAGGATATCACAATTTATTTAAGATAATTTAGATCAACTTTGATTGTTTTATCATCATTTTAATGAAATATGTTTTATCAATCATGGTCTTAAAATATTGAATCCTTAATAAATTAAAATGTGGCAATAAAATTTATATATGAACGTTAAGTGATAAAAGAATCATGTAGTTATTTCTTATGGTGACGTTAGCACTATTTAAATGGCATATTGTATTACTTTCTCAACTATTTAAATTAATCTCATTTTAGAGAAAATAGCTGTTGAAAAATAGTGGAGAAGGGAATATTTTTATAAAAATTTTCTATAAATTTGTCTATTTTATAGGAACCATAATAACAAGGAATGATTATCATTTTTTTCTCAAGGCCTCCAACTTTAAATTAAGTATTCTTGTAATAAATTCAATAAAAAAATATAGAGGTTTATGCTAGTAAATAAAACAATGTAAATTCATTATTTTGAAGAAATTGTTAGATAAAAAAAGTCCTCTTTGACTTGTTTGTAGCTTAAGAATCATTCTCTTTATTAAACGTCAACTCAACAAAAAGAGAAAAATGACTTAAAAGTCAACAAACATCATCCTTTTATTAAAAAACTAGAAATATTCAAACTTTACATAATATCTAGAACACCACCTATAGTCAAATTCATAAAATTGAGGAATAAAATGTGATTAAATTATTTAATTACTCATATGAGTTATTCCTTTAAACAACTATTGATCTCATAGTGTGGTGAATATAGAAGATAATTCTAGAGTGAGGTTATGTACAAGTTGAACCCAATAATTAGTAGTGTGTGATCAAACAATTATGGTTAGTAGAAGCTAAGAATGAAGTTATGTTTGATGAGTGGGTGTAGATAGCATGTTGAACCATTATAAAAGTTTATCAATCTTATATCTACTAATAAGAGAATATGAATCATTAGGAGAAAGAAAAGTTAAAAACATTGAAATAAACTATATTAGACCAAAATATCAATTAAACCCCCACTTCTTAATCCTAGTGTGAGTCATAACCTAACACTTTTCTCAATGGACACCCTTGATGTTGTTATTTATGCACATAGCAAAAATTTATAGATAATATCTTCAATTTATTGTTTCAATTAAAATTTAATCTTCTTTTAGTTAAAAACTCAATGAGAATTTTACTTTTCTAAATTATTGTTTAAGTTATTTTTATTAAATCAAATAACTTAAAAATGATGTGCCCAAGTTTAAACAAGTACAACAAGTAGTTCCAAAACTTTCATATACATTACATATAAATATTAATGATTATTATTATTTTAGTATTTTACATAATTTAACAATACTGAAAAGGAATAGATCAGCCAACACCTTTGATTATTGCTTTGGCACTAAGCCAATTGTCATTAACATTGCACATCATAGTTTCCTTAAACTCATTGAATTTTATGTAGGTATATGATTCTAAAGTCTCTAAAATTAAATGCTTCAATGTCAAATAGAGTTTTTACAAGAAAATTAATGGATATCAAAAGATTATCAAGAAAATTCTTAATAAGCTTGATTCTTCATATCTCCCACTAAAGTATAACATACTTTGGCAAATAGACTATTCCAAAACTCCTAACCTCTATTATTGTCAAAGTTGTTTTTAACTACACAATTATCAGAGTTATAAAACTTTTCCTTGACATCTAATTTATCTGTTAATATCTCATGACTATTATATTTAAATGACGTCTTTTACTACCTATATGAGAATATAATATTCCTACTTCACAGTTTTCTTCATTGGATTTGAAACTAACCTCAATTCCATCATGGTGAAAAAATGAGGAATAATTTTAGGAGACCCACTACTTTATCCAAGTTCTCATTGTTTGCAACTTCTCCTACACTTTGGGGTAGATCTCAATTATAAATAACATGTATCTAGTCATTCTCAAGACCTCATTGATTGACATAGAACGTATTCTCATTAAGATGGACTATATTCTTGATAATGATAGATAGGTTTTGTGTTATTCTAGTTTTTTAGGGTACTTAGTCTAATCATCCTACTCTCATCAGTCCCATTGCCCCTTTTTAGCCCCATTCTCCCTTCCTCTCATCCAAGAGGCCTTTACCTCTACAAAGCTTTTTGTAATTGAATAGAAGGCTAGGTGAAGATCATTGAAGATAAAATGACAAGAAGAATATTCAAATTGAGTGAGCATGCATTTGTCTTCTTGTTTGCTTTCACCATGTGCCCTTTTTGAACTTGACAAAAATGAGGAGAAACATATAGAAAAATATGTGCCTACTCAATGAGAAAATGATTTATCAAAATAATATTATATTATTTGTATATGAATGCTTTTTATAATGTTAATTTTTGATGATTAAATCTGTGTGCCTTGGAAAGTAAATCTAGGCTAGGAAAAGACTTAAACACTATAAATCTTTCTGTGATATGAACTATCATATAAACTTAATTAGTGTGTTAGTCTGCCAGCTCAACTTGTGTGTTGACTTATCTAGTAATTAATTTATCAAAAAATTATTATATCTCATCTAATCATTGATATGTTTACTTAGTATGTTGACCAATCCAATCATTATTGTTAATACATAGTATTATGTGTTCACCCACTAAATCATGTGTTGATTGAAACTTACTAAATTACTAAAAATCATGAAAAAAATGGTAAAACACACTAGGAAACCAATTCACTCCCTTTCTTGGCTTACATTTCAGCCTATCAAGGAACCAACATGGCCTTTCTGAATAGAGTAATTTTGGACCATTAGATGGGTTCAAAAATCATAAAAAAATAAAACAATGAGAATATTTTAAGAATGTATATTCTTTATGAAGTAGATTCTAAAATGGGAAATCAATTGAGTCAATATTCCAACAAGTTAGGAGCTTAAACAAAAAGGGTTATAACTCATTATACCTTATATTTTAATTTACAATTGATACTCATCTTCACATGATTTATTATGTGATTTAATCTTCAATAGTTGTGAATCTAAAGGAAGATTTGTAAATGAAATCTTGAGTTGGTTGAAGTAGTTAGTCATGTGAGGATGACTTAATTCTTAAAAAAGTGAATATTTCACTAAAGATGTAGTGGAACCCACCCAAAGATACAATCCTTAAGAGAGTAGAGGTGATCATGTAGAGACTTGTGAGAGTAAAAATCTTAATCAACTTTTGAAGTCTGAATATCTCACAAATTTAGAGTGAAAACTAATTTACTTCCTCGTCTCTTAGTATCATATGATGTAATAAAAATTTCAACAATTTATAATACCTCAAAAGAGAATAATAGAAAGTAGTGATAAGAACCTTTGATAATTAGACCTAATTTGAGGAGAAGTAGAATGATAATAAATCTTTATTTAATACATTCCAAGACAATGTGCCATTTAACCTAGGTCAATTGAGTGTCTTAACTCCATATAGCCTACAAGGCCAACAGTAGTAAACTGTGTGAGATGGAGTAAGGGCCCTTCTCATCTCCTACGAGTCATCTAGTGAAAACATCTTTAATTTGCTTCTTCTCATGCAATCTCCTTCATCATGACAATTCTTCCCCATTCAAGAAGAACATTGTCCCAACTAGATTGTGTAGACCATGTTAAATAAGATATGGTAACACGAGTTAATGATTGTTATTTGCCATTGTTGTCAAATACCTACTATCTAATAATATTTATAACTGAAACTAATCTAAAATTTAGTAAAGCAATGAATCTCAAGTCATAGGGAGTAAGAATAATATGTCATCCATATAAATTTTTATTTTAGTTTTCTAAGTAATTTTAGATTGTTAATAATTTTATATTTTTATTTATTTAAATACAACATAAATATGAATAATAATAAAATATGATTTCTCTCATATTATTCTCTTAAAAGAATAATAAAAGAGAAGGAAATTTTATGGAGAAAATTAGGGGGTAGAAATGAGATTTTGAAAGGAATATGAGATAGAAAAGGGGAGTATATATATATATATACACACACACACACACATCATATTTTGAAGGGAGTCAAAAGGAAGAATTAAGGGAGATAGATGTGGGATTTGGAATTTTAGATGAGTTTTAGGTGGAAATAGGAGAGAGAATAAGGGATTGATAGATAAAGAATAAAGATGATAATTAGGAGAGAAAATCATAGGTCAGCACATCTTGTGCCACATTGACTACAATTTTCAAACAAATATGTGAGAGAGAACTCACAAAAAAGGTGTAAAATCACATTGAAAAATGGCCAAATCAGTTTTGCACCAATTTTTAAGATTAGACATTCATAATAAAATAAAAAAATCACCAATTTTTAGAAAATAGGAGAAAAATCACTAAAAATCGCCATAAAATTGATCTATAGTCCTAGAAAAGGCAAGGATTTTTCGTTAGATTTCTTGATCAAAATCATTATAAAATGATTCAAAATCGCCCATAATATTTTTAGATGATTTGCCAAAGATCTAGGGTATAAAGAAATGATTTTGATTAAGTTTTCAATGAGTTCTTCGGATTATTTCTAACAAACATCTAGATATTATCATTCATGAAAAAAATCAAATAAAATATAAATTAAATCTAAAACTAATAGTGTCCTCTGATGGGTCTACCTTTGAAGTAATAAGAGACACTGATGTGGTGGCTTTGTATTGTTTGTTTCTGTCGCACTATGTCAAAAGACACATGAAGATTGTTCAACAGCTCTATGTTGCTATCAGAAGGATTATGCGAAATGAAGGGTCAATGTTGTTGTCATCATCACTTGGGGAGGGATGGAATACTTGTGGCCACTCGTTGGAGGCCCTAAGTGTAGTTGAGAAAGTTAAGAAGAGGGTTTGTAATTGCCTAAGACTTTGATTGAGTGTAAGGAGAGAAGACAAAATATCTACTATCAGCAAACTCTCCATTATTTTATTTAACCTGAAATAATTGACATTGCCTATTTAACCAACAAATAATCATAATGTTTGATATGCCTCATTGAAACTCAAGTGTATAGTCACATGACACTTTCTCCATTGTCCAATCAATCTATTGTGTATTGTTAGATCTATCACTAGCACTTGATGTATGTTGTGCTCTAAAAGTTGCCGAATCATAGTGGTGTGAGCCATATCAAATTTGATTTTATGTCTAGAGAGTGCATGACACTTCTGAAAAAAACTAAGATAATTGATTGTTGATAAACCAAAAATTGTTGTTAGGATTAGTGATTAATTAAATAAAATTTATAAATTGACTTCCAAATATGAGTTACTAAATTTAGTATATTGGGGAGTTCAGGTTGATCTTTAAGGAATTAAGAGGTAATTACTTCGAATTTTTATGAATATTTTTTTTTATGAGAGTTGAGATGAAGGGATGATGGCGATTCACCAAAATAGAGTATAGTGCTTGATTCTCTCACTATTGTTATCTAAAAAAAATCAAAATGCGTAGTTTCTAAGGGTAAAAATTGATCTTAGGTATGCAATGATTCTTCCTATATCTATTTAGAACATTTTATGAAAAGAATTAATGCAATAAATTGCTTCATGATGAAAACATTGTGATGAATCTAAAATAGAGTGTTCATATATGAAACAAGTTAAATAAATTCAAACAAAATCTAAAAGAGAATAAATGAAGTTAGAAAGATTCTAAATCCAAAAAGACATTCATACGGAATAACAGAAAATCAGATAACTGCAAAATTCATTGGGAAAATAAGAGAAATGTTCATTTACCGAAAATGGGAAGGGAAGAAGAGAAATTCATGGAAGAAGGTTGAGAGTTGATTAATTTTGATTGGAAACTATTTTGAGGTTAATAGAGATGAAGTATTTATATACTGAATTCAAAATCATCTTGAGGTCATTCTATATTTATTGAATCTACTTCACTTAAACTGAAAATTGAAGAACATGGAAGAACATGAACTAGAATTGATGAAACTCAAAAATGAGATTTTGAAATTGTAATTTTGAAGTAAAACTAACCTAGATCTCTCTTTTAATCCAAGATGTCACTATTTGGATTAGTAGAGATCAAGATTTAACCTAGGAAAGGGTGTACTTTACCTCAAATTTGTTGAAAATTGTAAGAACTGGAAGAACTTGTAATAATGCTACAGAAAGAATGGAAGAATATGTTGGAAGAATGATTGGGATTTCACTCCCTCTAATTTCAGGAAAAGAACCCTCAAAAGATAGTAGAGGGGTACCCCCAATTTTGTGGTCGTGAAAGGGTATTTATAGCCTCCCTCAACTCCACGGAATTTGACAAAAAGAGAAAGAGGAAGAGAACGAGAATGAGAAGGAGAAAGAGAATGAGAAGGAGAAAGACCAGAATTCAATAAAGGGAGAGGAAAATCCTAATTAACTTTCTTCTTCCTCCACTAGGGTGTGTTGAACCTTGAACATGGTCCTCTTTTTTCCACTCTTTGACTTGAAGTCATTCTTTGACTAGGAATTATGACATCTCAACTGTTGACTTCTTCAAGCGTTGACTTTCTTATATTATGTATTCTCCTTAGTGTAAATTCCATGTTAAATCAATCTAAAGCGATAAAATTATGAAATTTTTTGAGATTGTTCTTGAGACAATTTTTTAACTTCTCAAGGTAATAATCCTAGGAAAAAGGTTAGAAAAATTGTTAGAAATAATTCTCCATATTGGATGTAACTAAGAAGTAAAATTTAAAGGCAAACTCAATGCATTTTAGGAATGAAGCTCATGAACATGTAAAGCTATCAATTCATGAATATTATGGTGCCTTGAAGTACTTTTCATAGAATTATTAGCTAATATTTAGTGATAAATAGAGCTTTATCAATTGTCTATATCATGATCAAACTGCTATCGATTTGCCACTTGATTAAGGGCAACATGGCACGTTCTAGAACATTACATTATGCAAATATTGCAATCCAATGGTCACAATCAAATTTTGCAAAATAAACAATATAAAGTCCCACATTAGTTGTTTTGGTGAACTTTTCATGGTTATATGTAAGAAGCCTTTTGATAGTTTAAGTATTCATTCCTAAATGGGTAATTGGGTTTCATTGCTAGGCACAAGGGCTGACTTGGATTGAGACTTGAGTGGCCCAATGAGCTTTAGAATGACTTACTTCCTAGCCTCGAAATAACAATTCTTCCTTGGGCTGTGTAATAGTGAACCCATTGAACCTAATGTCAAATATCAGATGCAATGGGCCCACCAACCTACAATGGGCCTACTAAATGTAGAGCACCCTTAATAGTTTTTTTTTAAAAAAATCATTGATTTATTTATTTTATAAAATAATAGATACAAAATTTTAATCTGAAATAAATCATGAAAATTAATTAAAATTTATTTAAAATAAGAAAATATTAAAAAATTTTCCTTCAATATTTATAACTCATTTTCATGAAACTCATGTAACATTTTACTCACACAATTTATAGTGGTTTGGTCTAGTTTACCTACTCCACTATTTGAAGATAGTATCCTTAGGCTCAACTAAATCCTTAGTGAAATCATACTTATAGGTGTAGGATACCTTCACTAGATTTAATAATTTTAGTCAACTCACAACTCAAATAAGAATAATTCTTCCAAATGAACAATGCTATGGGGAAAAATGGAGGCTCACTCTTCCCATCTAGATTACTAGCTTTAGGGACCAACGAAGATACAAGGTACTTATTTCACACTACAAATGAAATGAATTACCATTATAAATTCTCATGTCAAATACTTCTTAGAGGCTTGATTCATCCAACTTCCAATTTGGGAATATGTTCATTGAAGTTGTGCCTTTTTACCCATTTTTCGTTCTTTAATTTATACTAATGGTCTTGATTTCTTTATTGTTCATTGTTACCTATGTTGAGGATAAAGTTTTCCTTAACTTCCCATTTTTTATAATTTTTCATTTTTGCATCATTCCAAGAGTCCTCTATTGTCTCCTTATTAATTAATGTGTCAACATAAGAATCAAAGTTAATCATTATGTGTGAATATTTTTTTTTAACATGCTCAATAAACACTATAATACAACCAATGGGCTATTTTCAAGGGTTAATAAAATATTCAACTCAGCATGATGTAAACTGATGATGATATAATTTAGGCTCTAAAGTCAACACACCAAAACTACTCTATGCTAGCCCTAGTCAAATTGTCAATCCACTAAGTACAAAACTAAGGAAGGAAATCTAAAAATAAAGAAAAATATGAAAGTACTTAAAATAATCAATGTAACTCATATTCTATTTGGTGCACCTTGGGACTAATAATTAGCATTAAACCAAGCCCTAGTTAAAATATTTACACATGTTGACTAGATATATGGCTAAATCTCTAGAAATCACTTTTTCTCAAGGGCTCTCCATTCAAAGGCTTCCACTATTTAATTAATCAAACTACACATACTGGAAAATTAGAATGAAAACCTTCATTCAAGCAACTGACTTTATTGCATGAAAGGTAACTAAAAACGGCCCTTACCTTGAGGACATTGATGAAAATCCTACTAAAGAAGATAAATTATTGTCTTTAAATGCCAACACCTAAAATATATTATGTTGTGCCTTACATTGTAATAAGTTTCATGGAATTATGGACTATTTGACAAGTTAGAGCAGAGAAAGTTGGCAAAGTAGTGACTCTTTAAAAGTAAGCTGATGATTAGTTTTGTAATAGCTTGAGCAATTCATAGTATCAATAATTATTGATTGACCAGATCCATGAATATCAAGTGGCTGTAATATTTTAAAAGGCTATTAAAACCAAAATGATATTGATGGCTAAGTTACAAGCTGAATCATTCCAAAACTTATATGCAGATATCTTTTGGAAAGTGGCTGTTTAAAATCTGATGGTCAGTTTTGTAAGAGCTTGAGCAATTGATAGTATTGATAATTATTGAATGACCAGATCCATGAATATCAAATGGTATTTTTAGAAGATTAGTAAAAGCAAAGATATTGATGAGACTTAAGATAGTAGATAAGTTACCAGCTGAATCACTCCAAAATTTGTGTAGATATAAATCAATCATCTTTTGATTTGATAAACTATCATACCTGTATCAACTAGTTTACTATTATATGTGATTTATTGTGTTTATTTCAGCAACATCATTACTAATGTATGATTTTTTTCCTCATGATAAATTGGATGTCGTTCCATTGATTAATACAATTGAATCTATGGACTCCCCCTCCCCCAAACACGTTTAGACATCCTCAAATCTCTAACTTTAGAGATAAATGTTACCATAAATTATTACATATTTATTTCTCAAGCAATAAACTCGCAGTAATATCAATTATATATTTTATTAATCTTTGACTTAAGTTCTTGTTGCCAAATCATTTCTGTGCAAGGGCATGCAGAAGGTAGAAAAGAAAAGTTATGCAATAGAAATAATCAAGGAGGGGAAGAAAATCATGACCCTGGGAACAAAAGTTTCCTATTTCTCAATTTTGAAAAAGAGAAGAATAAATGTCCGAGACAAGGTCGCCCAAATGTTGTAGGTGGCTGCCAATCCTTCACTGATTCTTCCTCAAGAAGTGCTAGAGAGGAGGTGGGAGAGAGATGGGGCAGTACCCAGAAGCCAAAATACTCCCAAAATGTCGCAGATTCTATTAATATCTGCGTATATCTGCCCTGAAAATAACCTTCCATGAGATTTTTTTCTTTTTCATCTTAATTTTGCAGCTTTTACCTGTGACGTGCAGCTGCCATCTCTATCTTAATATTCGCATATATTTACAGGCTTTTCTCCACCATGCCTTATTCTTTCAATCAATAATGGTCTGCACATGTTCGACCTTTTCACCCATCATGTTTCTGGCATGTCCTTTTCTCTCAATGCTGGAGTCGTACTTTTCTGCATTGTGCTTTACATGCTAATTAACTCTACCTAATATCTGGATGTGAAAGTCTAATGAAAATTGACCATAACTTGGAGAAGACATGAACCGTCATACTCAACTAGTTTCATATCAATAATAGTGCTTCTGACATTTAATACCAATATGAAGGGTCTAGGAAATTAAAGAAGTGCATTGATCCGTACTTGTGAAACAAAAGATCCTTCGTAGATGAAAACATTTGCTACCAGATGTCGAGAAAGAAAGGGGTTGACCATTGAATTTCTCTAAGAAGAATACCACTTTATATCGGAAATGACTTTGCAGGAGAAAGGAGAAACCTCTCATGTGAATTAGGCCTAACTGACTCATTGAAGAGTTGGACTGGATGGTTTTTTTGGGCAGAGGTTCATGGTCCTAATGGAAAGAAAATAACTCCACCTCACAAATGTCAAATTGACTGGATCATTCTGGCTGCATGTTATATAATTCAACATTTGTACATCCACATGGGGGCCATATCATGAATTATAAAAAGAGCCAAAAACAGCAGTTAACGTTGCAAAAGATTAACTTTCCTGTAGCCTAGGATCAGATGTTGCTCTCCCTGAAAAAAGCCATTAATGGAAGATACATACTCAGAGCATTTGATGAAGTATGGAAATTCAGAAAGCTCTCAAATCTCAAGGAGTTCAACTAACAGACATCATGTTTAACAAACAAATGTAAAGCGTGCCCTTTGTTAAATAAGCATCATCTTTAGGTGCAGAAACATCAAAATATAACTAGCTATGCATTGGCTGAACTTCGCTTAAATACAAGAAGCATGCATTCACAAATTGGCATATTCCTTATAGTTTGGTCATTCCATTGGCTCAGAGAAAACTGAACAATTCTTCGTAACCTCGTCAGCTAACTGACCAATGCGGATTTGTACATAAGTCAGCACATTGCCCACTCTGAGTGCAAAGTGGATCCAATGCGTACACAACCAAAGTTAGCGACTCATGTTTCCAAGGGAGATGATTAAACCAGGAAACCTAAAACCCGTCAACCTTGGTCTCATCATGTGGGTTCAGTCTGGCACAGAAAGCAGAGGGAGCTGAGGGCATACACGTCCGAATTCTCTTCTCATTATCACATAAACCATATCAAGGAAGAAAGTTAGAAACCCTCGGCAAGTTGGTTTCCCTGTTCCATTAATGACAGTTCCCAAAAACTAGGTTTCACAGCCTCATGATTAAAGAAACCGGTCCTATTGGTCTTCACTGTTTTCCTCTACATTCCTCCGTCAACCATCCTCTTCAACGCTTTGGCTGAATCCCAGCATTACTTTTAGTAGAATATGAGCACATTAAATACTGTTACTGGATGGCTATGCTCTCCACCCCCTCCTTTAAGAAAAAAGTTTTGCTGACTTCCTCAGATTCCGTACACAGGCACATTGGAAACCTCACCAAGTAATAAACCCTTACTCTTTATAAAAGACAAAACCACGAGTTCATTTTTCTCTCTCAGATTCTCGGACACGGCTGCAGGTAAGATGTCATCTTAAGCAGAAGTACAGGAAGAAGAAGCAGTTTTTAAGATCTTAATAGTTTCCAGGACTTTCAGCAATTAAAAATTTAATCCAGTGAAAAATGAGAAAAAAATAAAAATGACGCGATAGGATAACAGCCGCTCCACAATGAGGATGTCTATTCTTCATTTCAATGCTAGACAACCGATAAATACAGATCCATTGATGAAATCAATGGCGTTTCAATTACATAAAATTGGCTCATTCATCACTTACTAGAAAAAGATCAGCCACTAGAATCATCTACAAAGTCATTATTTGGAAATATTACCACAAGGAGAAGCTGCAGAGATGATTATGTCCATGTTATCAATACGCTTCTGTATTGTCTTCAGAATGGAATTCAGCGCGAAAATTCTCTTGCGAATCCCTGAAATTTTCGCAGCGTGTTGCATAATAAAAGGCAAGGGTGCATCCTCCAGAAGCTTGTCTAATTCTGCAATATCATGCCATGCAATAGAACTTATGACTTAATTTTATCGTAAACAGTAAAAATGATATACAGAAATTCAACGGTGATATTCATAAATGTGTCACATGATCATCAATCGTCATTCTTTACATAGAAGTGCCCGTAAGCAGAACGTAGGTTTTATCAATTAAGCACATGTTCTTGAAAATAGTTATTTAGATAAGTATTATAATTGACTCACTAATTTTCAGTAAAAACAGATTAAACGAAAAATCGGAAAAAAATATATTGGAGAAAATTTGATCAGAGGGTCCCGGAAGCGTACCTCCAGTGAGTCGATCGAGGGAGAGTCCGAGCACGTCTTGACTCCTGGTGACAGCCTCCGTCTTGGCATCATAATCTTCTAGCACTCCCCCAAGCACCGAAGCTATTGCCTTCGCGAGGCCCCCGGACACGCCACCCTCTCCGGGATCAGATATTGGGGCCGCACACGGCGGCTCTTCGTCATCTGGCACGCTGCCGCAACCAGGAGACTCCACGGGCCTTGGTCTCCTGGGATGTTGGACGTCACCGCCCTCCATAGAGCTGAATCAGATCCAAAGTGCCGGCTCTCCTTTGCCCTTTTCTCTTTCCTCCACCTCTTCCAGTTCGATCACCCGGCGCCGCTCCGTTCGAACGCCGCCCAAGCTGTGACTCCCAAGGACCGAAGACGAGCCGGGAGACGTGGGTTGCGGTACCTCAACGTCACCAGCACGTGGGCCCAAGCCCATTACGCCATAATTTCCTTCTATAGTTATTTCAGTTTTTAACCATCCTAGTGGTTATAAATACCTTTTAGCCCAAAGAAGGGAGACTACTCAGGGAGACGATATGAGGGTTATCGCTCCGCGAGGAGAGGCCGTGAGGGTCAGTTATCCATCGCCATCGCCGCCACCTTCCTCTATCAGCTCCGCCGTCCGCCGCTGCCTTCACACGCGGCCGCCCGTCGCACAGTCGCAGTCCTTCAGCCACCGTCCGCCTGCCACTCACTTCTTCATACGCGACCGCCCGCCACACAGTCATAGTTTCAAAAGTTAAAATCGTTTCTTGAAACAGTGCGACAACTTTCAGTAGTACAAAAATATTTCTAGAAAGTGAAGTGATAATTTTTCAGCCGTATAAAAAGACTAGTCTCAGAAAAGCTTTGACAGTTCCGGGAAAACATTGTGACAGTCTAAGAAATCAGCTTCAGAAAATTACGAAATTATTTTTACAGAAAATTGTGATAAATTAGACAAGGTAAAACTTATTTCAAGGAATCGTGATAAATTCAGAAATCTGGAAACCTTGGTTTTTATCATAAAATAATAATAACTTTATTAATCTTTAAAGCTTCTTGTTTCAATACTTCATGAAAAAAATCTGAAGCAAGTTTTTCAGCAAACTTTAACGAATTAATAGATCAGGAAAAATCCTTTATAGTATAGGCTGTGATGAGATAAAATATCAGAACTTTATTTTTAGTACAACTGACTTATTTTCAATTTTTCAGTGAAGGAGATTAGTATTTTTTTTCCAACACTGCGAGAAATTTAGAAGGCTTGAAAAATGTTTTTTGCGGCCTATGACAAATTCAGAATTATGAAAACTGATTTCTCAGCAAGAAGCAATGAATTCAGAATCCTAGAAAGCCGTTTTTTATCAAATGGTCATGAAATAAGAAGTCTGAAAACTGGTTTCTCAGAACATTGTAATGGCAAACGTTTATAAAGCGGACTTCTAGTAAAATTTTAAGAAGTCAAGCTTGAAAATATAGGTTTCGATAGTTTTTTATCAATTCAGAAGTTTTATAACGAGCTTCCTGCAAACTTATAAATTTATAAATCCGAACAATTGGTTTTACGTCGAGGCTTGAGAACTTAGAAACCTGAAAACTGTTTTCAACAAGTTGTTAATAAGTTCAGATGTCTGTAAACCTTGTTTTTAAAAAATTGCGATAAATGCAGAAATCTGAGAATAATGGTTCCTATCGAACTGTGAGAAAGTCGGCAATCTATCAAAAAAATTATTTAAACAATACAAATAATTTTAAAAACGGTTTTTTCTAATAGACTGAGATAATTTCAGCAATCTGGTTTGACAGATGCTATGATAAATTCAAATTTCTGCAACACTTTTGATAAAGTATGCTGAAGTATAAAATCTGAAAACAAGTTTCTAAGTAATTGTAATAAGCTAAAAACCTGGAAAACCATATTCCAGGAGATTGAAATAGGTTTAGAAATCTGAAAGGCTGTTAATCAGAAGTCAAGATTCATTCAGAAAATCTGGTTTTCAACAAGCTATGATAAGTTCGGTATTTTGGAAAATGGTTTTCAGTGTAAACATATTTTTTTCACAATTTTTCAGAATTGAAAAAAATAATACACATGATATGGCTTAATGAAAACTGTTTTCTGTAGTGGATTGTTTTTATTACGAAACACTGTTAAGAAAAAGAAAATAATTTCTTTTAATAAAAGTGATCTGAGCAAGATATGTCAAAATTAGCCAGAGCAGTAGTGTGCCATAAATAACCGTCACTGTTCAGATTAAGTTTTGTTTTTAATAGAACTAAACAGAGAAAATTATTCACACTTTTTTAAGGAAAAATGATTTAAAATAATGCTTTAATGATCAGTTAATACATATATAGAATATAATTCTCTCTTCAAAAACTTTATGCAAGTGAAGCCACGTCAAAGGTTTCTCAACCGATCAATTTCCTATCACATTAAAGAGGTTCATCTTTTCAACATCTAGACTGGGATATAAGTTCTTTGAACTTAATTGTTTACGCAAGAAACTCTCAGGAGTGTTAGTAACAGGAAGTAGAAAGGAAAGATAGTGGCTCAGTATCTAGTGTGAGAAGGTAATCTTGTGAATTATAACGTGTAAAAGATTTATTAATCTTTTGAATTCCACCAATGATTATCTCAATGAGAATAGTGAAAACAAAGGGTAAGAACCCATGTAGGGTAAAGAAAGGCCGAACCACTGTGCGTACATCTTAGTGTCCTTCACGTTCTGACATATAGTGTATTGATTTTTATATTTTTTCCCTAATAGAATTTTTCCTAAAGTGATCTTGTAAAAGGTACTGATTTAATCTCCTTCAGTTGCATAGACCTCTAAATGGAAATGTTGCTAATTTGTTGAATTTTGAACTTCAGTCGACCAAAATATAAATACCTGTGGATGTCATATGCGGATTCTTCCTATCACCTTTGTTCTTTATAGTGCCATACATTGTAGCATGTTGTGTTTTGTTGTTTTATTTAAACTTATTGAGAAACTGTCGAGAGATTAACTGAAAATGTTGAGGTGCCGTTATTTGTATGCATTTCTTGCTTTTCTGATCAATGTTAGATTAAGTTCGTGACATAAGCAATATCCAGCACATTGTTGAAACTGTTGCACGCAGGAAATGATAAATATTCTTCAAATTATAGTTTAATGAGACAAATACTGACAAACAGTTATTTTAAGAAGGATTCGCATGTAAGATGGCAACAAAATTGGAATCCGTATGTCTGGAAGATTGGATAGGGCCATTTATTTGTTTTCATATCAGTGCTGAAGAATTGAGGAAAACCTACCAAATCCTAATTCTTATTCATTTCCTGAATAATACTTCCATACATTGAATTTGACACGAAATTAGAGTGATCGGTCCATAAAATTCTGTTTTTTGCTCTCTCGCTGTGCCGCCCTGTTGCGTAAGCCTCGTTACATTGCTGATAGATGGTCTATCTCCCAATAATGTGAATTAGAACCGCCTTCATTGCTTGAAATCTGCCTACTCAGAAGTTCCCATGATGGTCGCTTAATATAAGAAAGCTCAAGAAATTGTCCTTCCAAATGTAACCGCTGGGAGTGATGGTCAGGAGCTCAATCGGGACACTTGGCCTATGCTTAGAATTGTATTATAAAACATGAATATAGGTTGAGGTAGTTATGAATAAAGAGGGGGACTAAAGTAAAATAAAGGAAACCTTTTTTCGCAGGAGGGCAACAGCAGAAGACAGGAAACTAGTAGATAGTAGTAGACTTCACTCTTCTGCCAAGGAAATCCAGATCTCCCGCCAGGGGTTAACAGCTGTTCGTGAGATCCGCAGTGGCCCTTGCGGCAGAAGAATCAAGAGAAGGTGCATGCCGCGTATGCCAGACAATTGTCGACCTAATAAGAGCTCACGGCAACAACACAATCAACGGCACAATATTGAGTAGGCGCAGGGAACGCACCAAAAAGTATGTCATCAACCCGGGGGATCGGGGGGGGGCACGCACGCAGCAGGAAGAAGGGAGAACCGACTTAGGCATGGTGGGCTTCCTCTTCCTCTTCCTCTTCCTCGTATTCCTGGTCGGCGGTGGCGTCCTGGTACTGCTGGTACTCGGCGACGAGGTCGTTCATGTTGCTCTCGGCCTCCGTGAACTCCATCTCGTCCATGCCCTCCCCAGTGTACCAGTGGAGGAAGGCCTTGCGGCGGAACATGGCGGTGAACTGCTCGCTGACCCTGTGGAACATTTCCTGGATTGAGGTGGAGTTGCCGATGAATGTCGCTGCCATCTTGAGGCCCTTGGGAGGGATATCGCACACGCTAGACTTGACGTTGTTCGGGATCCACTCCACAAAGTAGGACGAGTTCTTGTTCTGCACGTTGATCAGCTGCTCGTCCACCTCCTTGGTGCTCATCTTCCCCCTGAACATGGCTGAGGCGGTGAGGTACCGCCCGTGGCGCGGGTCCGCCGCGCACATCATGTTCTTGGCGTCCCACATCTGCTGGGTGAGCTCCGGCACCGTGAGCGAGCGGTACTGCTGCGAGCCCCGCGAAGTCAGCGGGGCGAACCCCACCATGAAGAAGTGCAGCCGGGGGAAGGGGATCAGGTTCACCGCCAGCTTCCTCAGGTCAGAGTTCAGCTGCCCGGGGAACCGCAGGCAGCAGGTAATCCCGCTCATAGTGGCCGAGATCAGGTGGTTGAGATCCCCAACTGGAGCGGATACAGAGGGCAAGGCACAGCGGGTCAGACACTCGATCCGAGAACGAAAGGGGAGAGAGAGAGAGAGAGAGGACTCACAGGTGGGGGTGGCGAGCTTGAGCGTGCGGAAGCAGATGTCGTAGAGGGCTTCGTTATCCAGGACCATGCACTCATCGGCGTTCTCCACGAGCTGATGGACTGAGAGGGTGGCATTGTACGGCTCCACAACGGTGTCGGAGACCTTGGGCGACGGGAAGACCGAGAAGGTAAGCATCATGCGGTCTGGGTACTCCTCCCTGATCTTGGAGATGAGGAGAGTCCCCATGCCGGACCCGGTTCCACCCCCCAAAGAATGGCAAACTTGGAATCCTGCGCGGTCACGAAAGGGAGAGAAAAGGACCAATGGAGATCAGCAAGTGTGCTATTAGAGATAATCCACGAATGTCCTCCAGCAAATGTTCACCAGGCCTCACAACGAGATTATCCAGTTAGAATAATTAATCAAATAACTTATCTCATGATGTAGACAGGGTTTTGGAAAGGAACTAGATTAAATACCCATCCGGATCATGGTCAACAATAGATTCACATATAACCCATATGTCTCACACTACTACGGTCACCAGGCCTCAGGACGTGATTAATTCTCATGTGGAAAATCCATCAAATAATGTAGGCAATAATCTCTACGTCATCACAGGCCAGTCCACTTTATCCTCGTCCTCTCACTAGAGGAGGCAATAATAACAACGTCATTTAAAAGGACTCTCCTCATCCTCTCACTAGAGGAATTTCTGTACCTTTCCAACAAGCAAAAAGAAAACTACTGTAAATCCCGAAAGAACGATAAAAACGCGGGTGCAAGTGATGATCTATAGAGGGATTAGCATTATATTAGCAATGGAGAAGAACAAATAGCCTAAGGAATCAAGCTCAAACAATACACGGAAAGATAACTTGCGTCTATTTTGCAGCATTGTGATTACCAGGCCTCAGTTCGTGATTAATTCTCATGCAGAAAATCCATCAAATAATGTAGGCAATAATCTCTACATCATCACAGGCCAGTCCACTTTATCCTCGTCCTCTCACTAGAGGAGGCAATAATAACAACGTCATTTAAAAAAAAACATCACAGGCCTCTCCTCGTCCTCTCACTAGAGGAATTTCTGTACCTTTCCAACAAACACAAAGAAAACTACTGTAAATCCCAAAAGAACGATAAAAAAGCGGGTGCAAGTGATGATCTATAGAGGGATTAGCATTATATTAGCAATGAAGAAGAACAAATAGCCTAAGGAATCAAGCTCAAACATTACATGGAAATATAACCTGCGTCTATTTTGCAGCATTGTGATTACCAGGCCTCAGTTCGTGATTAATTCTCATGCAGAAAATCCATCAAATAATGTAGGCAATAATCTCTACGTCATCACAGGCCAGTCCACTGTATGCTCCCACTAGCAGAGCTTTCGTACTTTGCTATCTAGGATGATCTACATTACCGTAATTTCCGATGCAACGATATAAAAATCACGAAAACTATAATTCAGGCAGGTGTGCTAAAAATTTATTAAAAATTCGAGAAGCAAAATTCATGAGGAAGTCAGATTCATTATGCAGTAGAAATATAGATATGAACAGCGAAATCAACAAAATCTTCGAGATCCCGTAAATAAAATAATAAATAGAACAAGAGGTAGACCGAGAGTAACAGGAAAACGCTTGATAACTGATGGAAACTGGAGAACCAGGCATTATCATTTTGCTTTCGCAATCTAGCATCAGAATCATCAGAAAATCAACAGAACCAGCTAAGTAAAAAGATCAACAACCCCAACAGCTTCCATCATATTGGGGAACGATGAGATCTACGTACGATCCAAATGGCTTGCACATTCCGGACAGAAATCTGAATAACAACACTCTAAAACGATGATTAGACGGAAATGACACGATCTCAACGAAAAAATACTTCAGATTCATCAAAGTACGACAAGTATATCCGTGTCTCCATGCTATTAAGTTAAATGTTAAGAAGATCTGACAAAAAAGGGCAAAGCCATATTCCTATATTAATAAAATTGAAAAAGCAAAAAACATCGCGATACCGGACAAGATCAACCACAAAAATCTGCAACCATTGAGCGCATCCAGATGTCGTCTATGTACCTTGAAGACAGTCACAATTTTCGGCCTCCTTGCGGACAACGTCGAGGACTGAATCAATCAGCTCAGCGCCTTCCGTGTAGTGACCCTTGGCCCAGTTATTCCCGGCACCGGACTGCCCGAATACGAAGTTATCTGGACGGAAGACCTGGCCAAAAGGTCCGGAGCGGACGGAATCCATAGTGCCAGGCTCTAGGTCCATAAGCACCGCCCGGGGGACGTACCTCCCGCCACTCGCTTCATTGTAGTACACATTGATACGCTCCAGCTGCAGATCTGAATCGCCGGAATATTTTCCCGTCGGATCGATCCCGTGCTCATCGCAGATCACCTCCCAGAACTTGGCCCCGATCTGGTTCCCGCATTGCCCTCCCTGGATGTGCAGGATCTCCCTCATCCTTGCAGCTTCTTTCCCAACGCAAGGGCTCGAGGCGACAGCCGGAGGGGACGGGGGTGGAGTGAACGCGCGAGAAGAGAGGCTACGCCGAATGGAAAACTGGCATCGTAAGAGCCGAGGGACCCATTTAAATAAAAGGTTAGATATGTATACACACCTCTTGGTGTAGTTACCGCTTGCGATTGCCGCAATAAAGTGGCAGACAGAAGACACAGGGAAGGGCGCAGAATGTCCTTTATACACGCACTTGTTCGCGGATTTACAGACCTGGACTGCATTCAACGCTGGATTAGACCGCCTTTTGTCACCGTCTATATCTCTGGCATCTCCTGATTAAAAGGCTCCACTTACAAGAAATAGCCGCTTGGAAAATATTTTTGGCGAAACCATCTGGAATTACGGCGGTTTAACATTTTTCCTCTAAAAGGGCATGCTACTAATTTACTGGATGCCGAGGGAGTTCTAAGGATGGGTAAAATAGTCATTGACCATAATTTTATACATTTTTCGTCCACTGGAGCCAGCTGGAACTCTGCTGTGGTCCATGCCGCCGTTGGCCCGTCGAGCTCCGAGCCCCGTGATTGGGAAGGAAAATCCGAAACCCCAATCTCCTTGCAGACCGTCTCATGGATGAGGCCGCCGGAGCCCCACCAGAACGACGAAGGATGGAGGGGAGGCGCGCTGATCGGGCCTGAATGGGAGACGCCAACCACCCTCGACGAGCGGTGTGTTGTCTCTTCAGGATCAGTTTTTTTTCGGTTTTTTCGCTTAAGTCCTCGTAGAAATTCGCACTTTGCTGTAAAGGGCCCACTTTTTGAGTTCACTTTGCTCCTCGTAGAAAGTCGTTATGTGACACCCAGAATGAGGTGTCAACACTACTCGACTCGCCGGCGATATTCCAGATTTCTTCGGCATATTTTACCGTTCTAAATTTGAAATATGAACACCGGCCCTGTTCTACTCGATCTGATGCACGTGGGCATCATGATGTATGGCTCATGAGGGAGGGAGGGGGGCTGGAGCACAATTCCAATCCTGCAGTCGGTGAGCCATCAATCTCTACGGCCCACCCTCTGAGCTCAACTCCCCAACAACTTTCTATATCTCTCTCCCTCCCTCCCTCTCTGTGTCTCGCATGGTAGGTATCATGTCCCTGGCTTAGTTCGGCAGGCGTTCTCTTGAAGGCGAAGGCGTGCGGCGCCCGACCTCTGGCCCCCTTCAGACGGACGGTGGAGCGGGGATCGCCAACTTCTGCTCCGATTCTCAGCGGAGGAGGCATACTCAGAAGCACATAATCGCGAAGAGGATTTTGCAGAATACTGAGGAGATCGGCAGAAGAATGTTTCGACACTCTTTCTCGTGAAGGAAGGAAGGCAGTGGACGAGGCATGGCTTATTGAGCGGAGTTTTGCAGATTCTTGGCGTGCTGGCGGCGATTCCGCCGCCTAGTTGGCGCGGTCTCTGAGCACTTCGATCTCCAGCTCGGAGGGCTCGGTGGCCTGGATCTCATAGTGGACGCCGTCCAGCTCTCTCCTGAACCGATCCTTGGAGGTCGCGTACAGCATCTTCGCTCGGATCCGGGACACGGACGGCGACCTGCTCCAATCAGAGTAATATGACGTGATGGAAGAAATGAATGAATGAATGCATCTGAGATATCCGAGGCGAAGGGGAATTGCGGGCAGATGCACGAGGAAGGAGGACCAGCCGCTCACCAGGCGACGAAGAATATCTTGCTCTTCTGGCAGTTCTCTTCGGTCACGAAGTCCAAGTCGTAGATCGCGTAACGGCAGTCGTCCTCCGGCAGGGAGGCCAGGAAATCGTCGTAGCTCTCCGCCGCCCCTCCCGTCTTCTCGACGATGACCTCCTTCAGCTTCTCGTCAATCCGGAAGACGACGTAGCGGTGCGCCTTCTTCCTCTGAAGCTCGAGAAAGGTGTGCTTGCACTGGTCTGCGACGCCCATCCCGGAGGACGCGTTCGACTGGAACAGTAAAACCAAAGTCCGAAGATGCGGGAAGAAGCGACTTCAGAGGATCGATGGCAAACGTCAACGGCCAAGTTGCATACAACGAAGACAGCATTCTTCGAGCTCGGGAGCGAGGTGGTTTTGATTCTCGAGTAAAGCATAGCTGAACATCATCTACGGGAATGACAACGCCCGCCACAGATCATCAATTCCCAACAAGGAAGATCTATGATCGGAGTCCAAAATGTACCATACGGAAAGGCCACGACTCTGAGAGCAAAGAACTGTGCCGAATCATAGATACCCCCATTTTGGGTAAAAACCTGAGTCTACCGAAAAACCAGCCACACAAGCAGACGAGGAAGAGGAGATTGGCATTCATCAGAAAACACCACCAGTCGATCACCACAATGTTTTGGTGGAACTCGTGGAAGAAAAACTCACCGATCTGAAAGACATCTTCCGTTCTTCGTCGGGGAAGATGAGCCGGGGGGAAAGGGCTACAGCTCAGAGTTCCGGAAGGGGCGAGGAGGGCGGGGGGGATGGGAGCTCGGAAGGCCACGAGTTCGTGAAATGAAGGAGATGGGAGACCAGGAGAGATGAATGGGCTGGGGAATCACATTCCCCGCCCTGCTTTTTCCGTGTGGGGCGCCGGGGGAGACAAAAGGAGAGAAGAGGAGGACGACGGAGGAGGAGAAAGCAGGGCCGCCGAATGGCCCTTTTCTCCACCTCCTCCTTTTTCCTTCCTTCTCCTGAGAGGAGAGCAGAAGACGAGGACCCCCACCGCCCACCGCCCCATCTTCGTGGTGGAGGAAAAGCGGTGGCTGGACGGGTGCGGCGCCGCCGTCGTCCTGCGAGTGGACTGCTGGACGTCACCTCACGGTAGGAACGAAGAGGATCGAATCCGGGGATAAGAGTTTGCGTTCGTCTGCCACAGCGCGGTAAAGCAGAAATTCGAGTCTTTATCAGCATTTCACTCTATGTCCCGCATTTAATTTTTTTTATTAATTCTTTCTCGTTAATTTTTTTAATTGTTTTAGATCGAACGGACGCTATGTATCCGGACCAGCCTAGGCTTCTGTCTAGTATTGATTGAATGGGCATAATTCAAGTAATCAGGATAAACAAAAAAAATATCATATACTGTAAATAAAAAGAGCCCTTCAACCTTTGCTTGATATAACTTTGTTTGAGAATAAGGGTGATGAAATCGAAAATATCAGGAGCAACGTGAGATAGTTATGGGGATAGGTGAAGATCATATAAATGAATAATCCTTTTACATTAACACAAGTGTCGGTCGTGATAACCAAGCATGAAGACTTCGTACAGAAATACTAGCAAGAACAATAAATAAAAATGAAAAATAACAAAACGATAGATAGTGCAGTAAGATAATAATAAAATAACTATCTATCGTTGTAACAATATTGTTTTGCCATTATTTCGTACAGAAATAATAACAAAACAATAAATCAGAGCCAGCGTTTATCGATAGGAAGGATCCAAGCATTTACAAACCCGAGAGACTCCAATGGGGCTAGAAGAAGGAATTATCTCGAGTCTTTTACAAAGATTAGGGACAGCCAGCTTCAACAAATCAAGCGTTCATGCAGATATGACCCATATGAAAACACTTTTCGACAAGTACGTAAGTGACAACAGATCATGAAAATTCTCCTCCCCAGAAGATGAATTCTATGCCAACCCGGTGGAGATTAGAACAGTTCATCTTTCTTATGGATCCTGCTGATTTGTAGATTGGTTTTAGGCGAAAGGGTCCTTGTGAGCAATTGGGGTACACATGATAACCGGTAATAATGACAAACCCGGGTATGTCAAATAGAAACACCAGTGACGTCATTTTCAGGAACAGGGAGGAATGTATTCTGAGCCACGGTTGGACCAACGTGAAATGGATATCATAAAAGTCTGTCTGTGAATTAATCATATATTTATTGGGGAAAGAAATTCTACAAAGACAATGAAGCAAAACTTTTTTTTGGTCCGTATCTCAAGCAAAACTTTTATGAACAGGTGCCGGCTTACACCATATCCCTCAGCTTGAATAGCATCAGCGCTTCTTCAATGGGTGCCTCATCACTCTGATTTAGAATCAGCCCCATCTGGAAAATTCCATTCATAGAAGACTGAAAAGTCCAGTAGTTGAGTTATCTGCCGTTTTCTAAACATTGAATCTAAAAAGCATGACATCCCCTTCTTGGACGACGTAATCTTTCCCTTCAGACCTCAGCTGAAAATTCATGGAGGAATACAGAATTAAAACCCAAAAAATGGTTCAATCTTCTTGTGATCTTCATCACAGGAGGTGGAAACTGAGAAAATCCATAAGAGATCAAACTTTGACTTTGTCACAGATCTGGACACGAATAAAATCAATCATTTTGAGTTGGAATTTGTCAAACTTACAAGTCCCTTTTCCCTTGCAGCTGCCAAAGAGCCAGCTTTAACAAAATCGTCATAGGACACCTGCTTACGATGCATTAAAATGTCACGAACATCACTGTACATGTACCATCTACAACATAGATATTTTCTAAAATTATGGCCCGATGAGGCATTTTTGTGGGTTGTGGACGAAAAGAAAAGCCTGTGGTACTGATATTGGAGGCAAATGTTTAAATCAACCAAGGTATCACTGAAAAATGTCATGATTGATCGCCAGATATCAATAAGCATCATTAAGATGGCCAATGACACACATCACAGTGCGACAGAGAAAGCACAGAAGGATATGTTTTAAACATGATTGTCTGCAGGGGCAGATGGAATAAGCGGGAATCTCCCAACGAAACCAATGCAATGGCAGGGAACAACATTGTTAACAATCTGAAAAGAAAGATTTCATGGGTAGCAAAAAAACAGAATAACAGCTATGAACGTTTTTAAAGTGAAAGATTCAACAGCTTTCACTGGCCATTGCAGATTGTTAACAATCCGTCAATTGATTGTTAAGAAGATCAACAGATTGCAATAGATAGGATTAAATAGCATATAATTTTAATGTTACTCTGAATCATAATAAAATTCATATCCATTCCATTAATCAAAGGAATATCTATAACTCTGTGAACAGCAGAGCAGTTCTCCAGCCTTTGCCACATTCTCTGTAGAAAGCAGAAAAATAGTAAAAGTATTTATGAAAAATTATACAAGTACGACAGGAGTAGTTCTGGAAACGTTGTTTGTTCCGCAATTCGAATTGGCCTTTTAGTTTGTGAATGAAAAAGAAATAAATGAAATTTTCTGTGAAAGATGTCAGCTAAATATTTTTTTGATATTTACGAAAGATATAATCCACCAGATGGAAATAAATTGCTTCAAATGGTGAGGGGTTCTCATTACCATCAGGATCTCTTCACCTGAGACGAGATGTTTTGTAATCCAAGGCTGACTTATTTTAATATGCTTACTAAATTATTATATACCTCCAAGAAAAATAAAGGGTGACTTATCTTGCACAGAGGGACGAAAGGGTATTTCACCCCAATCAAAAACATAAACTATCAAGTCAAACAAAGGCAACAGTAAAATTTCAGTTAGATAAAGGCTCTTACAGTCTCTGCTCTAATGAAGCCTTTTTCAAAGTCTGAGTGAATAACTCCGGCAGCTTGTGGTGCCGTCATGCCTATACGTAGAGCAGTAAATAATCAGATATGGTATTCAGAAGAGTGGAAAAATAAAACCAAAAAGGAGTGAACAGGAACACCGAAGAAGATGATGACATTAATGCAAAGCAATGAACACGTAAATAAACCTGCAAGTATCGTCCATGCTTTTGATTCCTGTACTTAAAAGAAACACAGAATGAAAATCAGCAACTGTGAAAAGAAAAATGGAAAATATTCCAAATTAAATATTAAAGCTGACAAAATGCAAAAACACCTTCTCTCCAGATGTGAAGTAGGTACGCAAACCCAATAGGCTGTAAGTTGCTCTTATAAGATTTCCTAGTCCACTCTCACTGACACCAAGAGAACTAAGGTACTCCTCTCTCTCTTCAGATGGAAGTTCAGTGAGCTCAGATTCGACCTGACAGTTATAATGTTCAGTTAACCAGAGTGTTTAGAAGATGTCAAAGTGGATAAATCACACAAAGTTAATGCTGAATAATTTGTTTAAATAATCAAACTAGTTGCACCAATACACATACAGAACTATCTCCACTATAGGATTGTGCGGTGATTGAACTTTTCAGAAGATTTGTAGTTTAAGCATCACACCATACCACATCCAATATGTGATTGGGTTTGGGCATCATCCTCCTTGGCCAATATATGTATTCCGAGCAAAGAACCCCAATTAACAAGCATTGCACACCATATATGCTCCTGGACAAAAAACTTGTGCATGACATGGAATGATATGGTATATTAGCGCTTTTTCCCCCTATCAAATTAGTATGAAACAATTATTCTGCCTCTGAACGGATTTTTTTCAAACAAGGTGAAGCCTATAAGCTGCAAATGGAAGGAATATTACCCAACAAATATGGAAGAGTCCAACAAGGTAATCCTACCATTTTCAAATAAACTTAAGGACACTCTATTTCCATTGGGAGAGCAATAAATAGCTTTCAATGGATTTGCTGTAAGATTTCGTGAGAACAGTAAGAGGGACAACTGAATACGATCAAAGAATTGAAAGGACTTCAAGTTATCAGCCATTTAATTCCCTTCAAGTTTCTCGTAATCTAAAGGAGCAGAAGATAAGCAAAAACCTATCAATTGGTTAAATGTATTTCATTTGTTTATCATAAAGATGATTTCAACTGGTTGAAACATGGATAGTAATTTCGATAAAAAGTAGTTATCAGCTTTGGAGGACATTCATCTTAAAGAGCTTTATGGCGACATCTGGGACATTCACACCAGACAGAAAAGTTAGTAGTTTTTTAAACGAACCTTTAACGAACTAAATGACTTGAGATGATCATAAGCGAAATCATTGGCGGGGTAACAAACTACATATTTATATGCAGGTTTTCTATCATTGTAAACATCTGTTATGCCATTTATGAGATTAAGGGTACTGAGATAAAATCGACCTCTAGCAATCTAATCCCATTTATCTCTGATTGGTTTGGTAAACTTTTTATTTGATAATGGAAATCGCTACAGCAGTACATTTAGTTTGAGGCACTAACATCTATACTAACACAAAACTCACTGGCCTTTAATATGTTGATGGCATTGTTTTAACTGAATGTATGCACATAAAGTTGTTGATGGGCAATGGCCTCTCATGATGTTAGAGTGTTACGGGACTGATGATTCATCCCACAAACCAGAAGCAGTTGGAATAGGAATTTGACGTCTGATTTTTCATCAGTTTTCAATTATATGGTATTGAAAAAAAACTGCAAATTTTCGTATGATTGTATGGGCTCTACCATTTTTGGATGGGAAGACCTGATTCAAGGATCGAGATTACATTCTTAGGCAGTTTGCTATTAGCAAGAGGAAACAGGTAGTCTCAAACGCTTTTTATCAACTTAGCTTAATAAGGAAGCCCTCAAGTCTCAATATTCTCAAAACTGCCATCAGAAAATTACCCCATCTTGGAGTAACGTTTTGCTAATGGCATTGGCAGATATCTATTCCAAGTATTGCGTAATAGAACTTTGAAATTATAGCACCATCTTAATTCTAAAACAGCCTACCTGTGCTGAGACTGTGACTATACCAGATTGCAACTCCAAGGCAAGATCCATCACTTGTCTGACATGAGGATTACTCTCAGGAACCGCAAGATCTGATTCAGCGACATTAGCTACATATATGATAGGTTTCATGGTGAGTAAACAGAGCTGCCGCACAGATTCCTTCTCAACATCTGTTAGAGGAACAGATCTTGCAGGTTTTCCGTCCATAAGAGCCTTATGAATTCTTTCCAATGCAGATCTTTCTGCTTCCTCCTACGTAGAATATAAAAAAAATCAATCATCAGCAGACCGTTTAACTTTGAACCATTGGTTACCGTTCTAACTTGAAGCATGAGATGCATTCTATCTATCATTTTACCTTCAGTTTGGATTGTGAATCCTTTGCTTTCCCTTTCTTGAGCCTTTCTAGCCTTTTTTCAATCTGAATGGTCAATGCGCATGGTTAGAGTAACTGGAATATCCAACTCAGAACCAATTGGTTATTTATAACCATATATTGATTTATACAGTAACCAATACAGGACTATTGTTAGCACATTTAACATACTGACCATAATGTATTGTCTATGGACAAAAATGAGGCAATATGACTGAATCAATGATGCATAAAAAGACTATGACTATACCTGATCGAGATCTGCAAATATCAGTTCTAAGTTAATGACATCAATGTCGGACTTGGGATCAACTTTTCCATTAACATGAACTATGTCATTATCTTCGAAACAACGAACCACCTGCAAAGCTAAAACAATTAACAACAAGCCTTGAATCTCCAGCAGTTATACAAATAATTGACACGATCAATGCAATTATCAACCTCCAGAAATTGATCTGAAAAGTCTATTACATTTTTATCACAGAACTTTCTGAATTTTAGAAATATATAAAACCCATATCATCCAGCTTTTTTTAGGACAGGAAACAATAAATGAGAAGTGCAGAAAATTTAGCAAAAGCATTTTTTGCAGGCAGTAGAACCATACAAAAGCTATTACAAATCTACTGTAATAATCCTGGGTTGGCTCAACATTGCACAAGGGACTTGGGCTAAATCAGCCAATGTTTTTCATGTAGACATATATCAGAAAACAAGCTTGTTTGCGTATGAATTTTAGCCATTTAGTAACCTGTATTAAAAATAAATCTCCTTGGGACCTATCGCTGCCACAAAAACTGAAATTATATACTTCCTTTTATCAGCATTGACCCATAGATTGTGTGCTCTCTTCTCTCTGTTCACCAGGTATTTTGGAAACCACTCTGCATTTTTTACAGTCATTAAATCTCTCTCTCTCTCTCTCTCTCTCTCTCTCTCTCTCTCCCTTCTCTAATTCATATTGACGTAGCCTCCTCCTCTGTTTAGATTCCTCTCCTTCTGGGTCAGTAAATTTTGAATCCCAGGGGCCAATCATCTCAAAGAACACTGTTCTACAGGTTACAATCTTCACTCAACTCATTATGTATCCTATGATATGAATGAGGCACGCAAGGTTGCAACACGGGAAACCCACAGAAACAAGATTTCAACTTTATCCAAATTGTAAAGAGGCAATACTCATGCAAAGTCTTGCACAAGCCATACTTCTTTTGTATGGTATCATATAAGGTACAGAAGATAGTATGGTCAGACAAGCCCAATATGGCTGATCCATCCAACCTGAACAAGGCTCCCGAAAGAGTCTCCTACTGTGATAGCCAATCACATAAAAACAGAAACGTAACTCAAATTAGACAATGAGAAGCTTCATGCATCATCTGGAAAACAGGCAATAAAGTGAAACTTTCGTCAATTTTCAAGGTGAGAATATTCATTGAGAAAAAATCAAATTAATATCACTCCAATTATCTGTTGCGTACCGCTCAGAACCAGTGCCACTCACCAATGGAATGCTCACTGCTCACACATCACTTGTGACCACAAACAAAGACATGTTGTGACTCCATCCAGAATACCATTGTCTGTGTACCTCCAGTCCTAGCATTTGCGTTTGCACCAAAATGCTACTGTTATTGACTAACCCAACTAAATCATTTGGGACGTCCAAATTTAAATGTTAATGATAACTACAATTCCACATACTACACTGCCCGCAGTTGCAGGCATGTCATACCAAGGTTTTGGAGATATTAATATTCATCGGTTCTCTCTATTGAAAAAGAAACTAAACACTCATTCAAATGGATTCCAGACAAGATTATCTGGACCGCTGGGAAACCAGTCAGCCACTACTACTTCACGCATTTTAGAACTAAAATTATCCATAATAAACATTTAAGACATTGGACCCTTCTTTGCAAGGCGATTGCAGCAAAGTCACTATGGAAAGAACATACAGGGATATACATGCGCATGCAGCTCTCACAGAAAGCCAGAACCTCAACCCTATGCACAATCAAGTAGCAAATCCAACCCAAACCTTGTAGCTATGCACTCTAATCGAGTCATCTCCTCATTCACTGCAAAACATTCTCGGCTTTCTTTTATTCTTTATCAAGAGAAATATTGTTACACACAGATCAGATATATTGTATACATTCCCCCTCACTAACATTGGACAATACACTTCCTATCCATTATGTCGATTGGGCCCAGATTCAATTGGGAAATAAAATATTCGGCTCATTAGATTCAATGAACCTCGATAGCTTTGAAATGCAAACACATGAAACAAAATAAACTTATTGAACCTTGCTCTCTTTGAAATATAGATTCAAGAAAAAAACCTAATTAACATAGGGATCCTGGTGACATAACAGATTTCATGAAGAATAACACAAACTTCCATATGAGAAACTCGACAAATATACGGCATTTCCAGCTCCCAAATAGCAAACACGAGACCAGAAGATACATTTTGTCAAACTAAGAAAGTATCGTGGCATGGGAGAGCAGTTATTTACTTTTTATAACCTAGCAATTAATCAAGAGTCTTAAGATGAAAATTATCAAAAGTCGAATCATATGTGCATAATAAAAATATAAAAATTGAAACTTTAATAAAAAGTGTTCAAAAGAAACGTACATGAAATATAAGAGAATATTCATATTTTGATGACTAAGAAATAAGAGGCAACAAAAATGTTGTAACTTCGATATCCGAACCTGGAGTATAGAATCAACTTCACGAATGTGTGAAAGAAATTTATTTCCCAATCCCTGAAAATTCCAAAGAAAGAATGAAAGAGTGATTTTGAGGAACTAGAATGTCAAGAACACAAGTTCTATCATCTTATCAAACAGAAACACAGCTTCATCTAGAGTTTTTAATCATTTAACATGGTCAAGAATAATAGATAATGGAAAGATCAGCCCAGTTTTCTTCGACAATGTGCATTAATAATGGTTCATTGTTCCTCAGAAACAGAAATATCATATAGAAAAGTTGAAGCACATATTATGCGTTTTCATTAAAGCATTACACAGCTCGCTTTCCTTGCAGATTCTTATTTTAAATTTAACTGGCCTGATAGGATAATACTGTTTCAAAATGACCTGAAATATCTAAAATATGTAAACATCATTAATGACCGCATAAGATACCTCCCCTTGACTGGCTCCCTTTACAAGCCCAGCAATATCCACGAACTCAATAGATGCTGGCACTGCTCGTTGGGACTTGCTCAGACCGGAAAGCACATTCAATCGTGGGTCCGGCACTGCCACAATTCCAACATTTGGTTCTATTGTGCAGAAAGGAAAATTGGCAGCCTGAGCTTTTCCATTCTCAACCTGAAGAAAATGATTTGTGCGTCCAATTGAACAATCTCGCTTGTATAATTGAAAGAGAATAATTCGAAATAATGACGGGAAAAAGTTTTATAAAATGAGAACGCCAATTATACAGGGCAACACAGCGCACTGGTAAGGAAGAAAAACATGGAAAAAATATACAAGAACAAATCGAATTTAAAAGGACGGGTATAAGACCTGAAAGACGATAAAATGGGTGGAAGACCCAGGCTTTCGATGGGATTACAATAATTTTCCGACAAATACTGAAAATTAACTCAGCCCAGATACCATGGAGACAAAAAACAGGATAAATTATGTTTTTAATGATGACATTAGTGTTCCACCAATATTTCCTTCAAATAATAATTCACATACGAGGAAGGAATTTCCCTGTAACTGAGATTCTTTTTGGTGAATCGAGAACGGCTGGTAAGCAAGAGGTTCGAAGTGAGTGAGTGTGTGTGTGTGGGAAGAGAGAGAGAGAGAGAGAGAGAGAGAGAGAGAGAGAGAGAGATAAGAGAGAGAACTAACGACGGCGTTGAAGAGGGTCGATTTCCCAACATTGGGCAGCCCGACGATCCCAGCCCTCAGGCTCATACTTATCCTCGAGGGTAGGGCCTTCCCCACTGCCATTGCGGAAGCCGACAACAAGATGAGAGCAGAGGATGGCTCCTGCCCAGCCCTATGAGCTCCGGGATTGGAAGGAGTAGCCGACTCTTGCAGGCTAGAACCCTCACCATTGGCTCTCCGGGGCCCTTGCCGCTGGCGTTGGTGCTGAAGGCGGGGCTTGTGGGGATGAAGGGAAACGGAAACGTATGTGTGGTCAGCTCCACTGATTCGCGAGCGGCTCATAGCAGTAGGACCGACAGCTCATCTCTTAAAATTTGAAAAGTAATCAAAATCATCGTTTTTTAGTTGCATAATTTCTTCTAACGGTTAACATTAATTATTTAAAAAATAAGCCTCAAGTTAGATTCTTAATAAAGGTGTGGTCTAGATTGCTGCAATCAACGATCCCAAGTCAGCTTCCTACGAAAAGCGCACAACACTGATAATTCTCAATCCACGATTAGGCCTAGTTGTACTGATTTCTTTCTATAGGTGATCAACAAAGGTTAGGAAAGAAAATTTTGGAAGAAGATATTCCATGTTATTCCGGAAGTGATCTTGAAACAATCAAAATTTCATCACAATTTATTCTCTGTAGACCTCTCTCTCTCTCTCTCTCTATTTTAGTTACACGCACCCCCTTCAAGAGTTTGCCCTTTTTCTTGTTTTCTATTCGTAACTTTTTGCCCACATTCC
The DNA here is from genome assembly GCA_024713555.1 of Spirodela polyrhiza. Lineage (NCBI taxonomy): Eukaryota > Viridiplantae > Streptophyta > Magnoliopsida > Alismatales > Araceae > Spirodela > Spirodela polyrhiza. Next base: position 3,746,248 of record CM046539.1, read on the forward strand.
AGAAAATTACAAGATTTAGGATTTATTGAGTCGTTTCTCACTTAAACTAATTTCCTCAAAAGTTGTTACCAATATGGCGGCCCAGTATGCATAGCTGGCCTACATCGCTTTGTAGTTTCGCCTTTGATTGTATGCCCAATAGACACTATCCATGGAATCATTAGGATAATTCCAGCTTATGTTATTATTATTATTATATTTCCAACAATCATGCCCACGATGAGCGAAAGTTGATGCAAAAAAAGTTGAAGGGTGGGTATACATACCCACCCAAAAGCATATGGTCAATGAAGACAGGGCGAGCACCCTAATAAACATAGGAGGAGATTTTCCTTGGTTGAAAAGTGCTGGGATTAATCAATTAAAAGTAATTTGGGCAGAGTGGCTTTTTGTTGGCGCGAAATATAGTTTTAAGAAGACTTTACGACTGACGACGACATGTGGCCGGTCCCACGGGGTTTAGAGAACCCCCCCCCGCGATGCACAGAAAGAAAGGCGAGCGAGCCATGGCCTGACTCTCCCCACTCCGACGCTTCCACGGGGTTCTCTTTCGTCCGCAAGACCTCGTCCTCTCCATGGCGTCTGCAGCTCTGCGGAGAAGGGCATTCGGGGGGCTGTGCGGCGTGGGATCTTCTTTCTTTCGCTCGGTTGCATCTCCGGCCTATGGCGCCTTCGCAAAGGTTGTCTTGTGCTTCTGGTTTCCTCTTTTGCTGGGATCATCCACCCTCTCAAGTGCGTTCTGGTATTCGCTCTTCGGCATACACTGCTTCTCGGTTTTTTTATTCCCTGGGTTACACGGCTATATTATGTCGGAGGCCCTTCTTGGTGGGTAACATGGCATTAGTTGGATTGTTGCTGGGCAATCAACTTTTCATGCCGCTCGTTTGTGTGTTCGTGTGTTCGCCTCATTGTCGTCTCAAGACCTCACCGATTCTTATCTTTCCTGCCTGATTGTATTTGATTTGAAATGTATTTGTTTATAGGAACCGTATGGCTGTGGTTCCAGTTTTTCCCTCTTGTCCCTGTTGCGATGTGGATTATTTCGCGATTTATCAACTACTTCGTCAAGTGGAACACCATCAGCATCTGTGGTACTGCCAGCTATGACCAGTGAGCCGGTTGTTTCCGTCGATTGGCTCCACGGTTCTCTCAGGGAACCTGATCTCAAGGTGATATTACTTTCCCGTATCGGTAATGCCTTCTATTGTTTGGTGTTACCCCCCCGCCGCCGTACCAGTCGAACTGCAAAATGGTTGCCAGTAAAATAATTAAACACGTGCTTCACTGTCAAATATATTCTCCGTTTTGTCAATCTGCTCGTCATTGGGAGAAGTAAAACCAGTTTATAACAAATTATCTTCATCACGAATGAGCTACCTGATTCATTAAACATTGCCACCTCAATGTGTGGTTTAATATTTTCTATTTTTTTCAAAATATCCAGGCTTTTCCTGCCGAGTCTAACCAATCCCAATTTTTAAATAGCGTTCTTTAGCCATCTTGTGGCTTCCCGGTTGCACATTGTTTGTTGCTCCCATTGTAGCTTGTTATCATCATCTTGATCCCCTTTCTCTGTTGACTTTAACTGCTTCCACTATCTTTTTCAGTATTTTTTTCAGGATCCATACAGCTGTTCAAATCTTGTGTGGGATATTTTAGTCGTAGTTTCTTCTTCGCTATTGCATCTCTTTCACAGGTCACTGTGCCAATGAATTTCATCTTGACATGCATACATTATTCTTCAGGTATTCATGATTGATAACCTTTTGAACAAAAAGTACATTTGGAAAGTATAATGCGGTGAATCCAGTCATTGAGTAATCATTTCTCTTAATATGTTAACGACATTTTCCGTTTGAACCTGTTCTTTGTTGGTTACAAGTACGTAGTCTCCCCTATGGCCAAATATTTGGTGGCTTTTCGTATTCCTCGATATTTGAATAAGTTATCCAAGTTAAATTTGATCCATTCCTTGCTAATATCCATATTTCTTGTTTTATTCTCTGTTCAGGTATTGGATGCATCTTGGTATTTGCCGAATGAGCAACGAAATCCACTCCAAGAGTACCAAGTATGCAATCTTAATATATTCTTCATTTTTAAATTTTCAATTGTGTTGGACATTATGCTGTCTGTTTTGAAAAAAAATCATTGATAGATTTTTTTTCATCTTATACCATGTTAATGTCCAATGTTCCCTTCCTACATTCTGCAAACAGATGAGCATCATTTTCTTGTTTTAGTCTGCTCAAGATCCTTATCCTTTACTGACCAGTTTTTAATCCTGCCCTTTTGTTGTTTCTATCTTGTGCTTTATTTATTGAACAAGTCCAAAATCCCTTTTTTCATATTATTGTTTAGCATCCTTGTATCCCAAAAAGGAATCGCTAAGTTACTTTTCAGTTAAATAAGGTGGATCTTTATCTCTTTTTTATTGTAAAAATAATGAATTAATTTTATCCATAAAATATGAATGTTTATGTCGTACCCATGCCCATTAAAAACTAAAAACTGTATCCAATTTTTTGATGCCAGTTAAAACTATCTCCCAAGTAGGATGGGGATGATAACTGTTTAATGCTTCTGATTTACCGTTGTATGTTGCTCCGCTCCCCAACTCTGTTTCTTCCCGGTGTCATTTTGGTATGGGGATGGGATATTTCTAAAACTTGCATAACATGGCTGAGCCAACTATTGTGTTCCCCAGAAAAAAAAAGGGTAGCAGGAATATTTTTTTGGGATGAAGGAAAACGTTTTTCTGGCCCCTATGAAGGTACCTTTTTTTTAATTCGGCTGTTTCAGGTGAAGCATTTCTCTTTCTGCAGTTTAGTCGGATATGTTGAATGTCACATTATTCGTTGATGATATTGTCTGTGCGATCAGGTTATCTGTTTAATAATATACTTTTCTTTTAATCGGCCAAGTAAAAAATAACGAAATTCTATGGGGTACATTGTTGCATATATAATCTGTTACGTGCTAATAAAATTTCTGAAAGGCCACTGTGCTGATATAGCTTGAACTGGAACATTTTTAGCATAGATGGTCAATTTAGATTTGTAACTGTTGTGTATTGAATATTTCTGTAAATACAATTGAAACATTATTTGCTGAGTTCAGGTTTATTTCTTGAAGCATTATTAACTCAATTTCCCTTTATTTTCGAACTCTCTGTAGGTGGCTCATATTCCTGGTGCTCTTTTCTTTGATATCGATGGGATATCAGACAAGAATAGTAATGTGAGCTGAACTTTTCCAGAAACGTTAAATCAAGCTATTTACATCAATTCTGGTGCTATGGCTCCTTATTGTTTTCGTATCTAGGCTTTGACGGGGGATAACTGTTTTAATGTAAGGAAATCGTAGAATCATTATGGTTTTATTTAGGTTAGGAATCAGACAGAATCGAAGAAGCTGCCTGAATGAAATTCTTGTGTAGTGGGCTACTAAAAGTTACAGATATTCTTCTGTTTCATGTACAGACTTTTGTTCCTTTCTAACTATTGGGGATCACAATAAAATGTCCCCTCTCCCTTGCTAATATAGACAATAGTTTTTTATAATGATCATTGTGCTAAAGCTGGTGCCAAAGTTCTTTGTAGTTTTTACGGGGTTTCATATCCTGTGGTTGGATAATTATATTATCGTCAACACATTGTCAAAATTATGTTACACAACTTTTTTGGAGCTCCCTTCTTAATGTTACAGCTCCAATAATCACTCTTTTTTATATGAGTTTTGGTTGAACAACAAACAGGGGGGTGGCGCTTTAAGAAAAAATAAAAGTGTATTAAAAAATCGATTCTATGACATTTCATGAAGAGGTCACTTGAGCATGCGAAGAAAAACTGAAAACAGGTATTCTTTGAAATGGGGTAAACTTTTCTTATGTTTTAGGGAACTTTTAGATTAGTTAAGATGACATGGAATAGTTAAGATGGATATAAATGGGATTAGTTTTAGCCTAGGCACCTGAGTAATTGCACTGTAGACCATGATAGGAACCAGATCAAGAACTATGAATATTTCGTATTAGATGAAGAACAGTCTCTAGAACAGAAATATCAAAGATAAAACACCGTAAAAGAACCCAGAACAAATAGAGGGTTGCATATAACCCTAGAACCCATAATAGATGGAGGATCGCATACAACCCTCCAGCCCCTTCTTGTCAATGCACGAGATACTAACTCCGATTCTTCCTTTTCCTTCCTGATCTGTCGCTCTTTATATCTTTTCCTTTCCCTCTCTTATTTAGACAGTTAGTCTCTTGTCATAACTGCTCTTGCCATAACCACTCTTGTCATAACTGTTCCTTGTCATATTGCTCATTGCTGTAATTGTGCCTTCCCTCAATAATACTAACTGTTATTGACTGATTAGGCTTTGGGCCTTATTCCTTCTAACATATGTGCGTGGAGCCTTATCAGACCATTTCCTTGTTTATCTGTCGTATCCACAAGGATTGCATTAATTTTTTCAGTTGTTAGAGGTCCACGTATTGAAACCACAGTTTAAATATTTTCTGTAGTATATGCTTTTAGAATTCTTCTAACCTTTGAGAGATTATAGTGCCCATATCACAAAACCTATCCAGTGGCAGGACTATGATGATTCCTATTCCTCGAAGGTCATAAGGATTATAAAAATATGGAGCAGGATTTGGAATTAGTTTTAAATATGTGGAGACTGCTCAAAAAAATCAATGCCAGTTCAGAGGAAGTGATCCCATGATCTTTGCCTATGCCATTCTTCCACAGCACTGGTAGGTTGTTAGAAGTAAAATTTACTGGTGGTCTCTTAAACTTTTGACCAGACCCAACTACAGATAGAATAGCATAGAGTTTGTGACGAGTCAAATACGAGAGATTTACTATGCAAGTCACCGAACCTTATCATTACTGTAATGGTCGTCGTATACTCCCTTGGGGGCATGAGCCTGATCTCCTGCCTTGGGCGAAACTGACCTTGACTCATTTTTCTCTGAATTCTCATCTTCCCAGGAATTTAGTCCCCAAAAAACGACAATAGTTCCACAGATCATCGCTGAACGTGAAGTGGGATCATTCATGTACCTCTGTTTGGCCTGTATGTTTGCCTGACAATGTGCCATTGTTTCCGTGTTGTTTGATCACTGATGCACGCCTGTGTATAGTCGTTCACAAAGGATCCATTTTGTGTAGCAATTTCTTTATGTGTCTCAAGTAAGGTTGCCTTCAGTTTGACTTTATTGTTTGAACCAACATACATACTGTCTTTAACATTCACCTGGATGTTTTTGATTTGATCTATAAGATTTTATTAGATGCTTTTCTTGCTTTTGCTGTGAAAATGACTGTATTATGTAAAAAAATATGAATCAGTTGCCACACATGTTGCCATCAGAGGATGCTTTTGCTGCAGCTGTGTCTGCTCTTGGAATCCGTAACAAAGATGGGGTGGTAGTTTATGACGGCAAGGGAATCTTTAGCGCAGCTCGTGTTTGGTGGTAAGATAATCTATACATGTCCAGTGTCCTTCAGTCTGATTGCGGAGTTATACTCACCAGGTTTAATACTGTCTATTCATTTGCTACTTCAAGACATAATTTTTTTCCCCACGTGATTCGCTGACTTTTCGAGATTCTCTTCCTGAATATATCTGTTTTTTGTAATCTGGAAACTGTAAAGAGATATTGTTAGATACATCACTCTCCTGTTCAAACTTGACTCGATAACTGATGTCTCTGTGTGGCGTTATCAATGTGTCTGCCACAGAGAAGATGATGCCCACTGTCCAGCAAGGGTATTTAATGATGCATTTTTTTTCTTAATTAGATTTCCCTCCAGCCGGCTTTAAACCTCCAGCTTAAGGGACAACGTATGTCAGATGGTGTGAAATTAATTTAGGGTAAATTGCAACCGATTGTCCAATGATTATTGATGTATTTTCTCTTCTGAGGGAATATTTGAGTGAGAGATTGAGTTGCCATATTGCCTGTTTTCCACGCCTATATTAGTTTATGAATATATTATTAAAGGCCATGAAACTGCCTGTATTTTCTTCTCAAGGACAGAGATTGTGATATGAAATTGGGGATGCCACTTCATGATTACTTCTATGGATAATGTCCATGTGGGATGTAAATCGGAATACAATGCTTCAAATATTTCTTCAAGCTTGATTTTTCAAAGTCATTCGATGCCCTTTACCATTGCCAGTTTTTTACTGCGGATTTTATTTTCTTTTACCTTACGCTCTGCTTCCATTCAAATAAATTCTATCTCTCTTTGCTTGCATTACTGGACACTTAAATGTTCGTCTTTCTTGTTTGTGAACTGCACTCCTTTGCACTAGATCAGTAAGAGGCGTCCTTTGCTTTCAGACCCATGATGTAAAACATGATATCATGCTGTGCACCGGGATCTACTTAATGGCCTTTTTCTTATCCTAACGTTATTTCATTGGAAGGATGTTCCGAGCTTTTGGACACGACAGAGTGTGGGTTTTGGATGGGGGATTGCCCCGTTGGCGTGCTGTAGGCTATGATGTCGAATCAAGTGCCTCTGGAGATGCAATTTTGAAAGCTAGTGCTGCTAGTGAAGCGATAGAGAAAGTATATCAGGGACTAACAGTACGTTCTCATATTCGTAGTTGTTTCTTCACATATTCTGTTTATTTAGTTGTAAATGTGTTGCTGAGTGGTATAACATACTATGACAATGTTAGATTAAAAAAGAAGAAATAAAAGATACCTGCATTAGATGGAAGTTCTTGAAGGTGAATCAGCCACCTCCAAACCTAAGTACCTTTACAGATGGAAATCTTTTAGAATAAAGGGAATAAAAGATAACAGTAATAAAATGAAATAAAAAAAATAAAACGGCTGCCCTCCATGAAGAAATTATGTGGTGTACGATTATGCATGGTGACGAGGAAAGGACCGGGTGATTACATTGTCTTCCTGAGTGCATCCTTGGCATGCCCCCTGGAAGCAGCATTACAAGTGAAAGAAGCTGATCCCATCACTGATCGAGAATCTGATACCGCCAACAGATGAGGAAACTCAATTGGAAAGGGAAGTAGCTGGCAGTTCTGGTAGCAGTAACAGTGCTGATGGTTCCCTTCTTTTAACCTATCTCCACAATCTATTGATGATTTTTTTTGACCAAGTGAAATGATTCCCCTTCTATGCACAATAACATGCGGGGGCATTATTGTCGTTTGGTAAATCCGGCCGTTTCCTCACGTTTATACGAGAAGGGGGAGAAATTTAGGGTGACAATTATCTGACATAATCATTCTGCCTCGGGGTGCTTCAGTCTTTCAAATGTCATAGGACCTTTATAAAAATGGGGTCTTAGTTCTTAGTTCTCTCTCAATGACGCACTTCAACCAAAAAGGGAAGAAAGTGACAGTAAGAAAAAAAAAATAGAGAGAGAACGTGGGGACCATTTTCGAGAAAAGGGTAAGCTCTAGCCCACTCAAAAAAATCTTTGACTTGAACCACTCAAAAAGCCTAGTCTTAGTCACATTTAAAGAAATTCTTGCTCGTTTAAGGCCCATAAAATATTTAAAAACTTGAGTTTATGTGAACCTTGTTTCTAATGGCCAACTCATTTGACCTTATGATTTGCATGTACCTGACCTTATGTAGGCCATGTGCCTAATTGTCCAAACCATTGTTAATGGTCTTGTTAATCTTATGGGAGATGTGCTGAGTAATTCGACCTAATAACAGTGAACCCACATGATCTTATAATCCTTGTTTCAATAAATGATAATAATAAATATTATTAAGTGCCCTATGTCAAATTTTAGGGCCTGGTAGGACTTAAATGGGCTTAATATCATTATCTCTTTGGATGATAATTATTAAGGAATATTTGTCACAGACGCTTTATCCCATAATTTCTCCTTGAGCTTCATCCGTTAGAAAGGTTGTCAATTGGGCTTCACTTTGCAAGTTCTGTAGGGTTTTTTGTCTTCGAAATTTTTGTTAATTGGGCTTCAATTCCTTATAGTCTTCTCAAATGTGCTTCATCCCAAAATTATGAAATGGTCCTCATGTCTGAAAACTGTCGTATGATCTTTTGTTCCATAGACTCCGAAATGGGCTTCACCCTGAAAGCTAAACAAATGGGTTTCATCCCATGGGTTATCATCTTAGCCCACATCAAAAATTTGTCATCATTAATTTGAAATGATATCTTTATTTGCATCATTTTTAATGGCAGTTAACTAGGAGTCTTTCTTCATCAATAGGATATAATTTACACTAACTTTTGTTGGTGAGGACCAACTCAAACAAACACAGACGAGTCAATCCATAAATGGGCATACATATATATAATCATAATAATAATACATTTATCTGAATTTTATTAAAGAGATAAAAGGCAACAAGTTAATTTTGAAAATGCGTTGAAAAAGAATGTTGCATAGTCCCTTCTATAGGCAATTCCCCTTACATGTTTGTTTCTGCAGGTTGGACTAGCAACATTCCAAGCAAAATTGCAGCCTCATCTGGTTTGGACTCTTGAACAGGTTCGGTTCACTATTCTATTGGTTTCGCTTAGGACTTAGTTATATTGTCGTTTTATTTTATTTGTCAGGTTGCATAGGAACATGCAAGTCGAAAAAAGTGCAAGAATAGATCACCCGTCCATTAGAGGGTTCTCAAATATTATTTTAAAGTGAGTGTTAAAAAAACTTAATTATGTAAAAAAACCTTAGATATCATTGTTTGCTTATTTTTTAGTTTGCTTATTTTTAAATATCAGGTTTGGAATAGGGATATCAGTCATTAAGGGACTGGCATTGATCCGAACAGGCAGGTAGTCAACTAGTTATTATGGTTCGCTTAATAGCATGAGTCTCCATTGTGAGTTGATGCCTTAACCGTTGTCTGCTCTTGGTGGGATAAGGCTGGAACAGAGATGAGACAGCAGGCACGTTGTCTGAGATAACGGATTAGTCGAATTTAACGATGCCCAAGGGACCAAATAGTGCTTTCTTTCTCTTAAAGAGAAACATTCTTTGTTCTTCGTATTTTTTCATGGTTATAATGCTTTCTTCACACTGAGAATTCAATGGATTTAAGCTATAAATAATATCGTGAATCATTGATCAACTTTTTGAATATTATTGGTTATATAAGAGAAGGTTTAGGAGATTCAACTCTTACATGCTTATAGATGTAGAATGTCCTTATTGTTGGATGCATAAGTTGAGGAAACTCACTTTGTTTGAAGATTTTTTTTTTAATTTTGACAAAATATGTTCTACAGTCCATGTGAAGTAATTGAATCTCACATAATTTAAAGGATTGATGAGTAGGGACTTGGTGTTTTTATATCCATGTATACATGATTGGAACGGCTCTTTGCTTTGAAGCTTGAGAAAGTAAATCAACTCGTCGGAGTTGATAATTTTTTATTTGACTTATTTTTCAAAGTGAGAATAATCATGCACATAATTATTTTACTTCTTCCACCTGCAGAATCCCGCACTACTTTTTTGTCGCTTCATTTTGTATGCTGCATCATTATGTACTGAGTTTGGATTTGCATAGAAATCTTCTATTCGTGGATGTCTTGGATGTGATTTAATTCCAATCTTTATATTTTTCAATGCCCAATTCTCTGTTCCAAGTGCTTATGTACAGAGCGACAAGTTATGGTTTTGTTTAGATGTATTCTAGTCCTTATTCTTAACAGTCTTTTTTTTATACATGTTCAAGGTTCAGAAGAATATTCATGAGCAAACATACCAACATATAGATGCTCGGTCAAAGTCGAGGTTCGTAGAAACTAAACACTGCGAGTCCTGGAAAAAATTCTTTAGCCTCGTGAACATCTCTGATATCCAATCTCTCGACGTTTATATTACACCTGCAGTCACGCATGGCTGGATTGTTGTCGTGGCTTCGTGTATCCAGCTTTCTTTATTTGTACTAAAATCATCTAAAATTGGCCTACTACTTTATTTCAGATTTGACTAGAGCTTCTTTCTCTCAAGAATGTATTATGTTTCCTTTCAGATTTGATGGTGTGGCTCCCGAACCTCGCAAAGGAATAAGGGCTGGCCATGTCCCCGGAAGCAGATGCATTCCATTTGGACAGGTAGTAATCACTGATGTCAAATCAATGGAAGAATCCCACAGGACGCAGTCAGAGTCAGCCAATCGTTCCATATATACGATTGATCTGGTTTGATTTGACAGGTTTTGGATAGCTCTCAGGTTCTCCTGCCTAGAAACGAGTTGCAGAAGAAATTTGAGGATCAAGGTAAGAACAGCTTGTGGGTTTAATCATTCCTGTACCGTCGAAGCATTCGTCTCTCTCTCTCTCTCTCTCAGGATATATTTCTAGGCGGCATGGTGTTCCCTTTTGAAGAAGCGCACCAGTTTTGCAGTCTGGGCTGTTCTGAGGTTGGAAACTCACTGACGTTGCAGGAATCTCGCTCGACCGCCCCGTCGTCGCCTCCTGCGGGACCGGGGTGACCGCCTGCGTACTGGCCTTGGTAAAGGAAGAAGATCTCCGCCCCGACCCACTAGCGGCCCAATTTTTTTTATTGATTTAACTTTTATCCTGGCGGAAGCGGAGTCGGTGACAAACTCGTTCACCCCTCCCCTCCTTTCTTTCAGGGGCTCCATCGGCTCGGCAAGGCCGACGTTGCGGTCTACGACGGGTCGTGGACCGAGTGGGGATCGAGACCCGACACGCCCGTCGCCGCATCCTGAGCTCGTCCGTCGCCGCATGGTCGGATGAAGGATGCCGCTCGTCGCCTGTCAAGGGGGAGAAGGCGGAAGAATATAATAAACAGAAGGGGAGAGGGGGACGCTTCTGCTTCTACCACCGCCGGAGTCGGATCTTTGAACTCTCTGGCGACAACCGTTCGATGCCACTTCCCCCCTCCCACTCTCCCATGTACGTGCTTGCTTTTCGAGAAGTAGAAGAATAAGATGATGATGATTGTGATGATACTTGCATGCTTCTTGATCGCCGTGCTTAACGACTGAAATGCTTTCATCATTCCTATGCTTACGGACAGTTCCCGGCTATGATCCATCGGGAGCTGGTTGGTGTACGAGCGACATTTCAGATTTTGAATTCTTCCCTTCCACTCATCCCGCCACACTGCCTCCCTCCTCTCTCTCTCTCTCTCTCTCTCTCTCTCTCGCTACCTGTCCCAGACTCCCAGACTCCGAAGGCTAATCCCTCCACTACGGAGATGAAGTCACAGTTTCCTCTACCAAGGGCAAGCGAGAATGACGATACCCGGGGAACGATACCTCTATCTCTCTCTCTCTCTCCTCGCATTCGTGGGGAATCTCAGGAATCGCAAGGGCATGGGGACGTTTGGGTGGAGAGCAAAGGGCGCGGATCATTTTGTTGAGTCCCCCCAGACCGAGCCAGCTCAGTTGTGTTCTTGAGCTCGTGGTATCATTTCATCGGTTTATTAACTTGGTTTCAGATGCTTCCAATAAACCGATGAAATGATACCACGAGCTCAAGAACACAACTGAGCTGGCTCGGTCTCTAGATGTCATATATATCTCTAGCTCTTCTCAGTTCCACCAGTCTCATCTCTTCCGCCATCTCATTCCTTCAGACGGGCATGGGAAACCTTCGGTCAGCCCTCGCTTTTGCTCTATTTTCGGAGATTTGCGTTATGGATTTTTGAAGGAAACATTGTAGGCCTCGAAACGTGAAAGGACCAGTAATACGACCGACGGATTTCTTCCTACGCTCGAGGCTTTTATATTTTAAAGTGACTATCTTGTTTTCTCGCATTTTATATGGTTCTACAACCTTCGAACCTAGGCAAATTAAAGCCTGGAGCAATAAGGTAAACTCTAGAGCCTAAAATTATCTGGTTTTAACGAAAAATACTTCATTGCCTGTTTACATCTCAATCTTTAACTTTATTCATGATCTACAGACGATTCGGTGCATGAAGAGCGGAGATAGTCCATTGGATAACCGAGAAAGATTCTGTTGGCTATCTGACCAAATTCAGGTTTCAAAAGATGAGACCAAAGCTAAGGGTGACCGGTCGAAGCCCAAGTCTACTTCCTCTTGGGGTCCTCATATTGTAAAAAGGTTTGAAAAATGATAGGAAGTATAAGCATCAGCTTCCTGTCACCAGCAAGAAGATGCCTCTTGCCTGTTCTGAAACTTCTAGTCTGAAGGTTCAGTATGCGTGTTACCATTCTCGGGTCAAGCGTTCTCTTATTGGTGACTTCCCATCTTCAGTAAATGCTGCTCAAGTTCATCCACATGTAAATTCCCTTGCTTCTCGTGATTTGTATGCTGAATTAGACCACCTGAGGCACTTTCTTCAGGAGTCTAAGGAAAGGGAACTGAAATTACATGTCGAATTGGAAGAGTACAAGAGTAAGTCCAAAGTTATGTGCCCAAAAAGATGCTGGAATCGAAGAGAACACAAGTTGAGGACCTCTGTTTCAGAATTTTCTCACTGGAAAATGAAAGATGGAGCCTATTTCAACAACTACATGAGGATTCGACTAGAAGTCAGATACATGAGAAGGCTACTTCTCCCCAAGAAAATCTTGAGATGCAGGTTGTTGAGTTGCGTCGTGTAAACATGGAGCTGCAACTTCAGAAAAGAAATCTAGCTTTTGAACTTTCTTCTGCTGAATCCTAGCTTGCTAGTCTAAAAATGGCCTCTGACGTTTTTTTAATCAGTGTAGTCTCGCCATTTAATCATACAAGAGTTGTGTTACTATTTACTGAATCATTCTTCCCTCACTCCTTTATTTATGTGCACGGTGATATTGCACCACAACAATGAAGATCTGTGCAAGGAAGTTGAGGGCCTCCAGTTGACGAGGCTAAATGAAGTGGAAGAACTCTCATATCTGAGGTGGATTAGCTTGTGTTCGCATTGGGAATTGTACGACTCCAATAATCAATCTAGGACGAGAATTTCTTCAAGTCGAGAAATAGTGACTTCCAAACGTCATGATGCTGCTGGAGTATGCTGAATGTGTACTCTCAAATCGTGGGAATTCATTTTCTTTGATCGCAGGTCTGTTCCTACTGGATTTTCTGAAGAAAGAAATGGGACCGTCGTAAAAGATCAAATTTATCTGAGAGATGAGGAGTATTGTCAGATTCTTCATTTTGAAGATCTTATGTGTAAAGTTTTTGGGGAGATCCAAAAGAAGAAGCGCGTAATACATAGGCATTCGATCAGTGGAGTGAAAGACTGTGTTGCAGATTTAAAGTTAAATCATAGGAAGCAATCTGATATCTTCATCTGTGACAAGGAAATAAAAAACTTGTCTGGCCGTGGACGTCACCTTTTGAAACTTAGGCATCAAAATAATTGCCCAAAAATATGAATTAGGCTCTGTTCGAAGTCCTTGTGCTCTTGTAAATCAACTGGAAACCTACAAAGCTTCAACTATGGATGTTGGGAAGGATACTTTACATATCCCTAATCCTACTCCAAAGCCTTCAGTTTCTATATCTTCTGTACATAAGAAAGATGATGCAGATGCTGTTTGCCCACCACCACCATCACCACCTCCTGCCGACACCCCCCCCCATATTTTCATTGAGAAGCAGGGAGGGAGTGCAGAGTGCTCCACAGTTGGTTGAACTGTACGACTCTCTCGTGAGGAAGGAGCTAAGAACAGATCCAGGAATTGGAGGCATCTGTGATGGCCCCAGCATTGCACATGTTCAGAGCAATATGATCGGTGAAACTGAGAACCATTCATCTCATTTGCATGCAGTAAGTTCCCACATTTGTTAGTCTCTGTAATGTAGAATGTTATACTAATTGTGTGGTTTTGGAATTCAGATCAGGGCAGATGTTGAAAGAAAAGGTAATTTTGTGAATTCCTTTGATAAAAGAAGTAAATGGTGCTGTTTATCATGACATTGAAGATGTCATTTCATTTGTGATGAACTCACTGTTCCAAGCATATCCTTTACACTTGTTCATCCACAACAATTAATGTCAGTTAGGTTTTATATGTGTTTATTATGATGCTGTTGCAGGTAGATGAACGGGCAGTGTTGAAGCATTTTGATTGGCCAGAAAAGATAGCAGACACTTTAAGGGAAGCAGCATTTGAGTATCACCATTTGAAAAAGTTGGAATGTGAAATCAGACACTATGAAGATGAACCTCATCTCCCCTCTGCCGTGGCATTAAAGAAAATGGTTGTATTATCTGAGAAGCAAGTTCTTTTACTGGTTATGCTTTTTTGCATTTCTTGCAGATTGTTTCACGATTAACCCTTATTATCCACAGAGGTAGCTCTATGTGTGTATACATCTCTGTGTGTATTATGTATATATCTCTATATATGATGCATTAACCTTGCTAATATTTCTCATGCCGCTAGGATGGAACGAAAAGTGCATAATCTTTGCTGCACAAGAGATGGACTCATGCGGCACTATAAGCAGTTTGAGATTCTGATACAACCCTCTCCTCTCCTCTCACGTGAAGGGGGAGAAGAGGGAAAATGTATTCAAAAAATTGAACAGAACAGAACAGTAACCTAGGGAGTTAGTTTGAGAGAATTACCCACACTCTCCTCTTAGTGTTCTCCCTGCAAGGATGCCTCATTCACTAAGGGGGGTATTTATATGATTCCACCCTTTTTCTTAGGGTTCCAATAGAACCTTTTAGACTGTTTGCTTACTGTGAACATATGTCTTGAGGTGTACTGTATTAGCACTGCCCCTATTTAGATTTACCTTGTCTTAAAGGTGGAAATCAAGGGATCATTGCATGATTTTTGAGGCTTCTTCTCATGTAACTTTAAAATCTGGTAGGGTAGCCCATTTGATGAGAACTTTTGGTTATGTACTTGTATGTTAAACTGCTTGACATAATTCTGGTTCTAGTCTCCATTCAAGCTCTTATTTAGATTTGAAGTGGTTGCACACAATTCTGGGGTCCTAATGCTCTATGTAGTTGTGACACATGAAACACAGGATGGTGGTGAATGGGATCTGTCACCACCACAGCTTGGACTCAAGGCATTGAAGGAGCTCCCACCCACACGTACTCAACCGAAGTGGGAGCATGAGTAAAGGTGAAGGACCCAGGGTTTCGTTACACCACTTGAGGTGCTTTACATCTCCCATTGTTCGTCTCCTGTGTTTGTGAATAGCCTAGGTCCTAGCTTCACCACGTATGGGGGCATCCCATCCCTCGGGTCTATGTTGGGCCCATAACAAGGGTGGGGGGGGGGGGAATTCCCCCTTTTGTTTTAGTCCTGCCCTTCCCCTTCTCCTTTGGGCCACATATGTTGGGCCCAAATGGAGAAGGGGGCGTGCTTTTTGCCCTCACATTCCTCTTTGGGGGCCATCCTCGTTTAAGCCCAATTAGAGAGGAGGGCCCACTCTGGACTATGTGGGGTTTGGCATCCTGGACCCCCAGCATAGCCCTCCCCCCTTGGCCCATGTGGGCCCCTATATATAGGGGTGGAGAGCCACTGCCAAAGTAGTCAGTTTTTGGAAGTAGAATATGTGTTTGTTGATCCTCACTCAAGGAAAAAGAGAGGGAGAGAGAAAGGGGCTAAGGGGAAGGGAAACGCTCGATAGCCGATGCCGTAACCAGGTTTTTGATTGCCTGCTGTGGTGGGGCAAACATCCCAACCCACCATGTGAAGAGGTGGTGTCACCACAGGAGGAGACAACCAGAATAGGTGGCATGTCACGTCATCAACACCAACCTAGGATCTTAGATCCGAATTTTATTTATTTTTAGGGTTTCTTTTAAGTTAGTTTTCTTTTATTATGGAACCTATAAATAGAGTCAGCAGTGTAATTGACTCTTTTGGTGAATTTTGGAATTTAAAATATCATTTTTCAGAGTTTACCCTAGGTTTCCTCTCAGCTGCCGCTGCCGCCGCTGAGAGGCGACCTTCCTCCTGCCTGTCTTCTGACGAGTGCATGTCGCCTGGTTTCCACAAACTCCCCTGTCGTCCTTGGACATTTTCTGCCACTGCGCATGTATCCTGCCGCCGTGGACATCTTCTGCCGCCGCGGATGTCTACTGCCGATCGCGGACGTCGCTGTCCGGCCATTGACCTGCCCGCGACGTCACCTACCGCTCGCGGACTTGTCTGCCGCCCATGGACGTCGCCTACCAGCTGCAGGCATCGCCTGCTGCCCGTGGGCATCTTCTGCTGCCGTGGGCATCTACTGCCAATCACAGACATCGCCTTCCGGCCATCGAACCACCCACAACGTCACCTACTGCCCGCGGACTCGTCTGCCGCCTGTGGATGTCGCCTACCAGCCACAGGCATCACCTGCTGCCCACAGATGTCTTCTGCCGCCGCAGATGTCTACTACCAATCGCGAACGTTGCCTTCTAGCCATCGACCCGCCTGCGACGTCACCTACCGCCCGGGGACTCGTCTGCCATCCCTGGACTCCTCTGCCACCCGCAGACGTCACCTACCAGCCGCATGCATCACCTGCTGCCCGTGGACATCTTCTGCCGCTGCCAACGTCACCTGTCACTCGCGAATGTCATCCTCCCCGACTCTTCATGGTCAACGCCCCCTGTGAAGTCCTCTTCCGATCGTGTGCAGTCAGCGTATTCACGTGTCCACTACCAACACACACGGAGAAGACTCCTCCATCAACAAGACACACAGAACCATCACCTGTTTTGGTTTTGGGGTGCTGCCCCGAACCCTGTAAGGGGGCAGCTACCCGCTTGACTCCCCACCAATTGACTGTGCAGTTGGATCCGTGAAGGCCTCGCTGAAGAGTTTGATCCACGAATAGAAGACTGATCAGCAGAGTCTCCAATCACCGTTCTTTCACTGCCCACGCAACTTGAGGATTGCCGCACTGCTCGTTGTGCTGTACTAGCACCGAAGGTCTCCTCTTCAACCTTCGGTGACATATTATTTCATCTAGTATTTTTCTTGTGTGTTTTTCCACTACCATCGGATTTAGTTTAATAAATTTATGTTTTCTCATGGTCAACCATTCGAGATTTTGAATTTAGAGCTTTATTGATCACGGTGTTGTAAGATAGTACTCCCCCTCTCGGTTGAGGAATGAGGCTGCACCATCATTATTTTCTCTAAATTTAAAGGTTTGAATCGATGATGTGATTTGTAGCTTGATTTATCTATCTTATATCATCCTTAGTCAACCCACTTCGAGTCTATCATATTTATTATATATGTCCTACGTCATGTTGTGCTGCTGCCAATATGCCTGCCCAACGTGCTCACTAACTGCATTGCAGATGTGCGTCAGCCACACGCTGATGCGCACCCTGCTATGTGCCTGTCCCGTGGGCTGACATCATGCCTCTACGCATAGCCAGTGAGCTCGCCCGCGTACCGTCGCCCCCATCTCTAGAGTTTGTCTGCGAGCAACCGAGACTCCCCGCCTGTGCTCCTCTGGCCAACCGGTTGTACACCCCCCCTCCCCCAGATCCTCAAGGCATTGCCCAGTGCTGTCTCCACGCATCCCTTTGGATGCCGACAACATGCCCGAGTGCGCACCCAATACCCCTTGGCACTGCTTGTGGCATGCCATTCCACGCACCAGCCTAATGTTGATTTGTGCCCTACTGGTGCATTGTTGCTTGCTGGCTGGGAACCAGTTGCCCCGGCTGCCGTCACACCAGCTGCCCCTGCCCGCCACCACTGGAGCTCGTGCTGCTGCGATGTCGACCCTCCTGCCCTTGTACGATAGCCCCACCGGCTCTACCATAACCAATTGGGCCTCGGCCTGCAGGTTAACCTTTGTCCCCCCATTCCATCTGGTCCTTTACTACATTCAGCATCGCCTTGCATCTGCTCCACTGCTGTCAGGCCAAGTTAGGTTCAGATGGACAAGGAATCATCATTGTGCCAATTTGATGCACGCACCAGATTTGACGTGTTGTCAGTCAGGCACTCGCAGTGGGACCTCATCGTTGACACTAGGCCTTCGCCATCCGAACAAGAACTCAGAGGGTCTCCTTGCCCTAGCACAAAGGGTGACCCCCTCCCTCTCCCTCCGACGGATGCACCATCAGTGTCATTGCCAAACATCACCTATTTGCATGTAGAAGAGACAATCTTTGTTGTTTAGATCCCTAGGTTAGTCTACTTGATGTGACCCTAAATTGTTATTAGAATCATCATTCAATTTTAATAATTTATAAAACTAAATTTACCAAAAATAATATTAAATGAATTTAGTGGTGAGTTAGGTCATCTTCTCAATGAAAGCTTTTAAAAATCTTCTTATTATCTTATTTAATAGATTATGAAGTTGATATTTAAAGTAATAAAGTAAATAAAATGGTAAATAATATAAATATGCATTTAAAACTTTATTAAAATGAAATATACTTTAGAATGATAAAAATAGAAAAGAAACAAGTAAAGAAATTATTAAAGCTAAGAAAATAAATTTATTTCATAGTTCAAATAAGAAAATAATGAAAACTCTATTAAAAATCAAACTTACAACCCTTATAATATATGGCTTGATGTCGACCTCTGGGCAGTGTTTCCCAATCTTGCATTCAGCTCAATAGAATAGATTGAAAGTGAGAAAGGTAGAGGAGAACGATAAAAAATTAATGGTGCATTTCTTAAAATTTTATTTTCACATAAAAAATGTTTTCTCTCAAGAACAACTCAAGAACAACTCCAAAAAGGATCCCTTTCTCTCTCCTCTTCCTCCTTTTTATTCCCTAGATTCATAAATCGTGTTTTCTATTTTAACTTCCTATTTTTTGCTATATTTTTCTGATTTTTCTCTGAGTTTTTCAGCATTTTCCCTTTTTCTCACATGATAATCATTGATATTATCTATTTTACCAAATGATAATCAATATTTGTAAATATACCCTTATCTACATGAGATAATACTTGATATCATCTATTTTACCAGACAATAATTGATATTTGTAAATGTCTTCCGACACGTGGCTTGATGAAGACCGTTGGATCCTTGTGCCGTCATTTTGCTTTGAAGGGGATGACGTGGCCTCTTAATCACTGTCATATCTATTTCACCTCTCACTCATTTCTCATATGTTATTGGGATCTGTGTGGGTACCAAACCACGTGCTGGCGGATGGAGATGTGGCCACTTCTAGTGCATCATATTTGATGGTGGCTACCATTAGATCTGATGTTGTTTTTTGTGCGATGGTGGGTGGTGATGTGGTGGCTTCTAAATCATCAGATCTTATAGCAATTGCCACTCTATCGTCAGATCTAAAAAAGGTAATAAGTGCGATTTAGTCCCATATTAGAAGTATATGACAAATAGAGTACTATATATTTATCAATGCCTCTTATTCACCACAAGCACCTCCTAAGGGGATGACTAGGACTTGACTATTGGCTCCTAGAGATGATCTGGATTGAGACCCAACTCCTAATAGGCTACGGAGGTGATCTATTTGGCCCGAACTCATGATTCAAATCTGTGACCTAGTTTACATATCTCGTGAGGCAATGTGCCCCTTGGGGTTGCTCCTAGACACGGTGGCCTCCAGCCTACGTCAAGCATAATAAGCAGTGTACCACTGACCTAGTAATAGTGCGCCCATTTTATCCTTCTTTTATTTATTTTAATGAAAAAATTTGAAAAAAAATATAAAAAATATATTTCAATTAATCATAAAAATTTAGCACAACATAATTTTATTTAAAAATAAAATAAATGAAAATTAAGCTTAAATATATGAAATAAATTTTCATCAATTTTCTTTTTATTCATAAAATATTAATTTAAATTAAAGATTTAAGGAGGTTCATTAAAATGACAAATAAAATAATTAACATAATAACTTGTGAAATAATTCTTAAATATGCATTATTCTCCTTGATTTAATAACACATTGACATATACTTTTCACAAGTTATCAGGAGACCAACCCTCGATGGTGCCCCCCACACCACATTGTTCAGGTGGTCTCACCTACTGGTGCTACATTACATGATGAATGTGAAATTGGGCTGGTAGATCAAATCGATAGGCTACTATCCCTATGCAATGAAGGATCTTATCAGGCTCAAAATAACATGGTGCTAACTTTTCATTGTGCTTCTTTACTAGTGACTTCATCTTGAAAGAACGAAGGCAAAGATAAATGAAATCCCTTTTGCTAAACTGAATATCTCTTCTATGTTTATCAGCCTTTTGTTTCCTAATTACTTGAGCATATCTTAAATGATCCTTGATGAGGCTTATCATCTAATATTTGTCTTGTTGATGCCCTTGGGCATAGATTTTGATATTACAAAATATATGAGAAAATATATAACTCATATTTGATATGATTCACAAGATTATGATAAATGATTTATAGATTTCATGTAAATAAATCTATTATTCATCTTGTGACATTATGACTATTCTTGAGATTAAGTGAAATGATGAAACAGTGAAGTGCCACACATGGATAAATATTTGTTGGAAAACAAATATTTAATAGGTAAATGATGGTTATGTTTTTAATTTATATATTCATATTTATTTAATTATTTAAGTAAAAATATTATTTATTAGTCACATGCATCATTAAAAGAAAAAGACAAAGGTTCGAAATATCAAATGAGCTCTCATGAGTCTCAAACAGGAAATCTAGATGATGACATGTCAGCTGCTTACATAGAGAAAAGGATCAACTTAACATTCAAATTTGAAGACAAAGTCAACAGAAAAGTTGTTTATCTATGAGAAAAAAATCTTCAGTTCAAATTTCAAATCAAACGGACCAGAGAATGATAAGATATTAAATTCGTAATGGTCAGAGGTCGTTTTCGTATATTCTAGAAAATGGTAAGTATTCAAATTGACCTTCTGATTTTGTCTCTAGAGCAAATTATAGAAATCCATTGGAAGACGATGGGCTACAAGTAAAGGAAGCAAAGGAGATCAATAACAATGATTCTACTTCGATCTACAATAAGATATCTCTCTCACGATCAATATTCATCACCACCGAGCATCAACTGTGAGCAGACTGCATTATACTTCTTCATCAATAATTGGTGATCAAAATAAAGCTTGAATCTTTCAAGGAGGCTCTCCATCAAGCCCTAAGGTAATTGGGTGATGAGTAGAGAGTAAGTTTGGGCAAAGGCACAAGGTGCTCTAAGCCCTATTTAGCCCAGAAGGGACTGGATCTCTATAGAGGTCGAATATGAAGTATTAGGTAGTTGATTTCGTTAAAATCAATGTGTATTTCTGAGGGAAATAGTAGAATACTAGTAGGAAGGATCCTTCGGGACTAGAAGTAGCTAGGTGAGGGGCGAACTAATATAAAAAGTTCTTGGCTCATAGTGAGATCTCGCCGGAAGAGAGAGAAAGTCATTCTGCACGTAGATAATCACACAGAGCTGTGTTAACATGTGTGTTAACATATTTAGTATATGGGAAGAAGATCTGAGATTTCTAAAATACCAATTCACTCCCCCTCTTAGTATTTTGTCTAGCCTCTAGATCTTTCATGTCTTGTAGTTGTTGATCCATTGTAGAAATAAGTGAGGGTGATAGGTCATATTGAATAATAGTGGGAGGGTCACGACCATAGACCACATTAAAAGGGTGATGGGGGACCAACTCAAGGCTCAACCCCAAGTCCGTGAAGATCAGACACGAATACGTGTCCAGCCATGCCACGACGCTAGAGCCGATGTGAGGGATCTAGACTTCAAGTATGTGTGAGTGTGTTCTACGAGAGGCCCACATGTTTTCTGGGCTTCCCTATTAATGTTTGGATGTTTTGTTTTAGCCCAATTAAGGTGACACCTAGTTTCGGCGCCTCCTAATTTGGGCCCATTAGGGCACTACTTCCCTTAACTATATAAGGGAAGATAGACCTAGGGTTTTAGTGGAGTGATATGGAAGAAGAGAGGATTTGTACCCCATCTGTGAGCTCCTACCTCTCCTCCATCTATGGAGGACCTTATCTAGCTAGGTAGAGTATCTGCCACTGCTATTGGCACCACCTGTAGCTCCCGCCGCCTGTGTCGTGTAACTGGCCACTTGGCTGCTTCCAGCCTCAAGAACTGTTGCTCGTAGCCGCTGATGTCATTCTCAGCTGCCGACAGCAGCTGCTGCCGGTACCACCAACAGGCGTCCTGTCGGCAACCGAATCAACTGCCAATACCCCATCCGCCGGTTACTGGCCCGATGTTCGCCATTGTTCAAAAGGTGGCCAGATCTGCAACCCAGCACCCTTTTCCCTGCCCACACTTGTCCTGCCCACCGGCATATGGTAACCCCCACCCCCCCACCCTTGCAATCGATCTTGGAGCCGCCACGGTCCTTGGAAGTCAACCTTCCCCCACAGGCAAGGAACTACATCGCCAACAACCCTCCGGATTCCAACCTGCAGGTCTGCCATCACCCCCTCTTATTGTGTATTATTATCTTCTCTAGTGCTTTCATCACGTGCACCACCACCGGGGATTAGATACCATAGGATTTGGGAGTAGAGTCAAGGGGTAAGTCGTGCCAACGTGGGTGCTAGCGGCCGAGAGTCGTGCCCTCCTATTGGCATTCGAGTCGTTTTACCGGATCATTGGGCCTTGATGCATCCCTAGATCCACGATCGTTGGACTGTTCGGGTTTCGCCCTAGGTCTGCGGCTTACTCTGTACCTTACATTAATTTTGTGGTTTTCATATACTTCCGCTGCACACAAGAATCCGGGTGCCCCCTGTGTTGTAACACGTGCCGTTCGATCCCAGCATCTGTCATGTTGCATCAAAGGGGTTGTCTTGAGAGAAGAATGAAAAGAAGTATTATAATAATGTTCTGCCCAATGTAATGATTCACTCTGAGAATTTGGTTTATTTGATGCAAAGCATCTTAGATATGCTCTCAAATATTTATTTACAATCTTTGATTGTCCATCTATTTGAGGATGATAAAAGGTACTCATTTTTAATTCCACCCCTTGTAATTAAAATAACTTCTTTCAAAAATTATTGGTAAAAAGTTTATTTTGATATGTGATGATTGACTTTGTTATTCCATGAAGTTTGATTACTTCCTTTGAAAAGATAATAGCAACCTTAGAAGCTGAAAATGGATGCTTTAATGAAATAAAGTCATTGCGCTCACAAATTTGTCCACAACAACAGTATGGAATTGAATCCTTTAGATCGGTGGTAATTCCTCTAGAAAATTCATAGTTAAGTCTTCCAAAATGTGTGGAGGAACTGGTAGTGGTTGAAGAAAACCTGTTGGGGTGAGAGAAGATGTCTTATGTCTTTGACATACTTCACATTCATCAATGTGCATCTTGATGGTCTTTTTCATGCCTAACTAGCACACTTTCTTGACAATTCTTTGATAAGTTTGAAGAAATCCAACATGTCCCCCACTTGGGCTATCATGAAACTGTCTTACAATGTTGGAATAAATATATGCATATACGAAATTAACAATCGTTGTTTGTGTAGTAATACTCCTTGCTGTAGTGAAAAATTTAGATGTGATTGGGGATCCTTGGATAAATATGTAATAGTTGTGGATAATCTTGGATCTTGTGATATCTCTTCCTTGATTTTAATGAGATCAACTAATTTAAAATGAGATATAGACATTTTTTGTAATTTTGTCATGATTGGAAAATGAGATAGAGCATCAGCCACTTTATTATTTTTCCCTTATTTGAATATGATTTCAAAATCCAGGCCCATTAATTTGACCAACTACCTATGATAAGGTTCTTGCACCATCTTGTGTTCTAGCAAAAACTTCAATGGTTTATGACCATTACAAATTATAAATTTTTGGTGCAATAGATAATGTCATCATTTTTGCATAGACTTTAATATAGTAAATAATTCTCTTTTTTATGCTGATTTTGCTTGCATTTGTCTTGATAAAAATTGATTGGAGTGAGCTACAAGTTTTCCTTCTTGCATTAGGACAGCTCCAATCCCAAAATCTGAAGCATATGTTTCTATGATATATATTTTAGTGTAATCTAGTAGCAATAATATTGGGGTGATTGACTTCACTCCCCAGAATCTTTCAAAAGCATATTGAGCCTCTTGACTCCATTGAAATGAATCCCTCTTCAACAATTTAATCATAGGTGCTGTAATTGTAGAATAACTTACTACAAATTGGTGATAATAGTTAGTGAGTCCAAGGAATGATCTTAATTCTCAAATATTCTTAGGAGTTGGCCAATTTACCATAGCCAGAACTTTTTCTTGATCCATTGTCACACTTTCAACAGAAATTCAATGTCCCAAGTATTCTAGTTTTCATGGCTGATTTAACATTTCCTTGCATTTACATGTAAATGATTATCAGATAATAATTGTGCTCTGGCCACATTTTAGTCTTTAATGAATTGAATATTTTGACCATATCTTTGTCGATTTGTTTTAGTGTTTTTTGATGAGATTTTAATGTTTAGCCAAGATCAAACTCAACATAAAAACCACATCTCACAAATCCTATTAAACCAAATGGCATTACCACAAACTCATAGTAACCTTCATGGGTGTTGAGTGTTTTTTTTTATATAGCTTTCTCCTTCATTCATTTTTGGTAATAACCTGACTTTAAATCAAGCTTTGAAAATATTGTCATACCATATAATTCATCTAGTAGTTCATCAACTACAGATATGGGATAATGATTAAGCACTGTCATCTTGTTTAGTGCATGCTAATCTATGAAAAAATGCCATCCCCCATCCTTCTTTTTCACTAAAATTGCTAGACTAGCATAAGGGATTTGTGATGTTTGGATAATACTTTTATCTACCAAGTCTTGTACAATCTTCTCAATTTCATCCTTTTGATAATGTGAGTACCTATATGGTCTCAAATTTGCTAGTTTAGATCTAGGGAAGATATGGATCAAATGATGATAATATCTCATTTTTTATATATAATGTGAGTTAAAATAATAAAATATTACATGAATTTCATGAAAATAAATTATAACTATTGAATAAAATCTTTTTAAGCATTTTCAACTTTTTTTTCATGAATTTTAGTTAATTTTTATGATTTATTTCAGATTAAAATGAATTACCTACTAATAATCTAGAAAATGGAGTACTAATCACTGTAAATTCTAGATTAAGTAACAAAATTTGTAATATTTATCCTCACAAAGTATGGACAGAATAAGGGTCGAACCACTAAGAGCCAAGAATTAATTAGAGAAATTTTTTATGATATTATATCTTATGAGAAAATAACAAAGAAATTGTAAGACTACCTTTGCCGAAGTGCCAATAGTGTCTGGCGGGGGAGTGGCAGCAGCATAGTTATGGGTGTGTGCAGTGGTGGTCAATGTGTGTGGGGGTCAAAAGAGGAGGCCACTGTTCTCTTGTGGCATGTGGTGTGGCGTGAATGCTGTGGCAGCGATTTGTAAGTGGAGAGGCGAAATCGGGTGGCAAACTTAAATGTCTAAGTAAAACAAGATAATCTTGAGTTGCAAGATGAATTTTTCAGCAAGGTTTTTGGTAAACAGTACTTTGGATCTTGGCTATCATGTCCAATAATACCAAGCCAGCAAAATCGGTTGAAGCAGGTGGAATCCTGGGGAGGACACTTGTTCCTCTGGTGTCACACCATTTTTGGCCCAAGGTAATGGTCTCCTTCCTCTTCCTCCAAATCTGAAGATTTGGTCCACTTCTTCAATCAACTTGACACTTCCAGAAAGAAAGTGGATCCACGAAACTGTTGCACTACAGCCACCGACATAAGGTTTGGGGCAGAATCCGAGATGCCCGTACACGCGGGAGGAGAGTATAAATAGGCTTTTGTTTGTGTTGAATATGTTGCTGGTCTCCCTTGATTTCGGATTTGGGCCTTCCTTGTTGGGCCTTGAACGTGGAGTTGGCTACTTCTCTCCTCCTCATTAATGTCCCATTTATCTATGTCCTGAAATTCACCAAAGCTCTAAGAAAAATATGAGGATAATTCACTTGATTCAAAGGAGTCAAGTGGTGTTAATTCATAAGTCAATAAATGTTCAAAATAAGGACGATAAATAATGCACGTATGTTTCATTTTTACTCATAAATAAGTAATAATTATCATGCCCATGAGAATATAAATAGTTAATTAAGACATACAAACATGTAATCATCACTACATATTTGATATCATCACCTACTACTTTCTAAAATAAATAAATAAATAGATAATATCTATTATTATGCATAGTTATATAATTTCTGCTTGATCCAATGCCCTTGAATGCACCATGTCACCCTTTTTCAATGACAAATCGGTGGCTGATCAATACTTATATCATGCTAATGCTCTGTGATTTTTCAAGATGCACCATGTACCCCTAAGAGTAAACCGATTAAAAGGTAGAGAGCACGCCACATAACCAATGTACTTAAGTCAAGGAGGGGCCTATCAATAATTATCAATTATTTTCAGATAAAATAGAGATTATCAATTATCGCTGATGAAATGAAAAGGGCAAACCTTCCTCCTCACTCCCTCGGCTGCACCTAGAGCCTTTGGCGAGTAGCCACAAGTCTTTTGCTTTACCCTAGATGGTGGTGACAATGGCATCAAACCATTCTCTTCGTGGAATCCTTTCGGCAAGCAGCGTAGAGCCATAGGACAATATTCATACACTTGTCGACATGGTGTGACATGACTAAATGATACAAAGTTGTCTCATTGACGTCTATTGCTGTTCCATAAGTGGACCCATCAAAGGACAATGGTAGTTTTAGATTTATTTTCCGTTTAGTTTTGTTCTTGTCACGAATGATAATTTCTAAATGTTTGCCAAAAATAATCAGAAGAACATACAATTTACTTGATGAAAGGGGTTCTTTTCTCTCTCAAATCCTCAGTAACTCATTGTGAATCATCTAGGGGCAGTGATTTTGAATCATTTTTTATCAATTTTGATCAAGAAAACTAGGTGAAATTTATTGTCATTTTTTTGTCAGGAGGAACAATTTTTTAGTGATATTTTGGTGATTTCTCTCTAATTAATTAGGGGTTTGTTGATTTTCTGGTTTTATTTTAATCATTTACTCCTTATTAATGAATGGAAAATTGATTCAGGCATTTTCTTATGTGATTTGACACCTTTTTCACGAATTCTCTCTCACATATTCATCTGGAAATTATGGTCAATGCATGGCACAAGATGTGTTGACTACAATTTTCTCTCCTAATTATCATCTATTTTCTTCTCTCTCTCCTCTCTTCTACCTAAAAGTTCGTCTAACATCTTTTCTTAGCCCCATTTTTATCTCTCTAAATTTATTTAAAAGTCCCTTTGAAGTCCCACGTATATCTCCCTTTTTCTCTTATCTATTTATTAAGTATTAGTTTCTATTATTTAATATATAAAATCCTTTAAAAAATCTAGAATCACTAAAATAATAAAATAAAAATTAATAATAATGACAAGTTATTCTTACTCACTGTGTTCAACCTAAGACTCATTGCTTTACTAATTATTAATTAAGTTTTAGTTATAAATATTATTAGATTAAGGGTATTTAAATCCAACAACAAATGCTCATCAATTGATCTACCTCTCTTGCAAGAGGTAATCCAGTCAAGAGAGAAAATACTTGTCGAAATTTATCCCACATAATACCTTCTAATCTTTCATTGAATCTTGTCTTGGTGATCTCCTAAGAATCTATTTTATTTGGTGTAGTTCCAATAGTAAGGGTTCTTTCTTCTTGATCAATTTTTCCCTAGCATTTAAAGAGATAGCTGCTTTTGATAGACTCACATCTCCTCTAAGATTCTTTACTTTTCTATCCACCACAAATTTCATGATTAGTAGTTGCGAATGGACGTGCATTTGCCCTATTGTTCCCAACCATTGTATGCCCTGTATAAGGTCTCTACTTTCTAGTTGTAAAGGTAAGAAATCTTGGGTGATAATTAACCCACGTAACTGTAGAGTGACATCTTCATAGTTACCATGGCCTTTGACTACGTGTTCATTACCCATAATAATTCTATAACTCATGGACTCATTTAAAGGTAATTTGAGTTCATTCAATAAACTAACACATATGAAGTTATGTGATTATCTCTTTTTTAGGGTTGCTGAAAATCCTCAAAAAATAGTTAATCAAAAAAATATTTATACTACCATGTTTAGCTCTTTAGTTTTTATTATGAGTTAATTCAGTATTGTGGTAAGCTCAGGGATTGGTCCTTAGGGAATGGTGCGTTGAGTTTACTTTTTGTTTGTTGCTTAGAATTGATATGAATGACAAAGATAACAAAGAAGAGGAAGTGAGATGCAAAGGAGAGAAAAACTGGGTTGAGACACGAAACAGATTTATCTAAGCGTGATGATACCATGCTATTTTTTGTCGTTGACTATTTTCTGTCGTTACTATGAAAATTCAACAAATTTAAAATTTATAAATTCTAGAAAATAAGGCAATTCTTAATAAAGAAATATTTTTAGTGGATTTTCTAGGTCGATCATAGGGAAGATGAAGTACTATTAATTATTTATGATTTTTGTTTGATATATTATTATTTTAATTATTGTCTGGCCAAATTATAACGAAATAAGCTAAAATTGCTCATTTGGGGATTATTGACGTTAGCTTGCATAGAGCAGCCCCAAATTCACGGTCAACAGAAATATGTTAACACATAAATGGATCAAACCAAAGTCACAATGATGGAAATAAGAAATTAATAGAAAAGGGCTTTTGTTCGAAACATGATGAAGGATCAAAAGATGTATATTGGAATCTAAAAATAGTAAAAATGAATAGAAATTAATGTTTACAGAAGAACTGGGTGGTGCAGTCGTCGATCGGATTTCTGCCCAAATATGATCAATTTGTGTAGGCTCAGTGCACCAATTGGTTTCCTACACCTTCTCCAATCAATGGTTGACAATCCCAGCAACTGTCACTTGCTGAAATCGAGCAGCGAAGGTGATTCGACTCTGAGCGTGCCGCAACATCTAGAGAAGGATCCTCGGAAGAAATTCTTCACCGTTAGTACTGGGTGAAAAATGAGAAAGATTTATGGAAGAAATTCAGCCTCTACAGCAGCTGAATGAGGGGGAAATTTGGACGAAATCCATCTTTTGTATCGGATGGATAGATTGGGTGAAATCCAGCATCTGTAGCGGCTGAACAAGAGGGGTTTTGATCTGAGAGGGGGGTAGAATAATCGAGGATGCCTTCTTCCTCTCTGAAAACACCTTTTCAATCTTCCTTTGTGCATATTTCACCGATTTGTTCCAATTAATTGTCGTATTTGTTGCCACAATTCGTGTGTCTGCCGTTAACAAAAAAACCTTGAAAAGATTTAATTTTTCATTAGTTTTAAACGATTATAAACTATAAAAATGACATGCATTGAATTATAACATAATTTAAAATTAATTTTTGTCAATTTACTTGGCTAATTTCTCTTTGGAGGATCAATTGATCATCCAGCATGATTTTTGCAGATTTTTCAGGATTTTCACTGATTTTCTAAATTTAATGATTTTTCTCAAATTTCCTTAATATTTCTATAAAATCAGAATAAACGTAGAAATATTCTCAAAAATAATCTAAAACATAAAAACATGTGAGAAATATTTTCATCATATTACATGACTGATTTCTTCATGTAATTATTAGAAATTAACATTAAAATCATATAAATAATTTTAAATCTATCTTTTCCAATTTAAAGTATTCTACAAACATCTTAATTAAAATTAAAGCATAAGTCACACAAATACCAAGGACATTATCATGTAAATACTGAGAGTTATCAATAATTAACCCATGTAACTGTAGAGTGACATCTTTATAGTTACCACAACCTTTGATTGTGTGTTCATTACCCATAATAATTCTATAACTCATGGACTCATTTAAAGGTAATTTGAGTTCATTCAATAAATTAACACATATGAAGTTATTTGATTCTCTCTTTTTTAGGGTTACTGAAGATCTTCAAAAAATAGTTAATCAAAAAAATATTTATACTCCCATGTTTAGCTCATTAGATTTTATTATGAGTTAATTTAGTATTGTGGTAAGCTCAGGGATCAGTCCTTAGGGAATGGTGCGTTGATTTTACTTTTTGTTTGTTGCTTAGAATTGATATGAATGACAAAGATAATAGAGGAAGTGAGATGCAAAGGAGAGAAAAAATGGGTTGAGACATGAAACAAATTTATCTAAGCATGTGATGATACCATCCAATCAAAGACATCAAACAATTAACTCTAATGCTAATCAAAATCTATTTTCTACCTAAGAATTTATGTTTCATCGGATCTTCGAAACCAATCTGATTATCACTGCATCTCTTTCCTCATTTTCACTAGGAGGAGGCGATAGCTACTAGCCGCGGGATATGGATGAAGCGCAGGTTACACACCTCTAATCTTGGGATATGGAGCTCAAGACACTTCAAACCCTGAAGGGATGACGAATGCCTGAAGTTCTCCTCAAATTAGTTGCTCCAAATCGTTTGATACATCATAGATATATGATAGTACCCCCCGTTCTCTCTCCCTCTCATGAGACTAACCCTCACTTTGACGGCTGTGATGCTCCAATCTATCATGATTAGCCTTAGATCCTCACATCATCATCTCGTTTGTCGGATCTTCTCTTGTACCTTCTTGTGTGCCTTTGGGTAAGTACACATCTTGTCCCTTGGATTGGTGTCTCCCTTCACTTGAGTGGATGGTGGATCTTCCTCCTCACCCTTAAGTGATTCTCCTTAAGTGATTATGGGCCTTACGCCCATAACCCTTCATCAGGGCCCATCTTACTTGCTTCCTTTTGCATACTTATGAGCTCTATGCTCAAATCTTCATTCAAGGCTCAAGTACAAGCTAATTGCTTAAAAGATGAAGCTCACATGGTTAGAAAACAAAGGGTTACATTGTGTTTTCACATGATGTACATCAAATATCTAGAAAAATGTATACTTCAGTGAGGTATGCATGAAATACCTAACATATGTATGAACATTGATGCATGCTCTAAACATGAGAGTTCATTGGTAAATCCGTAGATTTACATCTTAAAATTATTGGCTTTAGATGCTACATTCATCATATATACTGCATTCTTGATGTATTATCATTATGTGTAGCCCCAGAATCCACCATGATGGTAATATCTTGTCCTTGTAAATTTCCTTTCAACTTCATTGATCATCGTTGTGTCAATTCAACTACAGAGTTTAATGATACATGAGAAGTAAGTAATGTTCCTTGTTGATTGCATGATTCTTCTATATCTGCCCAATCATCTTTTGATTCTTGTTGATTCAATTTATCATCAGTAGAAAAAATTAATATATGGAAGAGTTTTTTTATAGTGATGACCAGGTCCATACTTGTCATCACAATGAAAACACAAGCCCTGGATCCTTCTTTCATTTAGTTCTACATCTGTTAGTCAAATTTGTCGTCTCTGCTTGCTTTGTGATGGTTTAGCTCCCACTCCCACTTTCTTTTGTTTATGTTGGATAGTTGTTCTTGGTATGTAACTAGTCATAGATCGTATCCTTGTTTTAGTCTACTTTGGTGGATTGATATGTCATGCTGCATACAAAGTATCTCAATGTTCTTTTGCTTCCAATGAAACATTCATAATTTCCCATAATTCAACTGGCTTGGATCTAAATAGCTCTGATTGAACTTTTGGTTTCAGTCCTTTTAGATATTTCTACTCTATAAGGTCCTCCAAAATCTTGGGAAGGAATGTTGATAGGCATTTAAATTCTTTTTTATAATCAACAATTGATCCTTCTTGCTTGATATTCATAAATCATTGATATGAACTTCATGATTTCAAAGTTCCGAAATGCCTCTCAAATTGGAATTGAAAATCTTGCCAATCCTTGAATGGATATTGGTCTTCCATCTAGATATACCATTCCAATGTTGTATCATCCAAATCTAAGATGATTACCTCCATTCATTCCTCTTCAATTATTTTGTTGATCCAAAAATAGTGCTCTGCATAGCGGAGCCATCCATCTAGATTACTTTTGCTGAAAATTATGATTATGTCAGGAACATGATTTGAAGATGGTACAATTGTTGGTACCTCTGATTGCGGATTGATTTTCTTAGGTTGAACACTATGGGGGATTCTTGACTGAATGAGATGCCACACTTGCAGTTGAATCCTTCCCTTCTAATTCTACCATTTTTTGATTGACAAAGTTTTTGAATTTGTCCTAGTTTTCATCCATCTATTGAAAGAGTTTCTACAGAAGATCCATTGATTCTGATTTTGATTTTTGAAGCTCCTCTCTTGTGTGTCGTTGCTCTTCTTTGATATTTTCTACCTTGGCCTCCAATGTTTTCAATCAATTTTCTGTAATTCTCAATGACATATTTCCACGACAATGCTCTGATACCATTGATACAACCCTCTCCTCTCTGCTCATGTGAAGGAAGGGAAAAGAGGGAAAATGTATTCAAGAAATGGAACATAACATAACAGTAACCTAGGGAGTTAGTTTGAGAGAACTCCCCACACTCTCATCTCAGTGTTCTCCTCACAAGGATGCCCCCATTCACTAAGGAAGGGGAGTATTTATACTATTCTACCCTTTTTCCTAGGGTTCCAATAGAACCTTCTAGACTGTTCGCTTACGACAAACATTTTTTCTATGGGGTACCATATCAGATTCCAATTGATTGGATTCTTGATACATGGATAATTAGCAAGGTGCATGTCCCTTTTGACATCTGTTTGACATGTTCCACTTTGACTAGTTCATAGGTGTTGATGCTCTTGGGCATAGGTTTTGATATTACAAATATATGAGAAAATATATAATTCATGATTGACATTATTCACGAGATTATGATTAATGACTCATAGATTTCATGGAAATTAATATATTGTTTATCTTGTGACATTATGACTAACCTTGAGGTTGAGTGAAATCATGAATAGGTGAAGCCTCACAAATGGATAAATATTTGTTGAGAAATAAATATTTAATAGGTAAATGATGGTTATATTTTAATTCATTTATCTATGATTATTTAACCATTTAAGTGCAGCTATTATTTATTAGTCACGTGCATCATTAAAAGAAAAAGAAAATGGTTCGAAATATCAAATAAACTCTCATGAGTCTCGAACCGGAAATTTGGACGATGACACATCAGTTGCTTATGTGGAGAAAATGATCAGCTTAAAGTTCGAATCTGAAGATGATGTCAACAATAAAATTGTTTCTCTATAAGATAAAAATATTCGGTTCAAATTTCAAATCAAATGGACTAGATAATAAAAAATATTGAATTCGCAATGGTTAGAGGTCGTTGTTACACGTTTTGGAAAATGGTAAGTATTCAAACTAACCTTCCAACTTTGTTTTTCGAGAAAATCACATAAATCCATTGGAGGATGATGCCCTATATAAGTAAAGGAAGTAAAGAAGATCAATAACAGTGATTCTACTTCGATCAACAATGAGAAATCACTCTCATGATCAATATTCATCACCGTCAAGCTTCAACTACGAGCATATTATATCATCTGTCTGCAACAATAATTGGTGATCAAGATAAAAGTTTAAATCATTTAAGGAGGCTTTCCATCAGGCCCTAAGATAACTAGGTGGTGAGTGGAGAGTGAGATTGGGCAAAGGCATGAGGGATTCTAAGCCCTATTTGGCTCGGAAGGGGCTAGATCTATGTGGAGGTCAAACTTGAGGTGATTGGGCTGCTAATCTCATTAAAATCAATATGTATTTCCAAGGGAAATAGTAGAATACCGATAGAAAGGATCATCTGAGACTGAAAGTAGCTAGGTGAGGGATAAACTAGTATAAAAAGCTCTTGCCTCATAGTGAGATCCTACCATAAGAGAGAGAAAGTCATTATGCATATAGATAATCACGTAGAGCTATGTTAACATGTGTGTTAGCACATCTAGCATCTAGGAAGAAAATCTAAGATTTCTAAAATATCAATTCACCCCTCCTTCTTGATATATTGTCTAGCCTCTAGATCTTTGAATAGGGCATTAAAATTATACTAGTGGTCATTTTAATCTATCATATGTCTATCAGACTCCTCATCTATGTTTCTCTTTATAACTTTATAGAATGTAGGCTTTTATAGATAATTAATAATTTTTTGATAAATTTCACTCCGCATCTTAGTGTTTGTATATTTTGGACATGAATCTGCCATAAAATGTTACTTTTTCTCTGGCTTTTCTAATGGAGAATTAAGTTTCTCCTGAAGAACAATGGCCTTGGAAATATTCCAATTACCTCGAGAGAGACTCATAATCCATTAATAATGATAGTAATATAATACTTTTTCTTTGGGAAGTAAGGAAAACAGGTTCCTTACCAGTTTGATTCTAAATATTTTTCATGCATCAAAATGTATCCGACAATACTTAGTGCAATAAAAAAACTATTTATTTATCTCTAGCTTTACCTTTGGTCAGGATTGATCATTTATAAGCCATCTTGGAGAAACACATTTACCTCATTGGCTTCTCCTTGTGTTTGCCAGCTGATTCACCCAATAGCTTAGCAACTTCTGCCCCCTCACCTGGCAACTGGTGTGCCCATCTTTCTTCATGCAATATCTCTCCTCTTAGTTTCTCACACAACTCATTTAAGGTTAGATATTATGAGTGACTGTTTCTATGTGTATTTAGTATGTAAATATATATTTATATATAACATGTAGACATTTGGATTGTAACCTCCTATACTGATTTCTCTGCAGATAAAAATATCTTCTGTGAAATTAGCCAATAAATACATGAGAAGAATTGCCACTGAACTCTAGGCAGCAGCAGCATCATACAAGGACTCATCAATGGAGTTTATGTTGCTTCAGGGTGTGAGGTTTGCTTTTAGAATACACTAGGTAAGATATGGTATGCAACATTAAAAGTAATCATTTTATTTTCCAGGCAGTAGCATAGTTCTTACCAGAAGTATTTTATGGTCTGCCACTGCTATCATGTCCACCTCCATGAAGACTAATCCATTATTTTAGCACCTCTATTAGTTTTCAGTTCAACTCTAGCTTGCTATCTCTACTTTTGAACTTAATCATTTTAGGTTCATGATAATGATATTATTCTCTTGACACAATAGAAATATCTAGTTGATGATAATTGAGATGATTTGACACAACTCAAATTGAAGATAATTAAAATCTTATATTTGAATCTACAGAAGATTTGATTTCTATTGAAGAACCTTTATCTTGAGTTAACAAAATAAAAGAACCTTGACTCTTGAGTCCACAAGATCAGATAAATCCTCTGAGTTCATAAAGGGTATAGAATCCACTAGTAGAAGATAAGAACCTTGAGAGAAGAAGGTATTCTAAATAGATTGATAAAAAAATTCTGATTGTCTCTTGGGCTAGATGGGGTGCCTTTAAATAGGCTGTAGAAAATGAAAAACACCCAAACATTTGAATTTCAAATGAAACTTGAAAATAAAAAGAAAATGAAAATAGAAATGATAGGAGACCTAAAGTAAAATGAAATATAAAATAGAAAGGGCCTAACAAAGAAGGTGAGATAAAAATAAGAAAGTCTAAAGTAGAGAGTGATCTAAAATAAGTGGCGTTTTAGAATAGAAAGACCTAGATAAAAATGACTAATATGAAGAGTATTTCAAAATATTAATAATTAAATATGGAAGGTGACCTAAAATAAAAAGAGTCTAAATAAAGAAATTTTTAAAATATGGTCTAAGGAAAGTTTTACAAATGGTCTAAATAAGGAAAGTTCTAAAAGGGCCTAAATAAGGATAGTTCTAAAAATAGAAAGTCTTTGAACTTTAGGTTTACAAGTCTTCTCCTCCACTTGATATAGGTGTTATCTTGATTGCATCATCTCTCTTGTCCTATGTACAATTTGCTGCTGGCTTTGATGGAGAGACTATGCATGCATTAGAGGAATTGAGGCATCTAGTGCACGTTAGACACAAGATATAGTACTAAGACCTAGAAAACTTGCGTTATGATCTCAATCATGTAGCATACACAATTTGTAGTGTTTTTCACTTGTGGGGAGTGTGATAAGACTCTAGATCTTGTAAGGGCAAATATACAACAAGAAGGAGGTAGTCTCTTCTTAACACTTCCCAAGGATGAGGTTGCCAAGGCTCTCCACATAGTCCATGAAGGAGAGCGCCTAGGTGATGGCTCTTTAGTAGGTTCAGCTCAGTAGCAGCCCCTCAAGAACCTTTGTGCCATCCTAAAGATAGGTGATAGCTCTCAATATTTACATGATAATGTCCTTAGTATTTATGCGATTTATGCTTTAATTTTAATTAAAATGCTTGAAGAATACTTTAAATTGGAAAAGTTAGATTTAAAATGATTTATATGATTTTAATATTAATTTCTAAGAATTACATGAAGAAATTAGTCATGTAATATGATGAAAATATTTCTCACATATTTTTATGTTTTATATTATTTTTGAGAATATTTTTACGTTTATTCTAATTTTATATAAATATTAAGAAAATTTCAGAAAAATCATTAAATTCAGAAAATTAGTGAACATCCTGAAAAATCAGCAAAAATCACACCAAATGATCAATTGATTCTCCAAAGAGAAATTCACCAAGTAAATTGACAAATATCAATTCTAAATTATGTTATAGTTAAATGCATGTCATTTTTATAGTTTATAATCATTTAAAACTAACAAAAAAGAAATCTTTTTAGGGTTTTGTGTTAAAGGTGGATGCACGGATTGTGGCAACAAATACGACAATTAATTGTAATAAATTGGTGAAATATGCACAAAGGAAGATTGAAAAGGTGTTCCAGATAAGAAGAAGGCATCCTTAATTATTCTATGTCGCTCTCGAATCAAAACCCTCTCGTTTGGCTATTGTAGATGCCAGATTTCACCCAATCTGTCCATCTGATCAAAAGATCCATTTCGTCCAAATTTTCCCCTCATTTAGTTGCTATAGAGGCTGAATTTCTTTCAGAAATCTTCTAGAAATCTTTGCTCGATACAAATAGTGAAGAATTTCTTTTGAAGATCCTTCTTCGGACGCCATGGCACGCTCGAAGTTGAATTGTCTTCACTACTCGATTTCAACAAGTGACAATTGTTGGGAAACCGATCAATGCACCACTCCTACACAAATCGATTGTATTTGGGTAGAAATCCGGTTGACGACTACGCTATCTAGTTCTTCCTTAAATTTTAATTTCTATTCATTTTTACTATTTTTAGATTCTAATAATACATCATTCAATTCATTATCATGATTCTAATGAAAGCCCTTGATAACTCTCAATATTTACATGATAATCTCCTTAGTGTTTCTGTGATTTATGCTTTAATTTTAATTACATTGTTTGCAGAATACTTTAAATTGGAAAAGTTAGATTTAAAATGATTTATATGATTTTAATGTTAATTTCTAAGAATTACATTAAGAAATCAGTCATGTAATATGATGAAAATATTTCTCACATGTTTTTATGTTTTATATTATTTTTGAGAATATTTCTACGTTTATTCTGATTTTATAGAAATATTAAGGAAATTTGAGAAAAATCATTAAATTCAGAAAATCAGTGAAAATCCTGAAAAATCGGCAAAAATCACGCCGGATGATCAATTGATTCTCTAGAGAGAAATTCGCCAAGTAAATTGACAAAAATCAATTGAAAATTATGTTATAATTCAATACATGTCATTTTTATAGTTTATAATCTTTTAAAACTAA
Organism: Spirodela polyrhiza; assembly: GCA_024713555.1. NCBI lineage: Eukaryota > Viridiplantae > Streptophyta > Magnoliopsida > Alismatales > Araceae > Spirodela > Spirodela polyrhiza. The sequence continues at coordinate 3,783,937 of CM046539.1, forward strand.
TGAAAAATCAAATCTTTTCAGGGTTTTTGTGTTAACGGCGGACGCACGGATTGCGGCAACAAATGCGACAATTACTTGTAACAAATCGGCGAAATATGCGCAAAGGAAGATTGAAAAGGTGTTTCCGGAGAGGAATAAGGCATCCTCGATTATTCTATCCCCCTCTCGGATCAAAACCCCTCTCGTCCGGCCGCTACAGACACCGGATTTTACCTAATCCGTCCATCCGATACAAAAGATGGATTTCGTCCAAATTTCCCCCTCATTCAGCTGCTACAGAGGCTGAATTTCTTCCAGAAATCTTCCCCATTCTTCGCCCAATACAAATGGTGAAGAATTTCTTCCGAGGATCCTTCTCCGGATGCCACGGATGGTAGAGAATTTAAGGTAGTTGAAGATTTATTTGAAATGCAAAATTCTATTTTAGAACCAAAATGAAGGTATCCATGCAAATATCTACTTGTTTTCTTTAGATTTTAGTTGTTTATTCATTTTCTTTGTTGTTTTTATTTTCCAATAAATGCAATAGAAATTCGAATGCTCGGAGTCGAATCACCTTCGTTGCTCAATTTCAGCAAGTGACAGTTGCTGGGATTGTCAACCATCGATTGGAGAAGGTGTAGGAAACCAATCAGTGCACCTAGCCTACACAAATCGATCGTATTTGGGCAGAAATCCGATCGACGACTGCGCCGCCCAGTTCTTCCGTAAACTTTAATTTCTGTTCATTTTTACTATTTTTAGATTCCAATAATACATCTTTCGATCCTTCATCATGTGTCGAACAAAAGCCCTTTTCTATTAATTTCTTATTTCCATCATTGTGGCTTTGGTTTGATCCATTTACGTGTCGACGTATTTCCGTTGACCGCGAATTTGGGGCTGTTCTTCGCAAGCTGACGTTAGCTGACGTCAATAACCCCCAAATTCGCAATTTTAGCTTATTTCGTTATAATTTCGCCAGAAAATAATTAAAAAAATATAATATATCAAATAAAAATCATAAATAATTAATAGTACTTCATCTTCCCTGTGATCGACCTGGAAAATCCACTAAAAATATTTCTTTATTAATAATTGCCTTATTTTCTAGAATTTATAAATTTTAAATTTGCTGAATTTTCTTAGCAACGACAGAAAATAGTCAGACAGCCCTTTTCTATTAATTTCTTATTTCCATCATTGTGGCTTTGATTTGATCCATTTACAAGTCGACATATTTTGGTCAACTATGAATTTGGGGTTGTTCTTCGCCGACTAACGTTAGCTGACATCAACAACCCCTCCAAATTTGCAATTTTAGCTTATCTCACTATAATTTGCCCAGAAAATAGTTAAAAAAATATATATCAAATGAAAATCATAAATAATTAATAATATTTTATCTTCCCTGTGATAGACCTAGAAAATCCACTAAAAATATTTCTTTATTAAATATTGTCTTTTTTCTAGAATTTATAAATTTTAAATTTGCTGAATTTATAAACAACAGAAAATTGTCAGACAATAGGCCTAGGTCGATGTACTTTTATAAGAAGCCTCTTTAGGGCAAGGTTACTTAACCCTAAAAGGATTGTAGTTGTTGATAATATTCTTTTTTCTTTATTTCTTATTTTCATCATCTCATGGTATTAGAGCCCTAATCTTTATCAAGCAAGGTCCCACACCAGCAATAAGTACTATGATGATAGCAACATGGTTCCGCCAAGATAGCTCTTTGGTCTCATGTTGTGTTCATGGTAATAGTGCTTTAATCTCATCCGCTTGGAAGTTTTTCTTAAAGTCAAGTTAGCTCGAAGATAATTTAGCTGTCTTTCTTTCTGACATTGTTAAAATATTGAGTCTTTTGGCAAATTTTGAGAGGCCTTTCACCCATCGAAGGGCACCCATTGAGAGGGTTATTGAAATCAAGAAATCAGAATGGCAATCTTTTGTTTCAAAAATGTGAAAAATAGACTCATTGCATTGCATACACAAGAGGGGATAGTTCAAAATCAAGAATTTATGAAAATGTTATGTACTGTGATGAATATTTTTAGGCCTTTCATGGATTAGAGGCTAATGCCTCTGATTGGGAGGGTTCTCACAAATGAGGAAATTAAAATAGAGGTTTTTTAATTTCAAAATAGAACAAAATATGACAATGGGCTAAATATACAAGGGGATCATTTGAAATTAAGAAATTACGAAAAATTTACTATTTTGACAAACCTTTAAATGTTATATGGTGATTTGAAGGTGCCCATTAAGAGGGTGAAAATCAAACAACTGAATTGGGGGTTTTTGAATTTAATAAATGTGAAAAATATGGCCATTGGGGTACACAATATCGTATTATTTGAAATCAAGAAAGTGTAAAGATATTCATATTTTTTGTAGAGTCTTGAAAGGCTTTTTAGTGATCTGAAAGCACTTGTCTAGAGGCTTTTCCGATTTCAAGAAACAAAAAATGAAGATTTCTTAAGTTTGAAATTATAAAAAATATGGGAATCAGGTTACTTTACAACAAGACATCATTCAGAATCAAGAAACTTGAAAAAGTATTCTTTTTTGGCATTACCTTTAAACCTTTCTGGACGATGAGAAGGTCATCGAAAGATTGCTAAATGACAGGGTGTTTTTACTATTTCTTGATTCTGTAATGTAAAATATGTTGAATTTTGCCAATTCTTATCTCTGTGCTAGTTTTTGCATGGTTGAATTAAATTATTTCTAATCCCTGGTAGAGAATGATATTTTAGATCTGCTTCCCATGATTGAAGATAAATTGCTGAGTGAGATGATGTTTTTGCTATTTCTCAATTACGTGGTGAGCACTAAAATGTCTTTTACAAATTCTGGTCAGTTTGCTGATTTTGTGCAGTCAAAAAATGTTGTTTTGGCTGGTGTTCTGGATCTACTTGTCACAATTGAAGAAAAACTACCAAATGAGAGGATGCTTTTGTTACTTCTTGATTATGTGATGTCCACTAAGATGAGCTTTGTTAATCCTGGTAAATGTGCTGATTTCATGTGGTCGAAAAATGTGGTTTCACCTAGTGAATGCAGAATGATGTTCTGGATCTGCATGAAATGGTTGAATAAAAACTACGAAATGAGTGGATCCTTTTGTTATTTATTGATTCCTTAATGAGCACTATTGTGCATTTTGTGGATTCTGGTGGTTGTTCTGATTTTATGCAGCCAAAAAATGTTGTTTTGGTTGGTGGATGCAGACCGATGTTCTGGATCTGCTTGTTGAGATTGAAAAAAAAGTGACAAATGATGAGCCTTTTGCTATTTCTCCTTCCCGTGATGAGCAATATGATGTATTTTGCCAATTCTAGTGAGTGTTGTACTTTTGTGCAATTGAAAATTTTTGTTTTGGCCGGCGGACGCAGAACGATGTTCTAAATCTACTTGTTACAATCAAAGAAAAAGTACTGAATGAGTGGACCCTTTTGCTCTTTCTCAATTACATGATGAGTACTATCATACATCTTGCCAATTCTGGTTGGTGTGCTGTTTTTGTGTAGTTGAAAAATGTTATTTTGGCCAATGGATCTAGAACGATTTTCTAGACTTGCCTGATGTGATCCAAGAAAATTTGCTGAATGAGAGGATCTTTTTGCAATTTCCCGATCCCATGATGAACAGTATTATACATTTCGTCAATTATGATGAGTGTCCTAGTTTTGTGTAGTTGAAAAAGGTTGCTTTGGCTGGTGGATCCAGAACAATGTTCTAGATCTATCAACAATGATTAAAGAAAAACTACTGAATGAGATCATCTTTTTGCTATTTCTCGATTTGATGATCAGCACTATGATTCATTTTGCCAATTCTCATTGGTGTGCTGATTTCATGTGGACGAAAAATGTTCTTTTAGCCGATGGATGCAGAGCGATGTTCTGGATCTACCTGTTGCGATCAAAGTAAAAGTGACAAATGAGAGGATGCTTTTATTATTTCCCAATTCTATGATGTGCACTAAGAATCACTTTAACAATTCTGGTCGGTGTGCTGATTTTGTGCAGTTGAAAAATGTTGTTTTGGCCAGTGGATGTAGAATGATGTTCTAGGTCTACCTGTTACAACCGAAGTAAAAGTGTGAAACGATTTCCTAATTAATCTTAAGGAAAGTCAACAAGAAATAAAATGAAGAAAAACTATAGATCGAAGAGAGAAGGCAATGACCTACTACTATGCTAAACAAAAGATAAAAGGACAGATTCGAGGTAGATGGGATTAAGATGGGAAGATGGAGGTAGGTATTCACTCTTTCTTGATGCAAATACCTTGAGCCCTCAATGCTTTTTCTTAGATTATGATCCTTATCTCTTGCCAGGATCAGTTGGCCTGCAAGCAAATTTGAGAAAAGATTGAAAGAACACTTCAAGATCTTACATCAAACAAGGAGGATTCCCTTGACCATTGAGAGACTTGTCCTTTTAGCCCACTGTCACGAGAACTCACCAAGAATGTCAAGAGAGAGAGAGAGATTAGGTCTTTTTTAGTTACATTGACATAATGACCCTACTTGCCCCTAACTAATCTCCTATTATCTCTCCAGCCACTCGTTCTCGATCTCTGATTTGTTAAAGGCATAAACCTCAGCCGACATTCTCCTCAGCAACACCCTTCACTCATGGTTGACTTCAAGCACCATGGAATGCTCCCTATCATCGCTGTGAAGTCCTATAAACTCCTGCACAATTGAGGCTTAAAAAAAAAACTCATTAGTAGTCAAACTACATGACCTCATAGCACTCAAGCAAAAATTACTTATAATTATAGTTATGATTCCTCGATAACATGAAAGTACCAAATTCTATCCAGGTCTTAAAAATGTTCAAGTATTCCTACACATTGACATGAAAATTTCAAGATATTCATGCTAATGTCATCTAAAAATGGGGTTAATTACATGTCCATCTATTCCATCATCAACACCCCCCCACTTAAACCATTTCTAGTGCTTTAGCAATAGACATCTTTCAACAATTTAAGATGGTGTCTCACACCATAATTGTGTACTCCTTTTTTTTTAGGGCCTTCACACTATCTTTTTTTTTTTTCAAAGATGAGTGATATGTAACACAAGTCCTATAAATTAGGGTGCAAAAAATATCCACTAAACTCAAATGATCAATTAAGTTCTCACATCATGGCAAATACCATCTATCAAGATCAAGAAAAATAAATCTGTCAAATAAAATCTATGTCATCTATCTTGTACCCAAGGAGTATTCTAACATTTCATGCTCTTGAATCATTTTCCTGACCTAAAAATGATTATCCTAGTGTCCTTTGATATCACACATTCTTAATAATTTGTTTCTCATGCATGAAATATGGCATTTAAAAACATAGTTAGCATGTTGCATGATCATAATTTGCTGCATTTTTATTCCATAAAATATATTCAAATCTATAGCATGAAAATAAGAAGAATATGTTAAAATTTCTATCATCCTTGCCCCCAACATAAAATAATCAAATCATTAAATGATATAACAAATATTTCATAAAATTAAACCATTGGAAAGCAAAGTTTTGAAAGATAGCACTTGGTCATTCTTGCTACTCTGGATCCATCTTTATTGAAATAAAAATTTCCTACACTTAAAAGCATAAAAGAAGGAAATAAAATTTTCACCAAATAATGAAATTTTTGAATTTTCCTTACCCCCCAACTTAAATCGGAATTGTCCTCAATGACATGACTTAACTCATAAAATTCAGCAAATAAAATAGAAAGTATTTGAGAACAATTAATGGGAAAATTCTTGCTGATGAGGTAAAGATTATTCAAAACTATCATTCATTTATTGAAATAAGAAATATCTAAACCATAAGCAAAGAATTCAACTGAAAAAGATAAAAACATTAGATTGCCACCCAATAAATGCTACGTTTAACGTCTTCAACCAGACCTATTAGTTCTCACAGTTAGCCCAATTAATTTCACTATCTAACTCTTTAATTGTTTCTTCCCTTAAAATTTCTTTTGAGTTCAGCTCATATAATATTTCTATTATTTGTTTAATTTTTTCTTCATTTTATGTGCAATCCATGCAAGAAGATGAATTAATTTTCTTGAGACGATTCATGATCCATTCTAGTGCTTGTTCATAATCTTGCAATTTTTCTATGGTTTTAATTTCATGTTCCAAATTCAACAAAAAGGAAATGATTGCAGGAAAAGTCTTATTAGGAACATGAAAAATATATTTCAATGAATTTAGAAAATATTTAAGCTTTAATTTGGGAAGAATTTCCAAAGAAGATGAAAGAGATACTATGTTGTGATTTAATGATTCTTTCTCACAATATTGATAGTCTATATCCTGTAAATCAAAATGAGAAATAAATTCATCAATTTGATCAAATATGATTTAGATCTTTAATTCATGATTCAATCATATCTATATGTTCTATTTCATCATCATGTTTTAGTGGAAATTTAGAGCTTTTAAAAACATTTAAAGAAATATCATGATCTTTTTCTTTAATCTTGACAATTCTATTGGTGGTGGACAGGACGCCTCGCCACCACAACATGAGCCCGAGGTGATGAAGGAGGCTCCGCCCCCACACTGTCAACTAGATTGCGGAGCCCAAGCGAGGACAAGGAACCCCAGGTTCCGCTACACTGCTTGAGGGGCTTCCCACCCCTTGGGGCCCACGTCGGGTCCATGGCAAGAAGGGATGGCCCACTCCATTTTGGCCCTCGCCACCCTATTATCTCCTCCTTTGGGTCATATGTGTGGGCCCAATTGGAGGAGCTGGTGTCCTTACTCTCCTCACTCCTTCTCTTTTAGGACCACCCTCATTTAGGCCCAATAGAGAGGAAGGCCCACCCAAGACTATATCACCTGGGGGGGGCTTGACATTTTGGGCATCTCAGGTGGTCCTTCACCCTTGGCCTATGCAGGCCCCTATATAAGGGGGTGAAGGGCCACCGTTAAAGGGGCGGATCATTTTTGAATAAAAGGATTGTTTGTGAGTTTGATTATAGGAAAGGGAGGAGAGGGGAAGCTTGAGGGGTTGGGCACTGACTGACCGACAATGCCACCTCATCATTCCCGGTCACTCGCCACGACGCTGCTGCCGTGGGTCCCCCATAGTGGCCCACCGGTGCTCTTGTCATATGTTCACTTTGAGCCCAACACCGCACTCCACACCCCGACGGCAGCGGTCGTCGTGCTCACAAGTCCAAGGAGCCTGTCCTTGTGCCGCTGCGATTCCTTACAAGTCCTCCGCTAGTTCTGACCAAGAATGCGGCAAGGTTCCTAGAACGCCTAGCTGTGTCACCACCCCCAGCTCGTCTATAGTGCATCAGGCACTACTGCCAACCTCTCCCCCGAATGCCATCCTATGTGCTGGCGTGCACGCTAAGCGCTTCATGTGGGGCTGCCCTCCGGGTACAAGGAATCACAGGCCACACTGTTGCAACGTCCTTCGTCCACTGGGCTCGCACTGCTCCCACTACCGTCAACCTTGTGCTGATATGAGGAGTCTCTCGCCCTACTCCGGCTAGCCAAGATGCTTGTAGGTTAGCCCTCTTCCCCTTGTCAGTCTATTTTATTTCATGCAGTGCCTTCCCGCTTCTGTCCCTCCGCTGACGGGCCTAGCTAAGTGGGATGGGTTGGGTCTCACCTTGGGTGTGTGCCCTAACACGCGCGCGTGCAAGGCTTGCTGCATTGGTCGGTGAGCTCAGGCGGCAGTGACCGTGCCGACGGCATCGGGTTTTCTCTTGATGGACGTGGACGGGAAGGACTCCTTGTGCCCCACCCATGTCGACACTGACGGGCATCCGCAAGCATTGTTGCCTTCAGCACCTACTTGCTCCTCTTTCCTCATCCCTAATGACACACTCCTCCCTGCCCTATAGGGCGGATCATTGGCAGTCCTACATCATCTATTTTCACAATCAATATTTGCTTTGGCTGTTACAAGAAATGGTCTTTCTAAAATGATAGGAGCATAAGTAAGATCAACTAAAATAGGCATGTCTAAAATAAGAAAATTGACTAAAAATATGACATCTTCTAAGAGTCCCCTAGGTGTCTTAATTGATTTATCAGCTAATTGAAGCTCCATTGGAGTTGGTTTCAACTCTCCTAAATCAGAATGATCAAAAATAACAGTTGGTAATATATTAACATTGCTCCTAAATCTAAAAGAACAATATGAAATGTGACATCTCCTACTTGACATGAAATTAGAGGAGCTCCTGGATCTTTACATTTCCTAGGCATAGAATGAGAGATAATTGCACTAGCTTCTTCAGATAATGTAATCTTCTTAGGTGATCTACGATGTGTGTACAAATCTTTCAAAAATTTAGCATACGCAGCTATATATTTAATTACATCAACTAAAGGAATAGAAATCTGAACTTGGCGAAATATTTTCATAAGTTCTTCATTAGGTTCCATTCTTTTCCTAATTTTAGGCTCTAAAGCTTTAGGAAATGGGATTTTCTAAGAATTTCTTGCTGTTTTTCTAAAGAATTTTTCTCTTGATCTAGGTGCTGATTTTTCTCAGCTTTTGTTTGCTGATTTTCTTGCCCTAGCTTCTCATCATCTGAAAATAAACTAGCATGATCATCATCAATATAATTAAGAACATATTTAGCTGCTACTTCAGGTTCATATGGATCATGAAGTTGTTTTCCACTCCTAAGAGTAGTGATAGCTTCAACATTTTGAAAACCTTGAGATATAGATGCATCATGACTACTAGAAAATTGATTCCTAGGGTTCATGAAATGCTGACTAGGAAGATGACCTAATTCACATTTAGAATGAGATAATACTAATTTTCAAAACTCTTTTTCAGGTCTAAGAGTGGATTGCTGATTTTCTTGCCTAATTTGCTCCATCATTTTTATCATATTTGCATTAGACTCTTGGAATTGTTGCATCACTTGTCCCATGAATTGCTGCATAGAATTAGCACAAAAACAAGAGTGAACTTGATTTTAATTAAGGTTTTGTTGGCTAAAATTGGGTTCTGAGTTTTGCTGAAAATTTGGTGCTGAATTTTTCTGAAAATTGGGCATAGAATTTTGCTGAAAATTAGACCTAGTATTAGATGAGTCTTGTAAAGGAGGTCTAAAAGAATTAGAAGGTCTAGAAAATGATTGAGAATTAGGTTTTGAACATGAGGATTAGAAATAATATTATGATTTTCCAAGAAAAATTAGGATGATTCCTCCAACTATAATCATTCATGCTCTTGGTCTGAAATAAATGCATGATCTAATAAATTGGGACATTGAAATTCATAATGATCATTTCTACACAAAATGAACATGAAAAATGTGAAGTACATAGTGGCTGTGGCTGAGGATGAGTATACTCATTTTTCTGCAATAAATGATCATATAAAATGTTAAGCTTATGATGAATTTCACTAACTTCATTCCTAAGATTTGATGTATCATGATTCCTCACTTCATAAATTCCTCTCTTAGACTCATTAGCACTATGATCATAAAGAGCAAAAGATTCACGTTCAGCTGAATTTTCACTTAAATTTTCATAAAGAGTATGAATTTCATCTTCATCCTTACTCATAAATGTTCCTCCACATGCTGCATCAATGATATATTTATGTTGGTTAAAAATACCATCATAAAACACACAATTTAATTGTCACTTGGCAATTCCATGATGAGGACATCTCTTTTGAAGTTCCTTAAATCTTTCCCAAGATTCATGAAATGCTTCTCCTGATTTTTGAGTAAATTAGAGAATAGCCTTCCTTATGGCATGAGTTTTACCTACAAGATAAAATTTTCTAAGAAATGCTTACTCTACTTCAATCCATGTGCTAATCTCATGAGGTAAAGATGTGATCCAATCTCTAGATTTATCATGAAGTGAATATTGAAATAATCCTAATCTCAATGCATCATGAATACTAGGAATATGAATGAGTTCTCATGCAACTAAAAACCTAGCAATGTGTTGATGTGGTTCTTCACTTTCTAAACCCCTAAATTCAAGGAGCATTTGTAAAGTACTATGACGAATATCAAATTGAACATTAGGTTGAATTGGAGCTCTAACCTGTAATTCTATAACCAAATCACCAAAACACAGTCCTCAAAAGAGAAAAAACATCCATTGGACTCATAAAGAAGTCAAGGTCTTAGAAAAAACTATAAATTTAGAAGAAACTATATGGTTTGATACATAACTTCTTTTGTTTACCCTAAAAATGATTTCCAAAGCTATGCTTGATGATTATGTCACCAAATCATCAAAACATGATCTTTGGAGGGGAAAAAGGATTCAATAGATTTGTAAGAAGATAAGGTATCAATGAAAATCATAAACTTGAAAGAAAATGGATGAGTTAATACAGATCTCCTTTCTTTTGCCTTGGTGTCACCGCCTAATCATGCAAAATCCGAGATAGAGATGAACAACTCTCTAAAACTCAATGAAAAGCATCCAAAACATCCAGCTGCCACCTCCTTTTCGTCCACAAAAAGCTCCACTTTGTTTGCCCTTTTTAAAGCCCCACGCCTTTCTTGAGCCTTCTTTCTCAATCCTTTTGTGGGCTTAATAAAGACCTATCTTTTAGGTATTGTATTTAATTTTTTATGCTCCAATCTGCCCATTCTTGGGCCTTCAACTTTGTCATTTCACACTATTCCTTGTCACTTTGGCAATATGTAGAAGTTAATCTCCCTGGAATGAAATTTTAAACTTTTTAACATTGATCTTGATAAGTTGAGATAGATTCTCAAGGTGATAAACCTTGGAAAAGGTTAGAAAATGTTAGTAATTAAATCCATAAGTTCATGATGTAGATGTAGCTAATTTTAGAGTCATTTATACATATCTTTTGACTTTTGCTCTAATATGATAGTATATAGTAACTCATGCTTACTATGATTCATTGATGTAAAAATCAAATAGATAATTAATTAATTCTTGGTGATAAGTGAGTATTTATCAGTACACTCTTAGGAGGTGGTGACTCATCTCTTGGCAGATTGTCCTCTTCCTCCTGACAGCTTGTTCATCAATCAATTTGATGAGTTTTTCATTGAGTTCACGATATTTTGTTTAGAATCATTCACCAATTTTGACAACAATATTATGTGAATCATGTTGACTAAGTTTTTGTTGAGATTTTAGTGATTCTAGTAGCTTAATCGTTCACCAGAAATTACAATTTCCTCATCGATTGCCCACTTATGAGAGAGAGAGAGAGAGAGAGAAAGAGAGAAATGAGATAAGTACAAAATACCCTTATAATGTGATGTCACAAAGATATTTTCTTCATGATAATCAAGGGGTAATTTGGGCATTATAATCCTGTGGGGGAAGTTGTGAGCGCTAGTTTAGTCCCACATCTATTTTGTGTTGATATTTGAGGTAAATAAAAACCCTTGCGGTCCTCAATCACTCACGGCTCCACCTAATTGAGCCTTTGACTTGCTTGGGGGCCCTATTGGCTGGCAGTTTTTTTACATTTTATTTTATTCTTTCTATTTATCTCAAAAGTAAGATTATAAAATTATTTAAATTCATATTAAAAAATTAAAAATCACTTTTCATAACTTGGCATAAATACATGTCTATTTATCATTGGTTAAGGTTAAAATTATCGTATCACTAAATTATTAACTCATGATAATGAAGACTTATCACATATCAGATCCAATGCACCAAAAGGAGACACGTCACCAACCGCCATCATGTGGTGCAACATGCACATGGATCTTAATAAAACATACGAAAAAGGAGTGAGAGGTAGAAGGGATTTGACGGTGATTATTGGGCCACATCATTCTTTTCAAAGCAAAATGATGGTGTGAGAATCTAATAGTCTTCATCGAGCCACACATCGAAGAATATATATACAAACATCAATTATCATCTAGTAAAACAAATGGTATCGATTATTCTCTTGCATATGTAGAGGGGTATATTTGCAAATATTAACTATCATCTAGTAAAATAGTTAGTATTGTGATAATGTCTCATTTTTTAAATGTAATGTGAGTTAAAATAATAAAATATTACATAAATTTCATGAGAATAAATTATAATATTGAAGAAAATTTTTTTAAGCATTTTCATATTTTTTTGAATTTTAGTTAATTTCTATTATTTATTTCAGATTAAAATGAATTACTTACTATTTTTTGAAATAAATAAATAAATAGATAATATCTATTATTAGGCATAGTTATATAATTTTCGCTTGATCTGAAGCCCCTGAATGCACCGGGTCACCCTTTTCTGGTGGTGAATTGGTGGCTGATTGATACTTATATCACACTAATGTTTTGTGATTTTTCCAGATGTGCCACATACCCCCATGAGTAAATCAATCAGAAGGTAGACAGCACGCCACGTAATGATGTGACTCTAAGTCGTTATTAGAATCATCATTCAATTTTAATAATTTTTTAAAACTAAATTTACCAAAAATAATATTAAATGAATATAATGGTGAGCTAGGTCATCTCCTCAAGGAAAGCTTCTTAGAAATCTTTTATTCTCTTATTTAATGGATTATGAATTTGATATTCAAAGTAATGAAGGAAATAAAATGATAAATAAATTTAAATGTGAATTTAAAATTCTATTAAAATGAAATATTCTTTAAAATGATGAAAATAGAAAATAAACAAGTAAATAAATAATTAAAGCTAAGAAAATAAATTTATTTCTCAAATCAAACAAGAAAATAATAAAAAATTTATTAAAAATCAAACTTACAACCCTTAGAATGTATGTCTTGATGTCAACCTCTAGGTAGTGCTTCCCAATCTTGCATCCAGTTCAACGGAATAGATTTAAGGTGAGAGGGGTAGAGGAGAACAATCAAAAATCAACGGAGCATTCCTTGGAAATCTATTTTTGCATGAAAAAGAAGAACAAAATGTTTTCTCCCAAGAACAACTCAAAAACAACTCGAAAAAGATCCCTTCTCTTCCTCTTCCATTTTTTTTATTCTTCAGATCCGCAAATCAAGCATTCTATTTTGATTTGCTATTTTTTTGGATGTTTTCTTATTTTTTCAGATTTTCCTTTATTTTTCTAAATTTTTCTGAATTTTTCTAGATTTTCTCACCATTGCACCTTATAATAATGGATATTGTCTATTTTACTAGACAATAATCCATATTTGTAAATATGCCCAGCCACATGCATATTGTGATATATCTAGTTTATCAAATGATAATTGATATTTGTGTATGTGTCCTCACCACATGTCAAGCTGAGAATCTTGCAATTCATGCATCGTCGATCCATGATAATTGATAGGTGACATGGCCATGTATATTTTCAGATAGTCGTGGCCTTTGGTGATGTGTCAGCCTTCTATTTGTTAAATCTATGACACTAGAAACACATTAGATGAATGAGATCTTGGGCCCACATAGCCCACTAACTGATGAGCCCATTAAACTATTTTTTAGTATTATTTAATTCAGAAAATTCTCATAAAAATTCTAGAAAATTTGTTTCAATATAAAAAACCTATTAAAAATTATAAAAATTGAGTACAACATAATTTTATTTTAAAAAATAGACTAAATGAGAATAAGCTTCAAAATATGAAATAAAATCTCATCAATTTTCTTTTATTTATAAAATATCAATTTAAATCAAGATTTCAAGAGGTTCATTAAAATGACCAATAAAATAATTAACATGATAACTTGTGAAATAATTCTCAAGTATGCATTATTCTTCCTAATTTAATGACACATTAACATATAATTTTCACAAGTTATCACGTAACCAACGTACTTAAGTCATAGAGGAGCATATCAACAATTATCTATTATAATTAGATATAAATGAGATTATCGATTAACATCGACGAAATAAAAAAGGCAAGCTTCATAGGTGACAATCATTTAGTCTTCTCCCTCCGCACAATCAAAGCCTTCGGTGACTGCAAACCCTCCTCCTTACTCCCTCAACTGACCTAGAGCCTCCAGCAGGTGGCCATAAGTCTTCTCCTTTACCCAAGACGGCGGTGACAATGACATTGAACCCTTCTCTCCACGAAATCCATTCGGCAAGCAACATAGAGCAGCTGGCTGATATTCATGCACTTTCTGACGTTGTGTGACACAACTGGACGATACAAAGCCATTGCACCAACATCTCTTGCTGTTTTAGAGGCAGACCATCAAAGGATAATGTTAGTTTTAGATTTATTTCCTGTTGAATTTAGTTTTTGTTACAAACGATAATTTTCAAGCATTCACTAGAAATAATCTGAAGAACACATGATTCTCTTGATCAAAAGGGCTTATGTCTATCTCAAACCTTTTGAAACTCATTGTGAATCACCTAGGGAGTGATTTTGAATCATTTTCCATCAATTTCAATTGAGAAATCCAACTGAAATTCCTTGTTATTTTTCCACAGGGCGAAACGATTTTTTGACGATTTTTTGGTGATTTCTCAATGATTAATCAGTGGTTTGTTGATTAGATGGTTACATTTTAACCATTTACTCCTTATTAATCAGTGTGAAACTGATTCGAGCATTTTCGGTGTGATTTCATATCTTTTTCGTGAATTCTCTCTCACATATTTGTCCCAAAATCACGATCAACGCAAGCGTGAGACGTGTTGACCATGATTTTTTCTCTCTCCTAATTATCGTCTATTTTCTTTTCTCCCTTCTCTCCTCCACCTAAAAATTTGTCTAAAATCCCTTCTTAACCCCATTTCTATCTCCCAAAATTTCTTCATCTAATCCCTTCTAAATCCCACATTTATCTCCCTTTTTCTTTTCACTATTTATTAAATATTAGTTTATATTATTTAATTTATTAAAATTCTAAAAAATTATAGAATCACTAGAATAATAAAATCAAAATTAATATCCATGACAGGTTATTCCTATTCAGTGTGTTTGACTTGAGACTCATTGCTTTACTAATTTTTCATTAAGTTTCAATTATAAATATTATTAGATTATGAGTATTTAAATCCAATGACAAATGCTCATCATTTTTCTAGCACCATTGCTGGGGAGTATGGTTTTAATCAATGTTTATTTATTTGATTTTATTATTTTCATGATTCTTAAAAAAATTATTATTACATGCATTTCTTTTTATTTTAGTATTAGATAATTGTTTGTTTCTTTAGAACCTTTATGTATTTAAATTAGTTCATTTATTTCAATTCACCATTTTATTTCAATATTTTATTTCAGTATTTTATTTAATAATTTCAGTTCAATTTGAATATTCATATTGATTCTTGCTATATTTGAATTCTTTGTTATTAAAAGAATCATTTTTATTGAAATCATTTTCTAGATTCCTTTTTTCAACCTTTCTATAGACCGAATCTGATTTTGTGAGTTACACAGGGATTTAAGTCATTATATTTTGAACAGTCTTAATGTAATTAGTTTTATATAATTTGTAATTATTTCGTGATTTTATAAAGTGTTTGAGATAGGCTTTTAAATTTTACTATAACTATTTTCTCTGTTTGTTTTGTTCTGGATTTCTAATTTTCCATCGCTAGTAATTTCATTCCTTAGTAAGTGACACCTTGTATTATGAGATAATTTTTAAAAATAATTGCCTTATAGTTAGTTATCTATACTTTTATATTTTTTTTCATAGTTTTTAGAGTTAGAAACATTAAGAGTTCATAATTTACAAAAAAAGATATCTATCTACTTTTCATTTTTTTACAATATTTTATATTTAGATGATGCTCTAACTTTCTGGTTTCCCTAAGGACTGACCTGAAACCCCTATAATTAAAGTTTTTTTTTCAGTTTATAAATATTAAATTTGAGTGTCTAAATTAACGACTTTAGCCACATCAAATTTTGGTGCCGTTACCGGGGAAATTAGGCAAAGTTGGTATCATTATTGTAGTTGTTTGTTTTGTTTCTATTATTATCTTTTTTTTACAAGAAAAAAAATCAAAAAGGAAAAGAAAAGAAAAAAATACGTCAAGTGAAAGTCAATGCTCTTTTCCTGAAAGGCGGTAAGCCCCTTGAGGTAATTCAAAACTTTGGATTTTTTATTGATTTATGCTTGGCAGGAGATCTCTAAATCCTAATTTGGTTTCATTAGAAACTGCTCATACCTTTAAATTTTCTAAAAGCTCTAAAACTACTAAAATGGATAATATGAGTCAAAATCTTGAGCATGTTAATGAAGAGCCTAAGTCTTTGAATGAATATTTTAGTCCATCTACTAGCATTGAACTTCTTGAAAACCCTACTTGTACGCATGATATTAAACCTGGCATTTTTCAGATTTTACCAAATTTCTATGGAAATTTTAAGTGAAAAACTTATGATCATCTGCAAGAATTTCTGAAAATATGTGCCACAATAAAAGGTGCTGATGAGTCCTTAAAAATTACTCTTTCCATTCTCACTTAAGGGAGAAGCAAGTAATTGGGTTTCTACTCTTTATTTAAGAAATATTGCATGGTCTAAATTAGTTCAAGAATTTCTTAAAAAATTTTATCCTCGTGGAAAGACCAATATGATGAGAAAATTGATCATGGGGTTTTCTCAAAATTCTAATGAGTCTTAACATGATGCTTGGAATAGATATAAAAATATGCTTCCAAAATGTCTTCATCATGTTGTTCCTAAATGGCAACTGGTTCAAATTTTTTATGAAGGATTAAATTATCAGCATAAACAACTGATTGATGCATCATGTGGTGGTTCTTATGCTAACAAAAGTGAAGATCATGTTTATAATCTTCTTAATGAGTTGAGTGAAAATTCATATAATTATACTTCTTCTGGTTTTGATAGAACTAATCCTCCCTTGAAAAAAGATGGTGTTTATGAACTGATCAAACATGCAAATAAGGATTTGAGGAATGAGGTCAATGAGATCAATAAGAAGTTGGATAAGCTACTCTCTTCTCAAGGTACACAAAACCCTAATACTCCCATCTTTGAAAAATTCAGTTTGTTCTATTTGTACTAGCATTAGTCATGATGAGAATACTTGTCCTACATTTTTACAATCTATGAATCTTGATCATGAGCCTGTCAATGCATTTTCAAAACCCAATTTTAATTCTTATCCTCATCAAAATTCTTCTTGGAATTCAAATCCTCAAGGCATGCAGTTTTCAAAACCTCCATCTCATGGTTTTCAAAATACAAATCCTTCTTTTCAAAATCCTTTATATTCTCAAAACTTCCTGTACCCACCTGTTCTTAACTCTAATTTTCAAAATCATATGTCTCCTTTTCAAAATCAAATGCCTTCTCAAAATGCTCCTTATCCTCAAAACCGTTTTCCACATTCTATGCCCAATAGAGTGCCTCAAGGAGCTCCATCTCATGTTCCTAATACCCATTTAGAAGAGACTATTAATTCTTTGAAGGATCAATTGCATCAGCAACAGCAAGCTATGGGACAGTTAATGGCCCAAAATCAACAAATATTACAAATTTTTCAGAGGTCAAACAATCTAGGGAGTCAACAAAGTGAGCCAAATCATAGAGGGCAACTCCCTAGTCAAGCCATAGCTAATCCAAAGAATCACCCTTCTGGTTTTGCACCTTCTTCTATCCCTAATGCCTCCATGATTAATGGCCAAGGCCCTAGTAGTAGCCAAGGACCCCCAATTAGAAGATATTAAGGAGGTGATGAGACTTAGGAATGGTTAGTTATCTATACTTTTGGATTTTTTTTTCATAGTTTTTAGAGTTAGAAACATTAGGAGTTCATAATTTACAAAAAAAAGTTTCTATCTACTTTTTATTTTTTTATGCTTTATATTTAGATGATGCTCTAACTTTCTGATTTCCTTGAGGACTGACTAGAAACCCATATAATTAAAGAAAGTTTATTTTAGTTTTTAATTTATAAATATTAAATTTGAGTGTCTAAATTAACAACAACTTTAGCCACAACACATACCAAATGTGATAAAAGGCCTCATTTTGTTGTGTTGACTTGAGGACAAAGCCCTTGAAATGCACCCCACCTCCATTTAGTCTATCTTTGTTAGGTGACAGCCACTAGAGAGTCACAAGTGGCTATTTTTCAGCTCTGCCAGGTGACAGCCACCAAAGACGATATGGCAATACATTCCATTGATTTCTAGACTTCACAAGAAGATTTAGATATTACCCACATCATCTTTGTCCAAGGAGAGCCTTTGAGTCGTGAACATCGCACGAAATTTCTCCCAAATAAATAAAATCTTGGCAATCTTTGTCGCAAAGTTGGAACTCTATTTTTCTTACTTTAAACTTCATTTTCATTTAAATT
The DNA here is from genome assembly GCA_024713555.1 of Spirodela polyrhiza. Classification (NCBI taxonomy): domain Eukaryota; kingdom Viridiplantae; phylum Streptophyta; class Magnoliopsida; order Alismatales; family Araceae; genus Spirodela; species Spirodela polyrhiza. The sequence goes on from CM046539.1 coordinate 3,802,199, forward strand.
GACGATATTTGGCATGATTTCAAATTTTTATATCCTTCTTCAATGAGTTACGATCCTTCAGGGTTTTACATAACTTAATTTGAAAAATTAGTTCAATAGTAATCACTTATATAAGAATCATTAAGCAAAACTCTATTTCTGCATGATTGATTTTCATTGGGCACTGATGTCACCTTGACGTCATCACCTTATTTCTTTTTTCACAAATTGTTAAATATATTATATTTATCATTTAGTTTAAAAATCATCAAAAATTATATTCTTTTAGGAAAACTTTGAAATACCTGATATTATATTACATCCCTATGATTAACCTAAAAAACTCCCACTATTTTTGGAACATTTAATCAATTTAATAATTTATTTATTTATTTTGATATACTTTTAAAATTCCAAAAATTGATATTTTTTAGTTTTATAAATTTTAAATTTACACAATTTATTATACAATGATTAAGTCATGCCAAATTTTGGCACCGCTATCAGGGATGTATTACATAATATTTAGTCTTTTTTTGTTGTTCTCTTAGAGTACAATTTTTTTTAAAACTCTTGTTTCTATTTTCTTTTGCAGAAAAAAAAGAGAACGAAGAGCAACATGACAAAGATAGGAGCAAACTGAAGGAGGGTAATAGTTATTAAATTTCCTCAAATTTATTTTTTTTATGCATGGTAGAAGATCTTTGCATCCAACACTAGAGAACCCTCTCACTATTTCATCCAAAACTAAAAATCTAAGAGAAAAATTAATTTCGATGGGTCTTGAAGGTAGGTCAAGTCAAATTGAGAATAATTCTATGGCCATAAAAAATCATTTTATCCCTTATTCATTTCAAAGAGCATCCAATATTAGAGTCCCATTAGTACCCACGATTAAATTCGAGATAAATCTAGAAATTTTCCAAAGACTTCTTAATTTTTATGGATTACCTTTAGAGGAGCCTCATCAGCATTTAAAAAAATTTCATATAGTATGTGATTTATTTAATCTCCCTCAAGTTACAATAAAAATTATTAAGATAAAATTATTTCCTTATACACTTAGGGAGAAGGCTAATTATTGACTATCTATATTAGAACAAGAATTAACTAGTTGAAAAAGTATAGAATATGCTTTTCTTTAAAAATTTTATCTCTTAGGAAAAACTCAAAACATGAGAAAACATATATAGAGTTTTGCTCAAATGCCAGAAGAAGCTTTACAAGACATGGAAAAATTCAAAGATTTACTTAGAAAGTAGCATCATCATACTATACTCAAGTGTAGGTCAATAGAATTTCTTTTGATAGATTATTAGAACAATATAGAAATATGATTGATTCTATGTGGAGGAGCATTAATAGAGAAAATCTCTGATGAGATTTATAACCTTTATGAGAATTTAAGTGAAATTTGAAAGATCAAGCCTCTTTTGAGTTATATGATAGGGATAAGAGGAGATGAATATATGAATTGTATCATTAAGATGATTTAAATTTAAGTGGGTTAATCATATCAATCAAAGATTAGAAAAACTTAATTTACTTATTGACAATTTTAGGAAGCCTCCTAACGCTCAATTTAATTCAAATAACTCATGTCCTATGTATGGTGAAAATGATCATTTCATATTTGAATGTTAAAATCAGTTTATGCAAGAACAAGTGTAAGTAGCCCACGATTTTAATAGAAATAGGGAGACTTTTCCTAATTCTTATAATCATAATGGGAGGAATAATTTTTCATTGAGAGACCCAAATAATATTTAAAATTCAAAAGCACTTAGGCCTAATTTAAATTCTGAATTTCATCCAAAATAGGAAAATAAATTTCAGAAAGTTCGGCCCTCTCATACCCAACCTGATGTTATGGAAATGATGTAACAAATGAGTCAAATGATGTAGTAAATTATGAATCAAATTATGTTACAGCAAAAATAAATTATAGAGGTTATTGGGAATAAGAGAGAAGAGGGACAACTACCTAGTCAACCCATAGAAAATCTAGGGAAATGCCCAACTATAGAATTTCAATAAGGGGAGTCTATTGGCATGAATCTAGGAAAAAACCCACAAAATGATAATGCTAGGATGATGAATGCATTAAGGAGTAGGAAGATTTTACCAAATCCTTATCCCCAAACAATAGAAGAAAAAAAAAATATGGACAACCCAAAACAAAATCAAGAGGAAGTAGAGGAAGATTTTCTAGATTCTACCAAGAAAATTTTGAAAGAAACAATGACCATTCCATTTACTAAAGCTCTAGAACTTAGACAAAGAAAGAAAAAGGAACACAATAAAGAAATAAAGAAAATTTTACAAGATGTGCAAGTCAATCTTCCTTTACTCACTGTCATTGAACATATTCCTGAATATGCTAGAGTTTTAAAAGAAATGTGTACACCGAAAATGACACTTAGAGTAAAAAAACTATCTATACATGTTAATGGTTTATTGTTGAAACAATTTCCATATAAATTAAAAGATACTAGTGCTCTCTTAATTTTGTGTGATATTGGTGAATTTATTTTTCATAATGTATTATTTAACACTAGTGCTAGTATTAATTTATTACTTACAAGTATTTGTGATAAATTTAATATTTCTAAACTTAAACCCTCTATTGTCACCTTACAATTTGCTGATAGAACTATAAAAAATTTTAAAAGTATTTTAGAAAATTTGATAGTAATAATGAAAGGGTGTAAATTTCTAGCTGATTTTGTAGTGCTAGAAATAGATTTTAATAGATAGTTTTATAATACCCCCCCCATTCATCATAGGGAGATATTTTTTGTATACAACAAAGATAAATATTGATTTCCTCAGAGGTATTGCAAAAATTTCATGTGGAGATCAATCAGTAGAAATTAAAATCTTTGAGATATCAAATGATTTTAAGAAATTTCAAGCATATGATTGTCATACAATAGATCTTTTAGATGATTTTGATGATCTAGATATTATTGATGATTGTGTGCTGGAAGAATTAAAGGAAATTGAGAATACAAATATGGGAGAAAAGAAGGAAGAAGATCACACGAATTTGGAGTTGAAACCTCTTCCCTTTAATTTAAAATATGTCCTTTTGGAGGAAAATAACTCATTTCATGTTATTATTATAGCTGATTTGAGTGATTAGTAGAAGGAAAAATTATTATATGTACTTCGAAAAAATAAGAAATCTACTAGCTAGAAAATGAATGATCTTAGGGGCATTGATATAAATATTTGTATGCATAATATAAATCTAGAGGAAGGAGCTAGAGCTAGTAGAGAATCACAATGAAGATTAAATCATAATATGATAGAAATTATAAAAAAGAAAATTTTATAGTGGCTGGTTGCTGATGTAATTTATCTTATTTCAGACAAGAAATGGGTTAGTCCTACATAGTTGGTGCCAAAGAAATTAGGGATCACAATTATAAAAAATAAAAATAGAGATAAATACAAACAAGACTAATCACTAGTTGTAGGGTTTCTATTGATTATAGAAAATTAAGTTCAGTTACTAGAAAAGATCATTTTCCCTTACTATTTACTAATCAGATTCTTGAAAAATTAGTTGGAAAAAAATTCTTTTGTTTTCTGGATGGATATTCTAATTATAATCAAATTTATATAAATCCTTCAGAACAAGAAAAAATGACTTGTAATTGTCCATTTATTACTTTTACTTTTAAACGTATGTCTTTTGGATTATGTAATGCTCTAGTCATATTTCAAAAATGTATATTGTCTATTTTTTCTGATATGACTAGAAATACATGAAAAAATTTTATGAACATTTTTTATATTTTTGATGGATCATTTCAAGAATGGTTAAATCATTTACAAGACATAATGGAGAAATGTATAGAGAAAAAATTAGTTTTGAGTTAGGAAAAATCCCATTTTATGGTTAAAGAGGAAGTTATGTTGGGACATATTATGAGTCAAAGGGGTTTAGAGGTGGATAAAGCAAAGATTGATATTATTTCTCAAATATAACCTTCAAATTCAGTAAAATAGCTTAGATCTTTCTTGAGACATATAAGTTATTACAGAAAATTTATTTCAAATTTTCAAAAATTTCTAATCCTCTCACCATATTATTATTTAAACATATGTCTTTTAATTTTGATGAGAAATTTTTTGATTCTTTTCTAAAATAAAAAGGTTGCTTATTGAGGCACCTATTTTACAAGCTCTTGATTGGTCTCTCCCCTTTGAAATAATGTGTGATGCATCAAAGTATACAGTGGGAGATGTATTATGACAAAAAAAAAGAGTCAAAACTCATAGTAATTTCATATACTAGTAAAATTATTTATGATGCTCAATTAAATTATACCACACCTAAAAAAGAGTTGTTAGCTATAGTATTTTCATTAGAAAGATTTAGATCATATATTTTATGAGCTAAAATTATTATTTATACTGATCATGCATCATTAAAATATTTACTAAATTAGAAAGATGTAAAGCCACTGATAATTCTCTAAATTATCATGTTATAGGAGGTGATAGAATCAATAATTAAGGTCTAAAGAATATAGAAATATGATGAATATATATCAATTGCTTAGTTTGTACAAGTTTACACTATGGTTCATGAATTGTATCATTATCCTATATTCCACAAGAATGAAATTCTCAAGATAAGTAAGGAGGGAAATATATGAGCGATAATTCTTGAGTGGAAGAATAGCAACTCATGATCATGCACCATACATTTTGATTTATTATTATTATAGGTTTATTAATAATACTTGGATACAAAAGGGTAAAAGTCTAAACATGATTTTTTTGTGAATCTCACAGGGAATAAAGGCATTCTTGGAAGGTGCCTGATAGGGCACATAATCCCAAAAGGATTGCAGCGGCTACTCAGGGGGGGCATTCATGATCACACCTCCGTCTCTCTCCCTTGGGTGTGACTCTACTCTACCACAGAGTTGGCCATCTCATTGCCCTCTTCCTTGGTGCCATATGCAATCCATAGGCGGGCTGCCTCTCTCTCCTCCTTCCCCTCCAGTGGTGATAGTGTCGGTGAAGATTGTGGATATCCTCTCTTGGCACAGCAAGACAAGGATTGATCGCCAAGCCCCTTGTGCATGGCCACCATCTGCTCCCCATGTTCATCAAAGGAAGAGGGAGAATTGTCAATCTATTTCATTGACTTTCAACTTTCATACTGGAATTTGTGATTTGCGTTCAATTAATTCTACAATTTGATAACCATTGACTTTCTTCATACCAGTGATTTGATCCTTTGAATGCACCGATATATTTGAGAATTCATCCCGTTAGACATCCATAACTTGTGTGTGAATGGCTAAGGAAACTTTGAGAGGATTTCTCCTTTCAATGTTGACTCAATTTCTTCAACCATCGACGAGAAATCCGTATTTAAACTTTTGCCATTGCAAGCAAGAATCAACACTAAACTTGAGTAGGTTTATCCATTAATAGCGATCACTTATTCACAAAATTCTCCGTATGTTTGACCCTAAATCCACAATATATTTAAGATATACATACATTTGGATGAGGTTTATAACTATAAAATTTGAGGATTTTAATTAACAATGACTGAAGTCCATCAGCCATGTTTATTAAGATGGATATTATTATTGTGAGAATTTAATTTAGGAATAAAAGATAAAAAAGGTTTTGAGAATGTTATTATTGACCATCTTTCTAAATTGAGTGATATAGAAATAAATGCAGCACATTTACAAGATGTATTTCTAGACGAACAATTGATGGGAGCTCAACATCAACCATCATCATGATATACACATATTGTTAATTTTCTGGTTTTTGAAAAAAATTCTAGAACAATGAGATAAGAATAGAAAAAATCATTTCTTTGCTAAGAGTAGAAATTATTTTTGACATGATCATGATTTATATTACTTAGATAATGATCAAATTCATAGGAGATGTGTTCCTGAAGAAGAATATTATAACATTCTTTATATGTGTCATTCATCTAACTTTAGATGACATTTTTTTATAGAAAAATAGTTGCAAAAATTTTTCAATGTGATTTTTATTGGCTTACAATAGTTAGAGATTCTATAGGATTCAGTAAAACATGCATTTCATACTAATCTGTAGGTAACTTAAATAAAAGAGATGAAATGCCTAGGAGTAATATGTTAGTAGTTGAAACTTTTTATGTATGGGATATGATTTCATAGATCTATTCCCATCAGCTAAAAAATATGAATATATCTTGCTTGTTGTTGATTATGTGTCTAAATGGGTGGAAGCTATTCCTACTAGAATTAGTGATCACAAAATTGTGATGAAATTTGTCTAGGAAAATATTTTTTCAATATTTGAATGTCCTAGAGTGATTATTAGTGATGGAAGAACACATTTTACGAATAGACATTTCAAGGAGATATTGAAAATGAATGAGGTACATCATAGAGTAGCCACTTTATATCATCCCCAAACAAATGGGCAAGTTGAAATAACAAATAGAGAAATTCAGAGAATTTTAAGAAAAATAGTTAGACCATATATGAAGGACTGGCCCATGAAATTACAAGATGTATTATGGGCATATATAACAGCTAATAAAAATCTCATCGGTATATCTCTATTTCATCTCATTTTTGGGAAACTATATTATCTTCATGTGGAAATAGAATATAAAGCATTATGGGCTATAAAAAATTTATGTATAGATGAAAAATCAACTAGTGGACATAGAATTTTTTAACTATATGAATTAGATGAGTTAAGGAATGAAGCTTACAAAAATCATAGAATATATAAAGAAAAAATTAAAATCTTTCATGATAGGTACATCAGCAGAAAATTTTTTGATGTTGGACAGAAAGTGTGGTTATATAATTCTAGATTGATACTATTTCTAGGAAAATTGAAATCAAAATGGACATGACCTTATGTGGTAGAAGAAATATATGATCATAAGGCTATAATGATTAGAGATCTTAAAATGATCTTAAACATTACATAGAACATGAATGCCCTGCAGAAAAAGAGATTTTATTATTAAAATAAATTCAAAAATAAATTAATATGTCCAGCTAGAGACATTAAATTCAACATTGCATGGGAGGCAACTCATGGTTTTGTTTAAATCATTATTTTAGTTTTGTAGAATTTTACAGCATCTATTTGTGTGTATTATTTTCTTATTTCAAAAAGAAAAAAAAAAGTGTAAGAAGAAGTGTAAGACAAAGTGGGAAACTAAAAGTGAGCTTGAGGTGATATTTTTTTGAACTTGACCCTTTATCACAACGTTTTTGGTACTTAACCTTGCAATATATACATGTTTCACTTGCAATATATACAATGTTAGATTTAAGTTCAAAGGGTAATCTCTAGATAATGTTGTAGGATGATCGAGAATGTGTGTTGGCATTTTTCATCGCCTATAATAGGAACTTAAAAAAATGAACATATATACTTTTGGAAAAACTATATCACTGGTTTTCTAATTTTGTCAAGAAAAACAAAAAATAGTGTGCAAACTCTCATAAACTAGCAAAAATAAAAACCTTCTGAAACTCAAAATTTTAGACCATTTTCTCACATTTCAAGCCCCTAGAGATATATTGTTGAAATTCAGAATTACTGTTATGAAGATGATAGTTTTGATTTATTTTAACAAATTCATTATTATTGAAAACAGAACTAAAGTAGAAAGCATAACTGTCAGAACTATCTAATTTCTTACATCATATTGTATGCACAAAAAATTAAATCAATTAGATTGATTGGTACCAAAAGATATTATGGTGATATTATTGAGTTAAAAAAATAATTTAATAGCATGAAAGGTTGAAATACTCATTGGATATATGATAGATATAATGGATTTGATTTTACAGATTTTCACTTCATGATCTTGATGATATTATTTACTTGATGAGAAAATTTGAATGATCATTTGAGTTTAATAAAAAATTTTACACCTTAATCTATATGACTTGTGAGGAGAAATTACTTACTTCAAAAATTAAAAAAAATGAGCAATGTGAAAAATCTAAAAATGAGAAACACTTGTTGCAAGATGACTGGATAATGTGAAAGCCCTCAAAACGAAAAGTACATATGGAAGGTGTGAGACATCATTCTTATTGTCAAAATTTGTCTACAGAAAAAGCTACTTATTTGCCACATATATATAAAAAAAGAAAAATATAGTGCAAACTTTAAAAATCAAGCCATATAATAAGGAAAGGTAGGATCAATATTATTCTTGGATGATTGTTGTTAATTAGAACATCTTGTAAATTATATCTATGAGTAAAGAAGTGATAAAGATTTGGATCAAAGAGCTGAAGTCTGTATTATTATTCTAAGGAGTGCTTAGCCATTTAAGCGCTTGACATCATTCTTAAATACTTGATAAAAGAGTCCAAAGTATCTAGAGGTGCATCTAATTGTATTTTTGTGCATTGAAATATGATGTTTGAAATTTCTAAATGATAATTATATTCGTAATTACATTGCCAAGGGATTAATAATGACATAAGTTAAGGTGTGATATGTCTCCATTATCATGAGTTAATAATTTAGTGATATGATACTTTTAGCCTTAACTCATGATAAATAGACTTATATTTGTGTTAAGTTGTGAAAAGTGATTTTTAGTTAGTTAATATGAACTTTTGATTAATTACATGATATTATGTGAATTTATACAATTGTATAATCATATTTTTTGAGATAAATGAAAAAAGAGTAAAATAAAAAGTAAAAAAATTACTAACACTGAGCCGCAAGTGGGTCGGAGGCTTAGTCAGGTGGAGCCGTGAGTGACTGAGGACTGCGAGCTCTAGGCTCAAGTGACCAAGGATGTGTGTGTTACTCTCCTTCCACGTCACCAATGGTCAATCGGGCATAGGGCAAGGAGTGGGTGTACACACGTGAGAGAGGTACCTATTCATTATATGACATCATATAGTTTTTATTTGCCTCAAATGTCAACAGAAAACTGATGTGAGATGAAACCTCAGCCTTAGGATTATAATGCCTAAACTACCCCTTTATTATCAAGAAGAAAATATCCTTATGACGTCATATTATAAGGGCATTATCATACTTATCTGATTTCTCTCTCTTATAGGTGGGCAACTGGCAAAGAAATCATGATTTATGATGATCAATTAAGTTGTCAAAATCACCCAAATTTGGACAAAAATATAGTCAATGCGATTCGTGGAAATTGGTGAACGATTATGAACAAAGCATTACAAAGTCATTGAGGAACTCACCTCTGATTGATCGACAAACAAGCCATCATCGAGAAGAGAATGATCCACAGGGAGATGAGTCGCCACCTCTTGAGAGCATACCAAATGTGATAAAGGGACGAAACCCCTGAGGCACACCGCACCTTCATTTAGTTTATTTGTGCCAGGTGACAGCCGCTAGAGAACTGCAAGTCACTGTTTTTTTAATTCTACTTGGTGACAGCCACTAGAGATGATTTGGCACTGCATTCCACTTATTTCTAAACTTCACGAGAAGATTTAGAAATTGCTCACATATTTTATGTCCAAGGAGAGCTTTTGAGGCAATAGACATTACATGAATTCTCTCTTGAACATGAAAAATTCTGACAATTGCTATTGGGAAGCTGAACTCTATCTTCTATGTTTTAAACATTATTTTTGTTTTAATTCATGATACTTGACATGATTTCAAATCTCTATATCTTTTATCATTGAGTAATGATTCTTCTGGTTTTTACAAAACTTAATTTGACCCATTAAATCAATGGTAATCGCTTACATAAGAATCGTCAGGTGGAACTTAGTTTTTGCTTGATTCGTGTTCATCGGGTGTTCGTGTTATCCTGATGTCAACATTTATTTTCTTTTTCATGAATTCTTAAATATATTATATTCATCATTCAGTTTAAAAATCATAAAAAAATTTATTTTTTAGGATAATTTTGAAATATTATTTCATATTAGATTACATCCATATGACTGACTTAGAAATTTCTCACTATTTTTGTAACCTCTTATCGAGTTATACTTGATTTATTTACTCTAACATAATTCTAAAAATCCAAAAATTAGTATTTTCTAATTTTATAAATTTAAATTTTCCATGATTTATTATACAACGATTAGGTCATGTCAACCTCTCAAAATTATTATTCATTTAATTCACATAGCTCAAGGAGTAGATCACTTATAACTTCTGAAAATTATATGTTAATTTATTAAATCAGATAGAATAATGCATATTTGAGAGGTATTTCAAAGTTATCATGTTAATTATTTTATTTGTCATTTAAAAGTACCTCCTTAAATCTTGATTTAAATTTATATTTTATGAAGAAAAAGAAAATTGATGAGAATTTATTTCATATTTTGAAGCTTAATTCTCATTTATTCTATTTTTTAAATATAATTCTGGTGTGGTCAATTTTAATAGTTTTTACCAAATTATTTATATTGAAACAAATTTTCTACAATTTTTCTGAGAATTTTATGAATGGAATAAGAACAAAAAAATAGTTTAATGGGCTCATCGATTAGTGGGCCTATGTGGGCCCAAGATCTCATCCATCTAATATGTTTCTCATGTCATAGATTTAACAACTAAAAGTGACATGTCACCCAACTCCACAAAGCTGCTGCCGCTTGAAATCTTGAGTTCGTATAAGCGGAGAGCTGGCGCACTAGGAGACGACATGTCACCTACCTCATCATGCCTATTGGTGGATGCACATATCCTGATAAAGGCAGGTTGACAACTGGTGTGCAGCCACATCATCCTTCTTTTGAGGGATCCATGGCACATGGATCTGATGCTCGACAATGAGCCACGTCATCAGCCATCATCTCACATGCTTTGATAAAGCATACACAAGTGAAAGATTGTGGCTACCTCATCTGATGACATACAAGCGGCCATATCACCTATCAATTATTATGGATCAAGTTGCACAAATCACATGATTCTTAGCTTGCCATGTGGTGAGGACACATGTGCAAATATTAGTTACCATTTGATAAACCGGATATATCGCGCATGTGGCTGGGTATATTTACAAATATGGATTATTGTTTGGTAAAATAGACAATATTCATTATTCTCGTGTCTAACGGTGAGAAAACCTAAAAAAATGAGGAAAATATGTAAAAATCAATAAAAATCTGAAAAAATCTGAAAAAATACTAAATCAAAATAGAATGCTTGATTTTGGACCTGGAGAATAAAAAGGATGGAAGAGGGAGAAAGAGGATCTTTTTTTGAGTTATTCTTAAGATGTTCTTGAGAGAAAACATTTTTTATGCAAAAATAGAATTCCAAGGATCGCACCATTAATTTTTGATCATTCTCCTTTACCTTTATCACCTTAAATCCATTCTATTAAACTGGATGTAAGATTGGGAAGCGCTACCTAGAGGTCAATGATTAACTCTATATTAAGGGTTCCTAAAAAGCCTAAAAAATGATTAGTCAACAATATTTATACTTATGTGTGTTCTAAATTAACTCAGTATTGTGGTAAGCTTAAGGATCGATCCTCAAGGAATGGTAAGTTAAGTTTACTTTTGTTTGTTTATTAGAATTGATATGAATGATGAAGGGAAAGTGAGGAGCGAAAGGATAGAAAAGGGGGCTAAGGCATGAAATATATTTATGTAAGTGTGGATGATATCACACTATCGAAGACATCAGTGATTAACTCTAATGTTAATCAAAATTTATTTTCTAATTAAGAACTTTTGACTCATCTATCCTTTGAAACCAACTTGATTATCATCACGTCTCCTTCCTTAGTTCCGTTAAGAGGAGACAATAGCTGCTAGCTGCTAGTTGCAAGAGAGAATCTCGTTAAGGGCGAATCACCAGATGAAGCACAGATTACACACCACTAATTGTGAGATATGGAGCTCAAGACACTTTGAACCCTACTGGGAAGGTGAATGCTTGAAGTTCTCTTAGGATAAGCTATCTCTAATCGTTTGATATGACGCAGCGAAACTGTTGGTGGTGACCCTTTGAGTTGAGCGGATGTTGAGGTTGGTGGAAGATGGGTTGAAATCACGACTTGAATCTTCAAAAGTCAAGATTTCCGGTGAAGCCTCCTTGTTTTGAATCCACAAAACGAAGAAGCTATTCCCTGGGTGCTCAAGGGCGGATCCTGAATCTACAGAACCAATGAACTAACTCTCTGAATCCTCAGGAATGTTGGAGTCCACTAGTAGAGGGAAGAAACTCTCGAGAAGAAACTCATGAAATTCTATTCATAAAAAATAAGTTGAATGCCTTTGGGCTACATGGGGCATCCTTAAATAAGTCAGAGCCTGTGAAAAGGGCACCAACTTTGAATTTCAAACGAAATTTGAAAATTAGGAGGGAAATAAATTTAGGAAAGCTTCTGAAATAGAAATAGGCTTAAAATAGAACGAGATAGGCTTTTCTTGAAGGTGGTGTAAAGGCAAATGATAGTTATGGAAGGGAAATGAATAGAGGAAATAAGAGAAATAGGAAGAGGCTTTAAATAGGCTAAAATAAGAAGGTACTGAATAAAGAATGGGATTTATAGTGATAGCAATAGGATGAGATTTAAAAAAGAAGATAGATGAGCTAGTGCAAAGGGTTCTAAAAATAGAAGGGTCTAAAAATAGAAGGGTCTAAAGAGTTCTAAAAATAAAAGGTTCAAAATATAGAAAGTTCTAAAAATAGAAAATTGATCTTCAAGTCTTGAAGTCTTTTCCACCAATGGATATGATATTGGCTGCATTAGTCTCCCCTTCTTCAAAAGAACTCGTCTCTGAGTGTTCAACTTCTTCAGAGAAATATTCATATAAGTCCATCACATTAAAAGTATTTGAGATTCCCATAGTGTTTGGAAGGTCAACTATGTAAGCATTGTCATTAATCTTCTTCAAAATTTTGAAAGGACCATATTTTTTTGGACTGAGTTTGTTGTAATTTCCTGTGGGCAGTCTCTCCTTTCTTAAATATATCATTACCAAGTCACCAACTTGAAAAACTTTTTTCACCTTTTCTTGTCTACCTTCTCCTTGTATCTTGTATAACTAGTAGTGAGATTTTTCTGAATATTTTCCTGAATTGCCTTGATGTGCTCTACCATTTTATTTGCTGCAATACTAGTTCCATGCTTGAGAGGTAATTCTACCAAATATTGTGGGATCTTAGGTGGGAAACAATAAACAATAGAAAATGGAGAATAATGTGTAGATCGATTCACCATAGAATTATATGTAAATTCTACTTGGGCTATAGCAAGGTCCCATTGTTTGGGTCGTTCTCCAGAGATACACCTCATTAAATTACCCAATATCCAATTGACCACTTCTGTTTGACCATCAATTTGAGGGTGACTGGTGGTACTAAAATTAAGACGAGTCAAATCTCTTCTAGAGAGTGTGCTAGAAATGAGACAAAAATTTTGAATCTTTGTCTAATGTAATAGATTGTGGGACCCCATATAGGTGAACAATCTCATTAAAGAAAATATTAGGAGTCTAAACAACATCATTACTTTTCGTATATGCAATAAAGTGTGCCATCTTTGAAAATCTATCTACCACCACAAGGACAGAATCATTACCTCTCTAAGTGCAAGGTAAACCTAATATAAAGTCTATAGAGACGTCAGTCCATGCCTTCTCTAGAATTGGCAGTGGCATATACAGACTAGTATTTTGACATTGTCTTTTATTAATTTGACAAGTTTGACACCTTCGAACAAAGCTCTGTACTTCTCTTTTCAGTTGTGGCCAAAAATAACATTCTTTCATCATCTATTGTGTTTTGTCATGTCCTAAATGTCCCCCAAGTCCTCTAGCATGTAATTCTCAAATCAATTTCTCTCGCAAAGATGTTCGAGGAATGCATAATTGAGTCCCTTGAAATAAAAAATCTTCTTGAATATGAAATCCCTTTGGTGATTTTCCTTCTTTACAAGTCTTCCAAATTTCTACAAAGTCTTCATCTTGAGTATACAACTCAGTCAAGTATTCAAAACTAGTAATTTCAGCACGCATAGTAACTAGTAGTGATGACTTTCTACTTAATGCATCAGCAACTCTATTTAACTTTCTATACTTGTGTTTAATCATGAAAGTAAACCTTTGAATAAATGATATCTATCTTCTATGCATTCTATTGATATTAGTCTGAGTATTCACAGATTTTAAAGCTTGATGATCAGTGAATAATATAAATTCCTATTGAATCAAATAATGCTCCCAAGTATTAGTGCTCTCACTACAGCATAAAATTCTAATTCATAAGTAGTCTATTTTCTTCTAGCTTTAGTTAGCTTTTCACTGTAAAAAGCAACTGGTCTCCCTTCCTTAGATAACAGAACTCTAATTCTAAGAATTGATGCATCACATTCTACTTTGAATAATTTATCAAAATTTGATAAGGTCAATACAAAGGTAGTACATAATTTTTCTTTGATCAAAGAAAAATTTACCTCCATAGCTTCTGTCCATTGAAAATTTCCTTTCTTCATACATTTTGTAATAAGAGCCATAATAGAACTAAAATTTCGAATAAATCTTCTGTAAAAATGATGTTAATCCATGAAAACTCCGAACATCATATATGTTCTTTGGGGCTAATCTTTAATAGTTTTAATCTTCTCATCATCTACCTTGATACCTTCTACACTGATAATATATCCCAAGAAAATAACACTAGTAGTCCAGAATTTACACTTCTTTAAATTGACAAATAATTCATTATGTTGTAAAACTCTCAGCACAGATCTTGATACAGCAGTAACGCGGAAGATAATAAGTTTGGACCTTGAATCCACAAAGCTCAAAACTTGGAGAAGAAACCAACTTCTAAATCCACAGATTTAGAATCTTCAGCCCTTGAATTCACAAGGGGTCGCCTGAACCACAAGCAAAAAAGAGGAGAACTCTCACAAAGGAGAATAGATAATATTTCAAAAGATATCCTTCTCAGGTTACAGGGGGGACCTTTATGTAGGCCAAAAAGAAGCTGGGACACTCCCAAAAGTAGAATCCTCTAAAGATCTTAGGACAGAGACCATTAATGTCTGACATGACAAAAAGCAGACTCTACTAACATTGAAAGTTGTTCCCTAAAGAACATTCTAGAAGGATAGAGACATAAAGTACTTTCTGGAGAGAAAGAAGTGACATAAAGTAAGGAGCAGGCTATGACTGTCCTGAAATTACTTGGGACAGACTGACAACATTTACTACTGATGCCTACAGCACATTCCACAAGGAATGTGACATAAAGTAGCCTTCTCAGATATCAATATCAATTGTGACTACATCGGCCTTGTAATAGTATCACTTTATGGCCCAAATTCGTAGTTGGGTCACTTGACTTTTAATTTAACTTTCCTCATTATCATTCTGAGCACTTGGCTACATCAGATCTCAAATGATCAATATGCTCATCTTCAATTTTACTATATATCAGAATGTCATCAAAATAGACAACGACAAATTTTCTAATAAAAGGCTTTTAGTAACTTATTTATCATTCTCATGAATGTATTTGGATCATTTGACAATCCAAAAAGTATCACTAACCATTCATATAACCCTATTTTGTTTTAAAAGCAGTCTTTCATTTATCTCTTGGACAAATCCGGATTTAATGATAACAACTTTTAAGATCAACTTTTGAAAATAATTTAAAACCACATAACATATCAAGCATGTCATCTAATTTAGGAATAGGAAACTGATACTTTACTGTAATTTTGTTGATGGCTCTACTGTCGACACACATACGCCATGTTCCATCTTTTTTTGGAATCAAGAGAGCTGGAACAGAACAAGGACTCATACTCTCACTAATTAGTCCTTTTTGTAATAGTTCTTCAACTTGTTCCTGTAAAATTCGATTTTCATCTGGACTCATCTTGTAATGAGGTAAATTAAGTAAACTTGCTCTTAGAATAAGATCGATATAATGTTATATATCTCTGAGTGGAGGAAGATGGTTCGATGTTTCTTCCATAATAAAAAATTCCTCTAAAATCTTTTCGGCTACTTCCGGAGTAGAATCAATAGAAAGTAATAACATATCATCTTTTTTGACCAGCATAAAAATCTCAGTATATTGATTGAGGTTAGTAAAAAAACTCACTTTTATCAATCATCATAATCTATTTCTGCTGTTTTTTAATAGAGAAATCCATGTCGTGAATTGGGCGTAAAATAAATTTTTCACTATTTTTATAAAAGACATAGTGATTGTCTGTTCCCAAATGAGTTGCATCTACATCATATTGCCATGGTCAACCCAAAATCATGTGACATGTATCCATATCAACAACATCACAGTGGATTTTATTAAAATATCTATTTTCCATTGAAAACTAAATCAAACAAGTTTTTGTCACCTTTGTTTCTGAATCTCTCTTGATCCACCCAATTTTGTAAGGGTGTGGGTGTCGCTCAGTCTTGAGTCCCAGCTTCTGCGCCATGGTGGATGAAACAATATTTCCACTACTTCTACAATCAATGATAATGTCACATATCTTCCCATTGACAGTGCATCTTGTTCTGACAACATTGTAACGTTGAGCTGGTTCCTCCTCCATTGGTAAATACATTATTCTGCACACAACAAGATAATGACCAACATCTTTTTCTTCTCCTCTCTCAATGATATTTTCTTCAATTATTTCCGTGTGATCTTCATTTTCATTATTATCTTCATCTATCGCCCTTGCAAAATTCACAGCTCCTCATTTTGGACAAACATTAGACTTGTGACCTTCTTCATTGCAACTGTAACATTTTGGAACAGAATTAAGAACATATGGATTTCTTTGGACATTATTTCGACTATTAGGAGCCAATCCATTTGATTTTTGTACAGCTGAGTTTGTTATTCTTTCATTAGAAGTGGAAGAAGAAATTAGTGCCTGTCTCAATCGATTTGGCTGAAAATTTGTTACACTATTAGAAGTGTAATTTATGGCCTTTCCTTTCACTAACAAAGCTTCTGCACGTTCTGAGGCCATAACAATTTCAGTCAATTTAAAAAATGATTGTAATGCAACCTTTTCTTCAATATCCCACCGAAGGCCACTTTTAAATCTGGAGATCACGTATGATTTAAATTCAGTCAAATCAACTCTAGAAGATAATCGATAAAATTATTCTGCATATTCAATTACAGATCGATTCCCTTGCCGACAGTTTTAATACTGTTGATACAAGATCTACTCATAATCTGGAGGAAGAAATCTTGACTTCATTAATTTCTTCATTTTCTCCCAATTTCGCACAACATCCTTACAAGCTCTAGTGCGAGTAATCTGAATCTATTCCCACCATGTAGAGGCACCTCCTTTCAATTTATATGCAACAAGCTTCACTTGTTTATCATCAGCAATTTTCATATATTCAAAAAATCTTTCAACTTCAGAAAGCTAATCAAGAAATTTTTCAATTTTCAAATGACCATTAAAACTAGGCAAATCAATTTTCATACAGAAATCTCTACCTTCATCACAGTCAAATCTGCTTTTAGAACTGCCAAAATCTGAACAATGAAACTTCTGAGAAACAGGACCATTATCATTCTGCCTCTGATTACTCTGAACACGTGAAATATTTTATAAGGTAGACATTCTTGATAATATTTGCTTCAATGTATCACTTATTGTTTCTAACTTTTGATCCATGCGTTCTTGTTATTCAAAAAACTCTACGCGAGAGATATGACATATCTCATATCTTTCATCTTCATTAATTTCGATTCCCTTACCTCGAGACATCCTCAAATCTCGATTTTGGAGCTCGAGTAGGCTCTGATACCACTTGACGCAGAGAAACTGTTGGTGATGACCCTTTGAGTTGAGCGGATGTTGAGGTTGGCAGAAGATTGGTTGAAATCATGACTTGAATCTGTAAAAGTCAAGATTTCCGGTGAAGCCTCCTTGTCTTGAATCCATAAAATGAAGAAGCTATTCCCTTGGTGCACCCCGTGTAGCCCAAGGGCATTCAACTTATTTTATAAATATAATCTCTTGAGTTTCTTTTGTTTGAGAGTTTCTCCCCTCTGTTGGTGGACTCCATCATCCCTGTGGACTCAAGGAACTACTTCATTGGTTCTGTGGATTCAGGATCTGCCCTTGAGCACCAAGTGATGTAGCCCAAGACACAAGTTGAAGTCCTAACTTCGAAGTTGGGCCCAATTACCCTAAATTTGGGCCATAAAGTGAAAAGTAGTAAAGAGGGAGCCCACATATGTCACTAGTGGGCTGGAGGTCCGAAAAGTAATACTTACTTTCTACTTTATGTCCTTTCACTTCTAGAAGTCACTTTATATCTCCTTCCTTCTAGAAGAGACTTTAATGGGGTTCAGTCTGTACCCAAGATATGCTCAGGATATCAGACTGTCAGAGTCTGTACCTAAGATCTACTTAGTATATCTACTTATCAGAGCTTGCTTTATGTCACTTCAGAGTATTTTCAAAGGATTTGTTCAAGATCTCAATCTATCATAGTCTGCTTTAAGTCATTTCAGTGTTAGTCAGAGTCTGTCCTCAGGATTTGTCAGAATCCTCCTTTTATGAGCGCCCCCACCCCCTTTCAAGGCCTATATAAAGGCCCCCATTGTAACCTGAGGGACTTACCTTTTTGAGTTGAATCAGTTTTCTCCCCTGTGAGAACCTTTCCTTTGCTTGTGGATTCAGGCACCCCCTTGTGGACTCAAGGGTTGGAGACTCCGAATCTGTGGATTCAGAGGTTGGTTTATTCTCCAAGATTAAAGCTTTGTGGATTCAAGCCCAAATCTTGTTTATCTTCCGCATCACTGCTGCGTCACTAAGGGAATAGTTTCTTCATTTTGTGGACTCAAGACAAAGAGGCTTCACCAGAAATCTCGAGTTTTGAGGATTCAAGTCGTGATTTCAACCCCTCTTCCATCAACCTCAACATCCGCTCAACTCAAAGGGTCATCGCCTGATACAGCTGGCCAGTAGGACATCTATTGGAGCAGAACACACGAAGACCTGAAGATCAATTTTTTAGTTTTTGAAGTTTTTATTTTTAGAACTTTCTATTTTTAGACCCTTCTATTTTTAGATCCTTCCAAAATTTCATTCACTTTCTATTTTTAGACCTTTCATATTTAGATCACTTTCTATATTTAGGTCTCGTCCTTTCTATTTTAGACACCACCTTCTAAAATCCATTTAACCCTATTTAAAACCTCTTTCTATTTCTCCTCTTTCCTCTATTCATTTCCCTTCCATAACTGTCACCTACTTTTATACCACCTTCTAAAAAAGCCTATTTCGTTCTATTTTAAGCTCATTTATATTTCAGAAACTTTCCTAAATTTATTTCTCTCTTAATTTTTAAATTTTATTTGAAATTCAAAGTTAGCGGCCTTTTCACAGGCTCTGGCCTATTTAAGGACACTCCATATAGCCCAAGGGCATTCAACTTATTTTTTATGAATAGAATTTCGTGAGTTTCTTTTCCTTGAGAGTTTCTCCCTTCTGCTGATGGACTCTGGCATTCTTGTAGACTCAGGGAGTTAGTTCATTGGTTATGTACATTCAAGATCCATCTTTGAGCTTCAAGAGAATAGCTTCTTCATTTTGTAGATTCAAGACAATGAGGCTTCATCAGAAATCTCACCTTTTGAGGATTTAAATTGTGATTTCAACCCATCTTCCACCAACCTCAACATCCGCTGAACTCAAAGGGTCATCACCAACAGTTTTGCTGCGCCATTGCCTTCAGTTTCGCTGCGTCAATTTTTGACACCAGCTTCTAGGTTCACCACCTTCGAAAATCTCATTTTACCCTATTTAAACCTCTTTCTATTTTTCATCTTTCCTCTATTCATTTCCCTTCCATAACTGTCACTTTTCTTTACACCACCTTCTAGAAAAGCCTATTTCTATTTCAGAAACTCTCCTAAATTTATTTCCCTCTTAATTTTCAAATTTCATTTGAATTTCAAAGTTAGCACCCTTTTCATAGGCTCTCGCCTATTTAAGGACGCCCCCCATGTAGGCTACCGACATTACATTTTGATGGAATAGAACATCCATGAGTTTCTTCTCCTTAAGAGTTTTTCTCCTCTGCTGGTGGACTCTAGCAACTCTGTGGACTCGGGGGACTAGTTCGTTGGTTCTGTGGATTCAGGATCCGCCCTTGAGCACCAAGAGAATAACTTTTTCATTTTGTGGACTCAAGATGACGCAGCAGAGAATTCCACTTACTGAAGATCTCAAGGATTTGATGTCGCTTGGCTTAATATAAGTAGAAATCTCATTCTTAAACCCACACAAATGTGATTTTCGCAAGGATCCTTCATCCTGAGTCCACAGACTGAATGAACTTCGACCCTTGAGTCCACAAGGGGTTGATCTTAAATCCACAAGATCAGAAGTGGTTTCCTAAACCAACAGGGAGGCTAGAATCCACTAGCAAAGAAGATAATTTTATGAAAATAAATGAACTTAATTTCTATATATAAAAAATATGGCCTTCCTTTTAGCTACATGAGAGGCCTTTATATAGGCCTAAAAGATAACTAACTTACAAGAAATTTGGATCTCTAGGGATCCTAAAAAATAAGAAATCTGTTAAAACAAACCAAAAATTCAGGAGATTCGGTTAATAACGTCCTTAACTACCTACAATTTTAGAAGAAATTAAAAACGGCCCTAAAGTTAAGGAAGTTTGTTGCAAACGTCCTTAACTATTAAAATAACAAAAACGTGAAAGAAAATAATGAATAATAGATTTGAACAAATTTAACATGTGTTAAATCTATTCTTGATGAAATCAGTCTTCACGCCTCCTGTTTTTCAAGATCACTTGAATTTGGCTGAAATTAGGCTACATCCGTCTCCCCTTCTTTAAAAGAACTCATCCTCAAGTTATCATTAACTACTGGATAATAATCATAAAATTTTGACACATTTGAAATATGTCAAATTGATAACTTGAAGAAACTTGACATTGAACTAATGCTTCTTTAGCTTCCCTGATATTTGTAGCTTTCTCCACCTGATCAAAGATCTTAATCTCTTCATTTGACATGATTCCTTGGGCTGCATCAGTCTCTGTTGCTTAAAGAAAACTCGTCATGAGTTCATTTGTTTTGACCCCATACATGTAGCCCAAGTTGAACTGGTTAAATAAAAGACCTATAGAGACTAGTGTCAAACTTTTGTAATTTGTTCTAACAAAGGTCAATCTCATGTCTTCAGAAATAATGAAACATTCTGTCCAAATTTTACTTGATTGTTAATATTGTTTCTCTTTGACACTTGCTTGGATGTGATAGTCAAAAACAAAGATTGAACTTCAATTGTGATGAATGAGCTCATTCTTATAATTTCTTTGAAATAAATCTCTTCTAGGTAGTTGCTCATAATGCTTAATGTCTAAACACTGTAAAGTCGAGTTTATACAATTCTCAAGAAAGTCAAGATGATCAAATGTTCAATCATACAAAATGTTGGTCATGGATGAATGACAACATCTACAGTGATATATTTCTTTACATCTGTTGCAACTTGGTTTTCTGTATTTTTCTTAGAATTCGAAAAACTTTTGAGAGAGCGAAATACTAGTTTCTGTCCACCTCAGTAAACTACATATTGATTCTTCATGTAATTATATGTTGCATTTAAATGAGACTGTCAAGATCCTCCTAACAGCATATGACAAAAATCAATATCAATTATGTCACATTCAATTTCATCATAATATTTGCCATTGCATGAAACTTTCACTAAACATCTTTCAGTAATATCTTCTTCAGAATCTTGTTTGATCCAATCACATTTATATGGATCAGGATGTTCCACTCTTTTCAGTCCCAATTTTTGAACCATGTATGATGAAACATAATTCGCATCAATACTATTGTTAATGATAACATTAACAACGTTCTAACAAATAGTGAATCTTGTTCTAAAAATTTTATGATGATGAATATAACGATCTTCTTCAATCATCCTCCAAACATAAATGAACAAGACTTGATTTGAATTGTGACAAAACTTGATACTGTCAGAAAAGAAATCTTTCCTGCAAATCTTAGAGATATTTTCGATGCAATAGATGTCCAACATGTTCTTGTAGGAACTAAAATAAAAATATGGAACGTTAACCTAGCTCTGATACCAATTGATGAAGCGGAGAATTTGACTTACTGAAGATCTGGAGGATTTGATACAACTTGATTTGAGAGAAATAGAAATCTTGTTCTTAAATCCACAAAAACATGATTTCTGTGAAGATCCTTCACCCTGAGTCCACGAATGAATGAATTTCGACATTTGAGTCTACAAGGGGTTGATCTTTAATCCACAAGATCAGAAGTGATTTTCTAAACCAATAGGGAGGCTGGAATCCACCAGCAGAGAAGATAACTTTCTGAAAATAAAGGAACTTTGAATTTTATTCATAAAAAATATGGCCTTCCTCTTAGCTACATGAGAGGCCTTTATATAGGCCTAAAAGATAACTCACTTACAAGAAATTTGGATCTCTAGATATCCTACAAAATAGGAAATCTGTTAAAACAAACCTAAAATTTAGGAGGTTCGGTTAAGAACGTCCTTAACTAATTACAATTCTAGAAGTAATTAAAAATAACCCTAAAGTTAAGGAAGTTTGTTGCAAATGTCCTTAAGTATTAAAATAACAAAAGCGTGAAAGAAAATAATGGATTGAAGGATTTGGATGCATTTAACTTGTGCTGAGTTCTAGTTTACAAAAGGGCTCTCATTTCCCTGCTGCCGTCACTGGTGACATTCATTCTCGTTTGATTCGTGATTTTTCTACTTCTTTCAAGTTTGGACCTTCGTAGCAACTGATAACCGTAAAGTTATCGCAGATTCGGGCAGGACATGATATTCTCCTGCAGGTGCGTGGGATCAGCTGAATGTGGGCCTTTTTGCTTAGTCCAGATTGACTCATGGACGCATATAAAGAATACAAACTTTTGCAGATACAGTGGTACAGTGGCTGACGAGAGTGGCGGCAGGCTATTGACGGTTTTATTGGCTCGGATGGTGAATCGCGCCCTAGGTGTTGTCGGTGGGGGGTGGTGGCTGGCGATTGGGGTGGTCGATGGCAGCGGCAGAAGCGATGGAGGTAGATGATGCTGGATGGCAGATAGAGGGCAAAGAGTTGAGGATGGTGATAGGAGCTAGATGGACGGCGGATGAAGCTAGCAGCTAGCAGTTACCAATGAACGATGAACGGTTGACTGGGGCGGTGGATACGATGGGGGTATTACATACATGACCCTCACGCCTTAGCTGCCTGATGCCAATCGGCCGAAGATGTAGAGAGGGTGGCTCGTTTCTTTGATTCTCACCAACAACTCGGTAAAGATTCCCAAATCACGTGAGTTTATGTGGAGTTTGCATACGGGGAAACTAGTAGGTAAGTCGATTGATGGCATAGGGCCCCTTGACTAATGAATATCCAACTGACCAATTGATTTCCTATGGCATTCTCTGCCTTTCTTAATACACCATACCTTCTAAACAGACAAGCTTCTTCTTCACTAGAAGGACAACTTGCTTGTATCCCCCCCATTTATCTTACTCTCTTTTTTACGTGTCTTCTTGACGCCTGACCTTCTCTTCCTGGTATAACTACCGTACCCACCCTTTTTTCTTGAGTGGAGGAAGCTTTATTATCTTCTTTATGTTGGTATTCACTCCTTTAAAATATTAGAATATAGAAGGGCGTTTTGGGAATCATGATGTTAGGGTTTGTCCCTATTAAGGGGACACAAAATGTGAGGAATCTTCCACCGCTCTTTCCCTCTATGTATTTTCGATACCCCTATGTTTTGTAGTAGAAAAAATCTCTATGTTAATAAAAATAGAAATGTAATGTTGTATATCACATGTAGAGAACTTTAAAGGTTAATGTCTTATCTGCGCCCATCGTTCAGCAGCTTTGTATACATTCTTTAAGAATTTACATGATTGTCGTTCGGCATGAATCTGAAGAAAAGACAGTCCTTCAGGATTTTAGGGGATAATTAGTCATACATCATCAACTATGATGTAGCCAAGTGCTCAGAATGACAATAGGGAAAGTCAGATTAAAGGTCAAGTGGCTCAACTACGAATTTGGGCCATAAAGTGATTAAAGGTCAAGTGGCCCATGTAGTCACAGTTGATATTGACATCTGATAAAGCTACTTTATGTCACATTCTTTGTGGAATGTGCTGCAGGTGTCAACAGAAAATGTTGTCAGTCTGTCTCAGGTCATTTCAAGACAGCCAGAGCCTGTTCCTTACTTTATGTCATTTCTTTCTCTCCAGAAAGTACTTTATATCTCTATCATTCTAGAATGTTCTTTAGGAAATAACTTTCAATATTAGCAAAGTCTGTTTTTTGTCATGTCAGACATTAATGGTCTATGTTCTAAGATCTTTAGAGGATTCTACTTTTGGGAGTGCCCCAGCTTCTTTTTGGCCTATATAAAGGCCCCCCCCTTATAACCTGAGAAGGATCTCTTTTGAAGTATAATCTATTCTCTTCTATGAGAGTTTCCCTCTTTTGCTTGTGGATTCAAGGGCTGAAGATTTCGAATCTGTGGATTCAGAAGTTAGTTTCTTCTCCCAGTTTTGAGCTTTGTGAATTTAAGGTCCAAACTTGACACAGCAGTAACATCGAAGATAACAAGTTTGGGCCTTGAATCCACAAAACTCAAAACTTGGAGAAGAAACCAACTTCTGAATCCACAGATTCGGAATCTTCAGCCCTTTAATCCACAAGCAAAAGAGGGGACCTCTCATAGAGGAGAATAGATTATACTTCAAAAGAGATCTTTCTCAGGTTATAGTTCTGTTCACAACTTCTGTTTGACCATCTGTTTGGGGATGACTTGTACTACTAAATTTCAAGAATGTATCAAATCTTTTCCAATGTCTTCGCCAAAAATGAGATATAAATTTAGAATCTCGATCAGATGTAATTAACTCAGACACACCATGCAGACAAACAATTTCCTTAAAGAAATGATTTGCTACCTGACTAGCATCATTTGTCTTTTTGCAAGTAATAAAATGATCTATTTTTGAGAATCGATCTACCACCATGAAGACAGAATCTGCTCCTCTTTGTTTACGTGGGAGGCCTAAAATGAAATCCATAGAAATGTCAGCCCAAGGACGTTGTAGAATTGGCAGTGGAGTGTATAAACCTGTGTCTGATAAATCAAACACTTTTGTACAAACTTTTCAACATCCTTCTTCATCTTTGGCCAGAAATATCATTCTTCCAGTGAGTGTAAAATTTTATCACGACCAAGATGTCCTGCTAATCCTGCAGAATGTAATTCTTGAAGTAATTTTTCTCTAAGGGATCCTCAGGGAATATATAATTGTATTCCTCGAAATAAAAAACCATCATGTAGATGAAAACCCTTTGCTGATGAACCAGATAAACATGTCATAAATTCTTGAGAAAAATCTTCATCATCTGAATATAATTATCTGAGATAATCAAATCCTGTAATTTTAGCTCGTAAATTCACCAAACATGTCACTTTTCGACTTAAAGCATCAACAACTCGATTCAACTTTCTTGACTTATGTTTAATGACAAAAGTAAAACGTTGAATGAAGGATACCCATCTGACATACATTCTGTTAATGCTAATCTGACTGTTGAGAGATTTTAAAGCCTGGTGATCAGTATATAAAATAAACTCATGTTGAATCAAATAGTGTTCCCATATGTACAATGTATGAACCACAGCATAAAATTTTAACTCATAGGTAGTCCATTTTTTTCTACCATCAGAGAGTTTTCACTATAATATGCTATTAGGCGACCTTCTTGGGATAGTACAGCACCAACACCAATAATAGATGCATCACATTCCACTTCAAATAATTTGTCAAAATTTGGTAAGGCTAATACAGGAGCAGTGCATAGTTTATCTTTGATTAAGTCAAAACTCTTATTGGCTTCCTCAGTCCAAACGAATTGACCCTTCTTCATACATTCAGTAACAGGTGACATTATTGAACTAAAATTTCTGATGAATCTTCTGTAAAATGATACTAACCCATGAAAACTTCGAATCTGATGGATGCTGGTCGGGGTTGGCCAATCTTTAATAACTTTGACTTTTTCCTCATCCACACTAATTCCATTTGCACTAACAACATATCCCAAGAATAATAAGCTAGTAGTAATGAAATCACATTTCTTCAAGTTGATATATAATTTATTTTCTTCTAACACTTTGAACACGGACCTGAGATGATTAATATGTTCATCTTCAGTGGTATTGTAAATCAGAATGTCATCAAAATATACCACAACAAATTTCTCAATTAAAGGCTTCAAAACTTGATTCATAATTCTTATAAAAGTACTTGGGGCGTTAGATAAGCCAAAAGGTATAACTAACCATTCATACAGACCTGCTTTTGTTTTAAATGCAGTCTTCCACTCATCTCCTGGTCGAATTCGAATCTGATGATATCCACTTTTTAAATCCACCTTTGAAAAGATTTTAGATCCACAGAGCATGTCCAACATATCATCAAGTCGTGGGATTAGAAATTTGTACTTAACTGTGATTTTATTGATTGCTCTACTGTCGACGCACATTCGTCAACTTTCATCTTTCTTTGGTACAAGTAGAGCAGGTACAGAGTATGGGCTCATACTTTCTCTTATCAGTCCATTGCTCAATAATTTTTCGACTTGTTCCTGAAGAATATGATTTTCTTCTGGTCTCATCCTGTAGTGTGGTAGGTTAGGAAGGCTAGCTCCAGGAATAAAATTAATTTGATGTTGTATGTCTCGCATGGGTGGAAGATGAGTAGACATATCTTGGACAACAGAAAAATCAGATAATAAATTTTCAACACTCTTTGGTATTACAGATGCTGCAGATGTAGAATTGGGCTTTTGAATCACCATAAATAACTGAGCATTTTTATCAAAGTCAGTGAAGAACTCATTATGGTTGATCAACATTACTTTTCTTTTCTCTTTTTCTCCCTTTTTGAAATCATTATTTTGCATTGGAGCTAAGATAAACTTTTTTCCATTCTTATAGAAGACATAAATATTTTCCTTGCCACGATGTGTGGCATCAACATCAAGCTGCCAAGAATGACTTAAAATCATATGGCAAGCATCCATCTCCACAACATCGCACTGTACTTCATCAGAATATATTTTTCCAATTTAAAATTTTGACTAAACATGTTTCTGAAACTTTCGTTTCAGTATCTTTTATAATCCAACCGATTCGATATGGATGAGGGTGTTGGCTGGTTTTCAGGCCTAACTTCTGCACAATTAAAGATGAAATAATATTTTCACTACTCCCACTGTCAATAATAATGTCACATACCTTGCTGTCTACAGTGCACCTTGTTCTGAAGATGTTATGACGTTGTGGGTCTTCCTCATTTCTTGGTGCATACATCAGTCACCTTACTACGAGCGAATGTGATAAAGCTTCACCAGCATCAAATTCAATAAAATTTTCTTCAATCTCACCTTCAATTTCAGGTTCTTCATGTTTAGAACACTCTTCTATTGCATCTATCAAATTGATAGTCCCACACTTTGGACAAACATTTGATTTGTGTCCATTTTGCCCACACCTATAACATTTTGGAATAACATTAGGCGTGTATAGATTCTTGTTAAATGACACCTGAGAGGAGAGATTTCCTCCACTTGATGCAACAGATGCTTGATTCGGTCGTCCTGATTGAGTTGTTGGTGAGGAAACTGTTGATCTGCTTCTATCCAGCTGAAGATTAGAGTTTTGACTCCCAAAATTTCGAAGCCTGTTTTTTCCCTTCTCTAATAATACTTCGGCCCTCTCTGCGGCCATTATAATATCATTTAATTTAAAAAATGACCATAAAGCTACCTTGTCTTTGATTTCCCATCTTAGACCACCTTTAAATCTTGAAATCATATATGACTCTGATTCTGTCAAGTCAATTCGAGAAGATAAACGATAAAACTCTTCAGCGTAATCAGAAACAGATCTATGTCCTTGACGACAATTTTGATACTGCTGATATAGAATCTGCTCATAATTTAGGGGAAGAAAACGAGATTTCAGTGGTTTTTTCATTTTCTCCTAACATCACACAGGTTCTTTTCCTGACCTGGTGCGTGTGGTTTGTAACTGATCCCACCAAGCAGAAGCTCCACCTTTCAATTTATAAGCTAATAATTTCACTTGTTTCTCTTCAGAAATTTTCATATATTCGAAAAATCGTTCTACTTCAGACAACCAATCTAAAAACTCTTTAATCTTCAAATGTCCATTGAAATATGGTAAAGCAATCTTCATACGAAAATCTCGAGAAAAATCATCTTCAAGTCTAGATTTAGAACTTGTTGAACTAGAAGTACAGTGGCTATCTGGTGAAATAACAACATGTGACACTTTTTGTGGACGCCGTATATCTTGATTTTCAGGTAGGCGTACATTATATTCTATTGTATCCACTCTTGCCAAAACTTGTTGCAACATATCACTGAGATTTTTAAATTTTCGACCAATTATATTTTCAAACTCCATAAAATCAGATTTCGAGAATGGGCAAACCTCTAGTAAATCATCATCATTGATATGAGCAGATTTACCTCAAGACATGTTTTACTGTTGACTAAGAATATTAACCTGGCTCTGATACCAACTGACGTAGCAGTAACACAGAAGATAACAAGTTTGGGCCTTGAATCTACAAAACTCAAAACTTGGAGAAGAAACTAACTTCTGAATCCATAGATTCGGAATCTTCAACCCTTGAGTCCACAAGGGGTCGCCTGAATCCACAAGCAAAAAAGGAGAACTCTCACAGAGGAGAATAGATAATACTTCAAAAAGATGTCCTTCTCAGGTTACAGGGGGCCTTTTATATAGGCCAAAAAGAAGCTGGGGTGCTCCTAAAAGTAGAATCCTCTAAAGATCCTAGGACAGAGACCATTAATGTCTGACATGACAAAAGCAGACTCTGCTAACATTGAAAGTTGTTCCCCTAAAGAGCATTCTAAAAGGATAGAGACATAAAGTACTTTTTAGAGAGAAAGAAGTGACATAAAGTAAGGAGCAGGCTCTGTCTGTCCTGAAATGACCTGGGACAGACTGACAATATTTACTGCTGACGCCTGCAGCACATTTCACAAGGAATGTGACATAAAGTAGCCTTCTCAGATGTCAATATCAATTATGACTATATGGGCCTTGTAATAGTATCACTTTATGACCCAAATTCATAGTTGGGCCACTTGACTGACTTTCCCCATTATCATTTTGAGCACTTGGCTACATCAAAACTTGTTATCTTCTACGTTACTACTGCGTCAAACTAAATGCAACAAATTATAAAAAAGGTTCAACTTAAGTTATCATGAAGCATATAAGTGGTTTTTAAAAATAGGAGATGTTGTATTGTGAAGGGAAGTCATTGGTATTTTCATGAACAAAGTAGTCTTACAAAATCTTTTTATAGAATTCAATTGACATAATTTATAGTGGTTCCATGCATCCAACCTTGTCCACAGTGACCACGGATTTTAAAATCCCAAGGCCAATGAAGTGATTCACGTTTAATCTCTCTTCAAGATTTAAGCATTATGTCTGAAATATGGACTAGCACGCCAATAATCCTTTTAGGTTCATAGCTCCATGTCATAAAAATTACATTATGAACCAGTACTCTGTTCTATTCTGAGGTACGGATGGTCTGATCTCATTCGTCCACGTGGCAAACCTCTGATCAAACATGAAAAATGTGTCAAAACCGATGCTTACAGACAGCTCACGTCTCCAATGAAAAACTACGTGGCCCCTTAGCTGGAAACCGGAACAAACAACTTTCAGGACACATGGAAGAATAAAGTTGGTCCACGTAATGGCCAACGAGAGGCTCGCCCCTCAGAAATGGTACGGTCTGTTGGCGCATCTTGGACAGGAGAAATGGGGGGGGCACATCCTCTGGCTCTTTCTTGGTGTCCCATTGGATGGGGGAAAGGTGCAGCAAAAGAGACTGGGAGAAGGGGCAGCAATGGGGGAGAGAGGAGGCTGAAGGAGGCCCTGCAGATCTTTCTGGGGCCTCTTCCACGCCCTCTCCCGTAGCCCAGTCGTGTTTGAGTACCTCAACTACACCCTCTGGTACTTCTATTAGGTCAAATTTCCCGAGTCACGCCTTTTCCTGCTTGCACATGAAAGGAAACCAGTATATGTGTCGATTGATGGCGTGGGGTGATGTAGCCCAGTTTCAACCAAATTTGAGTGATCTTGAAGAACAAGAGGCGTAAAGACTTATTTCGCTGATTAATAGATTTAGCACATGTTAAATGTGTTCAAATCTATTATTCATTATTTTCTTTCACGTTTTTATTATTTAAGTAAATTTTAATAGTTAAAGACGTTTGTAACAAACTTCCTTAACTTTAGGGCTGTTTTTAACTTCTTCTAGTACTATAGTTAGTTAAGGACATTCTTAACAGAATCTCCTGAATTTTAGGTTTGTTTTACCAGTTTCCTATTTTGTAGGATCTCTAGAGATCCGAATTTCTTGTAAGTTAGTTATCTTTTAGGCCTATATAAAGGCATCTAATGTAGCCCTAGAGGCATGTCATATTTTTATCAATAGAATTCGAAGTTCCTTTCTTTCCAGAAAGTTATCTTCTCTGCTGGTAGATTCCAGCCTCGTTGGTTTAGGGAACCACTTCTGATCTTGTGGATTCAAGATCAACCCCTTGTGGACTCAAGGGTCGAAGTTCATTCATTCTGTAGACTCAGGGTGAAGGATCTTCACGGAAATCACAATTTTGTGGATTCAAGAACGAGATTTCTATTTATCTCAAATCAAGCTGCATCAAATATTCCAGATCTTCAGGAAGACAAATTCTCCGCTGCGTCATGGGGTGAAGGAGTTCAGATGCATTACTTGGATTTAGGTTCATCAGATCATGATCATGATGACGCCCTCAGTGTAAGTTGGTGAGCGTCTCCCTTTTAGGACCTAAAGTAGAGAGTAGGAGCGATTAGGATTTGTCTTTTGGATATTTTCTTCACCAAATGGTGGTTGGTCTGTGGGTTCGATTAAAATGGTAAGATAACATGCTTTTACGTGTTGGCTGTTTGCTTCTTAACATGAGAAATAATTTTCTTCTTTGGGGAAATTTATGTAAATTTCTCAATCCATCCACGATGTCTGCGTAGCATCGAGTTCAACCAGAGAAACCATCAGCTATGCTCCTGTATTCTTCTGGATGGAGCTACATTTTACATGAAAAAACATTTTTGACGTAGTGAAACTGTTGGTGATGACCCATTGAGTTGAGTGGATGTTGAGGTTGGCAGAAGATGAGTTGAAATCACGACTTGAATCCTCAATAGTTGAGATTTCTAGTGAAGCCTCGTCTTGAATCCACAAAATAAAGTTATTCCCTTGGTGCTTAAGGACGGATCTTAAATTCAAAGAACTAACAAACTAACTCTCTGAGTCCACAGAGATGTTGGAGTCCACCAACAGAAGGGAGAAAACTTTCAAGGAGAAGAAACACACGAAATTCTATTCATAAAAAATAAGTTGAATTCCCTTGGGCTACATGGGGCGTCAACTTTGAATTTCAAACGAAATTTGAAAATTAGGAGTGAAATTTTTCCTTGACAAATATTCCACATCTGAAAAACGGACAGTCTTCTAAAATTAGAATGACAGCTTGGTTGTATTTGACGTAGCCCAGTTTCAACCAAATTTGAGTGATCTTGAAGAACAAGAGGTGTAAAGACTTATTTCGCTGATTAATAGATTTAGCACATGTTAAATGTGTTCAAATCTATTATTCATTATTTTCTTTCATGTTTTTGTTATTTAAGTAAATTTTAATAGTTAAAGACGTTTGTAACAAACTTCCTTAACTTTAGGGCTGTTTTTAACTTCTTCTAGAATTATAGTTAATTAAGGACATTCTTAACAGAACTTCCTGAATTTTAAGTTTGTTTTAACAGTTTCCTATTTTGTAGGATCTCTAGAGATCCGAATTTTTTGTAAGTTAGTTATCTTTTAGGCCTATATAAAGGCATCTAATGTAGCCCTAGAGGCATGTCATATTTTTATCAATAGAATTCGAAGTTCCTTTCTTTCCAGAAAGTTATCTTCTCTGCTGGTGGATTCCAGCCTCGTTGGTTCAGGGAACCACTTCTGATCTTGTGGATTCAAGATCAACCCCTTGTGGAATCAAGGGTCGAAGTTCATTCATTTTGTGGACTCATGGTGAAGGATCTTCACGGAAATCACGTTTTTATGGATTCAAGAATGAGATTTCTATTTATCTCAAATCAAGCTGCATCAAATATTCCAAATCTTAAGCAAGACAAATTCTCCGCTGCGTCAGTATTCACTCCTGTTTATTTTCTTTCTACTCTTTTTTTCTTCTGTTCTTGAAGCCGGTCTTGTGCTCATACAACTACCGTACCCACCCTTTTTTCTTGAGTGGTGGAGGCTTTATTGTCTTCGTTTTTGGTGGTTTTCAATCCTTAAAGCTTGGGCCATGCTGTTTCAACTTTGAAAAAAGATACTTGATTATAAAACCTAAATATAATGTTGGCATATCAAATGTACGGTATCTTAAAAGTGCATGTCCTAGACATTCTCTAGGAGTTTATCTAAATGTCATTATTCCTCTTGAAGCTGTAGAAAATCATTGGCTTTTATTATAAATGAGGGATCATTAGTAACACATTCACTGGTTGCATTAAATTATTAAAAAGGTTCAGGATAAGTTACCTTTCAGAAAAGGGGATGATATGTCAACTATACTATATCATCATGAGGAATTGAGAGGGGAAATGAATTGGTCTTTTAATGAAGAAAGTAAATGTACAAATGTCTTTTTCCTATTTTCTATTCACACAATTTATAATAGTTTGATCAACCCAAGCTGCCCCACTCTCTAAGAAATAAGAATTTAGAATCTCTAGATAAATTAAGTGATTTACATTGAAACCTTTTTCAAGATTTAAAAATTTAGGTCAACAATGTAGATTAGCACAGTGATAATCCATCTAGATTCATAGCTCCAAGTCAAAAAAATTGCATTATGAACCACTATCAGTTCCAGATTGATGACCCTAGCTGGTCTTGAGAAGATAAGTTACCAATCTACTAAAATGAACAAATTATCTTTCTAATCAAATTAGCTTTTTAATCACTACTCTTTGATGTGAGTCAAAGTTCACTTATTATACTTTGTATGATGGACCATTAAACTATTATTTACAACGCACTGGAATTGAGCTATCTACTATCACAGCTATGCTTGAATTTTAATAGCATAAAATGTCATTTAATATTGAAACGTCCATAAGAAGTTAAATCTTTAAATTTTATATGTTCCATATGTACTGCTTATTTCTTTAAAGTATCTTTCACAAAAATTGACACTTTGGATGAAAACTTAAAAAAAAAAATTATATCACCATTTTAAGATGTATATGGACCTTTTTATTCTTGACTATATTTTCTCTGTTTTAGGGAATACTCTCATCCATATTGATGCAGATGATCAGTAAAAATAGTTTATAGATCATATTTTTTTGTAATATCTTGTTTGTCATCATTGAAATGAGCTAAGCTCCCATGGCCAATACAATAAACCCTGTGAACACATGCTAATGCCGTTGAATCTAACTTTTACAATATAGAAACTACAAGTCCAACTGGGATGATTATGTGTGATGTTCATATATTAATTTTCGATCTTAGAAAATTCAATATTCTTGTTGGATATCATGAAAGTCAACTCATATTCTCAAATATAATTTTGATGATTTTACTAATATTGAACTATTTTTTCCACATAAAGTTCGATCTCTGCTGAATTTCTATGGAGAGGGAAATATAATACTTTATCCAGATTATCCATTGTTTTTAAAAATAATGCGTGCCTTCTTGACCTGATGTTCTTCTAATCTCGACCTCACTTTTAGGAAGTCTGCACTTGTTCCCCCGTGACATGTTCTTCTTGTTAAGAAGGGCATAAGATTGGCACCAATCAGCAGGGGATGGAAATCGGCTTACTCTGCCCATCCATGCAGGGTCTAACCAACTCAGTTTTTTGAGGTCATTTCCCTGGGTCCAAAGTATAATGTCTGCTATATGAATAACTATTGAGTTTGATACATAGGAAAATGATCAGGGAGAAAAGAGCTGCCTACGTTGATGAGGAAGAAAGATGGGGGACTTTACTCAGCAAGAATGTGAGAACCAATTTTGCCCACCTCACATGACTGAACAAGAAGGTGAGAACCAATTTTACCCACCTCACACAACTGAACGAGAAGGTGAGAACCAATTTGGCCCATCTCACATTACTGAACAAGAAGGTGAGTCATTCAAGCATGCAGACAGTACAGGCTGCTGAAGGATGCACCATTGGTGATCAATGCATTTTTTTTCAGATCTTTCTTGAAAATCTGGTGGGTATTCATTCGTATGTCTGCCAACTCATGTGTTGATGAAGGAAGTGGATATAATTTGTGCATTATTTGGGAAAACCTGTTCTTGGAAGTCAATCATCATGATGTTCAATTATATCAATCCCTTTCCTCCAGAGTGTGTTGCTGATAGCATTAACGATTTGACGTTAATTCAATTTTTATTTAAAGTTGCATTTCAGTAACTAAACATTTTCATCAGGATCATTATTAGAATAGTCCATTGAATCTCTAAATCATTCCCTACATCAAGAGGATAGTCCCCTGACTCAGTCTGAGAAGGGTGTCTTGCAAACTCTTGCTAGTATTTCTAGTTATCCTGCCAATCTAGATGGGAATCCGTTCAGTCAATTCTCCCATGTTGGGTTCAGAGTCATGAATCGAGCTGAGTATTACCCTGACTAGCCTAAAGTTGATTCAAGTCTTATTATGCCATTCCTTGTTCATAATGATGCAGCCAATATCACATCTACTGGCGGAGAAGACTTCAAGACCTGAAGATCAACTTTCTATTTTTAGAACCTTCTATTTTTAGAACTCTTTAGACCCTTCTATTTTTAGAACCTTCTAGTTTTAGAACTTTCTATTTTTAGACCTTCTATTTTTAGAACCCTTTGCATTTAGCTCATCTACCTTCTATTTTAGATCTCATCCTATTGCTACCACCATAAATCCCATTCTTTATTGAGTCCTTCCTATTTTAGCCTATTTAAAGCCTCTTTCTATTTCTCTTCTTTCCTCTATTCATTTTCCTTCCATAACTATCACCTGCCTTTACACCACCTTCTAGAAAAGCCTATTTCGTTCTATTTTAAGCCCATTTCTATTCCAGAAACTTTCTCAAATGTAATTCCCTCCTAATTTTCAAATTTCGTTTGAAATTCAAAGTTGGCGCCCTTTTCACAGGCGCCTATTTAAGGACGCCTCATGTAGCCCAAGGGCATCGAACTTATTTTTTATGAATAAAATTTCGTGAGTTTCTTCTCCTTGAGAGTTTCTCCCCTTTGCTGGTGGACTCCAGCATCCCAGTGGACTCAAAGAGTTAGCTCGTTGATTCTGTGGATTCAGGATCCGCCCTTGAGCACCAAGGGAATAACTTCTTCGTTTTGTGGATTCAAGATAAGGAGGCTTCACCAGAAATCTCAACTTTTGAGGATTCAAGTCGTGATTTCAACCCATCTTCCGCCAACCTCAACATCCGCTCAACTCAAAGGGTCATGACCAACATTTTCGCTGTGTCAAGTGGTATCAGAGCCTAGTCGAGCTCCAAAATCGAGATTTGAAGATGTCCCGAGGTAAGGGAATCCAAAATTAATGAGGATGAAAGATCTGAGGTATGCCCTATCTCTCGCACAGAGTTTTTTGAATATCAAGAACGCATGGATCAAAAGTTGGAAAGAATGAGTGATACATTGAAGCAAATATCATCAAGAATGTCTTCCTTAGAAAATATTTCATGTGTTCAGAGTAATCAGAGGCAGAATGACAATGGTCATGTTTCTCAAAAGTTTCATTGTTCATATTCAGATAGTTCTAAAAGCAGATCTGATTGTGATGAAGGTAGAGATTTCCATATGAAAATTGATTTGCCAAGTTTTAATGGTCATTTGAAAATTGAAGAATTTCTTGATTGACTTTCCGAAGTTGAAAGATTTTTTGAATATATGAAAATTGCTGATGATAAACAAGTGAAGCTTGTTGCATATAAATTGAAAGGAGGTGCCTCTGCATGGTGGGAACAGATTCAGATTACTCGCACTAGAGCTGGTAAGGATGTTGTGCGAAATTGGGATAAAATGAGGAAATTAATGAAGTCGAGATTTCTTCCTCCAGATTATGAGCAGGTCTTGTATCAACAGTATCAAAACTGTCGACAAGGGAATCGATCTGTAACTGAATATGTAGAAGAATTTTATCGATTATCTTCTAGAGTTAATTTGACTGAATCTGAATCATACATGATCTAGATTTAAAAGTGGCCTTCGGTGGGATATTGAAGAAAAGGTTGCATTACAATCATTTTTTAAATTGACTGATATTGTTATGGCCTCAGAACGTGCAGAAGCTTTGTTAGAGAAAGGAAAGACCAGAAATCGCACTTTTAATAGTGCGACGAATTTTCAGCCAGATTGATCAAGACAAGCACCAATTTCTTCTTCCACTTCTAATGGAAGAGTAGCAAACTCAGCTGTACAAAAATCAAATGGATTGGCACCTAATGGTCGAAATAATGTCCAAAGAAATTCATATGTTCCTAATTCTGTTCCAAAATGTTACAGGTGCAATGAAGAAGGTCACAAGTCTAATGCCTGTCCAAAATGAGGAGCTGTGAATTTTGCAGGGGCCATAGATGAAGATAATAGTGAAAATGAAGATCACACAGAAGCAATTGAAGAAAATATCATTGAGGGTGGAGAAGAAGAAGATTTTGATCATTCTCTTGTTGTGCGTAGAGTAATGTATTCACCAAAAAAGAAGGAACCAGCACAACGTCACAATGTCTTCAGAACAAGCTGCACTGTCAATAGGAAGGTATGTGACGTTATCATTGATTCTGGAAGTAGTGAAAATATTGTTTCATCCACCATGGTGCAGAAGCTGGGACTCAAGACTGAGCGACACCCACACCCTTACAAAATTGGGTGGATCAAGAGATGCAGAAACAAAGGTGACAGAAACTTGTTTGATTAAGTTCTCAATGGGAAATAGATATTTTGATGAAATCCAGTGTGATGTTGTTGATATGGATGCATGTCACATGATTTTGGGTCGACCATGGCAATATGACGTAGATGCAACTCATTTGGGAAGAGACAATCACTATGTCTTTTACAGAAATATGACCATGGCAATATGACGTAGATGCAACTCATTTGATCGTCTGTATGCGTTTAGAGTTGCAATGGTGTTGAAGAAAGGGTTGAAGATGACTGCAGATAATCATGTGAGAATCACTGTGGAGACTGGCACTATCTATGTTATGAAGGAACAATGATGGTGGCTTTTCACGTAGTATAGTTAAGGATACTCAGTCCAATGGGCACAATCTGGGTAAGATATTCCTGAAAGTTATTTTCTTTGATTAGAAATGGACCTTTTTCGTCAGCTATATAGAAAGAAGATGTGTTAAGTTCCACAAATTAAACCTATATGAAAGTAGGGAGCATAATAGTAATAATAGGTAACAAGCATATATTATGTTGGGGAATTTTCAGAGTCTGAATAGACATTTTATGATTCATCTTAGAGCTGCAATTTTGGTTTTCCATTATTTAGAGACGATTATTGATATTTTTCAGTTCCAAAGTTATGGTGATAAGGGGAAAGTTAATTACTTTACTGAATTTATAGTCTTTCTTGTAAATGCAAAGCAAGTACAACAGGAACTGTGGATTTCCTTACAGACAAGTATCTTCACCTTCCAATGTTCCAGTTTCACCTATAATGGTTTTGATAATGACTTTCACCATGATTCCATGTACCTGAGATAACTTCGTTGAATGCCATTATGGTTCTTACCGGACATAAATTGCCAATTTATCATAAGTTACCTTGTAGATAGAGGTCATATTTCAGTTTACTGCTTGGGGTGCCGTTGTCCCCTGACATGCTTTTGTACATCCATACTTTCGGATCTCATTTTGGGACGCTTCTGAGCAAAACTCATGTCTTGAGCCAGCTTAGCCTGCCATTATGGTTTAGCAACTATTTGCTGGCATTCAACTAAGATAGGTCGTATACATTTTTATCAGCAGCTTGAATTTAGGAACAAAGCAGATTAAGCATCGACTGTGGGTGCATAGCGGAGATTGTGAGCCAATCTTACAATTAAATGCGTGAGGACGACTGTGTAGTTGCTCTTTATGTATGGGAGGCATTCAACATTGTTTTTCTGCATCAAAATCATTAAATGTGTAGAGGATAGTATATAGTCTTGTATGATTTATTGTTGTTCGGAATCCAGAGATCCCGTATATTTTATTATCTCTTTAGAAAAATAGTTCTTATGCACCGGTATCCTGACAGAGGATAAAATCTGACCATCATATGTATAATTTTCCTCAGGTCATCGCGAAAATGACACCAATTTATTTCCTGAGGTTAACAGCTCATAAAAAGTAAGCTGTTAACATTAGGAAAAGTTATCGCAGTTTTCACATGATGTAGTTCAAGAGACAAGTTGATGTCTTAACTTCGAAGTTGGGTCCAATTAACCTAAATTTGGGTCATGAAATGAAAAGTGTTAAAAAGGGAGCCCACATATGTCACTATTGAGCTAGAGGTCCGAAAAGTAATATTTACTTTCTACTTTATGTCCTTTCACTTCTAGAAGACACTTTATATTTTTTTTCTTCTAGAGAAGACTTTAATCTGGTTCAGTCTGTACTCAAGATATGTTCAGGATTTTAGACTGTCAGAGTCTGTACCTAAGATCTGCTCAATATATCTACTTGTCAGAACCTGCTTCAAGTCATTTCAAAGTTAGTCAAAGTATTTTCAAAAGATCTGTCCAAAATATCAATCTGTCATAGTCTGCTTTAAGTCATTTCAGTGTTAGTCAGATTCTATCCCCAAGATCTTTCAGGATCCTCTTTTTGTGAGCGCCCCCACCCCCTTTCTAGGCCTATATAAAGGTCCCATTGTAACCTAAGGTACTGACTTTTGAGTTGAATCAATTTTTTCTCTTGTGAAAACTTTTTCCTCTTACTTGTGCATTCAAGCACCCCCTTGTGAATTTAAAGGTTGAAGACTCTGAATCTGTGGATTTAGAGGTTGATTTCTTCTCCAAGATTAGAGCCTTTTAGATTCAAGCTCAGATCTTGTTTATTTTCCGCATCACTACTACATTATCACACCTTTGGTTCTTCAAGATCACAACACCTCGTTTTGGAGAAGCATTAAACTTGTGAACTTCCTCATTGCACCTGTAACATTTTGGAGTAGAGTTGGGGACATAAGAATTTCGGAATGCATTGCTTCGACCACTAGGGGAAGATCCACTTTGTTTTTGCGCATATGAGGTTGTGACTCTTCTGTGGAAGTGGAAGAAGAAATTGGCACATAACTGGACCTGTCTGACTGAAAATTTGGCACACTGTTAGATGTTTCATTTCTGGCTTTTCCTTTCTCCAATAAAGCTTTGGCACCTTCTGAGGCCATACCAACATCATTTAACTTAAAAAAATGACTGTAATGCAATTTATTCTTCAATGTCCCATCTAAGGCCACTTCTAAATCTGGATATCATATGAGATTTAAATTCGGTTAAATCAGCTCTAGATAATAGTTAATAAAATTCTTCTTCATATTAGTTACAGAACGATTTCCCTGTCAACAATTTTGATATTGTTGATACAAGACTTGCTCATAATGAGGTGGAAGAAATTTTGACTTCATCATTTTTTTTCCTTTTATCCTAATTTCGAATAGTATCTTTACCTAGTATGGCTCGACTAGTCTAAATCTGTTCCCACCATGTAGATGCACCTCCCTTTAATTTTTATACAACAAGTTTAACCTATTTCTCATCAGGAATCTTCATGTATTAAAAAATTGTTCAGCTTTTAATGCAGCGGAGAATTCGACTTGCTGAAGATCTGGAATATTTGATGCAGCTTGATTTGAGATAAAACGAAATCTCGTTCTTGAATTAACAAAAATGTGATTTCCGTGAAGATCCTTCACCCTGAGTCCACAGAATGAATGAACTTCGACCCTTGAGTCCACAAGGGGTTGATCTTGAATCTGTAAGATCAGAAGTAGTTCCCTAAACTAACAGGGAGGTTGGAATCCACCAGCAGAGAAGATAACTTTCTGAAAAGAAAGGAACGTCGAATTCTATTAATAAAAATATGGCCTGCCTCTAGGGCTACATGAGAGGCCTTTATATAGGCCAAAAAGATAACTAACAAGAAATTCGGACCTCTAGAGATACTACAAAATAAGAAATCTGTTAAAACAAACGTTAAACTCAGGAGGTTCTGTTAAGAACGTCCTTAACTAACTATAAATCTAAAAGTACTTAAAAATGGCCCTAAAGTTAAGGAAGTTTGTTACAAACGTCTTTAACAATAAAAACGTGAAAGAAAATAATAGATTTCAAGATTTGAACACATTTAAGATGTGCTAAATCTAATATTGAGACAAATGAGTCTTGACGCCTCCTGTTCAATCACTCGAATTCGGTTGAAACTGGGCTACATCAGTCTCCCCTTCTTCAAAAGAACTCATCCTCGAGTTATCATTATCTGCTGGATAATATTCATGGAGATCCATAACATTGAAACTGGAGGAGATTCCCATAGTGTCAGACAAATCAAGAACATAAAGATTGTCATTGATCTTCTGTAGAATTCCAAAGCGTCCATACCAGATGATAGCCTCTCTTTCCTCAGGTATACCATAACAAGATCTCTAACTTCAAAGACATTTTTTCTTTTCTTTTCATCAGCTGTCTTTGTATTTGGCATAATTGGAGGTAAGTTGATTTCATGCCTTTTCATGCACTGTTTTGATGTTTTCTACCATGTTGTTTGCAGAAATGCTAGCTCCAGATAACTTGGGTAAATCTGCTAAATCAAGTGGAAACTTTGGACGAACTATATATACGGTCGAAAATGGTGATTGACCTGTAAAATTATAGGCAAATTCAGCTTGAGCCAGAGAAAGATCCCATTGTTTTGGTCTTTCTCCTGAAAGATAACGAATCAAGTTATCAAGCGTCCTATTTACAACCTCTGTTTGACCATCTGTTTGTGGATGACTTGGTACTAAATTGTAAGCACGAATTAAATCTCATCGAAAGAGTACACCATAAATGTGAGAGAAATTTTGAATCTCTATCAAAAGTTATGGACTCTGGGACTCTATGTAAACGAACTATCTCCTTGAAAAATAAATTGGCAATCTGAACAGCATCATTTGCTTTTCTGCAAGGAATAAAATGAGCCATTTTTGAGAAGTGATCTACAACCACGAAAACAGAGTCAGCTCCTCTCTGAGTACGTGGTAATCTTAAAATGAAGTCCATGGACAGATCAACCCATGGTATCTTTGGAATTGGCAGTGGAGTATGTAACCCTGTGTTTTGACATTGCCCTTTGTTAATTTGACAAATGTGACATCTCCTTACAAAATTTTCAACTTCTCTCTTTAGTTGAGGCCAGTAATATCTTTCTTCAATCAGTTGTAAGATTTTGTCACGTCCCAAATGTCCACCAAGACCTCCTGCATGTAATTCATAAATTAATTTATCTCGTAATGATGTTTGTGGAATACATAGTTGATTTCCACGAAAAAGATAATTTTCCTGAATGTGGAATCCTTTGCATGACTTATTCAGACCACAATATTTCCAAATATTAACAAAATCCTCATCTTCAGCACGCATCGTAACCAAAAGAGCTGATTTTCTACTCAATGCATCTGCAACTCGATTCATCTTCCCTGATTTGTGTTTGATAACGAAAGTAAACTTCTGAATAAAAGGCACCCATCTTGCATGCATTCTATTTATATTCGTCTGACTATTAATAGTCTTTAAAGCTTGATGATCAGTGTAAAGTATGAATTCTCGTTGAATAAGATAATGTTCCCAAGTATGTAAAGCTTTCACAACAGCATAGACTTCCAATTTATATGTTGTCCACTTTCTTCAGTCAATTTTTCATTATAAAAAGCTACTGGATGACCTTCTTGAGACAATACAGCTCCAACTCCCAAAATTGATGCATCACATTCTACTTCAAATAATTTTGTAAAATTTGGGAGAACTAACACTGGAGCAGAGCATAACTTTTCTTAATAAGAATAAAACTTCTATCTGCGGCTTCAGTCCACACAAAATTTCCTTTTTTTATACATTCTGTAATTGGAGACATAATAGAACTGAAATTTCAGATAAATCTTCTGTATAATGAGGCCAAACCATGAAAGCTGCGAACTTCATGAATATTCTGTCGTATTTTCCATTCTTTGATGGCCTTAATTTTGTCTTCATCAACTTTAATTCCTTCTGCACTTATGACATAACCAAGAAACATAAGACTAGTAGTGATAAATTGACATTTTTTTAAATTGATAAATAGCTCATTTTTCTGTAAAACTGTCAACACTAATCTCAATTGATGAATATGATCTTTCTCATTTAAGCTATATACCAAAATGTCATCAAAATATACCACAACGAATCTACTAATAAATGGTTTCAAAATTTGATTCATCATTCTCATAAATGTACTGGGTGCATTAGATAGGCCAAATGACATTACTAACCAGTCATAAAGTCCTTCTTTTGTCTTGAATGCAGTCTTCCATTCATCACCTGGACAAATTCGAATTTGATGATATCCACTATTTAAATCGATTTTAGAAAAAACTTTGGAACCACATATCAGGTCAAGCATATCATCTAGTCTTGGTATAGAAAATCGATATTTGACAGTGATTTTGTTAATTGCTCTACTATCCACACACATACGCCAACTTCCATCTTTTTTTGGAACTAATAATGCTGGAACAGAACAAGGGCTCATACTTTCACAGACCAATCATTTCTGTAATAGTTCTTCAACCTGTTCTTGTAGAATCCGATTTTCCTCTGGGCTCATCCTATAATGAGGTAAATTTGGCAAGCTTGCCCCAGGAATCAGGTCAATATGATGTTGTATGTCCCTTAGTGGTGGTATATGATCAGAAATATCTTGTATAATAGAAAATTCGCTCAACAAATCTTGTGCAGCCTTTAGAACAAATGATGAAATTTTTGCATCAGTAGAAATCTTATTTACAAGTAGAAATAAATCAGGCTGTTCTCTTAGTGTAGTGAAAAGCTCTTTTCGGTTTATGATCATCATTTGCTGTTTCTTTTCTTTTGTAGATTTAAGAGAATCTACATCCTTTACTGGGTGTAGAATAAATTTCTGACCATTCTTATAAAAAATATAATGATTTTCTTTGCCCTGATGAGTCACATTCAAATCAAATTGCCATGTCTTCCAAAAATTATATGACATGCATCCATATCAACAACATCACATCTAATTTCATCAAAATAAAATTTTCCAATAGAAAATTTTACTAGACAAGTCTCCATAACTTTGGTATCAGAATCTTTCTTTATCCAGCGAATTTTATATGGATGAGGATGCTTATCTGTCTTCAGTCCTAATTTTCGTACCATCGAAGAAGACACAATATTTTCGCTGCTTC
This sequence comes from Spirodela polyrhiza, assembly GCA_024713555.1. Lineage (NCBI taxonomy): Eukaryota > Viridiplantae > Streptophyta > Magnoliopsida > Alismatales > Araceae > Spirodela > Spirodela polyrhiza. Next base: position 3,845,879 of record CM046539.1, read on the forward strand.
TAGAGTCTATGATAACATCACAGATTTTACCATTCACTGTGCACCTTGTCCTGAATATGTTGTGTCTCTGAGGATGTTCTTCTTTCTTGGGTGTGTACATCACCCTCCTGACAACTAAAGAACAAGCATATTCTTCATTTTCATCACCATCAACAACATTTTCTTGAACTTCTTCTTGATTTTCTTCTGCTTGATCATCTACATGAATTGCCTCTGTAAAATTCACTGTGCTATGCTTTGGGCAAACATTTGATTTATGTCCTTCTTCATTACATCTGTAACATTTAGAAACAATGTTAGGCATATAAGGATTCTTTTGTGATGAATTTCGCCCAGATTGAATAGGTGCATTTGATTTTGGTGCTGCTGTAGTTGAGACTCTTCCTGAATTTGGACATGAAGATATGGGTGCTTGCCTTGACCTGTCATGCTGAAAATTTGACATACTGCTAACATTTCGTGTTGTTGATTTTCCTCTTTGCAATAGTGATTCAGCTCGTTGTGATGCCATAACAACATCATTTAACTTGAAGAAAGATTGTAATGTAACCTTTTCCTCAATATCCCATTTGAGACCATTTTTGAATCTGGAAATCATATAAGATTCAGATTCATTAATATCAACCCTGGAAGATAATCTATAAAATTCTTCAGCATATTCTGCAACAGTCCGATTGCCTTGTTTGCAACTCTGATATTGTTGATACAAAATCTGCTCAAAATCAGGGGGAAGAAATCTAGATTTGAGCAATTTTTTCATTTTATCCCAATTTCGAACTTGATCTTTCCCTAATCTGGCATGACTAGTTTGGACCTGATCCCACCATGCAGATGCTCCACCTCTTAGTTTATAAGTAACTAATTTCACTTGGTTTTCGTCAGAAATCTTCATGTATTCGAAAAATCTTTCAACTTGTGAAATCCAGTCAAGAAATTCTTCAATTTTCAAATGCCATTAAAACAGGGTAAGTCAATTTTCATTCGAAAATCTCTTGAATCTTCGTTGTAAGATCTGCCCTTTGAGCTACCTGTTTCGTTTGTGAAATTTTTTTGGGTATGACTGAAGTCATTACTTTTGTGGGTATTTTGACCACGAGAATGAAGTTCTAATGCAGACATTTGAGCCAAAATTTGCTTCAATGTGTCATTCAAACCTTCAAATTTTTGCTCTATATAATTCTGGAATTCCAAAAATTCTATTCTTGAAATTAGGCATACATCTGAACTTTCAGTTTTGTTGATTTGTAATCCCTTTCCACGTGACATCTACTGAATAGAATCTGGAACGTTGACCTTACTTTGATACTAATTGATGCAGCGGAGAATTCGACTTGCTGAAGATCTAGAATATTTGATGCAGCTTGATTTGAGATAAAACGAAATCTCGTTCTTGAATCAACAAAAATGTGATTTCCGTGAAGATCCTTCACCCTGAGTCCACAGAATGAATGAACTTCGACCCTTGAGTCCACAAGGGGTTGATCTTGAATCTGCAAGATCAGAAGTAGTTCCATAAACTAACAGGGAGGTTGGAATCCACCAGCAGAGAAAATAACTTTCTGAAAAGAAAGGAACGTCGAATTCTATTAATAAAAATATGGCCTGCCTCTAGGGTTACATGAGAGGCCTTTATATGGGCCAAAAAGATAGCTAACAAGAAATTCGAACCGCTAAAAATCCTACAAAATAGGAAATTTGTTAAAACAAACCTTAAATTCAGGAGGTTCTGTTAAGAACGTCCTTAACTAAATATAATTCTTAAAGTACTTAAAAATGACCCTAAAGTTAAGGAAGTTTGTTACAAACGTCCTTAACTATAAAAACGTGAAGGAAAATAATAGATTTTAAGATTTGAACACATTTAAGATGTGCTAAATCTAATATTGAGCCAAATGAGTCTTGACGCCTCCTGTTCTTCAAGATCACTCGAATTCGGCTGAAACTGGGCTACATCAGGTCTAACAATTTTAGAAAAGTCTTTTATAAATATGCGGTAAAAACCAGCATGCCCAAGAAATGCAGAAATTTGTTTTATTGATTGTGGTGGAGGTAGATTAACTATAGCTTCAATCTTTGCTTTCTCTACCTCAATCCCCCTTTCACTCACAATGTGGCCTAGAACAATACCCTCTCTCATCATAAAATGACTTTTCTCCCAGCTTAATACTAAGTTATTATCCTCACACCACATAAACATATTAGTCAAATTATTTAAGTAATATTAAAATGAGTTCCCAAAGACTGAAAAATTATCCATGAAGATTTCAAGGAAGTTACCAATCATATCTGAAAAAATAGACATCATACACTGCTAAAATACAACAAGGTTATTGCATAGGCCAAAGGACATTCTCTAAAATGCTTAAATTCTAAAAGGTCAAGTGAAGGCTGTTATCTCTTGATTCTCTAGATATATTGTGATTTGATTATACCCTGAATATTTATTTAAAAAACAAAATTACTTCTGACTAGCTAATGTTTCTAGAATTTGATCTAAAAATGGGATGGGGAAATGATCTTTCTTTGTCATAGAGTTAAGTTTTCTATAATCAATGCACACCCTCCAACCTGTGGTCAACCTAGTAGGTACTTTTTTCCCTTTTTTGGTCTTGGTTACTGTCCATCATGACTTTTTATTTAATATCAACATTAATTTATTTAATGATCTCTCTCTTGACGCAGCGAAGAATTTGACTTCCTGAAGATCTGGAGGATTTGATGCAGCTTGATTTGAGATAAATAGAAATCTCGTTCTTGAATCCACAAAAACGTAATTTTCGTGAAGATCCTTCACCCTGAGTCCACAGAATGAATGAATTTCGACCCTTGAGTCCACAAGGGGTTGATCTTGAATCCACAAGATCAGAAGTGGTTCCCTGAACCAACAAGGAGGCTGAAATCTACCAGCAGAGAAGATAACTTTCTGAAAAGAAAGGAACTTCGAATTCTATTGATAAAAATATGGCCTGCCTCTGGGGCTACATGAGAGGCCTTTATATAGGCTTAAAAGATAACTAACTTACAATAAATTCGGATCTCTAGAGATCCTACAAAATAGGAAACTGTTAAAATAAACCTAAAATTCAGGAGGTTCTGTTAAGAATGTCCTTAACTAACTATAATACTAGAAGAAGTTAAAAATAGTCCTAAAGTTAAGAACTTTGTTACAAACGTCTTTAACTATTAAAATTTACTTAAATAACAAAAACGTAAAGAAAATAATGAATAATAGATTTGAACACATTTAACATGTGCTAAATCTATTAATCAGCGAAATAAGTCTTTACACCTCTTGTTCTTCAAGATCACTCAAATTTGGTTGAAACTGGGCTACATCATTACTCCTTCTCTCATGTTTGGGTTTAATCTTCTTTGCATCTCTCTACTTGGTTTTGCATTATCTTCAATATAGATTCAATGCATGCATATATCTGAATTTATACATCTAAGATCAGCTACAGTCTAATTAGTTGCACCTCAATGTTTGGTCAGCACCTCTATGGTTCTTCTCTCTTGATCTTCAGTCAAGATTGATGAAATGATCACATGCAAAGTCTGATTAATTCCAAGATAAATATATTTCATAGAACTAGGGAGAGGTTTTAATTTTAATTATGGAGGTTGTTCTAGTGAAGGTTTAATTAGGGTCTTTCTAATTTCTAAAGGTTCAATAGCTCTATGTTTTGCAAATGCATAGGTTGGCTCAAAATTGGCCACTTGCTGAACTCAATTGACCTCTTCTGTACATGTTTCTAGACCCTCAACTCCTAAATACATTTAATTCTAGTTGTTTATCCTCAGATCTAATATTAATAGAACCATTCTCACAATTTATGTTTGCCTTTGCTGTTGCAAGAAATGGTCTGGCCAAGATAATCGGTGCATAGCATAAATCACTTATAACTGGTACATATAAAATCAAGAAATCCACAGGAAAATAGCAACCCTTGACCTTCACAATCACCTCCTCCCAATAGCAACCCTTGACCTCCCAATAACCCTTGACCAGTCTTGACTGACTGGTCAGCTAATTGGAGGATTACATGGGTATCATGTAGTTCTCCCATCTGAAATTTATGAAACAGGCAATACATTAACGCTCACACCCAAATCTAACAATGCATTAAAAAATGTTACTTCCCCTATTTGACAAGAAATTAATGGTGCACCTAGATCCTTACATTTTCTAGGTAAAGGGTGTGAAATAACCACACTAGCTTCTTCAGAGAGTGTGATCCTCCTAGGTAATTGTTGTGGGGTACACAAATGTTTTAGAAATTCAGCATACATTGGTATGTGTTTGACTGAATCCACGAAAGGAATTGTGATTTGAACTTCTTTGAAAATTTTCATCAGGCTCAGGTTTCACCTTAGTTTTTTGGTTTGAGTGCTTCAGGGAAAGGTACAACCTTTGTTTTTCCTTTTAAATCCTTTCACTCTAATGTTTCTTCTCTCAGTAGTTCTTTTCATTTTTAATTTTTCAGTTCTCCCTCCCCTTCTAAAATAAACTATCATAGTCATTCTTTGGTTCTACTAGAGATGTGGGGTTAATGTTCTCACCATAGGGGTCTTTGAGGACTTTTCCATTTCTCAAGATAGTCACAGCTTCCACATTCTAGAAATGTTCATTTTTGTGTTGGGAAGATGATGCTTGATGCCCTGCAACATTAACACCATAATTTCGTGGCTTACTAATAGGTTGGTTGGGGAGCTGTCCCAACTCCCTCCTAGGATTTTTATGGCCAATTTACCTATTTCTTTTTCTAATTTTTGGTGTTGATGTTAATCTATTTTCTGTTGCATCTGCAGTAGATTCTGACTTGACTATAGTATTCATTTCTTGGAATTGTTGATGCATCACTACAATAGATGAATCAGCAGATAATGGTTCAGTATTTAACTTCTGCAGTGTCTGATTTAACCTACAGGAGATTGACTCAATTGAGGCTGGTTAGATGACTGAAATGAAGGCCAAAATCCTCCAGAAAAGTTTTGAGGTGGACGTGAGTTTTGGACATGTCTTTGACCTATAGAAAACTTAGGATTCATGGCTAATGATTGTGATGTTTGAAAATTTTGAGATGGAGGTAGGAGATTCAAGTAATTATTTAATTTTTCCATGAGAAATTTGGGTGACTCCACCCATAATCCTGAGGAGCATTCACTTGTTTAGGTGCCCCTAAATTAGGTCCACTAGACTGTGGGCATTGCTGGTCATAATGGTTATTACTTCCACATACGATGCATTGTGTATATGGTGTATGAGAGGAAGAGTTTTCAATTTTATTTTGCTCAGAATTTAGAAGGAGACAATCACATAATCTATATAATTTTTGGTGGACTTTAGTCACCTCAGCTCTCCATTCTTTTTCCTCTAACTTTTGCACTTCATGCACCCCTCTCCTTTGCTCTCCTAAGCTGCGGTCATACAAAGCAAAAGACTCTCTATCAACTGAATTTTCACTTAGAGTTTCATATAATTGTACATTTCATCCTCATCCTTGCTCATAAGTGCTCCTGCACATGTTGCATCTACTAGATTTTTATTTTGTTCCAGTATACCATCATAGAAGACTCTATTAATTTGCCACTTTGCAATTCCATAGTGTTGGAATTTTTTTAGCAGATCCTTAAATATCTCCCATGCTTCATGAAAGGTCTCCCTTGATTTTTGTGTGAAGTTTAAGATTAATTTCCTCATCCCATGTATTTTTCCTATAGGGTAGAATTTTTTTAAGAAAACTTGTTTGATTTCTTGCCAAGAGGTCAACTCTTGGTTCAATAAAATTAACCAATCTCTAGCTTTATCATGCAGTGAAAATGGGAATAACTTCATTCTCAATACTTCTTGAGGAACATTAGGAAAATGGACCAACTCATATGCAAAATAAGAATTTTGCTATATGTTGATGGGGTTCTTCATTGGGTAGTCCATGGAATGTTAGAAGCATTTGTATCAACACATGTTTTATATCAAAGTGAACATTATGATATAGAGGAATCCTAATTTTAGATAAGGGCCTGTATAAATTTGGGGTATATTGGTCACACATAAGTCTATCGGGGTGGGGATTTTCTAAATTTTGTCTTGGTTCCATAAGTTGGTTGGGTGAGACTCCCATTCATTTTCTCCTTAGAGCTCTGTCCTCTCTCTACTTCAGCTGCCACAATGGCCTGTTTAAGGATTCTTCTCCTGTCCATATTTTTTGATAATCAGTATGGCATAAAATGCAGATGAAAGTATTATAGAAGGATAGCACGTTCAATAAAAATTTGAGAAAAAAATGAAATTTTTGTATGCTATTTCAATTCAGTAAAAGACAATGCTCAGAAATCAAAAAGACATAAATTCAATGTATTCCTCAAATAAACTGAAATAACGTAAGACAAGAGATCTAAATGGGCTGCAAATAATTGGCATGAAATAAAATTTAGTAGGATGTAAATAAAGTATTTATCGATTTTCTGAATAAAAAAAAATAGTGCAAACAAGAACCAGCAGAATTGACACCCACTAAAATCAAAATGAAATATAGTGTTGCACACAGTTTGATATTATGATTACTATGTTTTTTAATTAACACAAATACGAATCATTAAGATAAACTACAAGAACTCAGATGTGTTTAAAATCAGATTCGTTCAAAATTAATAGAAATCACTAATTGTGAAAATTCTCCTCGGCAATAGTGCCAAAAATTTGACCAACCTTGAGTCATTGTTATCAAGATCATCAATTTTAACTTTATAAACTTATTTTTGTGGGATTAGTTCCTTGATGATTTAGTATAAAACTAGGTCAAACTCAATTAGAATTTTGAATTAATGCATGTATATTAATTAGTGATGATATTTTGATTTGTTTACTCTCTGAAATTCAGCAATGACAACCAATAATTTTCAATTGCATGAGGTTTTGATTGAATTAACTGGAATAAAAAAAGTTCAATTACACAAAAGTCAAAGAAACAAAATGACAATGATTTCTTCTTCTTGTTCTGACATATGTGGGGAGGGAACAATGGCCACAAGCAGGGGCGTCTTTGTTTAAAATCAATTAGGGCCATAAAATTCATAGAAAAACACTGAAAAATTCTCTAAAATATTAAACTTCATGAAATATTCAAAGAAGTAAGAAATGTTTAATTTTTGGTTTGATAACATGGTAGATCATAGGATTTAAGCTCTGAAATAAACTAATTCTTACTCTTTTTATGTGATAATCAACAGGTTATCACACGCCCAACTTGAGTTATTGCTAAACTCTTAGCAAGAAAATGCTTCAAGTTCAAACATAATAATTTTAGCAGAATTCATATTGAACTTCACCCCACTTATCAACTAACTTGCTTGTCATTTCAGAAATCTACATTGGAGAGTTTCAACTGCTCATGTTAAGAAATTCATGAATCAACATTTAAATAGAGTCCAGGTTTGCTCATTTTTTTCAATCTCAACAACTGAATTGCTTAGTCATTGCTTCATCTACTTTCATTATTAGCCAAATAATGCCAAAACGATTCTAGATTTTGAGTTTAACTCGGATCACTGCAACTTATTGGACATCTCATGTGTGTGCAGGTAACTTTTCCAAAATGAGGTAATACTTGTCCTAGTCTCACATGTGGAAGCCCCACGGGACAAAGAGGAAAATTCTTCTTTTATTTGCACTTGGGCTTCACTCTGCACGACAACTTTTTTTTTTTTTTTCTATAGCAGGTAGCTTTTCTCCAAATATTTTGCTGAAAGGTTGAATGTAGATGTTCATACTTTGGAGGTTTACACTCTGCTAATTTCTATGTGGCACAAAAATGTTGAGTGATCTTCCTTCAACTCGTGATCTAAATCATAAGATGTTCTTAGCTAGAAAATCAAGTATTTTGAACTAATTCTGTAATAATTACAGAAGTGTTTTGATTTTAAAAAATAACTAAATCTGCTTGCTACAAAATCGTGTTCATGAATATCTAAACACTAATCAGCATGATCTCTCTTTTTAAGACTCATTTAATGAAGGCAAGTTTGTAATTGTGAATTTAATCAGTATGATAATCGAATTGTGCTGTTCTGGTTGAGTACCTTATACTGCTGCCATTAAATGAATCCAAAAATGTGTGCATTAATAATTTTGTAAATGCATACTGCAAAAAAAAAAACTTATCTTTCACCCCCACTTAACTCATGCATTGCCCCCAGTGCATAAAAAGAAAAAGGATAAATTTAGGGAAAGAAGATGCAAACTTAGTGTAGAACACTGTATATGTTTCTGTTGTGCGAGGTAGACTGCACCCTATTGCCATGGTCATGGACAGAACCATCTGTGTATTCCAACTACATTAAAAGATACTACAAGAAAAAATTAAAAGTAGGAGAGGCCGCTAACTATATGATGAAAATATTTATATTGCAAACTCAAAACTATAAAGCTGTGACCAAGATAATATCAACAAGAGGTTTGATATGGCGGCAGATCTTACAGTTGAAGAGAGCTGTTTTGAGGTTGTTGCTTGTGCTCCACATATGATTTGAGTCTTTTCCCATTCACTTTAAGCTGCTGAGCTATTTTTGGATCTGCAATTAACACTGCTCTACAATCAAATAGTTTAATAACAATCAAAGGTCCATCCCACTGTGATTTAAGTTTCCCTAGAAATAATTTTAGGTGCGAGTTATAGAGCCAAACTTTTTGATTTTCAACTAATTGCTTATGATTTAATTGCCTATCATGAAAAGTTTTAAGTTTTGCTTTGTAGATCACTGAATTTTTGTTAGCCTCATTTCGTAATTCTTGTAATTCTTGAATTTGTAACATCTGATTCTCTCCTGCATCATCTAATGGTAAATTGAACTTTTTGATAGCCCAATAAACTCTATGCTCAATTTCTACAGATAGGTGAGAACCTTTACCAAACTCTATGAGTAATATCACACGATCAAAGATGTCAGGTGATCAACTCTAATGTTAATCAAAATCTATTTTCTAATTAATAACTTCTAATTCATCTGTTCTTTGAAACCAACATGATTATCACCACGTCTCCTTCCTTATTTCTGCCAAGAGGAGGTGATAGTTGTGATAATGTGTCATTTATCTATGTTAATCAATGAAAAATGATTAGAGATGTCACATTAATTGATGTTAAATACAATGAGATTATATGAAAAATGATAAAATTTATTTTATAACTCATTTCATCAAAATTATCTCATTTGAGTATTATTCTTGAGAAATGCTTTAGTGATTTAATTTATGCTAACATCAATATCCAAGGTGAGTACCTTGAGAAATATTTTCTTGGGCTGTAGAAAAATTAGTAGAATGAAAGTTAGAGTTTCCTGAATTAATTGTAATTTTGTTAAACTAATATTGGGCAAGATAGTGGGCCCAATATTAGTGTAATTTTGTTACACATGCCCACCATCAAACCCAATATTAGGCCCAATACCCAACCCATTCAATGGGGGGTTAAAAGGGAAGAGAAGAGGAGAGAGAAAAGGAGAGATGGGGGCAGACCGTGGCGACTAGGGCACGACGATGGCTGGCCTCTCCACGTGACAGGTAGAGATGGTGACGGTGAAGCGGTGGCACAGTGGTGTGGAGACGGCTAGGGCACAACAACAGTTAGCCTCTCCATGTGATAGGTAGAGACAGTGATGGTGAAGCAGTGGCACAGCAGTGTTGAGATGGTGATAGAAGCTATGGCGAACATAGCTTGTTCCCCACAAAATGGCTGAGGTGGCAATGGCGACGATGGTTGCTGCGAGCTTCCCTCATGCATGATAGGCATAGGTGGAGCCGAGCACAGCGGCGGCAGCAACATTCACAGTGATTTTGACCCTCTTTCTTCCCCTTCTCAAACCCCTTTTGTGTGACAGATGAAGAGGAGTGAGAATGCCATAGTTTAGGAATTTTTAACATTTTCGTTTACTTTTTTTTCTGCAATTTACTTGTTCATTCTTTCTCAAATATTTGGGTTATTTACATTTCTTAATTTTAGTTATTTGTAGCTTTCTTTGTCGCTTCATTTTATTGTTCTTCTTCATATTTCTGAGTGACACAAGGATTTGAGGAAGAATTCTTAAAATTTGATTATTTTATTGATTTCCTCACCACTCATTCTTTTGCTAATCCATGAGTGACACAAGGATCAATAGAGGATGATCATTTTCTAGGTTTTAATTTATTTTTCTGTATATCTTTGAGTTCTTCTATGCTAGGTGGGTGACACACTTGATATAGTTGAACTCAATTAATTTGTTTTTATTTAAAAGCCAATCACTCTATTTATTCACATAGCTTCTTTTATTCCATTTGATTAAAAAAATAAGTATTTGAGAATACGACAACTTGATATCATAATTTGACAATTATCTTTGAGGATCGACCTAAACCACTAGAATTTCAAGTTAATTTTGATGTTTTGAGTTCTGATAAAAATTTAAATTTGATGTATTTTATTTCAATGACTAGAGTGCGATCAAATTTTGGCACCGTTGCTGGGGATGATTTGCTCAAATTAATATCTGATTAATGTTCTCAATTACTTAATAGGTTGCTGAATTTTGATTTCATTTTTTGATTGCAGAAAAAAAAAAGGAATAGAGAAATATCAAAGGTGGGAAGATCAATGCAAGCCAAAGAGAATCAATAATTGTCCTGAATTCAGTATCAAGTTTGCAAGTTGTTTTTTGAGTAAAGTTTGTTTACTTCACACTTTGATAAGTGCTCATTAAAAATATTGTTTGCATTTCTTAATATAGTTTTATTTTATCTTTTATTTGTATTCAAATTTTATTTTATTTTATTTTGAGTTCAGGCTTTAAAATTTTTTTTTTCTAGCTGAAATACATTCTTAGAATATTCCTACAGCTAGAACCTTCAAAGATTCATTGCCAATTCTATTTTTATGCTCATTCATTGATAAAGATAAATATTGAACTTATGGATGATTATTCAAGGCATAGTTATAGTTATTGCATGCCGAATCGATTTCAAACTTTATCATATGATCATAACCCATATACTTCAATGTTTGATTCTAGATTACAAGATCAATATAGTCAAATGGAGAACAATTTTGAAGATTTTAATACTCATGGAGACATAAATCATATGAGATATATGCTGAGAACTTATGGAGAAAAGCTAGACCATATAATTGAAGATTTATAACAAGCTAAAAAATCCTTTGGGCATAATTCAGTGGTTGACTCTTCTCCCTTATTTAGTAATATTCCTTATTCTAATACTCCTAGTAATTTTTCTGAATGTCATGATTCTTTCTTTCCTCCACCTTTATTCGGCCATGACACAAGCTTTACAAACACACAGCCTTCTTATCCTAGAGATGTTAATTTTCCAAATGACATTCATCAAGATTGGATAGGTTCATATGATTTTAATCATATCAATCATGCAGCCCCTCCAGTACCTTATGAACCTACATTTTCATTACCATCTTGTCATCAAAATCATTTTGAATATCATAATTTCTCATCTACTGCCCACTTTGATCCACATAATTTTGTAGAATTGCCCATGCAGCAAGGTGTTGAATTGACCAAATCTTCTTTGTCAATAGGAGAATAAATAAATAAGTTGCAAGAACAAATAGATCAAATAAAACAAAATGATGAGCAACTTAGTGGTTGGCATAACAGTCAAGATTCTTCTTCTCTTATGTTGGATAATTTTAATTTTCAAAATCAGTTCTCATATCCTCAATGTGGTTTTACTAATGTGCACTCTTACCCTTCAGACCTTCCAGCCCCTGAATATCAACATACTACAGAAAGCATTGAGGAATTCCATTAGCCACTAGTGAGAAATGAGGAGATTAAGGATAGAAAAATGGTAGAAAAAAAATGGAGTGAAATCATTTATTGTCCACTATTGATGAATGAATATATTGAGGATGATGAGGAGGATGAATTTTTATCTGAAGAAACAAAATCAGAAATTATTCAAATTCTAGTAAAAGCTAGTGAGGGCAGAAATGAAGCAAAGGATATTTTAGGTGAGGAAAAATTAGATGATTGGAGGTATGTTCAAGAAGAAATTAAAAAATCCAATCTGTACTTTGCAGCAATGGACTTTGATAGTGATGATGATGATGCATGTCAAATTCAAAAATCAGAAAATGATAGTTCTAGTGAGGATAAAAAAAATTGAGGAATGGAGAATCAAAGATCTAGAAAGAAGGCATACATTAGTAGTAGGGAAAGACAAGAAGGATGAATATGAACCAAGAGATAAGTTGGGGGGTATAAATTTAGTTCTTAACCAACCTCAATGGAAAAATAAAGATATTAAGAATATTCTAGAACCTATTGGAGAGGACATAAATAAAGATTTAGAAGGAAAGATTTCTACCTCCCAAAACCTCTCTTCACCTCTCATGCTTGAACTTACAATAGAATCTCCTCAGCCAAGGCATGTGATGCTAATAGTGTCTTCATGTTCAAGGCCTACGAATTTTAATAGTTTGTTTTATCTTTCACCTTCTAACATGATTCAAGACTGTCTATATTTATTTATATATTGCTGCACATTCAATTCAATTTCTATCACTTTGACTATAGATCACCAACTTTTGAGCATGCTAAAGATTCCAAAATTTCTTGGTGATCACAACACATATTTGATATCATCACATGAAACTTGTAAGAAGAACGAAATTGAAGTACATGGAGATAAAAAGGGTATATGGACAGAAAATTCAGAGGTCATGAAACATTTGAACATTAGAGCAAGCGGAGGAATTAGTAGAGTTATCCTATGTCTATTAGGGATAAGTTGGAAAAAAGAAAAATTAGGAAAGCAAGGGGTTAAAATTGTGTTTTGGAATTACAAAGTCTATTGCTTATTAGTTAATGAGAACCTTACAAAACAAGAGAAAAATGGGGAACAATTGTTTTCAAAATGGAAGTACTATTTTTGGGAAAATTTTGTTACCTTATATCTTGGTGTAATTGAAAGTATCTCAAGTTATATTTTTGAAGTGAATAGAATCTGTTATCTTGATAAAATATTTGAAGGAAAAGTTTTGCAAGTTATATTCCCTTACTTGAAGAACATTTATCTATCTCACAAAACTTGGCATAAATTCAATACTAAGATAAATTCTTCAATAAATGAATGTATGCTTCATGATTTATCTGTTTTGATGAAAATTCTGGATTATTTGAAAACAATTATTATGAAACCTTCCTTGAGATACAAATATATTTTCATCACCATAGATCATCTCTTAGTTTCATCTAAGTTATGTCTAGCTGAAGAAAGAAAAAATTAGCAATATGTTTATTTTCAATATGTTTATTTGAAGAAAATGGAGATTTCAAAGCTTCTGGATTTTGAATATTATTCGGATTCTTCCATGAAAAATTTGGTTGATTCCTCCAATTAGGGTTGTGTTCATTGGAAGGAGCACCAAATCTAGGATATCCATATGTAGCTTGAACTTCTTCTATATTTGATGGTTGAGTTTGTTCAACATGAGGACAATGATCTTCATGATGCATCCTATCACCATATAGGGAACAACCAGAATATGACATATTAGAAAAATTAGAATTTTTATTCGTCATAAACACATCAAATTTTTCACACAATGATTTCATATCATTCATTTGCTATTTAATTTCTTTTAAATCAGATCTTAATTCCCTATCTTTAAAGTTTCTCATTTCATACATTCCTCCCCTCTTAGATGAAGTTTTATCATAATTAGATGCAAAAGCTTGATTCATTGAATTTTCACTCAAATTTTCTAAAACTATATATGCATCATCCTCACTTCTATTCAAAAATAATCCACCACATGCTCCATCTACCATTTGCTTAAAAGGAGGAAGTAATCCATCATAAAACATTTCAACTATTTGACTTTTAGGAATACCATGGTGAGGACATTTTCTCATCAAATCTTTCATTCTACCCCATGCTTCATGAAATGTTTCTCCTGAATTTTGTGAAAAATCTAGAATAGCTTTCCTCATAGTTTTGGTTTTTCCTCTAGAGTAAAATCTATTCAAAAAATCTTGCAATAATGTAGCCCATGTCCTATTATTTCCATCTAGGGTAGAAAACCAATAACTAGCTTCATCCTTTAAAGAAAATGGAAATAAAGTCAATCTTATAGAATCATCAACATCTTTAATAGTAGCACAAATTCTCTGAAATTCTCTAAGGTGAGCATAAGGATCTTCATGTTGACGCCCATAAAAAGTAGGTAACATTTGAAAAACACTAGGTTTAATCTCTTTAGCACAAACAGGATTTTGTAGTAAGTCTTCACATGCATAGGGAGTAAAATTATCCTTCAATAACCTAGGTTGATTGAGATTTTGGGAATCTACATTTTGAGGATTCATTTTCTTAAATTTTCTTGAAGAAACCCTTTTTCCTCTAAATTCAGAAAATTCTAAATTTGGGTTCAAAGATCTTCTACCTAACATGCACAGAACAAAATATGATAATGATAAAGCAGAAAGATAAATAAGAATAGAACATATAAAGAAAAATTATGAAATCTTTTTATTGTTTTTATTTTTATTTTTTTAATCTCTTATTCAATGAAAAGGTTTTTTTTTTACTCAAATGAATCATAAATAAGAAATAAAACTAAAAATCTTCCCCGGCAACGGTGCCAAAATTTGTCTGACTATTTTCTGTCGTTGCTAAGAAAATTCAGCAAATTTAAAATTTATAAATTCTGGAAAATAAGGCAATTATTAATAAAGAAATATTTTTAGTGGATTTTCCAGGTCGATCACAGGGAAGATGAAGTACTATTAATTATTTATGATTTTTATTTGATATATTATATTTTTTTAATTATTTTCTGGCGAAATTATAACGAAATAAGCTAAAATTGCGAATTTGGGGGTTATTAACGTCAGCTGACGTCAGCCTGCGAAGAACAGCCTCAAATTCGCGGTTGACGGAAATACGTCGACACGTAAATGGATCAAACCAAAGCCACAATGATGGAAATAAGAAATTAATAGAAAAGGGCATTTGTTCGACACATGATTAAGGATCGAAAGATGTATTATTGGAATCTAAAAATAGTAAAAATGAACAAAAATTAAAGTTTACGGAAGAACTGGGCGGCGCAGTCGTCGATCGGATTTCCACCCAAATACGATCGATTTGTGTAGGCTAGGTGCACCGATTGGTTTCCTACACCTTCTCCAATCGATGGTTGACAATCCCAACAACTGTGACTTGCTGAAATCGAGCAGCGAAGGTGATTCGACTCCGAGCATGCCGCGGAGTCTGGAGAAGGATCCTCGGAAGAAATTCTTCACCATTTGTATCGGGTGAAGAATGGGAAAGATTTCTAGAAGAAATTCAGCCTCTGTAGCAGCTGAATGAGGGGGAAATTTGGACGAAATCCATCTTTTGTATCGGATGGACGGATTAGGCAAAATCCGGCGTCTGTAGCGGCCGGACGAGAGGGGTTTTGATCCGAGAGGGGGATAGAATAATCTAGGATGCCTTCTTCCTCTCCAGAAATACCTTTTCAATCTTCCTTTGTGCATATTTTGCCGATTTGTTACAAGTAATTGTCGCATTTGTTGCCGCAATCCGTGCATCCGCCGTTAACACAAAAACCCTGAAAAGATTTGATTTTTCATTAGTTTTAAAAGATTATAAACTATAAAAATGACATGCATTGAATTATAACATAATTTCCAATTGATTTTTGTCAATTTACTTGGCGAATTTCTCTCTAGAGAATCAATTGATCATCCGGCGTGATTTTTGCCGATTTTTCAGGATTTTCACTGATTTTCTGAATTTAATGATTTTTCTCAAATTTCCTTAATATTTCTATAAAATCAGAATAACGTAGAAATATTCTCAAAAATAATATAAAACATAAAAACATGTGAGAAATATTTTCATCATATTACATGACTGATTTCTTAATGTAATTCTTAGAAATTAACATTAAAATCATATAAATCATTTTAAATCTAACTTTTCCAATTTAAAGTATTCTGCAAACAATTTAATTAAAATTAAAGCATAAATCACAGAAACACTAAGGAGATTATCATGTAAATATTGAGAGTTATCAGTAGAGTTATCCTATGTCTATTAGGGATAAGTTGGAAAAAAGAAAAATTAGGAAAGCAAGGGGTTAAAATTGTGTTTTGGAATTACAAAGTCTATTGCTTATTAGTTAATGAGAACCTTACAAAACAAGAGAAAAATGGGGAACAATTGTTTTCAAAATGGAAGTACTATTTTTGGGAAAATTTTGTTACCTTATATCTTGGTGTAATTGAAAGTATCTCAAGTTATATTTTTGAAGTGAATAGAATCTGTTATCTTGATAAAATATTTGAAGGAAAAGTTTTGCAAGTTATATTCCCTTACTTGAAGAACATTTATCTATCTCACAAAACTTGGCATAAATTCAATACTAAGATAAATTCTTCAATAAATGAATGTATGCTTCATGATTTATCTGTTTTGATGAAAATTCTGGATTGTTTGAAAACAATTATTATGAAACCTTCCTTGAGATACAAATATATTTTCATCACCATAGATCATCTCTTAGTTTCATCTAAGTTATGTCTAGCTGAAGACAGAAAAAATTAGCACTAGTTGGGAGGCAGCCCAACACATTTTAGATGTTTTTATTTTCTGTTTTTGCATTATTCTATTTTATGTTTGCTTTAGTTTATTTAGGCAAGGAAACAACGAAATTTATGGAGGAAATTCCAAACTAATGAAGATGACACAATGCCGCAGGGAAAGGTAGCTCAAATATTCAGGTTCTGTACACTCACCCTTTTAGCTTTTGATATTTGATTTCAAAATTATTACATGGACTAGCATTGAGGACAATTCTAGATTAAGTTGGGGGGTAAGGTATAAGTGAACAAGATTTTTGACTTAAAATTTTCAAATGCTCCTATATTACTTGCTGGATTTTCTTTTACGATCAGAAGATGATGTTCTAATGCAACAATTCTAATCATTTTCAGACTTTGTGTTATATTTGAGAGCTAAAATTCAATGTATTCATTTGATTTCATGGCATGTTAAGATGACTATGGATAGGTCTTAAGAGTTGATGCATTTGATTACATTGCCAGATTACTCTTCATGTGCATGCAAGTTTCCATTGACAAAATTGATGAGATTTACATATATGATCTGGTATGCAATACTTAATCGATATTGAAAACCTTATTGAATACTCAAGTTTGGGCAAGATTATTTATGATTCAATTGGAACACTCAATAGGAAAAGTTAACAAACCTCAAATATTCAAAAAAAAATCAAGTATGGGAAAGAGCTACCCATCTAGGAAAGAAGAGACAGTGTGAAGCCCCAAAGCAAGAAAAAAAAAGTAAATCTTATATGGGAAAAAGGTATCTGTCCTTTTTATAAGGTATATGATGTGACTTAATCGTTGTATAATAAATCACGCAAATTTAAAATTTATAAAATCAGAAAAGACCAATTCTTAGAATTTTAAATGTTGATCAGAGTGAAAAAATCAATTATAAATCGATAAAAGATTCTAAAAATAGTGAGAAATTTCCAAGTTGATCATAGGGATATAATATAATATCAGATAATATTTTAGAATTTTTCTCAAAGAATACAATTTTTTTATGATTTTTTTAACTAAATAATAAATATAATCTATTTAATAAATGTGAAAAGGAAATAAGGCTATGACGTCTGGTGATGTCAACACCTGAAAAATATGAATCAAGTAGAAACAGAGTTTCGACCTACGATTTTTTCATAAGTAGTTATCGTCAAATTAATTGATCAAATTTAGTTCTATAAAAGCCCAAATAATCGTAACTCAAGGAAGAAATATATTGAAGGTTGAAATCGTGCCAAAGATTACTAATTTAAATAAAAGTAAAGTTTAAAATAGGAAAAATAGAGTTCCGGCCTTGCGGCGGCAATCGCCGGAATTCTACGTATTCGGAAAGGAAATCGCGTAATGTCCACGATCTCGAAGGCTTTCTTTGGACAAAGACGATGCGGGTGATCTCTAGAACTTCTTTCGAAGCCCATAAATCAGTGGAATAGGTCACCAAATCATTTCTGGCGGATGTCACCCAGCATAACGGAAATACGGCGACTTGTGACCCTCCGACAACTGTCACTCAACGGAGGTGTGCTGGATGAAGGTGGGGTGCATCTCAGGGGCTTCGTCCTTAAGTCAGCACAACAAGAGGAGGCCCGTTATCGCATCTGGTACGCTCTTAGGAGGTGGCGATTAGCCTCTTGGCGGATCATCCTCTTCTCGGTGACGGCTTGTTCGTCGATCAAGCGGAGATAATTTTTTTGTTGAATTCATGATGTTTTGTCTAGAATCTTACACCAATTTCGGCCACGATGTTCTATGAATCACGTTGACTAAGTTTTTGCTGAATTTTTGACAATTTTTTAGCTTAATTGCTCGCCAAAAATCACGATTTCTTTATCAGTTGTCTACTTGCAAGAGAGAGAAAGAGGGAGAGATAAGTACTAAAATGCCCTTAATGTATGACATCATAAGGATCATTTTATAACAATCATTGAGGGACATTATTGGCATTTATAAAATATGTGGGAAAAGTAAAGCGCCAATTTTAGTCCCACATCAGTTTTTTGGGTGATTTTCATGTGAATATTAGATGGCCGCTTCTTTAGCCATCAATAGGTACAAATCACTCACATGTGTACAACCACTCCTTGCCCCATGCTCGGCTAGCCACCAGTGACATGGAAGGGGAGTGACGCACACGTTAGCCGCTTGAGCGCCTAGCTCGCAGTCTCCCACCCGATTGGGCCTCCGACCCGCTAGCAGGCTTGGTTGGCCGGCAAATTTTTTACTTTTTCCTTAAATCTTTTTTTTCCTTTCTCTCAACAAAATAAGATTATAAAATCATGTAATTAAGCAAAAATTCATATTAATCAACTAGAAACCATTTTTCATGATTTAGCATAAAAATAAGTCTATTTATCATGAGTTAAGACTAAAAACATTATCTTACTAAATTATTAACTCATGATAATGAAGATTTATCAATATATATATCAGAATTAATGGGTTATTATACTTTGAACCTTGTGAGGAAAATTAAAGATTGAAGAATTGAGAACACTATTGAGTATGAGATAAGTAACTTTCAATTATCTATTATGTATTGCTTGCTGGTCATAAGTGTTGATCTTATTTAATGATGAACATGTAGCTTGAAATGTATTGTGAGGAGTATATGCAATGGAAAAACAAATTTCACTCTTTTGACTCATCCTAAAAATTTGATGCATCCCTGAAACACATTATTTTGCTATATGGCTAGTCCTATCTTGATTTTTTCTATACTTATTGCTAAGGGACTAGCAATATTTAAGTTGAGGGGTATGATAATGTGTCATTTATCTATGTTAATCAATGAAAAATGATTAGAAATGTCACATTAATTGATGTTAAATACAATGAGATTATATGAAAAATGATAAAATGTATTTTATAACTCATTTCATCAAAATTATCTCATTTGAGTATTATTCTTGAGAAATGCTTTAGTGATTTAATTTATGCTAACATCAATATCCAAGGTGAGTACCTTGAGAAATATTTTCTTTGGCTGTAGAAAAATTAAAAGAATGAAAGTTAGAGTTTCCTGAATTAATTGTAATTTTGTTAGACTAATATTGGGCAAGATAGTGGGCCCAATATTAGTGTAATTTTGTTACACATGCCCACCATCAAGCCCAATATCAGGCCCAATGCCCAACCCATTCAATGGTGACGCAGCGAAACTGTTGGTGATGACCCTTTGAGTTGAGTGGATGTTGAGCTAGGCAGAAGATGGGTTGAAATCACGACTTGAATCCTCAAGAGTCGAGATTTCTGGTGAAGCCTCCTTGTCTTGAATCCACAAAACAAAGAAGCTATTCCCTTGGTGCTCAAGGGCGGATCCTGAATCCACAGAACCAACGAACTAACTCCCTGAGTCCACAGGGATGCTGGAGTCCACCAGCAAAGGGGAGAAACTCTCAAGAAGAAGAAACTCACGAAATTCTATTCATAAAAAATAAGTTCAATGCCCTTGGGCTACATGAGGCATCCTTAAATAGGCTAGAGCCTGTGAAAAGGGTGCCAACTTTGAATTTCAAACGAAATTTGAAAATTAGGAGAGAATTACATTTGAGAAAGTTTCTGGAATAGAAATGGGCTTAAAATAAAACGAAATAGGCTTTTCTAGAAGGTGGTGTAAAGACAGGTGATAGTTATGGAAGGAAAATGAATAGAGGAAAGAAGAGAAATAGAAAGAGGTTTTCAATAGGGTTAAATAAATTTTAGAAGGTGGTGAACATAGAAGGTGGTGTCTAAAATAGAAAGGAAATAAAGAAAGGATGAGACCTAAATATAGAAAGTGTCAAATATAGAAAGTGATCTAAAGATCAAAGGTCTAAAGATAGAAAGTGAACAAAATGTCAGAAGGATCTAAATATAGAAGGGTCTAAAAATAGAAAGTTCTAAAAATAGAAACTTCAAAAAAAATGGAAAATTGATCTTCAGGTCTTCGTGTGTTCTGATCCAATAGATGTTATATTGGCTCACTGCATCAGTCTCCCCTTCTTCAAGAGAACTCGTCTACATGTGATTAGTAGCAAACTTTTTCTAGGTAGCATCGTTGACTCTAAATAGATCTTCACGCCTGATGTTCTTTGGTATTCTTGAGTTGTATTGAAATGGGGCCTCATTAGTCCCCTCTTCTTCAAAATAACTCATCCTCAAGTTGTCGTTACTATAGGACAATATTCCTGAAATTGTGGCACATTGAACTAAGGCTTCTTCAGCTTCCTTGATACATTTTCCTGTAATTTTTGTCCGCTTGGATCAAAAATCTTCATGTCTTCATTTGATATGATTTCTTGGTCTACATCAGTCTCTCTAACTTGAATGGAACTGATCCACAAGTTTATTTGTTTTGACTTATACATGTAGCCAAAGTTGAACCAATGAACTTTTAAACATATAGAGGCTGGTGTCAGATATTCGTAATTTTGTCTAACAACTGTTAATCTCTGGTCGTCAAAAATAAGGAAAACATTTATCTAAAATTTACTTGGCTGTTGATACTATTTTCCTTTGACACTTGCATGGATTGAACTTCTATCTCCATGAATGGCCTCATTCTTACTATTTCCTTGAGATAAATCTCTTTGATGTAGTTGTTCATCCGGCTTACTATCTAAACACTGTATATTTGAGTTTATCCAAATGTCTAGAAAGTCAATATGATCAAGTGTCGACTGATAAGAAAATATTGGTCCTGGATGAATGACAACATCCACAGTAATATCTTTCTTTACATCTATTGCAACTTGATTTTCTGTACTTTTCTTAGAATCTGAAAAACTTTTGAGAGAACGGAATACTAATTTCTGTCCGCCTTGGTAAACTACATATTGATTCTTCATGTAGTTATATGTTGCATTTAAATCAGATTGCCAAGGTCCTCCTAGCAGCATATGACAGAAATCAATGTCAATTATATCACATTCAATTTCATCATAATACTTGTCCTTGCATGAAACTTTCACTAAACATCTTTCTGTAATATCTACTTCACAATCTTTCTTGATCCAATCACATTTATATGGATCAGGATGTTCCACTCTTTTCAACCCTAATTTTTGAACCATGTCTGTTGAAACATAATTGGCACCAATAGTGTTGTTAATGATCACTTTAACAACTTTCTTGCAAACAGTAAATCTTGTTCTAAAAATTTTGTGATGTTGAATATGATCATCTTCTACACTCATCTTTCAAACATGGATTAATAAGACCTGATTTGAATTATCCCAAAAACTGATACTGAAGGAAAAGAAATCCTTGATGCACAACTCAAAGATATGCTGAAAATTTGAGTACAAGCACTAAATTTCGAAACACCAAAGAGAGTATCTCGATGCCAATGAATCTGAGATATAAATTTGGACAGTTGACCTTGCTCTGATACCACTTGACGCAACGAAATTGTTGGTGATGACCCTTTGAGTTGAGTGGATGTTGAGCTAGGCGTAAGATGGGTTGAAATCACGACTTAATCCTCAAAAGTTGAGATTTCTGGTGAAGCCTCCTTGTCTTGAATCCACAAAACGAAGAAGCTATTCCCTTGGTGCTCAAGGGCGGATCCTGAATCCACAGAACCAACGAACTAACTCCCTGAGTCCACAGGGATGCTGGAGTCCACCAGCAAAGGGGAGAAACTCTCAAGAAGAAGAAACTCACGAAATTCTATTCATAAAAATAAGTTCAATGCCCTTGGGCTACATGAGGCGTCCTTAAATAGGCTAGAGCCTATGAAAAGGGTGCCAACTTTGAATTTCAAATGAAATTTGAAAATTAGGAGAGAATTACATTTGAGAAAGTTTCTGGAATAGAAATGGGCTTAAAATAAAACGAAATAGGCTTTTCTAGAAGGTGGTGTAAAGACAGGTGATAGTTATGGAAGGAAAATGAATAGAGGAAAGAAGAGAAATAGAAAGAGGTTTTCAATAGGGTTAAATAAATTTTAGAAGGTGGTGAACATAGAAGGTGGTGTCTAAAATAGAAAGGAAATAAAGAAAGGATGAGACCTAAATATAGAAAGTGTCAAATATAGAAAGTGATCTAAAGATGGAAGGTTTAAAAATAGAAAGTGAACGAAATGTCAGAAGGATCTAAATATAGAAGGGTCTAAAAATAGAAAGTTCTAAAAATAAAACTTCAAAAAAAATGGAAAATTGATCTTCAGGTCTTCGTGTGTTCTGGTCCAATAGATGTTATATTGGCTCACTGCATCAAATGGGGGGTTAAAAGGGAAGAGAAGAGGAGAGAGAAAAGGAGAGATGGGGGCAGATCGTGACGACTAGGGCACGGTGACGGCTGGCCTCTCCGCGTGACAGGCAGAGATGGTGATGGCGAAGTGGTGGCACTACGGTGTGGAGACGACTAGGGCACAATAGTTAGCCTCTCTGTGAGAAGGTAGAGATAGTGATGGTGAAACAGTGGCATGGCAGTGTGGAGATAGTGATGGAAGCTACGGCAAACAGAGCTTGTTCCCCACAAAATGACTGAGGTGGCAATGGTGATGATGGTTGCTGCGAGCTTCCCTCATGTGTGATAGGCATAGGTGGAGTCAAGCACAGCAGCGGCAGCAGCATTCACAGTGATTTTGACCCCCTTTCTTCCCCTTCTCAAACCCCTTTTGTGTGATAGATGAAGATGAGCGAGAATGCCATAGTTTAGGAATTTTTAGCATTTTCAGTTACTTTTTTTCTGTGATTTACTTGTTCGTTCTTTCTCAAATATTTAGGTTATTTACATTTCTTAATTTTAGTTATTTACAGCTTTCTTTGTCACTTTATTTTATTGTTCTTCTTCAGATTTCTGAGTGACACAGGGATTTGAAGAAGAATTCTTAAAATTTGATTGTTTTATTGATTTCCTCACCACTCATTCTTCTTCTAATCCATGAGGGACACATGGATCAGTAGAGGATGATCATTTTCTAGGTTTTAATTTATTTTTCTGTATATCTTTGAGTTCTTCTATGATAAGTGGGTGACACACTTGATATAGTTGAACTCAATTAATTTCTTTTTATTTAAAAGTCAATCACTCTATTTATTCACATAGCTCTTTTTATTCCATTTGATTAAAAAAATAGGTATTTGAGAATATGAGTTGATATCATAATTTGACAATCATATTTGAGGATTGACCTGAACCACTAGAATTTCAAGTTAATTTCTATGTTTTGAGTTTGATAAAAATTTAAATTTGACGTATTTTATTTCAACGATTAGAGTGCGATCAAGCTGCTAGTTGTGAGAGTCTCTCATTAAGGGCGAATCACTGGATGAAGCACAAACTACACGCCTCTAATTGTGAGGTATGGAGCTCGAGACAATTCAAACTATGTTAGGACAACGAATGCCTGAAGTTCTCTTAAGATGAGCTATCTCTAGTCATTTGATACTTCGTAGATATATGACGGTGCCCTCCATTCTCTCTCACTCTCATGAGCTTAACCCTTACTTTGGCTGTTGTGATGCTCCAATCCACCGCGATTACCCTTAGATCTTCACGTAATCATCTCCTCTATCAGATCTTCCTTTTTTGCCTTCTCATGTGCCTTTGGGTAAGTAAACATCTTGGCCCTTGGACCAGTGCTTCCCTTCTCTTGGGTGGATGGTGGATCTTCCTCCTCATCCTTAAGTGATTATGGGCCTTACACCCATAACTCTTCATTTGGGCCCATCTTGGTTGCTTCCCTTTGCACACTTATGAGAGTTATGCTCATAATTCTTCATCCAAGGCTCAAGTGCAAGCTAATGCTTAAAAGATGAAGCTCACATGATTAGAAGACAAAGAATTACATCATGTTCTCACATGATGTGCATGAAATATCTCAAAAAATGTATATTTCAATGAGGGACGCATGAAGTACATAACATGTGTATAAACACTGATGCATGGTCTAAACATAAGAATTCATAGTAAGTTAGTAGACATACATCTTTAAATTATGAGCTTTTGATGTTACATACCTCATATATAATGCATTCTTGATGCATTATTAGTCGACATCAAGCCATGCATTCTAAGTGTTATAAGTATGATTTTTAATTGAGTTTTGATTATTGCCTTTTTTAATTTGTGAAATAAATTTATTTTCTTAGCTTTAATCATTTTTTTTATTTTTCTTTTCTATTTTCATCATTCTAAAACATATTTCATTTATTGTTCTAATTTCTTTAAGTTTTAAATTTGTATCTATATTTATTTACATTTTTTTTCTTTCATTTTTTGAAATATTGATGTGACTTAATCGTTGTATAATAAATCATACAAATTTTAAATTTATAAAACTAGAAAAGACCAATTTTTGGAATTATATATATATTAGAAATAATAAATAAATTATAAATAGATAAAAGATTTCAAAAATAGTGGAAAATTTCCAAGTCGATCATAAGGATGTATTATAATATCAAGTAATATTTTAAAATTTTCCTAAAAGAATAAGATTTTTTATAATTTTTTAAAACTAAAAGATGAATATAATATATTTAAAAATTCATGTAAAAAGGAAATAAGGCTATGACAGGGGATGATGTCAGCACTTGAAAAGCACAAATCAAGTAGAAATAGAGTTCCACCTTATGATCCTTTCGTAAATGATTATTGTCGAATTAATGGGTCAAATTAAGTTCTGTAAAAGCTCGGAGAAAGATATTGAAACTTAAAATCGTGCCAAATGTTATTAATTTAAATGAAAATGATGTTTAAAGTAGGAAAAATAGAGTTCCGGCTTCACGAAAGTGATCGTCGGATTTTTGGTGTTTGGGAAGGAACTCATGCAATATCCACGACCTTGAAGGCTCTCATTGAACAAAGAGGATGTGGGCAATCTCTAGATGTTCTTGTGAAGTCTAGAAATCAGTAAAATGTGTTGTTAAATCATCTCGACAGCTGTCACTTGATAAAGTGAAAAAATAGTAACTTGTAGCCCTTCGGTGGCTATCACCCAATGGAGGTAAGTTGGATGGAGGTGGGGCGCATCTCAGGAGTTTTGTACTCAAGTCAATGCAGCAAGAGGAGGCCCTTTATCGCATTTGGTATGCTCTCAGAAGGTGGTGACTCATTTTCTAACGGATCGTCCTCTTCCCGACAACGGATTGTTTGTTGATCAATCGGAGATGATTTACTCATTGAGTTCCTAATATTTTGTCCATAATTATTCACCAATTTTGGCCATGATGTTCTGCGAATCATGTTTACTAAGTTTTGCCAAGATTTTGATGATTTTAGGAGCTTAATCACTTGTCAAAAATCACAATCTCTTTGCTATTTGCCCTCATGTAAGAGAGAAAAATAAAATAAGTGTGATATGCCCTTATAATGTGATGTCACAAGGATATTTTCATCATGGTAATGAAAGGGTATTTTGGACATTTGTAATCTTGCAGGGAAAAGTTGTGAGTGGCGGGTTTAGTCCCACATCATTTTTTTGACTGATTTTGAGGTGAATAAAATATCTGTGTGGCTCAACCAACATGTTCCTCTCTTGCGTGTGTATGAACACTCCTTGTCTCATGCCCAGCTAGCCACTGGTGACATGGAAAGGGAGTGATGCACACTACAACCACTTGAGCATTGAGCTCGTAGACTGTCCTTAGTTGCTTGAGCCTCGAGCTTGCAGTCCTCAGTTACACTACGACTTCGCTTGACTGGGCCTCCGACTTGCTTGCGGGCATAGTTGGTTGACGATTTTTTTATATTTTATATTTTACTCTTTTTTCATTTATCTACAAAAATAAGATTATAAAATCATATAATTAATAAAAAATTAATATTATCCTACTATAAACCACTTTTCACAATTTAGCACAAATATAAGTCTATTTATCATGAGTTAAGGCTAAAACTATCATATCACTAAATTATTAACTAATGATAATGAAGACTTATCAAATATCAATTTAAATCTTCAAATCAACTTCATAATCCATTAAATTAGAGGATAAGAAGATTTCTAAAAGCTTCCTATGAGGAGATGACCTAGGTCACCACTATATCCATTTAATATTATTTTTAGTGAATATAGTTCTATAAATTATTAAAAATAAATGATGATTCTAATAGTGACTTAGGGTCACATTAATTACATTTATATGAAAATAGAGATTTTCTTAGTTTTAATAGTCATTTGAAAATTAAAGAATCCCTACATTGACTTTATAAAGTTGAAATATTTTTTGAATACATGAACATTCTTGATGATAAACAAGTGGAGCTTGTTGCATACAAATTAAAGGAGGGGTGCATTTGCATGGTGATATTAGATTTATACTATTTTTGCAAGAGTAGGAAAAAGATACAATGCAAAATTGAGATAAAATGAAAAAATTGATGAAGTCAAGATTTCTTCCACTTGATTATGAGCAGATCTTTTATCAATAGTATGAAATCTGTCGATAGGGAAATGATTCTATAACTGAGTATGCAAAAGAATGTTATAGTTATCATTTATAGTTGATTTAATCAAATCTAAATCTTATATGTTATCCAGAATTAGAAGTGGCCTTAGGACATTGAAGTAAAAGTTGCATTATAATCATTTTTTAAGTTGAATGAAATTGTTATGACCTTAGAATGTGCAAAAGCTTTATTAGAGAAAAGAAGAGCAAGGAATTGACCATCTAATGGTGTGCCAAATTTTCAATTTGATACGTCTAGATAAGCGCTGATTTCTTCTTTCACTTCTAATAGAGGGGTCACAACCTTAGCTGCACAAAAACTAAGTGGATCTGCCCCTTGTGGTCGAAGCAATTATCAAAGAAATCCATGTCCCCAACTCTATTCCAAAATGTTATAGGTGTAACAAGAAAGGTCACAAGTCTGCTTGTCCAAAACAATGTGCTATGAATTTTATAGGGGTAATAGATGAAGATGACAGTGAAAATGAAGACAATAGAGAAAATTCAAGAGAATATAATTGGTGCAGGAGAAGATAAAGATTTTGGCCATTCTCTAGTTGTGCACATGTTGATATATACACCAAAGAAAGAGGAACTTACAGAATGCCATAATATGTTCAGAACAATGTGCACCATTACTGGGAAGCTATATGATGTCAATATTTATTGTGGAAGTGGTGAAAATATTGTTTCATCAATAGTGGTGCAAAAGCTAGAACTGAAGACTGAACATCATCCACGTCTATACAAAATTAGGTGGATAAAGAAGGATTCAGAAATTAAGGTCATTGAAATTTATTTAATCAAGTTTTCAATGGAAAATACTTATTTTGATGAAACTTATTGTGATGTAGTTGATATTGATGCATGTCATATGATTTTGGACCAACCATAGCAATATGATGTAGATGCAACTCATTTGGGCAAGGATAATTATTTTTCTTTCTACAAAAAAGGTGAAAATTTGTTTTAACCCCAATTCAAGATATTGATTTTTCAGTGAAAGATAAGAAGAAGAAAATTATGATGATTGGTAAAAAGGAAATATTTAGTAATATCACAAAGAATATTGAGATTTTCTACTACGTCAACACAAAAGGTCTTAAATGAATTTTTTTGTTATGGAAGAGACATCTAACTATCTTCCCCCACTCAAAGATATACAACAACGCATTGACTTCATAATAGGAGCAATTTTACCTAATTTACCTCATTAGGGAATAAGCCCTAATGAAAACTAGATCTTATAAGAATAGGCTGATTGTTATAAAAGGGACTTATTCGTGTGAATATGAGTCTTTGCTCTATTGTTGCTCTGTTACTTCTAAATAAAGATGGAACATGACGTATGTGATTTATTAACAAAATTACAGTGAAGCATAGGTTTCTTATTGTGAGATTAGATGATATGCTTGATATGTTATGTGCCTCTAAAATGTTTTCAAAGATTGATCTTAAGAGTAGTCATCATCAAATCCAGATTTGTTTCGGGGATGAATGAAAGACTACTTTCAAGACAAAAGTAAGATTGTATGAATGATAACATGTTATTCATTACATAAATACTATGTATTTCACATGTATATCCTTATTAAAAGGAGCATCTATGCATGTTATCATAGCTTAAAGGAGCAATTCCATTTTTTAGAATGATTGTATAATTCTTCCAAGCCTTTTGGCCTTTTTTGCAGAATTTTCTGACAAGGCTCCTATGGTTTTTAATGGTTTTATTGTGATGTGGATTGCCTCCACAGATGTTTTGATCTTGCTGGCAGCAATAGGTGGCTGGCCCAATTATTATGAAGAGGCACATGCTATCATGCTATTTTAGTATGTAGGGACACATGGCAGAGTATTAATGAAGTAATCCAGCAGAGGATTTACATCACGGCCATTCACCAGAGCTTATGAGGATGCGAAACCCTAATGAAGCTGGCAGTGGCATGGAGAAAAAGAAAGGAAAGAGAACAACAGCACAGATCATCCCAAGATGAGAGTGTGACAGCGGACTGACCAGAAGCATCTAGGACTGAAAATTGGGGGGTAGCGTCATCAATTCTCCCTTGACCATCCACATTAGAGTGTATATGGGGGGAAGGCTGAAAACTTTTGGGGGATCTTTTGGTCTCGCCCCCAACATTGGTTGGCCAGCAAGAAAGAGGGCACTATATATATATGTATTAGTTCAGAGTTTTCTTTTCTTTCTGATACTCATTCCTTGATTCATCTGCCCTCGGACCCTAGTTAGTATTCCACTTTAACTATCCCAACTCTCTCTCTCTCTCGCTTCCTCTCTCTTCTAAACAAATTGAGTTCAGATTTTTATAATTCCTCCCTATGGTTCAACACCCTTACTCACACTATATACAATATTAAGTAATCAAAATAAATTTTAGTATAATTGAATAAGTCAAAAAGGAATTACAACGACATAGTCTAATATTATATTTTTACTTATCAATTGGCACTGTTGCCAGGGAGGTAAGTGTCTATTAATCTGAATTTCAATAGGAAAGAAGAGTCCTTTTATTCATGAATTAGTCTCTTCATTTCATCTAAAGTCTTTCAAATTTCTTTTAGCTAACTTGGAAGTTATTAATGGA
This sequence comes from Spirodela polyrhiza, assembly GCA_024713555.1. NCBI lineage: Eukaryota > Viridiplantae > Streptophyta > Magnoliopsida > Alismatales > Araceae > Spirodela > Spirodela polyrhiza. The sequence goes on from CM046539.1 coordinate 3,875,508, forward strand.
TTGTTTGAGTTGTGGGTGTATGCACAAGAGGAGATTGTTACATCCTCATTTGGTTGACCTTAGATCAGTTAGGAGGAGCCCAATAGTGGAGGCTGTCTTGGAGAGCTCAGAAGGAGACAATCAACCATTCCCAGACGAAATGGAGGACAACCAAAACTAGCAAAGAAACCAAGAAGTAAGAAGAATGAAGTTGAGAGAATATTCAGATCCTTCTTAAAGTCAAACTCACACTAGGATCAGTGCCCCTCTAGGCAAAAATGTGCAGTTCAGAATTGATCCTCACATGCTACAGCTTCTGCCGACCTTTTATGGGAGATTCAATGAAGAACCTTATGAATTTCTAGAGGAGTTTTCAGACATTTGTGTAACTTACAACTATCCAGGAGTCTCATAGGAAGTGCTGAAGATGAGGATCTTTCCCTTTGCACTTAAGGATAGAGCCAATGAGTGGTTCAAATTGGCGGGGAAGGACTTTCAGTCTTGAAATGATATGGAGAAATGTTTCCTCTGAAAATTTTATTCATTTGGGGAGACAAATGTACTGAGGATGACAATTAGAGATTTCACACCAAGGTAATGACTCATTCAGTGAATCATGGGACAGGTTCATGATGCTCACCAGGAAGTGTCTACACTATAATATCTCATCTTGGGAACTTGTTCAAATTTTTTATGGAGGGTTGAATAACAATGAGAGGAACATGGTGAACACATCTAGTGGAGGAATGTTCTTAGAGAATCATGCTGACGAATCTATGCAGCTTATGGAAAAGTTAGTAGACAATTGGGCATATCAACAAAGTTTTTCTAATAATGGTGGAAATGCAGCACCAAGAAGTGGGGGACTCATTGATGTCAAAACAATGGAACCTGAGTTCAGGATGGACAAGGTAGAAAGAGACATTGGGAGAATGGGGAGAGCAATGGAAGAGCTAGCTGAAACTTTTAAATCTTTCATGTAAACTGCTAATACTCCTAACAATTTCTATTTTTCCTGTTCAAGCAATGAACATACAGAGGCCTCTTGTCCGATGATCGAGTAGGTCAATGCATTTGGAAGAATAGATGAAGCCCATACCTCTTGGAACACCAAAGGCAATTACGGTGGCCAAAATTGGAATAAGGGAGGAAGGAACAGTTTCCAACATAAATCTCTTGCTCCTCAACATGCACAAAACTTCCAAAATTACTTGTAGCAATCCAAATCTTTTCCCTTGAATTCTATTTCTCAAGATCACACTAATCTTACATTGATGAAACTGGTTAGGGAATTACAAGAGGACAAGAGGAGCCAGCAGCAAAGCTCGATCAATAGAATGCATTCATAGAAAGTCAGAGTGCTGCACTAGAAGAAATGAAGAAGGAGATAGAGATGCTGAAAAGACAGTAGGAGTCTCAGCCAAATCCTCAAACTGACAAGATGAAAGGTAAAATGGATGGAAATGTTCCCACAGAACACTACTCAGGTCAACTTCCAACTGAACCTATTATTAATCCTAGGAATTTATCTTTTGTAGATGTTAACCACCTTTTTTAGTAGTAGTTGTAATGAGATTGTTTATAGCACTCCTCCTTTCAATAATAATGATCAAGATTATGAATGCATAGATGTAATTTCTAAACTTAGAAGTAGAAAAACTTTACTGGACCCTCATGAGAATAGAATGGAAGAAAGTGGGGAAGAAGAAGTGGAAAAAGGTAAGGAAGAGGTGGACAACCAAATTAGTGAAGGACAGTCAAGAGAAGAAGACCTGAACCCAAAGGATTATAGACCACCCATTCCTTTTCCTAGTGCCTTAAAATAACTTATTAGAAATATTTAAAGAAGCTACAATCACTTATTAGTTGATGCTATTCAAAACATTCCAACTTACTCAAAATTTTTAAAAGAACTTTGTAGACCTTAAAGGAAGCAAAAGAGGGTTCACCTTTTTGAGAATATCAATTCAATTTTACTGAATGAGATTCCAACAAAGAGAAGGGACCTTGGAGCTCCATTGATTAAGTGTGAAATAGGTGGAATGATTTTTAGTAGATCTCTTTTAGATTCTGGAGCTAGTGTAAACATTATGCCTAAGGCTCTATATGATAAATTTCAATTTGGGGATCTAGAGTCAATTTCATTAGAACTACAGCTAGCTGATGGGTCTATTAGACAACCTTATGGAAAGTTAAAGGATGTGATAGTTAAGGTTGAGAATTGTTATTTTCCTATAGATTTCATAGTGGCAGATATGAAAAACACAGGAAAATTAAGTCACACACCTTTCATCTTGGGTAGGCTCTTCTTAGCCACAACAAAGGCTACCATAGATTGGGATAAAGGCATGGTTGAATTGAAAGTAGGTATAGAATTGCCTATAGCTAAATTAATGAAGTACCCTAAAGATTTAAGTGAGAATGTATGCTTTCTAAGCTTAGTGGAAGTGGATGAGTTTGACTTTGATCCATACAATTATGATTTATTTACTCATAATTCTAATCAACTTATGAATCAACAATCCCTTCAGCAATTAAATGCTTTATCTTCCTCAGACGTTGAATTAAAACCGTTGTGTTCTTCTCTTAAATATGCATTTTTAGGACCTGGTAACTCTTATCCTATTATTATTTCATCACTGTTATCTTTTGAATAAGAATGTGCTTTGCTTAAGGTCTTGTCATTACACAAATCAGCAATAGGGTGGACAATTGATGATATCAAAGGGATTAGCCCAACTATTTGCAATCATCGAATCTTTATCGAAGAAAATTCTAAGCCCATGAGGCAACCTCAGAGGCGACTAAACCCCCATATGCTTGAGGTTGTAAAGAAAGAAAATATGAAGTGGCTTAAGGCTGGATTTATTTATGCCATTTTAGACAGCCCTTGGGTGAGTCCCATACATGTAGTGCCCAAGAAATATGGAATAACTGTGCAGGAAAATGAAAATGGTGAGGAGGTACAAACAAGAATAGCTTATAGTTAGAGAGTATGCATTGACTATAGGAAGCTTAATTTGGTTACTAAGAAAGATCATTATCCTTACCATTCATTGATCAAATTGTTGAAAAGCTTGCATGGCAAAATTTTTATTTTTTCCTTGATGGTTATTTATGATATAATCAGATAGAAATTCATGAAAATGATCAAGAAAAAACCACTTTCACTTGCCCATTTAGTACATTTGCTTTTAAAAGAATGCCTTTTGGATTATGCAATGCACCTGCTATATCTCAGCAATGTATGAGTGCTATGTTCTCTGATCTAGTAGGAGATTGTTTAGAAATTTTTATGGATAATTTTTCTGTATTTGGGTCTTGTTTTGACTCATGTTTGGCTAATCTGACCAAGGTTTTACAGAAATGTATGGAGAATCAGCTAGTACTAGAAAAGTCTCACTTCATGTTGGAGGAGGGAATAGTTTTGGGAGACCATATCAGCAAGGATGGGTTAAAGGTGGACAAGGCCAAGATCATAGTGATCAAGAGCCTACCTCAACACACCACCATCAAACAACTTAGAGGATTTTTGGGGCACGATGGCTTCTATAGGAGATTTATTAAGGACTTTGCTACAATCTCCAAACCCTTAACACATTTACTTTCTAAAAACACTGATTTTATTTTAAATGAAGATACTCATAAATCTTTTCTACAGCTCAAGGAAGCTCTTATCCAAGCTCCAATTTTGCAGGCCCCTAATTCAAGTCTCCCTTTTGAACTGATGTGTGATGCTTTAGATTTTACAGTTGGAGTGGTTTTGGGTCAATAGGTCAACAAGAAGCTAGTTGCTGTCTATTACGCTAGCAAAACCTAAGGAGAAGCTCAGGTGAATTATTCCACCATTGAAAATGAATTGTTAGCTATCATTTTTGCTTTGGAAAAATTTTGTTCTTATTTGTTAGGTAGTAGACTAGTCATATTTTCTGACCATTTTGCTTTAAAATTTTTTCTTACAAAAAAGAAACAAAACCATGACTTATGAGGTGGATTTATTAATGCAAGAGTTTGATTTGGAAATCAAGGACATGCCAGGGGTAGATAATGTAATAGCAGATCACCTCTCTAGACAATCTAATGAATTATCTACCCCTATCCTGGATGCATTTCCTGATGAACAAATCCTAGAAATTAAAGTAAAGAACTTACCATGGTATGCACACATAGTAAATTATCTTGTGACAGGCTTATTACCAGATGATTGGAACTACAATGATAGAAAAAAGTTTTACAAAGATATTCCTTTTTACTTTTATGATGAGCCTCAATTATTCCATCGAAGGGTCAACCATATTTTTAGAAGATGTGTACCGGAGGAAGAACAATGGAGTACATTAGACTCCTACCATTCTTCCTTCTGTGGACGACATTATGCACCTAAGATTATTGCTTTTAAAGTCTTGCAATGTGGTTTATTTTGGCCCACATTATTTCGTAATGCTTTTAAGTAATATTCTACTTGTTTAAAATGTCAAGCTGCAGTGAATATTAAGAAAACACATTGCATGCCACTATAGCCTATCATTGAGGTAGAAATTTTTGATCTTTGGGAAATAAATTTCATGGGTCCCTTGCCAAATTCTGATGGGTATGAATATATCCTTATGGCCGTGGATTATATGTCTAGATGGATAGAAGCAATCCCTACTAGATCCAACGATCATAAGGTAGTACTGAAATTCATTCAACAAAATATTTTATGTAGGTTTGGTTGCCCAAGAGCAATTATTAGTGATGGGGGGAGTCATTTTAACAATTATCATTTTCGGTCCTTGTTAAAGAAAAATGGAGTACAACATAGGATCACTACTCCCTATCACCCCCAAGCTAATGGCCAAATAGAGGTGGCTAATAGGGAGATTAAGAAAATAATTTAGAAGATTATTAGGCCTGATGGAAAGGATTGGTCAAGCCAACTATATGATGCTCATAGGCTTATAGGACTGCCTATAAAACACCCCTAGGAATGTCTCCATATAGGCTAGTTTTTGATAAGGCCTATCATCATCTGGTGGAAATTGAACACATCATTTTCAGCTATTAAGAAGCTTAACCTTTCTTTAGATGCAGCTGGGAAGAATTGCCTCTTGTAAATGCATGAACTCCAAGAACTAAGGGATGAGGCTTATGAAAACTCCAACATTTATAAAGCTAAGATGAAGCACTTTCATGATAAGAATTTAAACCATCAGAAATTTCAGAGAAATCAGAAGGTATATGATAAATATTAATTATCATGAGTTTATAATTTAGTGATATGATAGTTTTAGTCTTAACTCATGATAAATAAACTTATTTTTGTGCTAAATTGTGAAACATGATTTCTAGTTGGTTAATATAAATTTTTGATTAATTACATGATTTTATAATCCTATTTTGTTGAGATAAATGGAAAAAGAGTAAAATAAAAAAATTAAATAAAAAAATAAAAAAACTGCCGGCCACTAGGCCAACAAGTGGGTTGGAGGCCTAGTCGGGCGGAGTCGTGGAACAGCTAAGGACTGTGAGCTTGAGGCTCAAGTAGCTAAAGACGCGGACCATGAGCTCAAGGCTCAAGCGATTGATGTGTGCGTCACTCCCCTTTCACGTCACTAGTGGCCAACCGAGCTTGGGGCAAGGAGTGGTCGTACACACATGGATGAGATATACCTGTTGATGGCTAGAAAAGCCACCAGTTTGTATTTGTGTGAAAATTGGTCAGAAAACCGATATGGGACTAAACCGAACACTTTAACTTTCCCTGTAAGATTATAAATGCCAAAAATATCCTTTCATTACTGATAATATATCATTTTTTAGATGTAATGTGAGTTAAAATAAAAAAATATTATATTAATTTCATGAAAATAAATTATAATTATTGAAGAAAATATTTTAAAGCATTTTCATATATTTTTTTTTGAATTTTAGTTAATTTTTATGATTTATTTCATATTAAAATGAATTATTTATTATTTTATGAAATAAATAAATAGATAATATCTATTATCAGGCATAGTTATATAATTTCCGCTTGATCCAACGCCCCTAAACGTGCCACATCACCCTTTTTGGTGGCAAATCGGTGGATGATCAATACTTATATCACGCCAATTTTTGATTTTTTAGGATGTGCTATGTACCCCTAAGAGTAAATCAATCGAAAGGTAGAGAGCACGCCACGTAACTAGCGTACTTAAGTCACGGAGGAATATATCAACAATTATTATCGGATACAAACGAGATTATCGATTATCATTGATGAGGTTTGCTGGTGACATTCATTCCGTCTTCTCCCTCCTCCACATAGTCAGAGCCTCTAGTGACTGGCAAACCCTCCTCCTTACTCCCTCAGCTGTACCTAGAGCCTCCGGTGGTTGGCCAAAAGTCTTCTCCTTTATCCCAGATGGTGGTGACAACGACGTCAAACCCTTCTCTCCACAATCCTTCTGGTGAGCAGCATAGAGCCACTAGACGATATTCATGTGCCTTCTAGTGCGATGTGACATGACCAGATCATACAAAACCATCGCGCAAGCATCTCTTGCTATTCTAGAGGTGGACTATCAAAGGACAGGGTTAGTTTTATATTTATTTCCTATTTTATTTATTTTTTGTCACAAACGATAATTTCCGAACATTCACTAGAAATAATTGGAAGAATACATGATTCACTTGATCAAAAGGGCTTCTTTCTATCTCAAACCTTCCGAAACTCGTCGTGAATCATCCGGGGAGTGATTTCAAATCATTTTCTATCGTATTCAATTGAGAAATCCAGCTGAATTCTTTGCCATTTTTCCACCAGGCGGAATGATTTTTTGACTATTTTTTGGTGATTTCTCTTTGATTATTTAGTGGTTTGTTGATTTGATGGTTACATTTTAACCGTTTACTTTTTATTAGTTGATGTGAAACCGATTCAAACATTTTTTGGTGTGATTTCACATCTTTCTCATGAATTCCCTCTCGCTTATTTGTTTGGAAATTGTGGTCAACATAAGCATGAGACATGCTGACCACGATTTTATCTCTTGTAATTATCATCTATTTTCTTTTCTCCCTCCTCTCCTCCACCTAAAAATTCATCTAAAATCCCTTCTTAACCCCGTTTCTATCTCCCAAAAATTCGTCCAAAAGTCCCTTTGAAATCCCATGTCTATCTCCCAAAATTTCTTCCTCTAATCCATTCTAAATCTCACATTTATCTCCCTTTTTCTCTTCACTATTTATTAAACATTAGTTTCTATTATTTAATTTATTAAAATTCTAAAAAATTATAGAATCACTATAATAAAATCAAAATTAATTCCATGACAAGTTATTCCTAATCCCTGTGTTTGACCTAAGACTTATTGCTTTACTAATTTTTCATTAAGTTTCAGCTATAAATATTATTAGATTATGAGTATTTAAATCTAACAAAAAATGCTCATCAATTACCATGATGAAAATATCCTTATGACATCACATTGTAAGAGCATTATCGTACTTATTTCATCTCTCTATCTCTCTCTCTCACAAGTAGGCAACTAGCGAAGAAATCATGATTTCCGACGAGTGATTAAGCTGTAAAAATCGCTAAAATCTTGACAAAAATTTAGTCAACATGATTTGCAGAGCATCATGGCCAAAATTGGGGAATGATCATGGACAAAACATTGTGAACTCAATGAGAAAATCATCTCTGATTGATTGATGAAAAAGCCGTCGCCGAGAAGAGGACGATCCGTTGAGAGATGAGTTGCCACCTCTTGTGGGCATACCAGATGTGATAAAGGGCCTCCTCTTATTGTCTGACTTGAGGACGAAGCCCCTGAGATGTGCCCCATCTCTATCTAGCTTACCTCCGTCGGGTGATAGTTGCTGGAGGGTTGCAAGTTGCCATTTTTCTATTTCATTGGGTGACAGCCACCATAAACAATTTGGCGACACATTTAATTGATTTTTAGACTTTGCAAGAAGATCTAGAGATTGCTCACATTGTCTTTGTCCAAAGAGAGCCTTTGAGGCCGTGGGCATTGCACGAATTCTTTTCCGAACACATAGAATTTCGACGATCACTACCGCAAAGCCAGAACTCTATTTTTCCTACTTTAAACTTTATTTTCATTCAAATTAGTAATATTTGGCACGATCAGGTTTTAATATCTTTTGTTATTGAGTTATAATTCTTCAGACTTTTACAAAACTTAATTTGACCCATTAATTCAACGATAATCGCTTACGAAAGAATCGTAGGTCAAAACTCTATTTCTGCCTGATTCATGTTCTTTGGGCTCTTATGTCACCCTAACATCATAGTCTTATTTCTTTTTTGTGATTTCTTAAATATATTATATTTATCACTCAGTTAAAGTATCATAAAAAAATTATATTCTTTTAGAAAAATTCTAAAATATTACCTGATATATTACATCCCTATGATTGACTTGAAAATTTCTCACTATTTTTGAAATCTTTTATCATTTTATAACTAATTTATTTATTTTGATATAAATTTAAAATTTCATAAATTAGTCTTTTTTAGTTTTATAAATTTTAAATTTTCATGATTTATTATACAATGATTAAGTCATGTCAAATTCTTGGCTCTACAATTCTAAACTTGAGCTTTTTTCAAATAAGTTGAAATCTAGATGGGATGGACCATTTGTTATTATTGATATCTTTGCTAATGGTACAATTTCAATTCTCAATCCAAAGATAAGAAGCAACTTCAAAGTGAACGGCCAACGGCTTAAGCCCTATGTGGATACAACCCCTCCTTATTTGGAGATGTCAATGCACGTGGAGAATCCTGAACCATCACCTCAAACACCTATTCACTCTCTTGTTTTGGGAGGACCTAACCTATTTCCTCCTTCCTCATTTTCATGCTTATTTCTTTTTCATTTTCTTTTGTAGTTCCCTTGATTTTGTTTTCTTTTCTGCTGGTTCTCTATTGCTTTTCTTTGAATGGACAAGAACAGATATTTCGGTGCTCACCACAGCCACATTCAGCTTGAAGGCTCCTCCTTAGCCCCACTGTTCATGCAGAGGAAATTGACCCTCAGTTTGCAATTCTTACCCCTGATTTTTTTTTAAGCTTTCATTTTCATGCCGATACATGGAGGACCATGCATATGTCAGTAGGGGGGTGCTGTGAGCCTCCGAAAATTCACTATTTTGTTCTTCCTAAATATTCATGTACTAACCTAAGTGAAGGGGAAAAATGCTTCATGAATGCAAGTATTAATCACAACCCCACTTTAAGACATCAATTCATCCTTAATCCTAGAAGCATGTGTGGTGAAGTTAGGCTCTGTGAGCAGATCAAAAACATGTTTGAGATGCTACAAGCCATGATTCTTAGGCAATGTGTGATTGGTTACCAAATGGCCAGATATCTAGTGGAATGGGTAGGAGACGTGAAAATCAAAGGATTGAAGCACTATAACATTAGGAGGGAGTGATGAGTGACTTGTGTGAACCCCCAAATCACCACCCTATCATCAGCCAATACTACTTATGTGTCTCAACTCCTCATTATGTGGAATCTTATTGGGAGTACAGGGTTGGCATTTCTCTAATTTTTACGCACAGAATTTCCCTTCTTTCATTTACCTAGACTTACATTTGAAAGCTCTATCCACCATTCACCCATCCTATCCTATATCCACTAGTGAAATTCTCATCTTTTTCTCTCACTTATCTCTTATAGGAATCCAATTTGACCATCATACCTAGTTATGTGAGATTTTCCAAACCCCCAAATCTTTCTTTTCTTCCCTTCTCCTCTCTCAAAAAAGAGAGAGAGAGAGAGAGGAACGAGAGAGAGAAAAGGAAAGAGAAGAAGAAGCCCCAAATTCAAGGAAACACTTGGGAAGCAAGAATAGAAAGGAGGGGAAAGTTTCAAAATCAAGAAACAGTACAAAAAAAAAAAAAAAAATTTCATGAGAGAGAAGGAAAAGGAAAGATGACAATTTGTTCTGATGGCAGATTGTGGTTTCAAATCTTTCCCTGATCATCACGGTCTATCCAGTATTTTCATTTTATTATTTTTCTTTGTCCATGGCAAATGCACACATTTTATCTACCTATTAGAAATTGAGTCCATACTTCTTCAATTCCACTCTCTTGTTATTCATTTTACTTCATTCAACACCTTTGTGTGCATTGTTTGTTCATCTATTTTGGTAGGAGGTGATATTAAGTCATATTACCTGACTTCATTGTTCATCCTTTGTCTGTCCTATTATCTTTCTTTTGTGCTTGCACTTTTCACTTCCCATGCTCTCCTCCTATCATTAAGCATACCTTCATTATCCACGCATCTTGGTATGCACTATATTCTGTGCTTATAGGAGGAGGAAAGTGCCATTTTCTCGACTTCGAACAAGAAGAACGCTAATGGGGATCTCCACACACTAGGTAGTTGCCTGCTGTGAGAGAGTGATCTTGTTTGCAAGTGATGTAAGGCCCACCAATTCATTAGGGACAGTGAGAAAATCCTAGGGGTATAGTGCCATATCCTCAGAGAAGTAAGTCTATCTATACATTTCCATTAGCTCTTTCAAAACTAGGAGAAGTCAGTCCACACATTCTTGCAAAGGTTAATGTCTAAGACTGTCATGGGGCATAGTCATCCTAAGCATGTGGTTGATATTTTTTTAACATTTCATGTACTTGTTCTCTTTGGTTCAAGGATGAAGAGACATCTTAAAGAAAACATATGGGAGATTCCTAAGGGACTAGCAATGATTCAAGTAGGGGGGTATGATAACATGTTATTCATTACATAAATACTATGTATTTAACATGTATATCCTTATTAAAAGGAGCATCTATGTATGTTATCATAGCATAAAGGAGAAATTCCATTTTTTAGAATGACTGTATAATTCTTTCAGGCCTTTTGACCTTTTCTGTGGAATTTTCTGATAATGGATTCATTAAGTAATTAATTTTTTTTGAATCTTTGGAATTATCATAGGCTCCTATGGTTTTAATGGTTTTACCGTGATGTGGGTTGCCTCCACAAGTGTTTTGATCTCACTAGCACCAATAGGTGGCTGGCCCAATTATTGTGAAGAGGCACATGCTATCACACTATTTTAGTATGCAGGGACACTTGGCAGAGTATTAATGAAGTAATCTAGCAGAAGATTTACACCTAATGACAGCCGTTCACCAGAGCTTATGAGGACGTGAAACCCTAATGAAGCTGGCAGCAGCATGAAGAAAAAGAAAGGGAAGAGAACAATGGCACAGATCATCCCAAGATGAGAGTGCGACAGCGGACGGACCAGAAGCATTTAGGACTGAAAATTGGGGGGGGGTAGCATTGTCAATTCTCCCTTGACCATCCATGCTACAGTGTATACGGGGGGAAGGCCAAAAACTTTTGAGGGGATCTTTTGGTCTCAACCCCAACATTGATTGGCCAGTAGGAAAGAGGGCACCATAGATCATTCTTGTGTTCAAGCATCCAATTTAGTGAGTTTCTTCTTCTCTCCGTTCATTCATCTCGTTGGTTGCAGACTGCCAGACCTAGGTGAATTATATAGGTCCTTGATAGAATGAATGTTTGAGGAAGCATTTGTTGATTGGGTTTTGAGAACATTTCTCTTACAAAAAACTTGTAAATATAAATATATATATATATAGATTAGTTCAGAATTTTCTTTTTTTCTAATACCCATTCCTTGATTCATCTGCCCTTAGACCCTAGTTAGTTTCGGCTTTAGCCATCCCAACTCTCTCTCTCTCTCTCTCTCTCTCTCTCTCTCCTCTCTCTTCTAAACAAATTGAGTTCAGATTTTTACAATTCCTCATTGTGGTTCGACACCCTTACACTATATACAATATGAAGTAATCAAAATAAATTTTAGTATAATTGCATAAGTCAAAAAGGAACTACAAAGACATAGTTTAATATTATATTTTTGACTTATCAATGAATAGTTAGTCATGCCTTTCTTATTGTCAAATGTTTGAAGTACATTCATGAGAATGATGAACTAGGGACTATAACTTTTTATTGAAAAATTTGTTGCTGTGTATTTTGATGATATTCTGATATATAATAAAACTAAAGAAGAACATTTTTAAGATATGTGTTGTGTTTTTTAGAAAAATGAGTTGTTCATCAATTTGAGGAAATAAAAATTTTTTGACTACTGGTTAATTTGTTTGGGTTATATTGTTAGTGCAGAAGGCATCAAGGTAAATGACGAAAAGATTAAAGCTATTCAAGATTGGCCTATGAAAGTTCTAAGGCATGGGTGAAATACCAAGAGGTGGAGAGTGAGTTGGTGTTTCAATAATCTTGAAATTTTTTTTTCTGAATGATAGATGTGTCAACACATGTATTAACATTACTCTATGTGATTATCTATGTGTAGGCTCACTTTTTCTTTTATCTAGGGAGTTATCTCACAATTTTCTCTCCGTCATTAATTAGACACACTTTTTATACTAGTTCACCTCTCACCTAGCTACTTCTAATTTTAAAAGATCCTCCCAACTCTTTCAACTATTTCCCTCAAAAATGCTTATTGAAATTAATGGGATAAGTGGCCTAATACCTCAGGTTAGACCTTAGTAGAGGTCCAACTTCTTCCAAGCTAATCAAGGCTCCGAGCACCTCGTGTCTTTGCCTAAAACCACTCTCCCCTCATTACCCAGCTACCTTAGGGCTTAATGGAGAGGCTATTTGAAAGATTCAAGCTTTTCATAGATCACCAATCGTTGATGAAGTACGATGATACACTCTACATGTAGTCAAAGCTCGACAGTGTTGTTTCTTGATTGTGAGAGAGATTCTTTATGATAGATCAAAGTGAAATCATTGTTGTTGATCTCCCTAAATTTCTTTACTTGTAGGATATTATCCTATAATAGATTTCCATATTTTTCTCAAGAGATAAAATTGGAAAGTCAATTCAAATACTTACCATTTTCTAGAATATGTCGTAATTATATCTAACCATTGAAAATTTGATAACTTGCTATTCCTTAGTCTGTTTGATTTGAAATTTGAATTGGAGATTTTTCTCTCATAGATGAACAATTTTTTTGTTGATACTGTCTTCAGATTCAAATGTTGAGCTAGTCATTTTCTCCACATAAGTAGCTGATGTGTCATTGTCCAAACTTTCAGTTTGAGACTCATGAGAGTTCATTTAATATTTCGAGCTATTTTAATTTTCTTTTTAATGATGTACATGACTCATAAATAAAAGGTACACTTAAATGATAAAATAATCATAAATAAATGAATTAGAAATATAACTATTATTTATCATCTCATTTACCTATTTAAATTTTTGTTCTCATAAATGTGACGTTTGACCTATTCCACAAATCAATTAATCTCAAGGTTTAAACCCTTGGATTAATAAGCTAAGCAAAATATCAAAACATAAATAATAGAGTTTAATTCCCAAAATATATTAGATATTTATAATAATCTTGGGAACAATATCAAACATCAATTATATATTTTCTCATTTAATTGTAATATCAAAACATATGCACAAGGGCATCAACAATCTCCCAATTTTTGATACTTACAAAATCATGTTGAGAATATATATATATATATATATATATATATATATATATATATATATATATATGTATCAACATAATGATGTGCACAAATAATATAAAAATAGATTTACACACATAGTGAGTATGAAATTTTTGATAATAATAATAGTAAGCATCATGTGTCAACACATGTCAGAGCGCATCAAACATAACATTTAAAATTTAACATTCTCATCTGTTCACACAATCCATACATAGAGGTTCAAGGAATAAAGACATAAATGCATTGAATATATCATTGCTTCCCCTGAGTTTGTGCCGTCATACAATTTTTCTCAATCTTTCTCCCTCTTTCTATAAGATCAAAAAACTAAACTATAAATAGTCAAGAGAAATACAAAAGGCATAGTCTTTACTCGATTAGAAAATCATGAAAAACAGAAGTAAATCTCTAAAATATTATCATTCAAGGTCCTGAAGCTGCTCTTCCATCATATCAAGACATTACTCCACTTGTTTTACACTTTAGTTGAATTTTTCAATAATATAAAGGATGTCAAGAAAGGTGAGAGCATGAGATGATGCATGAGAGAAAGATGGATAGATGATGAAGCCATTGACCATGACTATAAGAATAATCTATTTGATGAAAAATGAATTTTTCAATAATGTTCTAGGGAATACTATTGATGGATTTTTCTACAGAGATATCTATATTGTAATACTTGAAGACGTGTGATGATATAGTCAAGTGGAAGAATGAGATCATATTTTAGGGCTGTTTTCATCTATTCAAAAAACAGATCTGCGAAATTGAGTAAAATGCAATGAATGATGTAATGTAAGATGGACATTAATTTTTCAGACAACCTATCATGTGCTCCACTTCTATGTCATAAGAGATGACCAGTAAGAAAATAAATTATTTTATGAGATAGTGGGAGATTAAATGCTTTCATGTTATGCACATATGCATTTTTCATTTTACTCAATGTGGTCAAAAAGGTATTGATGATTTCTTCGATGAAGGCCAAAGGAGGTCTAAAGGGAATATTGTGAATTAGATTTAATATTTCAAAAGTAAGATCAATAAATACTCCTTTGACATATATGGTGAGGTCAACAAGGGTGATGGAAGCACTATTATAACATATTAACAAGATTTGTATAGTTTTCAATATACTCAGCAACTAAATGTGTAATTACAAGGGCATCAAAAGATTTCTTTATATTAATTTGCTGCGATACAAATAATTTTAAAATCAAGAAATTTACAGTGAAGGACTTTATAGTCTTTGAAGGATTTCTGAATTTTTGCTTCATGGGCTGCAGTAAGAAATAATAAAGAATAATATTGAGGAGATCTATCTAAGATACACTAAGGTATATTATCTTTTCTAGGTCATTTGCAACTCTTTTTTCTTTGCTTTGAATTCCTATAAGGTTATTTCTTTTGCATGTTTTGATTTTTGTAGAGTAGAAGGTTTTGTAATGACTGATTAAACCTTTTTTTGTGGGTTGTAATGGTTTAGACAGTTCAGGACTGTAGGCAAGTGAAGTGGAGATAGGATTTTCTATTTCTGGTTCATCATTGATAGGCGAGACATGGGTTTATATATTGTTGGCTTTAGAGAAAATAGGAATGGAGGCACTAATATTCATATATAATTTTTGCATGATGGTGGAAACTTGTTCCTCCTTCATCATTGGAGATAGAATGGATGATATAGGTCTTGTAGGAGAACCAAATTGAGGGGTAGAAAAAGGTATAGCCAATTTTTCATCCATAGGAGACGGTGGGAGAGTCCATTCAGGAGATGAATCAATGACAATGTTCTTTCTTTTATCTTTCTTGGAAATTCTTAGACATTAATGGGTTCTTAAAGGAGGAAGAGGGGTAGAGTGTTGGGAATTGACCATGGTAAATGTAGGATTTTGAAAAAGATAGTCGACTAGAATGTACATAATAAGATACCTTGTGTTGACTCACGAGTCAACCCACTGTGATGTATGATGTGACCCTAAGTCATTATTAAAATCATCATTCAATTTTAATAGTTTATAGAACTAGATTCATAAAAATTAATAATATTAAATAGATATAGTGGTGAGCTAGGTTGTCTCATGAGGGAAAGTTTTTAGAAATCTTCTTATGCTCTAATTAAATGAATTATGAAGTTGATTTAAAGATTTAAATTGATATTCAAAGGAAAAAAGAAAATAAAATAGTAAATAAATGTGATACAAATTTAAAAATTAAATAAAATATAAAAAATAAATTAAATATGCTTTAGAATGAAGAAAATGAAAAAAATAATTAAAGCTAAGAAAATAAATTTATTTTGCAGATCAAATAAGAGAATCATGAAAACTCAATTAAAAATCAAACTTACAACCTTATAATGCATGGCTTGATTCAACCTCTAGGTAGCTCTTCTCAATCTTGCATCCAATTCAATGGTATGGATTTCAGGTGAGAAGGTAGAGGAGAACGATAAAAAATCAATGGTGCCTTCCTTGGAATTTGATTTTTGTATAAAAGAAAGAACAATATTTTCTTCCAAGAACAACTCGAAAAAATTCATTTCTTTCTCCTCTTCCTCCTTTTTGTTCCCTAGATCCAAAAATCGCATTTTTTTTAACTTCTTATTTTCTGATACCTGATTTTTCTCTGAATTTTCTAACATTTTCCTCTTTCCTTGAGAGATAATAATTGATATCATCTATTTTACCAGATGATAATCGATATTTATAAATATGTCCTCTAATGTGTGGCTAGATGAAGACTATTGGATCCTTACATCATCATTTCACTTTGAAGAGGGTGATGTGGCCTCTTAATCACTGTCAAATCTATTTCACCTCTCATTCATTTTTTGCATACTTTATCAAGATCTATGTCCATGCTACACCATGCATTGGTGGTTGGTGACATGGTGGCTTCTAGTGCGTTAGATCTAATAGTAGCTACTGTTAGATCTGGAACTACTTTTTGTGTGATGGTGAGTGATGATGTGGCACAATGCTGTGCATATGATATAACTGTCACCACCATCGGATCAAGGACTACTTTTTGTATGATAGCAGACAATGATGTTGTTGCTTCTGGATCATCTAATCTAGCCACTTTTGCCACTCTACCATTGGATATGAAAAAGGTGAGAAAATGTGGTTAAGTCTCATATCAAAATTTCTAAGAAATTTTAGTAATATAGATTAAGGTATCCAATGAGTCATCAAAGGCACCTCCAAAAGGGATGACCAGACCTGATCACTAGCTCCCAAGGATGATCAGACCTAACCTCCCAGCTCCTAGTAGGTCGGGGAGGTGAGCCTACACAGCCTGAACCCATATTTAATCCAAATCCATGACCTGGTTTACCTGGTCACATGTCAATGTGCCCTTTGGGACTGCTCCCAAACATAGTGTGGCCTCCAGCCCACATTGGGCCTATTAGCGGTGCATTGGACCCACTAACGGTGTTCCCATTTTATTTTTATTTTTTTTTAAATATTTATTTTGATGCTTAAAAATTTCAAAAAAAATTGTATAAAATTTATTTGAGTTAATCATAAAAAATTAGCACAATGATTTTTATTTAAAAATAAACTAAATGAGAATTAAGCTTCAAAATATGAAATAAATTCTCATCAGTTTTCTTTTTATTCATAAAATATCAATTTAAATCAAGATTTAAGGAGGTTCATTTAAAAGACAAATAAAATAATTAACATGATAACATGTGAAATAAATCATAAATATGCATTATTTTCTTTAATTTGATAACACATTAACATATAATTTTCACAAGTTATCAATGCAAGCTTTGGCTCAGAGTCTTGTAGTGAAATGAAGCTCTCCATATAGTGAAAAAGAATGAGAAGGTAAAGTTGTCAACTACGTTTAAACTCGTGAAACGTGGCCTTTCAATAGAAGAGTAGGGACATAGAAAAAATATAAGATTTTTAAGGTATGTGATGTGACTTAATTGTTGTATAGTAAATCATGTAAATTTAAAACTCATAAAACTAGAAAATACCAATTTTTAGATAATAGAATTATGTTAGAGTAAATAAATCAATTATAACTTGATAAAAGGTTTCAAAAATAGTGAGAATTTTTAATCGGTCATAGAGATGTAATATAATATTGGGAAGCATTTCAGAATTTTTTAAAAGAATATGTTTTTTTATGATTTTTGAACTAAATGAGAAATATAATATATTTAAGAATTCATGAAAAAGGAAATAAGGTGCTAACATCAGGATGATGTGAGCACTTGATGAGCATGAATTAGGTAGAAATAGAGTTTCACCTCATGATTCTTATGTAAGAGATGAACATCAATTTAATGGGTCAAATTAAATTATGTAAAAGCTAGAAGAATCATAACTCAATGACGAAGTATTTAGAAATTTAAAATCATGCAAAATATCATGAATTTAGGTGAAAATGAAGTTTAAAATAAGAAAAATAGAGTTTTATCTTTGTGACAACGATCCTTAGAATTCTACATGTTCTAGAGTAATTTCATGCAATGTCCATGGCCTCAAAGGCTCTATTTGAACGAAGACAATGTTGGCAATTTCTAGATCTTCTTGCAAAGTTTAAAAATTAGTGAAATAGATCGCCGAATCGTCTCCAATGGCTGTCACCAGGTAGAGCTGAAAAATGACAACTTGTGACTCTTTGGTGGCTGTCAACTTGTGAAAAATGGGGTTGAGAAGTGCCTCAAGGGCTTCTTCTTGAAGTCAATATAGCAAGAGGAGGCCCTTTATCACATTTGGTACACTTTCAGGAGGTGACAACTCATCCACTAGCAGATCATTTTCTTTTCAATGATGGCTTATTTGTCGATCAATCGAAGATGATTTCCTGGATAAATTCATGATCTTTTGTCCCCAATCGTTCACTAAGTTTAGAAATAATGTTCCACGAATTGCATTGACTATATTTTTCCTAAGATTTTAGCGATTATGACAGCTTAATCACTCATTGGAAAATGGTGATTTCCTTGCTAATCGCTTACCTATGAGAGAGAGAAAGATGGGATAAGTATAATAATGCCCTTATCAGATGACATTATAAGGATTATTTCTTTTTGATAATCAAAGGGGTATTTTGGATATTTAAAATATTTTGGGGAGTTTTGTGAGTGTTAGTTTAGTCCCATATTAGTAGTCTACTGAATTTTGAGAAGAATAAAATGTTTGCAAGGCTCCACAATCAATAGGTACCTCTCTTGTATGTGTACGACCACTCCTTTCCCCATGCCTAGCTGGCCACCAAGGACATGGGAGGGGGGTGACACACATGTCCTCAGCCACTTGAGCCTTAGGTCGTGGTTTGTCTTCAGCCACTTGAGCCTTGATAACTAGTGAAAATTATATGTTAATGTGCTATTAAATCAGGGAAAATAAGGCATATTTGAGAATTATTTCACAAGTTATCATATTAATTATTTTATTTGTCATTTTAATGAACCTTCTTAAATCTTGAAAAAAATACGATAAAAAATAGGAAATTAAAACGTAAAATGTGATTTGTGAATCTACAAAATAAAAAGAAGGAAGAGGAGAGAGAAAGGGATCTTTTTTTGAGTTGTTTTTGAGAGAATTTTTTTATGCCAAAATAGAATTCCAAGAAATGCACCATTGATTTTTGATCATTATCCTCTACCCTTCTCACTTTAAATCTATTCTGTTGAACTAAATGCAAGATTGGAAAGCACTACCCAAAGGTCGACATCAAGTCATGCATTCTAAGGGTTGTAAGTTTGATTTTTAATAAAGTTTTCATTTTTTTCTTGTTTGATCAGTAAAATAAATTTATTTTCTTAGCTTTAATTATTTTTTTACTTGTTTATTTTCCATTTTCATCATTATAAAACATATTTTATTTTAATAGAGTTTTAAATTTTCATCTACATTTAATTACTATTTTATTTCCTTCATTGCTTTGAGTATCAACTTCATAATTCATTAAATAAGAGAATAATAAGATTTCTAAAAGCTTTCCCTAAGGAGACGACCTAGCTCACCACTATATTCATTTAATATTATTTTTGGTGAATTTAGTTCTATAAATTATTAAAATTGAATAATGATTCTAATAATGACTTGGGGTGACATCAATTTTTGGCGTCGTTGCTAGGGAAAGGCAATTTTGAAATTTTTAATTCTCTTTAGGAATTTATTTTTTGTATTTTTATATTCTTTTTTTTCTTATCTCATTTATATAAAAAAGTTAAAAAACTTCGAAAATTAACAATTGCATGCTAAGAGGAGGTCATTAAAACCCAAATTAGTGGAACTACTTCAATCTAGAGTTAAATCACCTCCTAATGTAGTTAATTCACGAAAAATAGAGGAAAATAGAGAAAACCCTAGACCTATTAGAAATTATTTTAATCCACCATTTGCACTTGATTTTATGCAGCAACCTATTTGCAAGCATGATAAAAAATCAGAAATTTACAATTACTACCTATATTTTATGGTAAAAATATTGAAGATCCTTATGATCATTTGCAAGAATTTCTTAAGGTCTGTGGGACTGTCAAAGAGGCTGATGATGAATTAAAACTAACATTGTTTCCTTTTTCAAAGAAAAGTGATGCTAGCTATTGGATTTTTACTTTAGAAAAGGAGATTAAATCATAGCCCAATTTTGTGTAGGAATTTCTGAAAAAATTTTATCCTAGGGGGATAACTATGTTAATGAGAAAGAATATTATGAATTTTACACAAAATAGTAATGAACCTTTGCATGAGGCATGGTATAGATTGAAAGCTATGATGAGAACATGTCATCATCATAGTATTCCTAAATGGCAAATAGTTGAAATTTTTTATGATCGTTTATGTTCAGCCAACAAACAAATGATTGATACATCATGTGGTGGCACATTTATGAATAAAAATAAAGATGAGGGATATTCTCTTTTAGAAGAACTTAGTGAGAACTCTTCTAACTATGTGTCTTCATCTTCTTTTCGTAGATCTAAGGGTGAAATTTATGAGATTCGAAAATCAGATGAAAAAGAATGGAAGAATGAATTTGATGAGCTGAATTTTAAAATGAAAAAAATTCTTACTTTTCAGAAAAAATTTAAGAGAAACTTTCATAACTTGTTCAAGTTTGAATTATGCTGAAAATGAATGTCCTCAAATTATTCCATCATATACATTTGAACAAGTTCAATTGGCTCAAGGTTTTAACAAGCCGAACCATGATTTTGTGCAAAATTCTTATAACCCTAGATGGAGAAATCATCCAAATTTTTCATGGAAAAATCAACACATATCTAGTGAGCAAACATCTTCTGGTTATCCTAACATGAAGGTTAGACCTCAGCAACAAACATTTCCACATATGTAAGGTCAACCACGTCCTTCAAATTTTCAAGTACGCCCACCATTAGGTCAAGGACCACAAGTCAAAAAAATAATCAAGACATATACAAGAAATTGAGTGGTTTACAATAGATCATGATTATGCAACAACGAATCATTCAACAATTATTACAATAATAATAAACCAGCAACAAGTAATTCATCAATTGTTGTAGCAACAACAACAAAATCAATCCATGCATCAATTCACACAAAAATAACATGCAGCTCAACAAATTAGACCAAATGGAGGCCAACTACCAAGTCAACCATAGCCAACCCACAAAATCATCCTCCTGGTTTTCAACAGAAAATTAACATGATAAATACAGGTTTTGAAGAGCCTTTTGTACCATCTCAAATGGAAGACATGAAGGTCATTTCTCAGCTACGAAATGGGAAGGCTTTGAGCGATCCTTACCAACAAAAGGATGATGGAAAAGACCTCTCTTACCTGGACAAAAATTTAGAAGATCAAAAATAAAAAAAATATGGAGGAAGATGATGATTTTAGTGATGATGAAGAGGTTGAAAAATCAAAGGTTCAAGTAAATATTGATCCTGAAGAATATGTTCCCACTATACCTTTCCTTCATGCATTCAAACCAAAGGTTAAAAAGGGATTGATGCATAATGATAAGTTGATGAAAATTTTTGAGCAAGTGCAGGTCAAGATTCCTCTTTTGGATGCCATCAAACATGTACCAAGCTATGCAAAATTTTTAAAAGAGATGTTCACACCTAAAAGGGAGAAGTGAATCACTTTTTCATCACAAGTAAATGAAATTATTCTTGATCAATTGCCCATGAAGTGTAAAGATCCAAGTGCACCTCTAATCTCTTGTAAAATTGGAGGAATTACTTTTGATAATGTATTACTTGATTTAGGTGCTAGTATTAATCATTTACTTACTACTATTGCTGAACATTTTGGGATTTGTGAGCTCAAACCAGCCTCTACTATTCTTCAATTTGCAGATAGATCCACTAAAAAATCTAAAGGAATATTAGAAGATATAATTGTCAAAGTAGGTGAATGTTATTTTTCTATTGATTTTCTGGTTTTAGATATGACATTGTCACATGAATTAGAGCAAATACTTATCATTTTAGGACATCCATTTCTTGCTATAGCAAAAGAAAATAATTATTGTGAGACTGGAATGCTAGATATTTCTTTGGAGATCATAAAATGTCTCTTAACATCTTTAGAGTTGCTAATTATCCAAGGGGAGAAGAAGATTATTCCAAAATAAATAGGATTAATACTTTTCTTGATAATATATTTTTTCATGATAAACCATCTGATTTATATGCTACAGCAACATGTGAAGAAGAATTTTCTCCTTCTTCCATCCCTTCTCCAACATTAAATCTTAAACCATTGCCTAAAAGTCTTAAATATGTTATTTTAGGTCTAGAAAATACTAACCCTGTCATTATTATAGCAAACTTAACTTCTACCTAGGAATCACATTTGATTGATATTTTATCATTATGTAAGAATGTAATTGGGTGAAATATTTTTGATCTCAAAGGTATAAATTCAGAAAATTACATGCATAGTATTTATTTGGAGGAAGACGCAAGACCTATGCGTGAGATGTAAAGGAGATTAAATTCCAACATGAAATCTATTGTTAAGAATGAGATAATTGATAAGTCTTCATTATCATGAGTTAATAATTTAGTGAGATGATATTTTTAGCCTTAACTCATGATAAATAGACTTATTTTTGTGCTAAATCATGAAAAGTGGTTTTTGATTGGTTAATATGAAATTTTGATAATTACATGATTTTATAATCTTATTTTGTTGAGATAAATGGAAAAAAGATTTAAGAAAAAAAAATAAAAACACCGCCAGCTAGCTGGACCCCCTAGCAGTCAGAGGCCCAGTTAGGTGGAGCCGTGGAGTAGCTAAGGACTGCGAGCCCAAGGCTCAAGCGGCTAAGGACCAGACCACAAGCTCGAGGCTCGAGCAGCTAGTGACGTGGACCATGAGCTCAGCACTCAAGTGGCTGACGTGTGGGTCACTCCTCTTCCACATCACTAGTGGCCAGCCAAGTGTGAGGTGAGGAGTGGTCATACACATGCGGGGGAATTATACCTATTGGTGGATAACGAAGGCAGCACCTTATATTCGCATGAAAATCACGTAGAAAACCGATGTGGGACTAAACTCGGTGCTTTAACTTTTTATCGTAGAATTTTATAAATGCCAACAATAGCCCTTTTTGATCATGACATAAATATCCTTATGACATCATATATTAAGGGCATTTTAGTACTTGTTTCATCTCCCCCTATTTCTCTTTCTCGTAAGTGAGCAACAGATGAAGAAATTGTGATTTCCAACGAGTGATTAAGCTGCAAAAATTATCAAAATATCAACAAAAACTTAGTCAACGCGATTCGCGGAGCATCGTGGCAAAAATTAGTGAATGATTCTAGACAAAACATCACAAACTCAACGAAAAAATCATCTCCAATTGATCAACGAATAAGTCATCACTAGGAAGAGGATGACCCACCAGGAGATGAGTCGCCACCTTCTGAGTGCATACCAGATGTGATAAAGGGCCTCCTCTTGTTGCGCTGACTTGAGGACGAAGCCCTTGAGACATGTCTCACTGCCATCCAACATGCCTCCATCGAGTGATAGTCACCGGAGGGCCGCAAGTCACCGTTTTTCTGTTCTGCCAAGTGACAGCCGTTGAAAATGATTTGGCGACACATTCCACTAATTTCTAAGCTTCGAAAGAAGATTTAGAAGTTATCCATCGTCTTTGTCAAAGGAGAGCCTTCGAGGCCGTGGACATTACATGATTTTTTTTCTGAACACGTAGAATTCTGGCAATCACCACCGTGAAGCCTTGAACTCTATTTTTCCTATTTTGAACTTTATTTTCATTTAAAGTAGTGATCTTTGGCATGATTTCAACCTTCAATATCTTTCTTCCTTGAGTTACGATTCTTTAGACTTTTACATAACTTAATTTGACCAATTAATTTGACGGTAATCACTTACGAAAGAATCGTAAGTTAGAACTTTATTTTCGCCCGATTCATGTTCTTCAGGCACTGATGTCACCTGACGTCAAAGCCTTATTTCCTTTTCACATTTATTAAATATATTATATTTATCATTCAATTAAAAAATCATAAAAAATCGTATTCTTTGAGGAAAATTCTAAAATATTACCTGATATTATATTACATCTTTGTGATTAACTTAGAAATTTTCCACTATTTTTGGAATCTTTTATTGATTTATAATTAATTTATTTATTCTGATAAACATTTAAAATTCCAAGAATTGGTCTTTTCTAGTTTTATAAATTTTAAATTTGTGTGATTTATTTTACAATGATTAAGTCACGTCAATAATTAAATGGTTAAATGCTAGTTTTATTCATACAACCAAATGGCGTGTATGTGTTGACTATAGAAAATTAAACACGTGTACTAAAAAAAATCTTTTTCCCTTACCATATATGGATCAAATTGTAGAGAAATTGGTAGGTCAAAAATATTTTTGCTTTCTTGATGGCTACTTTGGTTAGAATCAAATAGCCATCAATCCAAATGATCGAAAGAAGACTACATTTACATGCCCATTTGGTACTGTTGTTTTTACTAGAATGCCTTTTGGTTTATGTAATGTTCCTGTCACATTTCAGTAATGCATGTTATCTATTTTTTCAGAAATGGTTGGAAAACTTTTTAGAACTATTTATGGATGATTTTCAGTCTTTTGATGTTCTTTTGATGATTGCCTTATTAATCTTGAGAAAGTATTAACCCAATGCATTGAATCAAATTTAGTTTTGAGTTGGGATAAGAGCCCTTTCATGGTAAGAGAAGGTATTATTTTAGGTCATGTGGTAAGTGAATGTGGCATTGAAGTGGATCAAGCCAAGACTAAGGTAATTAACAATTTACCTCCACCTACTTCTACTAAACAATTGAGATCATTTTTAGGAGATGCTGGATTTTATAGAAAATTCATCAAAGGTTTTTCAAATATAGCTAGACCATTAACAAGTTTTTTGGCCAAAGATACACCATTTATTTTTGAACAAAAATTTTTAGATGCTTTTGCAGCCCTTAAATCGAAATTGGTGGAAGCACCAATTCTCCAAGCACCTAATTAGAAAGAACCATTTGAAGTGATGTGTGATGCATCAAATTTTGCCATAGGGGTGGTCTTGGGGCAAAGGATAGAGGGAAAAATCAGTTGTCATTAGTTATGCTAGCAAGACTTTATTTGATGCACAAAATAATTATACAACCACTGAAAAAGAATTGCTTGCAATTATTTTTGCTTTAGAAAAATTCAAATCTTATTTAATACTTTCTAAAGTGATTATTTTTACTAATCATGTAGCCCTATGTCATTTACTTGTTAAGAATGACTTGAAACCACACCTCATTTGATGGATTTTATTAATTCAAGAGTTCGATTTAGAGATCAAAGATAGAAAAGGGTTTAAAAATCCTGTTACAGACCATCTCTCATGCATTCAACCTTTTGAAAATGATAATTTATTGGACTCATTTCCTAATGAACAGGTCATGAGTATAAAGCATAAGATTATTCCTTGGTATGCTCACATAGTTAACCATTTAGTGACATAAAAAATTCCAGAAGGTTGATCTAAGCAAGAAAAAGATGGGTTTTCAAGAAGGTAAAATTTATCTTTTGGGATGACCTTAAATTATTTTATTTAGGACATGATCAAATTATTAAGAGATATGTAGCAGAAATAAAATATGAATTTTTATTGTAAACTTTTGTCATTCATCTCCTTGTGGTGGACATTTTTCAAGTAAGAAAACAGCTGCTAAAATATTACAATTTGGTTTTTATTGGTCAACTCTTTTTAAAGATGTATATAATTTTAGTAAATGTTATCTTCAATGCCAAAAGATCACAAATTTATCTCACAAAGATATGATGCGTTTACAGCCTATACTTGTGTTAGAAAATTTTGATTTATGGGGTATAGATTTCATGGGACTTTTTCCTAAAAAGATTCTTTCAATGTCTCATTTCTAGGTCCAATGGAATTCATACATATAGGAATCAAGTCTTTGATGATTCCATCCCCAAGCCTACGGGGGGTAAAACATAAATATGCAGATTCAGACATGAATATATTCTTGTTGCAGTGGATTATGTTTCTAAATGGATTGAAGCTATACCTACATGTACTTATGATAATAAAGTTGTCATAAAATTTCTTAAATCTCATATTTTTTTTCATTTTGGATGTCCATGTGCTATTATTAGTGATAATGGTTCTCATTTTATTAACTCACAATTTATAGCTTTATTGAAGAAATATGAAGTTACTCACAAGATTTCTATACCATATCATCCTCATTCAAATGGACATGTGGAAGTTTCTAATAGAGAGATCAAATGAATACTTTAAAAGGTAATTCGTGTTGATAGAAAAGATTGGTAATTGAAGCTTGATGATACTTTATGGGCTTATAGAACAACATATAAAACTCCTATTGGCATGTCACCATTTAGATTAATTTTTGGAAAATCATGTCATTTACTAGTGGAATTAGAGCATAGAATATATTGGGTAATCAAACAATTAAATACTAACTTGCAAGAGGTTAGAAATCATAGATCTCTTACATTATCTGAATTTGAAGAGCTTAGAAATGAGGCTTATGAAAATTCTCATATTTATAAATCTTGTATGAAAGCTTATCATGATAAATATACTTCAAGAAAATCATTCAGGTTAGTCAAAAGGTCTGACTTTTCAATTCAAGATTATTTTTATTTCCTAGAAAATTTAAATCAAGATGGGATGGTCCTTACATTGTGGTTGATGTTGCAAATAATGGAGTTGTAAAAATCAATGACCCTAGTGATGGACAAAGCTTAGCCAATGGTCAAAGGCTTAAACCTTACATAGAACATTATTCACTTGAGCCTATATTAGTAGTTGAATTTACAAACCCTTGAGCATCATTATGTCAGGCTGAAGACATAAAAACAAGCGCTTAGTTGGGCAGCAACCCAATAATTTTTATTTTTCTTTTCATTTAATTTTATCTTTAAATTGATTTGTTTTAGTTCAGAAGATAATTTTATTTTCTACAATTCTTATCTACTTCAATAAATAAGGTATCAACTATCCACTCTCCCATATTTCATTCATCATCTATACTTTTGTTTGACAATTTTCATATCCTTATATTTTAGCTAATGATTCCTCTTATTAGCAAATTTAAAGGACTATTTGGATATCAACAATAGAAAATTCAAGGAGTTGAATAATCATCCATGACTATTCAATGAGTTTTTCTAAATTGTCCTTCTTGATATTTCATACTTGAGATGAATGCTATGATGCTTATTTCTTTTATAATTTCAATAACATGTTTTATTGGGGACAATAGAACGACTTAGTTGGGTGTAAGGAAGAAATTTAGAAAAACTCATAAATATAATTTAATGCATAAAAATGAGTTTATGTCAAATTATTTATGATTTCTTGCATATTAATGATAAAAATAGTTAAATAAAGAACACATCATGGATTACATTATGGATTGATTTATAGATGAGCAAGATTAAGAACTTATTTTATGTTATATGTTTTATGTGTAGCTAAAGGTTCAAATATTTCCCTAGGGTGAGTTAAAAATGTGGAAGTGCATTGAAGCACACATCTCAAACTCATAGTTATATTTATGATTTTTTTTTTATTCTTAGACTTCTCATCTTACTCATTCACCTCTCATGATCTAGTATGATTAAACCTTACATAAAAATCAATTTTTTTTTTAGCATGATATAGAGCTTTTGTCAATTTCTTTGGCAACTAGTATTTATGACAGAGTGAAGCCCCCTGAATTATAGAGGGATACAAAACCTCTTCGAGGAAATAAGATGCATGTCTAATTAGGGCAACACATGGAAAGAATATTATAATTATTTACAATAAAAATATGCTGAACTTGAAGAAAGCACAGGGAATATGCTGTGAGACATTAGGATATCTCTCTCGTAGTAAGTATTCAAGTGAAAAAAAAAAGAGGTTGCAAAGGGTAGAATCAAAGGAAAGCACAAGGGATGCATTGTGAGACACTTGGGCATTCTTCTCTAGTAGCAAGTACTGGATAAAGATAAAACTGATAAACCAAAAATTTTCGTTAGGATTAGTGGTTAATCAAATAAAATTTATAAATTGACCTCCAAATATGAATTGATAAATTTAGTATATTAGGGAGTTCAAGTTGATCCTCAGAGAATTAAGAGGTAATTGTATCAAATTTTTATAAATATATTTTTTTTATGAGAGTTGGGATGAAGGGATTGAAAGATTTAAAGGCTAGACAAAATACCAAGAGCAGGGGGGGGGGGTGGGGGGGTGAATTGGTATTTTAGAAATCTCAGATTTTCTTCCTGAATGCTAGATGTGTTAACATAGCTCTACGTTATTATCTATGTGTGGAATGACTTTCTCTCTCTTCTGGTGGGATCTCACTACGAGGCAAGAGCTTTTTATACTAGTTCGCCCCTCACTTAGCTACTTCTAGTCCCAAAGGATCTTTTCTACTAGTATTCCACTATTTTCCTCAAAAATACACACTGATTTTAACAAGATCAGCTACCTAATACCTCAAGTTCAACCTCTGCAGAGATACATGATAATATGTCATTTATCTATGTTAATCAATAAAAAATGATTAGAAATGTCACATTAATTGATGTTAAATACAATGAGATTATATGAAAAAATGATAAAATGCATTTTGTAACTCATTGCATCAAAATTATCTCATTTGAGTATTATTCTTGAGAAATGTTTTAGTGATTTAATTTATGCTAACATGAATATCCAAGGCGAGTACCTTGAGAAATATTTTCTTGGGCTGCAAAAAAATCAGAAGAATGAAAGTTAGAATTTCCTGAATTTATTGTAATTTTTTAGACTTATATTGGGCAAGATAGTGGGCTGATTACACATGCCCACCATCAAGCCCAATGTCAGGCCCAAACCCGACCCATTTCAATGGGGGTTAAAACGGAAGAGAAGAGGAGAGAGAGGGGAGATTGGGCAGACAGCGACAGCTAGGGCACGGCGATGGCTGGCCTCCCCGTGTGATAGGCGAAGACGGTGACGGAAGCTACGGCAGACAGAGCTTGTTTCCCACAAAATGGCTGAGGTGCAATGGCGACGATGGTTGCTGCGAGCTTCCCTAATGCGTGACAGGCATAGGGGGAGTCGAGCACGGCGGTGGCGGCGACATTCACAGTGATTTTTAACCCCCTTTCTTCCCCTTCTCAAACCCCTTATGTGTGATAGATGAAGAGGAGTGAGAATGCCATAGTTTAGGAGTTTTTAGCATTTTCATTTACTTTTCTTTATGCGATTTACTTGTTCGTTCTTTCTAAAATATTTGGGTTATTTACAGTTCTTAATTTCAGTTATTTACAGCTTTCTTTGTTGCTTCATTTTATTGTTCTTCTTTAGATTTTTGAGTGACACAGGGATTTGAAGAAGAATTCTTAAAATTTGATTGTTTTATTGATCTCCTCACCACTCACTCTTCTACTAATCCATGAGTGACACATGGATCAGGAGAGGATGATCATTTTCTAGGTTTTAATTTATTTTTCTGTATATCTTTGAGTTCTTCTATGTTAGGTGGGTGACACACTAAATATAGTTGAATTCAATTAATTTCTTTTTATTTAAAAGCCAATCACTCTATTTATTCACATAGCTCTTTTTATTCCCTTTGATTAAAAAAATAAGTATTTGAGAATACGACTTGATATCATAATTTGACAATCATCTTTGAGGATCGACCTGAACCACTAGAATTTCAAGTTAATTTCTGTTTTGAGTTCTGATAAAAATTTAAATTTGACACATTTTATTTCAACGACTATGAGTGCGATCAATACAGCCCCTTCCAAGCCAAATAGGGCATAGAACACCTCCTACCTTTGCCCAAACTCACTCTCCACTCAGCACCTAGTTACCTTAGGGCCTGATGGAGAGCCTCCTTGAGAGATTCAAGCTGTATCTTGATCACCAATTGTTGATTGAAGAAGAATGATACACTTTGCTCGTAGTTGATGCTCAGTGGTGACGAATCTTGATCGTGAGAGAGATTGCTCATAGTAGATCAAAGTACTATCGTTATTTTTGATCTCCTTTACTTCCTTTACTTGTAGGGCATTGTCCTCCAATGGATTTCAGTAGTTTGCTTGAGAGACAAAGTCAGAAGGTCAATTTGAATACTTACTGTTTTCTAGAGTGCGTGGCAATGACCTCTAATCATTGTAAATTCAATATCGTTCTATTCTCTGGTCCGTTTGATTTGAAATTCAAATTGAAGATTTTTCTCTCATAGACAAATAACTTTCATGTTGTTCATCTTCGAATTCGAACATTAATTTGGTCATTTTCTCCACGTAAGCAGCTGATGTGTCACTGTCTAGATTTCTGATTCGAGACTCATGAGAGTTCATTTGATATTTCGAACCTTTTTCTTTTTCTTTTAATGATGCACATGACTAATAAATAATAGTTGCACTTAAATGGTTAAATAAATATAGATATATGAATTAAAACTATAATCATCCTTTACCTATTAAATACTTATTTTTCAACAAATATTTATCCATGTGTGGCACTTCACATCTTCATCATTTCACTCAATCTCAAGATTAGTCATAATGTCACAAGATGAATAATAAAATTTATAAATCATAATCTTGTGAACTATATCAATTATGTATATATTTTCTCATATATTTTGTAATATCAAAATCTATGCTCAAGGGCATCAACAAGGATGATGGCAATTCACTGAAACAAAGTACAGTGCTTGATTCTCTCACTGTTATCATCTAAAAAAATCAAAACACAAGTTTCTAAGAGTAAAAATCAATCTCAGGTATGAAATGGTTGTTCCTATACCTATTTAGAATGTTTTATGCAAAGAGCTTCATGATGAAAAACATTGTGGTGAATCTAAAAACAGATTGTTCATAGATGAAATGAGTTAAATGCATTCAAACAGAATCTAAAGGAGAACGAAATAAAGTTGGAATGATTATAAATCCAAAAACATGTGTATAAAAATAACAAAAAATCAAAGAGCCACAAAATTCATTGGGGAAAGGAAAGAAATGTTCATTTACAAAAATACAGGAATGGAAGAAGAGGAAATCGTAGAAGAAGATTGAGATTTGATTAATTTCGATTGAAAGCTATTTTGAGGTTAATAGAAATAAAGTATTAATGTGCTGAAGTCAAAATTATTCTGAGGTCTTTCCATATTTATTGAATCTAATTCACTTAAATTGAAAATTGAAGAACATGGAAGAATATGAACCGGAATTGATGAAACTCAAGAAAGGAGATAAATTGTAAATTCTGAAGCAAAACCGACTTGGATCTTTCTTCTAATCCGAGATGTTACCATCTAGACTGGTAGAGATCAAGATCTAACCTAGGAAGGGGCATACTCTTACCTCAAATTTGTTGGAAATTGCAGGAACTTGAAGAACTTGTAATAGTGCAATAGGAAGGAATGAAAGAAATGTTGGAAGAACGACTAGAATTTCATTCCCTCTAAATTCAAGAAAGAAACCCTCAAAAGACAACAGAAGGGCACCCACAAATTTGTGGTTGTAAGGGGCTATTTATAGCCTCCCTCAAGTCCATGGAATTTGACAAAAAGAGAAAGAGAAAGAGAATGAGAAGGAGAAAGAAAATGAGAAGGAGAAAGACCAGAATTCAATAAAGGGAGAGGAAAATCCTAATTTACTTTCTTCTTCCTCCACTGGAGTGTGTTGACCCTTGAACATGGTCCTCCTTCCACTCTTTGACTTGAAGTCCTTCTTTAACTAGAAATTATGACATCTCAACTGTTGACTTCTTCGAGCATTGACTTCCTTATATTCTATATTCTCCTTAGTGTAAATTTCATGTTAAAGCACCCTAAAGAGATAAAATCATGGAATTTTTGGGGATTGTTCTTGAGACAATTTGTCAACTTTCAAGGTAATAATCCTTGGAAAAAGGTTAGAAAAATCGTTAGAAATAATTCTCCATATTGGATGTAACTAAGAAGTAAAATTTAAAGGCAAACTTGGTGCATTTTATGAGTGAAGCTCATGAACATGTAAATGTATCAATTCATGAATATTATGGTGCATTGATGTACTTTTCATAGAAATTATTAGCTAATATTTAGTGATAAATTGAGCTTTATCACACACCCCGACTTAAACATTGCTAGTCCCTTAGCAATGTTGCATTTTTTATGATAATACAATTCAAACCTATGAATGATTAGGCATGTGGATGAAGTGTTAGTATGTCAATTGCACTTTTAAGTAGGAATATCCCCATGTGGATTAGATCACGCTTTGCCAATCTCTTGGTGCTTTGGAAAGAGATAGTGTTGGTGAGAGTGGCTTACTTCTTGCTGGGTTTGATGCTATCATTGTGAATCTCTCATTCTCACACCACACCAGGTTCTCACAACTCTCCCCAAGTGAGGTCCCTTTCCCTTCCCATGTATAAGAAGTGGCTATTCTAGAAATCTCCACTAGTGTGTCTCCTCTAGAGAGCCAAAAACATCCATTACTCTCCTCCCATGAGCATAGAATATCAAGTGTGCATAAAAAAAAATAGGCGATGAGGATATTTCATGTCATGTATCTTTGCCATAGAGGGAAAAGAAAGAAAAGGAAGGGTTGTAAAGAATAATGATCAGGTATGCTTTGGGGGAAATATTTTGAGGGTTTGGTAAATCACTTTGGACAACTACTTCCCAAGATTTTAGAAGAAGTAAGGGAGATAGAATATGACGATCAAAGGGAGAAAAGAATAGTAATGGACACGATCTACTTATTTTTCTGATCACAACCCTTAGATCTATACATTCACATGGCACTTATAGGGAAAATCTTGAGTATCAAAGCAGATTGTATTTCTCCCCTCTGTTTTCTTTTTTTGGAAGGTGTAAAAATTTTTATGAAGGAAAAATTGTGCCGACTAGAAGGGTGTGATAATCAGAAGTATAAATTCAGAGTTATTCTGGTCCACACTTTGAGACTGAAAAGAGGATAGATGAAGGGGATTAAGAAGATGAAGAGTGAAATTGGAATAGGGAGAAAATATATGGAGGTAGAAATACTTGAGAATTAGCATCCTTAGTGATTTATGACATGATAGAGAGGTTCCTACAATGGGTGTTTTCAAGGAGTGGTCTGAAGAAAAGTGTATCATTGGGTGCATAAGATAGGTTTGGCTTCGAATATTGGCTTAAGGGTGGTCCAAAAATAAGGTGATTCCATGCTTTGGGACTTGAGGAGATGAATGATTTGTTTCTCCAATGAAGACCCAATCCAGTGAGGACCCTAGATCCTATAATGAGGCTGAGGCTATCCTAAAATTATAGATTTATCACTCAAATTCACTATGATAGTACTTTCACCCTTTTAATTTTCATGCTCACTTCCCACCTTTACTAGGTATCCTAGACTTTAGGAAATAGGCCAAGAGCATCTAGACCTATGGCTCTTACCATGAAGAAGTACTATTGATGTGCTCCTAGAGCTGACTTATATGCATATGCCTTTAAGATCAAGGATCGAATTGCATGATATGAACATTTATTCAATTGCATGTAATAAAATAAATTCATTTTCATTTTCATGCAATAGGCCTCTCCCCACCCCTTAAGTTGTCATTGGCCTCAATGATATACAAAGCTAAATGAGCATGAAAATGGAAATGTTAGGAAATAAGAC
This sequence comes from Spirodela polyrhiza, assembly GCA_024713555.1. Lineage (NCBI taxonomy): Eukaryota > Viridiplantae > Streptophyta > Magnoliopsida > Alismatales > Araceae > Spirodela > Spirodela polyrhiza. Next base: position 3,909,217 of record CM046539.1, read on the forward strand.
TTTGACCTTAGTGTGCTTGCATGTTGTTAAATTGGTGAGGGGTTGATGACCTCCGTGGAGTCTTCATTCTCTTAGGAATCCTTTTGCATATTATCAGAAAAGAACAAAACAAAAGACCAAAGAAAATAGATGAAATACTTACAATTCGTTGGGTTGCCTCCCATGAGTGCTTCTTTAACGTCTTTTAGCTAGACTCATTTTAGCTCAATGGTCGGAGAGGAAATATATCTCATCATGTGGCTTCTATTCATGCTCAAGGTAAGGTTTAAGTCTTTGTCCATACATCATAAAAGTTCGTTCATTTTTTGGATTATATATTTTAATCGCTCCATTATCGAGAATATGCATAACAATATAAGGTCCATCCCTTCTAGATTTTAGTTTGCCAGGAGAAAGTTTTAGCTTTGAATTGAAAAGTCATACCTTTTGTCCTTCGAAGAAATGTTTCCTCTTTATGTGCTTGTTGTGGTAGGCCTTCATTCTCTCCTTGTAAATTTTTAAACTTGTGTAGGCCTCATTCCACAACTCATCAAGCTCAGCCATTTGAAGAAACCTTGTCTTACCCACTGCATCCATGTCTAGGTTAATTTGTTTGATTGCCCAATAAACTTTATGCTCTATCTCTACAGAAAGGTGGCATGCCTTTCCAAACACCAACATATAAGGTGACATCCCTAAAGGAGACTTATAAGCCATTCTATATGCCCAAAGAGCATCATCAAGCTTAAGGGACCAGTCTTTTCTATCAATTCGAATAATTTTTTGAATGATTCTTTTGATTTCTCTATTAGAAACCTCGACTTGATCATTAATCTCATTCTCGAATTTCTTTTAATAATAAAATCTCTTTTTCTACAGGGCATTCATGTTCTATGTAAGGTTTAAGCCTCTGTCCATTTACCTTAAAAGTATTATCATTTTTAATATCTCTAATCATTACAGATCTATGATCATATATTTCTTCCACCACATAAGGTCCTATCTATTTTGATTTTAATTTTTCTGAAAATAGTTTCAATCTAGAATCATATAACCATACTTTTTGTCCAACTTCAAAAATTTTTCTACTGATGTACCTATTATAAAAGATTTTAGTTTTTTCCTTATAAATTCTATGATTTTCGTAAGCTTCATTTCTTAACTCCTTTAATTCATGTAGCTGAAAAATTCTATGCTCACCAGCTGATTTTTCATCAATACATAAATTTTTTATAGCCCATAATGCTTTATGTTCTATTTCAACAGGAAGATGACATGGTTTCCCAAAAATGAGACGAAATGGAGACATACCTATGGGATTTTAATAAGTTGTTCTATATGCCCATAATGTATCTTGTAATTTCATGGGCCAATCCTTCTTATCTAGTCTAATTATTTTTCTCAAAATTCTCTGAATTTCTCTATTTGCTACTTCAGCTTGCCCATTTGTTTGAGGATGATATGGAGTGGCTACTCTATGGTGTACTTCATTTTTTTTCAATAGTTCCTTAAAATGTCTATTTGTAAAATGTGTTTTTCAATCACTAATAATCACTCTAGAACATCCAAATATTGAAAAAATATTTTCCTACACAAATTTCATCACGATTTTATGATCATTAGTTCTAGTAGGAATAGCTTCCACCCATTTAGACACATAATCAACAGCAAGCAAGATATATTAGTAATTTCAACAACTAATATATTACTCATAAGCATTTCATCTCTTTTATTTAAGTTACCTATAGATTGGCATGAAATGCATAATTTACTGAATTCTATAGCATCTCTAATTATTGTAGGCTAATAAAAATCACATTGAAAAATTTTCGTAGCTATTTTTCTATCAAAAAAATGTCCTCCACAATTAGATGAATGACACATTTTAAGAATGCTATGATATTCTTCTTCAGGAACACATCTCCTAAGAATTTGATCATTACCCAAGTAATATAAATCAGGATCATGCCAAAAATAATTTCTAATCTTAGCAAAGAAATGATTTTTTCTATTCTTTTCCCACTGTTTTAGAATTTTTCTAGAAATCAGAAAATTAACAATATGTGTATACCATGATAATAGTTGATGTTGAGCTCTTATTAATTGCTCATCTGGAAATACATCTTGTAAAGGTGCTGTATTTGTTCCTATATCACTCAATCTAGAAAGATGGTCAGCAACAACATTTTTTCAAAACCTTTTTTATCTTTTATTTTCAAATCAAATTCCTGTAATAATAATATCCATCTTAATAAACGTGGCTTTGCATTTTTCTTATTAAACAAATATTTTAATGCTGCATGATCAGTATAAATGATGATTTTAGCTCCTAAAATATATGATCTAAATCTTTCTAATGAAAATACTACAACTAACAACTCTTTTTCAATTGTGGTATAATTTAATTGAGCATCAGAAATAGTTTTGCTAGCATATGAAATAACTATGGGTTTTGACTCTTTTCTTTGTCCTAAAATAGCTCCTATTGCATAATTTGATGTATCACATATTATTTCAAATAGAAGAGACCAATCAGGAGCTTATAAAATAGGTTCCTCAATAAGTAATCATTTTATTTCAGAAAAGGATTCAAAACATTTCTCATCAAAATTAAAAGGCACATCTTTAGATAATAACATAGTGAGAGGTTTAGAAATTTTCGAAAAATCTTGAATAAATTTTCTATAATAACTTGCATGTCTCAAGAAAGATCTAATCTGTTTTACTGAATTTGGGGGTTACATTTTAGATATAATATCAATTTTCACTTTATCTACCTCCAAACATCTTTCACTCACAATGTGTCCCAACACAACTCCTTCTTTAACCATAAAATATGATTTCTCCCAACTCAAAACTAATTTTTTCTCTATACATTTCTTCAGCACATGCTGTAAATGATTTAGGCATTCATGAAATGATTCACCAAAAACAGAAAAATCGTCCATAAAAATTTCAATGCATTTTCTAGTCATATCAGAAAAAATAAATAGCATATATCTTTGAAATGTAGCTAGAGCATTACATAATCTAAAGGGCATGCATTTAAAAGCAAAGGTATCAAATGGACAAGTAAAAGTCATTTTTTCTTGATCTGAAGGATTTATATAAATTTGATTATAACCAGAATATTTATCTAGAAAATAAAAGAATCTTTTTCCAGCTAGTTTTTCAAGAATTTGATCAGTAAATGGTAGAGGAAAATGATCTTTTCTAGTTACTGAATTTAATTTTCTATAATCACTACAAATCTTCTAACTAGTGGTTAATCTTGTTTGTATTTCCTCCCCATTTTCATTTTTTATAACCGTGATTTCTAATTTCTTTGGTACCACCTGTGTAGGACTAACTCATTTACTATCTGAAATAGGATAAATAATATCAGTAGCCAACCATTTTAAAATTTCCTTTTTTACCACTTCCATCATGTTAGGATTTAATCTTCTTTGTGGTTCTCTACTTGGTCTAGCTCCTTCCTCTAAATATATATTATGCGTAGACAAATTCATATCAATGCCTCTAAGATCATCCATTTTCCAACCAATAGCTTTCTTATTTTTTCGAATTACTTCTATTAATTCTTCCTCTTGCTCATTATTCAAATCAGCTACAATAATGATAGGGAATGAGTTATTTTCCTCCAAAAATGCATATTTTAAATTAGAGGGAAGAGGTTTTAGCTCTAAATTTGTGTGATCTTCTTCCTTTTTCTCCCCTATATTTATGTTTTCGATTTCCTTTAATTCTTTCATCACACAATCATCAATAATATCTAGACCATCATAATCATCTAAAAATTCTATGGTATGACAATCATACACTTGAGATTTCTTAAGATCATTTGATACCTCAAAGATTTTAATTTCTACTGATTGATCTCCACATGAAATTTTTGCAATACTTGTGGGGAAATCAATATTCATCTTTACTGTATACAAGAATGGTCTCCCTAAGATGATTGGGGTGTCATAAAACTGTCCATTAAAATCCATTTCTAACACTACAAAATCAGTTGGAAATTTACATCCTTTCACTATTACTATCACATTTTCTAAAATACCTTTAAGATTTTTAATTGATCTATTAGCAAATTGTAATATGACAGTAGATGGTTTAAGCTCAAAAATATTAAATTTATCACAAATACTTGCAGGCAATAAATTAATACTAACACCGGTATCAAGTAATGTATTTTGAAAAATAAATCCACCAATATCACACGAAATTAAAGTAGTACCAATATCTTTTGATTTATATGAAACTTGATTTAATAATAAAGCACTAGCATGCATAGATAATTTTTCTACTCTAGGTGCTCTTTTTGGTGTACACATTTCTTTTAAAACTTTAGCATATTCAGGAATATATTCAATTGCAATAAGTAAAGGAAGATTAATTTGCACATCTTGTAAAATTTTCTTTATTTCTTCATTATGTTCCTTTTTCTTTCTTTGTCTAGGTTCTAGAGCTTTAAGAAATGAAATTTTTGTTCTTTCTTTCAGATTTTCATTAGTAGAATCTAAAAGTTTTTCATTTTCTTCTTCTTGATTTTGTTTTGGACTATCCATCTTTTCCTCTTCTTCTACTGTTTGGGGATAAGGATTAGGTAAAATTTTTCTACTCAATGCATTTACTGTCCTAACAATATCATTTCGTGGGTTTTTTTCTAGGTTCATGCCACTAGACTCTCCTTGCTGAAATCCAATAGTTGGGCATTTTTCTAGATTTTCTATAGACTGACTAGATAGTTGTCCCTCTTCTCTCCTATTCCCAAGAGCCTCTATAATTTTTTTTTATTGCAACATCATTTGATTCATAGTTTGCTGCATCATTTGACTCATTTGCTGCATCATTTCTATAGCATCAGGTTGAGTATGAGAGGGCTGAATTTTCTGAAATCTATTTTCTTATTTTGGACGAAATTCAGAATTTAAATTAGGTCTAAGTGCTTCTAGATTTTGAATAATATTTGGGTCTCTCCATGAAAAGTCATTCCTCATATTATGATTATAAGAATTAGGAAAAGGCTCCCTATTTCTATTAAAACCGTGGGTTACTTGTACTTGTTCTTGCATAGGTTGAAATGATTGATCTAAATTATAACATTGAAATTCGGAATGCTCATTTTCACCATGCATAGGATATGAATTATTTGAACTAAATGGAGGATTAGGAAGCTTCTGAAAATTCTCAATAAATACATCAAGCTTATCTAACTTTTTATTAATCTGATTAACCTCATTTCTTAGATTATATTCATCTTGATGATGGAATTCATACATTCCTCTCCTCTTATCCCCATCATATAACTCAAAAGAGGCTTGATCTCTCGAATTTTCACTTAAATTTTCATAAAGGCTATAAATCTCATCAGGGGTCTTCTCCATAAATGCTCCTCCACATATAGAATCAACCATATTCCTATGTTGTTCTAGTAATCCATCATAAAAAATTCTATTGAGTTGCCACTTAGGTATAGCATGATGAGGACATTTTCTAAGTAAATCTTTGAATTTTTCCTATATTTCATGCAAAGTTTCTCCTGGCCTTTGAGCAAACCTCTATATATGTTTTCTCATATTTTGAGTTTTTCCTAAAGGGTAAAATTTTCAAAGAAAAGCCTCTTCTATATCTTTCCAACTAGTTAATTCTCTCTCTAAGGTAGATAGCCAATAATTAGCCTTGTCCTTAAGTGTATAAGGAAATAATTTCATCTTAATAATTTCCGGTGTAACTTGAGGGAGATTAACTAAATCACATACTATATGAAATTTTTTTAAATGCTGATGAGGCTCTTCTAAAGGTAATCTATGAAAATTAGGAAGCATTTGGAAAATTCATGGATTTATTTCGAATTTAATAGTGGGTGCCAATAGAACTCTAATATCAGATGCTCTTTAAATGAATCAGGAATATAATGATTTTTCATGGCCATAAGATTATTCTTAGTTTGACTTGTGCTACCTTCAAGATCCATCGAAATTAATTTTTCTTTAGAATTTTTAGTTTTAGGCAAAATAATGAGAAGATTCTCTAGTTTTAGATGTAAAGATCTTCTACCATGCATAAAAATAAATAAATTCGAGGCAAAAAAAATTTAGTAACCATTACCTTCCTTCAGTTTGCTCCTATCCTTGCTCTGCTGCTCTTCATGCTACTCTCTTTTTTCTCTTTTTTTTTTTATAAGACAAAAATAAAAACAAGAGTTATATTTTTTATATTCTAAAAAAAAATAGAAAATTACCAAATATTATGTAATACATCCCCAGCAATGGTGCCAAAATTTGACGTGAATTAATTGTTGTATAATAAATCACACACATTTAAAATTTTTATAAAACTAGAAAAGACCAATTCTTGGAATTTTAAATGTTTATCAGAGTGAATAAATCAATTATAAATCGATAAAAGATTCCAAAAATAGTGGGAAATTTCCAGGTCGATCATAGGGATGTAATATAATATTAGGTAATATTTCAGAATTTTCTTGAAGGAATATGATTTTTTTATGATTTTTTTAACTGAATGATAAATATAATATATTTAATAAATGCGAAAAGGAAATAAGGCAATGACGTCAAGTGACGTCAACGCCTGAAGAACACAAATCGGGCGGAAACAGAGTTCCGACCTATGATTCTTTCGTAAGCGATTACTGTGAAATTAATAGATCAAATTTAGTTCTGTAAAAGCCCGAAGAATTGTAACTCAAGTACGAAATATTTTGGATGTTAAAATTGTGCCAAATATTACTAACTTAAATAAAAATAAAGTTTTAAATAGGAAAAATAAAGTTCCGACTTTGCGGCGGTGATCGCCGGAATTCTACTTGTTTAGAAAAGAAATTGTGCAATGTCCATAGCCTCGAAGGCTCTCCTTGGACAAAGACAACGTGGGTGATCTCTAGAACTTCTTTCGAAGCCCAAAAATCAGTAGAATGGATCGCGAAATCCTTACCGACGGTTGTCACCCGGTGGAACAGAAAAATGGCGACTTGCAACTCTCCGACGACTATCACTCGACGGAGGTGTGTTGGATGGAGGTGGGGCGCGTCTTAGTGGCTTCGTCCTCAAGTTAACGCAGCGAGAGGAAGCCCTTTATCGCATCTAGTACGCTCTCAGGAGGTGGCGACTAGTCTCCTGGCGGATCGTCCTCTTCCGGCGACGGCTTGTTCGTCGATCAAGCAGAGATGATTTCTTCGTTGAGTTCGCGATGTTTTGTCCAAAATCCTACACCAATTTCGGCCATGATGCTCCGTGAATTGCATTGACTAAGTTTTTGCTGAATTTTTGTTGATTTTTGCAGCTTAATCGCTCTCTAGAAATCGTGATTTCTTTGCCGATTGTCCGCCTACGAGAGAGAGAAAGAGGGAGAGATGAGATAAGTACTAAAATGCCCTCAATTTATGACGTCATAAGGATCATTTTATATCAATCATTGAGGGGCATTTATGTCATTTATAAAATATGTGGGAAAAAGTAAGGCACGGGGTTTAGTCCCACATCGGTTTTCTAGGGCAAGTTTCACGCGCATATATTACAGGCATTTCTTTAGCCATCAATAGGTACAAATCACCCGCATGTGTACGAACACTCCATGCCCCACGCCCGGCTGGCCACCAGTGACGTGGAAGGGGAGTGACACACACGTCAGTCGCTTGAGCACCTAGCTCGTGGTCCACTTTGTTAGCCGCTTGAGCCTCGAGCTCGCGGTCTGGTCCTTAGCTGCTCGAGCCTTGAGCTCGCGGTCCTTAGCCGCTCAATGGCTCCGCCCGACTGAGCCTCCGACCCGCTAGTAGGCTCGGTTGGCCGGTGGATTTTTTTTGCTTTTTCTTAAATACTTTTTTTCATTTCTCTCAACAAAATAAAATTATAAAATCATGTAATTAAGCAAAAATTCATATTAATCAACTAGATACCATTTTCACAATTTAACACAAAAATAGGTCTATTTATCATGAGTTAAGACTAAAAACATCATCTTACTAAATTATTAACTCATGATAATGAAGACTTATCAAGGGCCCAATATCTAATTGGGCCCAAGAAATGATGAAAAGTTACTTTAAGATAACTACTTTATGTAAATTTCTTTTATGTCTCTTTTCTTCTAAAAGGTGCTTTAAATGTCATAATCTGTTTCAGGTCGCATGTCATTTTAGTCTACAACAAACTATTTAAAGTCATTTTATGGCCATTCAAAGTCTATCACAAGATCTGTTCAAGATCTTGCTTTCAGGAGTATCTCACTAATGTGATCCTAAGTCATCACTAAGATCATCAATCAATTTTAAATATTTATTGAACTAAGTTCACCTAAAATAAAGTTAAAATTAGTATAAGGGGTGAATTATGTCGTCTATTCTAAGAAATAATCAAAAGAAATCATTTAATTCTCTATCAAAATAAGTTTTACCTTAATATCTATACTAATGTGAGAAAATATTGATTGCAATGATGATTAAAATTAAATGAAGTGAAGTAAAATAACTTTCAAATGAATGATATCAAAGATAAATATATGTTTGCATGAAAGAAATAATGTAATAAATAAATAAATTTAGCAACAAGAAATAAATATTTAGATTTTGAAAAAAATAACTGAAAATAAATTGAAAGTAATAAAAGCTTAGAAAACTTAATATCTTTGAGTTCTCCTTGACCTCAAGGTAGATTCCTCAACCTACGTCCATAATAACGGGATGGATTTGAGCTAGGGATGTTGAGGAAAAGAGAGAATTCCTCTCATACATCAAGTTGTTAAAAATAAAAGAAAAACAGGAAGAAAAATTATCTCTAACTCTAGAACATGAAAAAGAACAACGAAAATAGTCCCCTCTCCCTTGTCCATTCTTTTTATATCCCAAATTTACAACCTAAGCTTTGTATTTTGACTTACTATTTTATGTCATATTTTTCTATTTTTTCTTGATTTTTCTCACCATCACACACAAGGATAATGGATATTATCTATTTTACTAGATGATAATCCATATTTGTAAATATCTCAAACTGCATGCAATTAGAATACATCTGATTTATCAGATGATAAATGATATTTGCACGTGTCCTCATCACGTGCCAAGCTAAAGACCATTTGATTCTTATGTAGCCAATCCACGATGATCTTAGGGTACTACGATCACATGATCGATTAATTGTTGGATCAAAAATCATGATCAATCGATAATCACGATCATAGAAAATAGTCACGATCATGATCACAATCTAGGTCATCAATCGATTGTCAATCACTAGATAGATCAATGGCCTATAGTTGCCCATGTTGATGCCCTTAGGCATGGATTTTGATATTACAAATATATGAGAAAATATATAATTCATGATTGATATTATTCACAAGATTATCATTAATGACTCATAAGTTTCATACAAATTAATATATTATTTATCTTGTGACACTATAACTAACCTTGAGGTTGAGTGAAATCGAAAACCCTCTCGTCCGACTGCTATAGATGCTGAATTTCACACAATCTGTCCATTTGATAATAAAGATGAATTTCGTCAAAATTCTCCCCTCATTCAATTGTTATAGAGGCTGAATTTCTTCCATAAATCTTCCCCATTCTTTGCCGGATACAAATGGTGAAAAATTTCTTCTAAGGATCCTTCTTTGGATGCCGCAGCATGCTCGGAGTTGAATCACCTTTGCTGCTTGATTTCAGCAAGTGATAGTTGCTGGGATTGTCAAATATTGATTGGAGGTGTAGGAAACCAATCAGTGCACTATGCCTACACAAATTGATCGTATTTCGGTGGAAATCCAATCGACAACTACGCTGCCCAGTTCTTCTGTAAACTTTAATTTCTATTTATTTTTACTATTTTTAGATTCCAATAGTACATCATTATATGGTTCATCATGTTTCAAAGAAAAGCCCTTTTCTATTAATTTCTTATTTCTATCATTGTGGCTTTGATTTGATCCATTTACAAGTCAATGTATTTTTGTCGACCACAAATTTGGGGCTATTCATTGCAAGTTGACGTCAATACCCACCCCCCCCCAAATTTGCAACTTTAGCTTATTTTGTTATAATTTGACCATAAAATAATTTTAAAAAATAATCTATCAAATAAAAATCATAAATAATTAATAATACTTCATCTTCCTTGTGATCGACCTAGAAAATCCACTAAAAACTTTATTTATTAAAAATTGCCTTATTTTCCAGAATTTATAAATTTTAAATTTGTTGAATTTTCTTAGCAACAATAGAAAATATTCAGAAAAATTTTGGCACGGTTGTTGGGGAAGATTGTAAGTTTTATTTCTTATTTGTGATTCATTTGAGTAAATAAAAGACTTTTCATTGAATAAGACATAAAAAATATAAAAACAATAAAAAGATTTCATAATTTTTCTTTATATGATCTGTTTTTACTTATCTTTCTACTTTATCATTATCATATTTTTTGCTGTGCATGTTAGGTAAAAGATCCTTGAACCCAAATTTAGAATTTTCTGAATTTAGAGGAAAAAGGGTTTCTTCAAGTAAATCTAAAAAAATGAATCCTCAAAATGTAGGTTCCTAAAATCTCAATCAACCTAGGTTATTGAATGATAATTTTACTCCTTATGCATGTGAAGACTTACTACAAAAGCTTGTTTGTGCTAAAGAGATTAAACTAAGTGTTTTTCAAATGTTACCTACTTTTTATGGGCATCAACATGAAGATCCTTATGCTCATCTTAGACAATTTCAAAGAATTTGTGTTACTACTAAAGATGTTGATGATTCTATGAGACTGACTTTATTTCCATTTTCTTTAAAGGATGAAGCTTATTTATTGGTTTTCTACCCTAGATGGAAACAATAGGACACAGGCTACATTATTGCAAGAATTTTGAATAGATTTTACTCTAGAGGAAAAACCAAAACTATGAGGAAAGCTATTCTAGATTTTTCACAAAATTCAGGAGAAACATTTTATGAAGCATGGGGTAGAATGAAAGATTTGATGAGAAAATGTCCTCACCATGATATTCCTAAAAGTCAAATAGTTGAAATGTTTTATGATGGATTACTTCCTCCTTTTAAGCAAATGGTTGATGGAGCATGTGGTGGATTATTTTTAAATAGAAGTGAGAATGATGCATATATAGTTTTAGAAAATTTGAGTGAAAATTCAATGAATCAAACTTTTGTATCTAATTATGATAGAACTTCATCTAAGAGGGAGGGATGTATGAAATGAGAAACTTTGAAGATAGGGAATTAAGATATGATTTAAAAGAATTTAAATATCAAATGAATGAAATGAAATCATTGTGTGAAAAATTTGATGTGTTTATGATGAATAAAAATTCTAATTTTTCTAATGTGTTCATATTCTAGTTGTTCCCTATGTGGTGATAGGATGCATCATGAAAACATTGTCCTCATGTTGAACAAGCTCAACCATCAAATATAGAAGAAGTTCAAGCTACATATGGATATCCTAGATTTGGTGATCCTTCCAATGAACACAACCTTAATTGGAGGAATCACCCAAATTTTTCATGGAAGAATCCAAATAATATTCAAAATCTAGAAGCTTTGAAACCTCCATTTTCTTCAAATAAACTTATTGAAAATAAATTTAGATCTAATCATATGCCTCCTACTTATTCATCTAATGTTTCACCTATGCAAACTGATCCTTCCATGAGTATGTTGTAGCAAATGATGGCTCAAATGATGAGAGTCAAATGAATTTTCAACAAGAGATGCAACACAAGTTTGAGCGGCAGCAACATCAATTTCAAGAAAATATGATGCAAATGGAGAAAAGGATCATAGAAAATTCAACAAAATGAGAAACAAGTCAATTAGGTCAACTTTTAAGTAGGACTTTACCAAATCTAAAGAGTCAACAGCAAGAATTTCATCAAGGAGAATCCAACTGATCAAACAAGTACAAAGCACCTCAAAATGAACAAATGAAGGCAGTCACTACCTTGAGAAGTGGAAAAATTCTCAACAATCCATATGAAGAAAAAGAGATTGCACAAAAGAGAGATGATATATTTGAAGAGCTAGAAGGAGCTGAAGAAAAAGAAGAACCACCAAGTGTAGAAGATGAAGACAAAGATCAACATCAAGAATTTAGAAACTTCATGGATGAATCTCTACTAAAGTCCAAGAGTATTCCTTCTCCAAATGCACCGAAATCAAAAGAAAAAAAAAATCTGAGGTCAATGCAAATTTGATGAAAATTTTTCAGATGTTTACATCAAAGTTCCCCTTTTGTAGGTTGTAGAGGACATTCTAATATATGCAAAATTTTTTAAAGAACTTTACACACTGAAGAGAGCACCAAGAACTGAAAAATTATCTGTTCATGCAAGTGCCATGTTGTTGAATCAAATGCCAAGAAAGCTAAAGGATCCAGGTGCACCTTTAATTTCTTGTAATATTGCTGGATTTATTTTCAAGAATGTATTGCTAGATTTCAGTGCTTGCATTAATTTATTATCTGCTTTAATTTGTGAATATTTTCAGATTTCAAATTTCAAATCCTCTTCTATTATGCTTCAATTTGCATATTTATTAGTAAAAAGTTCAAAAGGAATGTAAGATGTAGTAGTAACAGTAAAAGGATGCTCATTCCCTAATGATTTTATTATTTTAGAAATGAATTCACATACTGAATTGAGTCAAATGCCTATTATTTTAGATAGACCATTTTTGAATACTAAAATAAATATTGATGTCCCCACAAGAATAGCAAAAATCAAATGTGGAGATGAAGTAGTGGAAATCTAAATTTTTGAAAGGGCACAAAATTTACAAAATGAAGAAAAATTAAAGTGTCATTCTATAGATTGTATGCAAGGATTGAATGAATTGGATGAAATAGATGAATGCCTAGAGAAAATTTTTGAAAATAAAGGAGAAAAATATTTATGAGATTTTGAAAACTTTTAGGAACATCAGGAAAAATTTCACAAAATAATAGAAGAAGATGAAAAGAAGAACAAAACTTTAGAAGATTTGATTGAATTTCAGCAAAATCTAATTAAAAAATTAATAGTCCTAAATTAGAGCTTAAGAAACTTCCTAGTAATTTGAAATATGTATTTTTAGGAGAAGATCAATCATTACCTATCATTATTGATGTAGATTTAGAATAATATCAAGAGATACAATTCCTTGAGGTTTTAACAAATAATAAAAAGGCAATTGGTTGGGAAATATATAATTTAATAAGAATAAATATAGATATATGCACATATCATATCTATGTAGAGGACGGAGCTAAACCTAGTAGACAACCTCAAAGAAGATTAAATCCAAACATCATGGAAGTTGTGAAGAATGAAATTGTAAAATGGCTTGATGCTGATTTTATTTATCCAATTTCAAATAGTAAATGGGTGAGTCCTATTCAAGTAGTTCTTAAGAAATTTGGATTAACTGTCATAAAAAATAAAAAAGGAGAGGAATTTCAAATAAGATTAACTACTGGTTAGAGTTTGCATTGATTATAGAAGATTTACTAGAAAAGATCATTTTTCTCTCCCATTTGTAGACCAAATTTTAGAAAACTTAGGAGGCCAAAAATATTTTTGTTTCTTAGATGAATATTCTGGATACAATCAAATTTTTATTTCTGTAGATGATCAAGAAAAGACCACATTTACATGTCTTTTGGGTACCCTTGCTTTTAAGAGGATGCCTTTTGGTCTTTCTAATGCACCTACCACTTTTCAACATTGTATGATTTTTATTTCTTCAGAAATAATAGGAAATGGTATAGAAGTATTTATGGATGATTTTTCTATATTTGGAAACTCCTTTGATGAATGTTTGAATAATTTAAAAAAAGCTCTTAAGAAATACATAGAAAAGAACTTAGTCTTGAGTTGGGAAAAGAGGCACTTTATGGTGAAAGGAGTTGTTTTGGGTCATGTAATAAGTGAGAGAGGATTAGAAGTGGATAAAGCCAAAATTGAAATTCTTTCTAAACTTTAACCTCCTACTTCTATAAAACAAATTCGTTCCTTTTTGGGTCATGTTGGATTTTATAGAAGATTTATCAAGGATTTTTCAAAAATAGTTAAACCACTTACCTCACTTTTAGCAAAACATGTACCATTTATTTTTTATGATTCTTGTTTAGATGATTTTAATTTAATTAATAAATTGTTGACTGAATCACCTATTTTACAACCTCAAAATTGGTCTTTACTATTTGAAATTATGTGTGATGCATCTAACCAAGCTATTGGTGTTATTTTAGGGCAAAGGATTGATAAAAAACCTATGGCAATAAGATATGCCAGTAAAACAATTTCAGATACTTAAATGAATTATACAACCACAGAAAAAGAATTTTTGGCAGTAGTCTTTGCATTGGAAAAGTTTAGATCTTATATTTTATGCTCTAAAATTATTGTTTATTCTGATCATGCTGCACTTAAATTTCTTCTTACAAAAAAAGATGATAAACCACATCTCTTTAGATGGATTTTATTTCTTCAAGAATTTGACTTAGATATTAGGGATAAAAAAGGTTTTGAGAATGTTGTTGCTGATCATTTGTCAAGATTAGGCATTAAGGATTCAAATATCATTCATTTGCAAGATTCTTTTCCTAATGAACAAATTTTAATAATTCAACACCAAAAACATCCATGGTATCCTCACATTGTGAATTTTTTAGCTTCAAATCAATTACCACATTTTTGGAGAAAATTTGGACATGATTATTTCTTTTCTAAAATTAAAAGATATTTTTGGAATGCACCAGATTTATTTTATTTAGGATCAGATCAGATTCTTAGACGATGTGTACTAGAGGATGAACAATCTAATATTCTAAAAATGTGTCATGTATCTAATTGTGGTAGTCATTTTTTTGGAAAGAAAGTTGCTTTAAAAATTTTACAATGTAGATTTTTTTGGCCTTCTTTATTTAAAGATGCTCATTATTTTTGCAAAATGTCATTCACGTCAATCATTTACTAACATGAGTAGGAAAGATGAAATGCCTGTACAATCTATATTATTTGTTAAAGTCTTTGATGTTTGGAGAATTGATTTTATGAGTCTCTTTCCACTTTCTTCTGGATTTGAATTTATTTTACTAGCTGTGGATTATGTATCCAAGTGGGTGGAGGCAATTCCTACTAGGAAAAATGATCATATGATTGTTATGAAATTTGTTCAGAGTCACATATTTTCTAGATTTGGTTGTCCCAAAGCTATTATTAGTGATGGAGGAACACATTTCACACACCATCAATTTAGAAAATTATTAAAGAAAAATGGTGTGAATCATAGGATTGCAACTCCTTACCATCCACAAATTAATGGGTAAGCAAAGGTAACTAATAGAAAAATAAAGAAAACTTTGATGAAAATAGTAAGGCCTAATAGGAAAGATTAGTCGACAAAATTAGATGATACTTTATGGGCTTATAGAACCACTTTTAAAACACCTTTGGGAATGTCTCCATTTCGTTTAATCTATGGAAAATCATGTCATCTTTTTGTAGATAGAGCATTATGGGCATTGAAACATGTTAATATGAATTTGATTGGTGCTAGAAAACAAAGATTATTACAAGTTGAAGAATTAGAAGAGCTTAGAAATGAGGCATACCAAAATACTAAAGAATTTCATAACAAATATATTCATAGAAAAAAATTTGAGTTGAGTCAAAAAATATGGCTTTATGACTTTAGGCTCAAATTATTTCCAAGAAAATTGAATTTTAAGTGGACAAACCCATATGTTGTGAAGGAGATCTATGATCGTGGGGCAATTCTTATCCAAGATCCAAAAGATAGTAGAGAATTTAAGGTGAATGGTCAAAGATTGAAGATTTATTTGGAGAATGAAAAATTAGGAGCCAAAGAATCTATTTCCTTATTAGAACAAAAATGAAGGCATCCATGGAAAGATTTTGACTTATTTTTTTAGATTTTAGTTGTTTTAGTTCATTTTCTTTCTTTCTTGTTTTTATTTTCCAATAAATGTAGTATAAAGTTGCAAAAGAAAGGGGATGCATGTGGTTGATTGAAATGATATGTGAGATACAAATTTCTTTGGCTTTTGATTTTATGTTAACTTTAAAGAGAAAATATAGATTTCTAGAGGAATGAAATAGAATTTTAATGTTGAATATTTATTTAATGAAGTACGTTGATTTTATGTTTATTGCTAAGGGACTAGCAATGAGGTAAGTTGGGGGGTGTGATAACTCTCAATATTTACATGATAATGTCCTTAGTATTTCCGTGATTTATGCTTTAATTTTAATTAAAATGCTTGCAGAACACTTTAAATTGGAAAAGTTAGATTTAAAATGATTTATATGATTTTAGTGTTAATTTCTAAGAATTACATGAAGAAATCAATCATGTAATATGATGAAAATATTTCTCACATGTTTTTATGTTTTATACTATTTTTGAGAATATTTCTACATTTATTCTGATTATATAGAAATATTAAGGAAATTTCAGAAAAATCATTAAATTCAGAAAATCAGTGAAAATCATGAAAAATCGGCAAAAATCACACATGATTATCAATTGATCCTCTAGAGAGGAATTCACCAAGGAAATTGACAAAAATCAATTTTAAATTATGTTATAATTAAATTCATGTCATTTTTATAGTTTATAATCATTTAAAACTAACGCAAAATCAAATCATTTCAGGGTTTTTGTGTTAACAGCGGACGCATGGATTGCAGCAACAAATATGATAATTAATTGTAACAAATCAGTAAAATATGCACAAATGAAGATTTAAAAGGTGTTTCTAGAGAGGAAGAAGGCATCCTTGATTACTCTACGCCCCTTTTGGATCAAAACCCCTCTCATCCGCTGCTACAAATGGCAGATTTCGCCTAATCCATCCATCTGATACAAAAGATAGATTTTGTCCAAATTTCCCCTCATTCAGCTGCTATAGAGGATGAATTTCTTCCATAAATCTTCCCCATTCTTTGCCTAATACAAACAGTGAAGATTTTCTCCCTAGGATCCTTTTTTGGACATCATGGCACGCTTAGAATCAAATCACCTTCGCTGCTTGATTTTAGTAAGTGACAGTTGTTGGGATTGTCAACCATCAATTGGAGAAGGTGTAGGAAATTAATCAGTGCACTGCACCTACACAAATCGATCATATTTGGGTGAGAATCCGATCAACAACTTTGCCACCCAATTATTCCTTAAACTTTAATTTCTGTTCATTTTTACTATATTTAGATTCTAATAATACATCTTTCGATCCTTCATCATGTTTCGAACAAAAATCCTTTTCTATTAATTTCTTATTTCCATCATTGTGGCTTCCATTTGATCCATTTACGTGTCGATGTATTTCCATCGACCGTGAATTTGGGGTTGTTCTTCACAAGCTAACATTAGCTAATGTCAATCATCTCCAAATTCACAATTTTAGCTTATTTCGTTTTAATTTGGCTAGAAAATAATAAAAAAATAATATATCAAATAAAAATCATAAATAATTAATAATACTTCATCTTCCCTGTGATCAACTTAGAAAATTCACAAAATATTTATTTATTAAGAATTGACTTATTTTCTAGAATTTATAAATTTTAAATTTATTAAATTTTCTTAGTAACGATAGAAAATATTTAGAATCCTAGCTATTTTCAGTCCTAAAAGATTCTTCCTATTAGTATTCCATTATTTTCTCGAAAATACACTGATTTTAATAGGATCAGCAACCCCAACACCTCAGGTTTGACCACCACAAAGATCGAACCTTTTCTAGGCCAAACAGGGCTTAGAGCACCTCATGTCTTTGCCTGAATTCACTCGCTACTCACCACCTAGTTAACTTAGGGATTGATGAAGAGCCTCCTTGAAGGATTCAAGCTTTATCTTGATCACTGATAAGTTTTCATTATCATGAGTTAATAATTTAGTGATATAATAATTTTAACCTTAACTCATTATAAGTAGGCTTATATTTGTGCTAAATCATGAAAAGTTATTTCTAGTCAGATAATATGAATTTTTAGTTAATTACATGATTTTATAATCATTTTTTTAAGGTAAATGGAAAAAGAGTAAAAAAATAAAAATATTTTAGAAAAATATAAAAATTTACCGACCAACTAGGCCTGCATGTGGGTCGGAGGCCTAGTTGGGCGGAGTGACAGAGTAGTTGAGGACTGCAAGCTCGAGGCTCAAGTGGCTAAGGGTGGTCCGTAAGCACAAGGCTCAAGTAGTTGCAGTGTGTGTCACTCCCTTTCCATGTCACTAGTGGCCAGCTAGGCGTAGGGCAAGGAGTGTTTGTACATATGCACGAGAGGCACAAACCCGTTAGAGAAGGAAGATCTTTTATTCACCTTAAAATTGGTTAGAAAACCGATGTGGGTCTAAACCACCACTCCTAACTTTCCTATAGTATTATAAATACCCAAAATACCTCTTTATTATTATGATCAAAATGTCTTTGTGACATCACATTATAAGGGTATTATCATACTTATTTCATTTTTCTCTCTCACAAGTGAGCAACCGACAAAGAAATCATAATTTCTAGTGAGCAATTAAGCTGTCAAAATCATCAAAATCTTTGCAAAAACTTAATCAATGTTTTCATGGCCTCGGATGGTTCAAAAGGCTCTAGATTTGGACTAGGTGGCTCAAAAATGATGTTTTTTGAACTTAGAGTAGGTAGATCATTGGCAATGGGCATAACATGAGGTTATAGAACCTTAGAGTCAAAAGAGAATGGAATTGAGACACTAACATCCATAGACAGTTTTTGCATGACTATTGCAATTTGATCTTCTGTCATCATTGGAGATAGAGGAATGTGTGAAATAGATTTCACTAGAGAACCAGATGGAGGAGTTGAAAGGGGGGTAGACAATTTTTCGACTAGTGGAGAAGGTGGGAGAGTCTTTTTTGGAGATGAATCAACAATAACATTTTTCCTTTTATCTTTCTTAGAGATTCTTGGATGTCGATAGGCTCTTGAAGGAGGAATAGGAAGGGCAAAGCATCGGGTATCAACCATGGTAAATTTAGGGTTTCAAAAGATTTTTGATTGGAATGAGATGCAAATGTGATGCAATGCATAGGATAATACCATGTGTTGACCACGACTCGACCAATGTGATGCAAGCTAGGGCTTGGAGTCTTGCAAGCTTGGTGAAATAAAAGTCTCCAAATAGTAAAACAAATCAAGAAGGTAAAGTTTTCGAATAGTGAAATGTGGCTTTTTGATAGAAGAAGAGAGACATAGACATAATATATGATCTTTTAAGATATGCGACAACATAGTATTTATTTTTTATGTCCTTAATAAAAATTTATTGAGAAAATTTAAAATTTATGTGATGAATAGTGTGTCAACACAAACATCTACACATACAAAGTCATATTAGACATGAAATGATGAATGAAATATCATATCATAGAGATTCATTGCTTGCACCAAAAATAATATCATCAACATATCTTTGAACACTCAGCACATGTATTTAAACCTTTTTAATAAATAGAGTTGTATCTACATTTTCTTTTTAAAAATTATTTTCTAAAAGAAATGAACTCAATTTTTCATACCAAGCCTATGGAGCTTGTTTCAAACCATATAAAGCTTTCTTTAATCAAAAAACATGATCAAGAAATTCAAAATTTTCAAAACCAGGGGATTGTTCAACATAAACTTCTTCTTTAATAAGGTCGTTAAAGAAAGTACTTTTGACATCCATCTGATATAATTTAAAATTATTAGCACATGCAAAAGATAATTGTCTAAATATTTTTATCATTACTCAGAAAATTTAGAAATTTTAAAATTTATAAATTCTAGAAAATAAGGCAATTTTTAATAAAGAAATATTTTTAGTGGATTTTCTAGGTCGATTAGAGGGAAGATGAAGTATTATTAATTATTTATAATTTTCATTTGATAGATTTTTTTTAATCATTTTCTGGTCAAATTATAGCAAAATAAGCTAAAATTGCAAATTTGGGGAGAGTTATAGATGTCAGCTGACATCAACCTACAATGAATAACCCTAAATTCACTATCGATGGAAATACGTTGACTTATAAATGGATCAAATTGAAGCCACAATGATGGAAATAAGAAATTAATAGAAAATGGCTTTTTTTTACACATGATGAATGATATAAAAATGTATTATTGGAATCTAAAAACAATAAAAATGAAGAGAAATTAAAGTTTACAAAAGAACTAGGTAGTGTAGTCGTCAATTGGATTTTCACTGAAATATGATCGATTTGTGTAGGCATAGTGCACCGATTGGTTTCCTACACCTTTTCCAATTGATGGTTGACAATCATAGCAACTATCACTTGTTGAAATCACACATCTAAGGTGATTTGACTCCAAGCATGATGTGGCATCCAAAGAAGGATCCTTAGAAGAATTTCTTCACCATTTGTATCTGGCAAAGAATGGGGAAGATTTCTGAAAGAAATTCAGCATCTATAACAGCTGAATGAGGGGGAAATTTAGACGACATTCATCTTTTGTATCAGATGGACAGATCGGGCGAAATTCAGCATCTATAGCGGCTAGACGAGAGGGACTTTCATTCGAGAGGGGCGTAGAATAATCAAGAATGCCTTCTTCTTCTTCGAAAACACCTTTTCAATCTTCCTTTGCACATATTTTGTTAATTTATTACAATTAATTGTCATATTTGTTGCCGCAATTCGTGCATCCACCATTAACACAAAAACTCTGAAAAGATTTGATTTTTATTAGTTTTAAACAATTATAAACTATAAAAATGACATGCATTTAATTATAATATAATTTTGAATTGGTATTTTTCAATTTACTTAGCGAATTTCTTTCTAGAGAATCAATTGATCATCTAGCATGATTTCTGCTGATTTTTCATGATTTTCACTGATTTTCTGAATTTAATGATTTTTCTGAAAATCCCTTAATATTTCTATAAAATCAGAATAAATGTAGAAATATTCTCAAAAATAATATAAAACGTAAAATATGTGATAAATATTTTCATCATATTACATGACTGATTTCTTCATTTAATTCTTAGAAATTAACACTAAAATCATATAAATCATTTTAAATCTAACCTTTTCAATTTAAAGTGTTCTATAAGCATTTTAATTAAAATTAAAGCATAAATCACAGAAATATTAAGGAAATTATCATGTAAATATTGAGAGTTATCATGCCCCCCAACTTACCTCATTGCTAGTCCCTTAGCAATAAACATAAAATCAAAGTACTTCATTAAATAAATATTCAACATTAAAATTTAAAATTCTATTTCATTCCTCTAAAAATCTATATTTTCTGTTTAAAGTTAACATAAAATCAGAGGTCAAAGAGATTTTTATCTCACATATCATTTCATAGTTCTAAAGTTTAGGTCCTCCTCTTCTTGTTATTTATAACATTAAGAATCTCTCATTACAAAATTTAGACCAGATTATTGTAAAATCTGTAAAATTTTAAGTTCATGGGATAAGAATCAAATAGAAAATTAATAATTAATGTTCAAACCAACCATAAAGATTCCACAAAAATTCTCACTTCCCTTCCCTTTCACATTCCCATATCCATTAAGTTATAATACAAAGTATCAAATAGTTTGGATCCTACTTGATAATCACTTCTATCATCTGTCATGAATGTCAATATTCAGATAAAAATATACTCAATATTTTCATTTATTTAAGAAATAGTAAATAGGTAGCTTTTCCCTTCTTCTTCTTCTTTCTTATTTGTCCTAGTCACACATGTGGAAGCCCCATGGGACAATTGGGAAGACCCCTCTTTTTTTTTTTTTTTGGCAGACCTTCACTCTATCTGAAAATAGAAATCACTGAGATTCATAAGTTTCATTTATTTCCTCCTATTGACAAACACAATTCTTTTCAAAGTAACTACTTCCATAATTTCTTCATATTTCAATACTTGGCACACAAATTTTCAAGTTGTGAAAAATGACAACTTACATTTAATGATCATTTTCTGTACTTCATGGTTAGTTCAACACGTCATATCAAATATTCTAATCTATCTTAGCCCAATTCCCTTCAACATACTTCATCCGTAATAATTTGACTACTTTTTGCAATGTAAGAATCAAAATGATAAATAATCAGATTTGGACTTCCTTCATTTCAAGTTCCATCCATGATATGTGAAATTTCTATCATATATTCATGTTTGATACATTTCTTTAATTTTCATGAATAAAAAATCTTAATTTATAGAATAATATCTAGCTTCTCAATTTATTTATTTATGTTCTCCAATCATTTTAAAGTCTCTCCACTCCTAAACTAAAATCAACATTGTCCTCAATGATGTAAATAAGTCTAATCATAATATATCATTCTTCAAGTTTTCAAATCATAAAGATTTTCATGAAATTACAGAAATCAAATATATCAAGAAGAGACAATCTGAAAATAAAAATTCAAGTAGGTAGGGTTGAGAGATAGCACCTAAAAATCTTAATTCAATCATCCATTGGATTTTCAATCAACCACATGCATCTCCTTCTTCCACAACTTTCTACTACATTTATTGGAAAATAAAAATAACAAATAAAGAAAATGAACTAAAACAACTAAAATCTAAACAAACAAGTAAAGATGTTTCCATAGATGCCTTCATTTTGGTTCTAATAAGGAAATAGATTCTTTGGCTCCTAATTTTTCATTCTCCAAATAAATCTTTAATCTCTAACCATTCACCTTAAATTCTCTACCATCTTTAAGATCTTGGTAAGAATTGCCCCATGATCATAGATCTCCTTCACAACATATGGGCTTGTCCACTTAGACTTCAATTTTCGTGGAAATAATTTGAGCCTAGAGTCATAAAGCCATACTTTTTTATTTAACTCAGTTTTGTTTCTAAAAATATATTTATCATGAAATTCCTTAGTCCTAGCCTTGTACATTTTTAGTATTTTGGTATGTGTTATTTCTAAGCTCTTCTAATTCTTCAACCATACTTTTTGATTGAACTCAGTTTTGTTTCTAAAAATATATTTATCATGAAATTCTCTAGTCCTAGCCTTGTACAAGAAGGTGACATGGTTTTTCATAAACTAAACGAAATGGAGACATTCCCAAAGGTGTTTAAAAGTGGTTCTATAAGCCCATAAAGCATCATCCAATTTTGTCGACGAATCTTTCCTATTAGGCCTTACTATTTTCTTTAAAATTTTTTGTATTTCTCTATTAGTTACCTCAGCTTGCCAATTAGTTTGTGGATGGTAAGGAGTTGTAATCTTATGATTCTCACCATTTTTCCTTAATAATTCTCTAAATTGATGGTGTGTGAAATGTGTTCCTCCATCACTAATAATAGCTTTGGGACAACCAAATCTAGAAAATATGTGACTCTGAACAAATTTCATAACAATTATATAATCATTTTTCCTAGTAAGAATTGCCTCCACCCACTTGGATACATAATCCACAGCTAGTAAAATAAATTCAAATCTAAAAGAAATTGAAAAGGGACTCATAAAATCAATTCCCCAAACATCAAAAACTTCAACAAATAATATTAGACTATAAAGGCATTTCATCTTTCCTACTCATGTTAATAAATGATTGACATGAATGACATGTTTTGCAAAAATAATGAGCATCTTTAAATAAAGAAGGACAAAAAAAATTCACATTGTAAAATTTTCAAAAAAGTTTTCTTTCCATAAAAATGAACACCACAATTAGATACATGACATATTTTCAAAATATTAGATTGTTCATCCTCTGGTACAGACTGTCTAAGAATCTGATCTGATCTTAAATAAAATAAACCCGATTCATTCCAAAAATATCTTTTAATTTTAGCAAAGAAATAATCACATTCAGATTTTCTCCAAAAATTTAGTATTTCTAAAAAAATAGAAATCATACAACGTTGAAAAGTGGCAGATGCATTACAAAGACCAAAAGGCATCCTCTTAAAAGTAAATGTACCAAAAGGATATGTAAATGTGGTCTTTTCTTGATCATATGCTGATAATATTTTTGGCCTGCTAACTTTTATGAAATTTGGTCTACAAATGGGAGAGGAAAATAATTCTTTCTAGTTTTAGCATTTAATCTTCTATAATCAATGCAAACTCACCAACTAGTAGTTAATCTTGCTTGAAATTCCTCTCCTTTTTCATTTTTTATGACAATTAATCCAGATTTCTTAGGAACTACTTAAATAGGATTCACCCATTTACTATCTAAAATTGGATAAATAAAATCAGCATCAAGCCATTTTACAATTTCATTTTTCACAACCTCCATGATGTTTGGATTTAATTCTTCTTTGAGGTTGTCTACTAGGTTTAGCTCCATCCTCTAAATAGATATGATGTGTGCATATATCTAGATTTATTCCTATTAAATCAAATATTTCCCAACCAATTGCCTTTTTATTATTTTTTAAAACCTCAAGTAATTATATCTCTTGATATTCTTCGAAATCTGTAGCAATAATGACAGGTAATGATTGATCTTCTCCTAAAAATGTATATTTCAAGTTATTAGGAAGTTTCTTAAGTTTTAATTTAGGACTACTAATTTTTTTAATTTGATTGTGCTGAAATTCAATCAAATCTTCTAAGTTTTGTTCTTCTTCTTCATCTTCTTCTATTATTTTCTGAAATTGTTCCTCATGTTCCTAAAATTTTTCAAAATCCCATGAATATTTTTCTCCTTTATTTTCAAAAATTTTCTCTAGGAATTCATCTATTTCATTCAATTCATTCAATCCTTGCATACAATCTATAAAATGACACTGAAATTTTTCTTCATTTTGTAAATTTTGTGCCCTTTCAAAAACTTGGATTTCCACTCCATCTCCACATTTGATTTTTTCTATTCATGTGGGGACATCAATATTCATTTCAGTAGTATTCAAAAATGATCTACCTAAAATAATAGGCATTTCACTTAATTCAGTATGTGAATTCATTTCTAAAATAATAAAATCAGTAGGGAATGAGCATCTTTTTACTATTGCTATTACATCTTTTAACATTTCCTTTGAACCTTTTACTGATAAATCTACAAATTGAAGCATAATAGAAGATGGTTTGAAATTTGAAATCTAAAAATATTCAAAAATTGAAGTAGTTCTCTCTTTTGTGCAATCTCTTTTTCTTCATCAAGATTGTTGAGAATTTTCCACTCCCCAAGGTAGTGACTACCTTCATTTGTTTATTTTGAGGTACTTTGTCCTTGTTTGACCAGCTGGATTCTCCTTGATAAAATTCTTGATGTTGACTCTTTAGATTTGGTAAAGTCCTACATGAAAGTTGACCTAATTGACTTGTTTCTCTTTTTGTTGAATTTTCTACTATCATTTTCTCTATTTGTATCATATTTTCTTGAAATTGATGTTGTTGCTGCTTAAACTTGTGTTGCATCTCTTGTTAAAAATTCACTCTGCATCATTTGAGCCATCATTTGCTACAACATACTCATGAAAAGATCAGTTTGCATAGGTGAAACATTAGATGAATAACTAAGATGCATATGATTAGCTCTAAATTTATTTTCAGTAGGCTTATTTAAAGAAAATGGAGGTTTCAAAGCTTCTGGATTTTGAATATTATTTGGATTCTTCCATGAAAAATTTGAGTGATTCCTCCAATTAGAGTTGTGTTCATTGGAAGGAGCACCAAATCTAAGATATCCATATGAAGCTTGAACTTCTTTTATATTTGATGATTGAGCTTGTTCAACCTGAAGACAATGTTCTTTATAATGCATTCTATCACCACATAGAGGACAACCAATATATGACACATTAGAAAAATTAAAATTTTTATTCGTCATAAACACATCGAATTTTTCACACAATGATTTCATATCATTCATTTAAAGTTTAATTTCTTTTAAATCATATCTTAATTCCCTATCTTCAAAGTTTCTCATTTCATACATTCCTCCCCTCTTAGATGAAGTTCTCTCATAATTAGATGCAAAAGCTTGATTCATTGAATTTTCACTCAAATTTTCTAAAACTATATATGCATCATCCTCACTTCTATTCAAAAATAATCCACCACATGCTCCATCTGTCATTTGCTTAATAGGAGGAAGTAATTCATCATAAAACATTTCAACTATTTGACTTTTAGGAATACCATGGTGAGGATATTTTCTCAACAAAGATTTCATTATAACCTATGCTTTACGAAATGTTTCTCTTAAATTTTATGAAAAATCTAGAATAGGCTTCCTCATAGTTTTGGTTTTTCCTCTAGAGTAAAATCTATTCAAAAAATCTTGCAATAATGTAGCCCATGTTTTATTGTTTCCATCTAGGGTAGAAAACTAATAACTAGCTTCATCCTTTAAAGAAAATGGAAATAAAGTCAGTCTCATAGAATCATCAACATCTTTAATAGTGGTACAAATTCTCTGAAATTCTCTAAGTTGAGCATAAGGATCTTCATGTTGATGCCCATAAAAGTAGATAACATTTGAAAAACCTTATGTTTAATCTCTTTAGCACAGACAACATTTTGTAGTAAGTCTTCACATACATAGGGAGTAAAATTATTCTCAATAACCTAGGTTAGTTGAGATTTCGAAACCTACATTTTGAGGATTCATTTTTTATAGAGAGAGAGAGGAGAGAGAGTGGATAATGGGCCCTTAATGGGCCAAGTGAGCTATCTAATAAAAACCATTGCCATCACGCATGAAGTATGCTTTCTTAGATGCAAATGAATTTTTTCTAGTAATTATTTCTTTTGAGTTGACAGGTGATCAAGAAGAAAAATTATTATATGTATTGAAAAAGCACAAAGAGGCAATTGGATGGACGCTTGTAGACACTCATGGAATCAGTCCAAAGGTAAGTGAAAGAAGATCCACTGTCCATTTTTACTTAAGAAGAGCACCCATCCAATGGTGGAGATTAAAACTTAAAGAGAGGTACACCATAAAGAGGAGAAGTAATATAAGGGAGGAGACTAAAAGATTGAAGACCTAATTTCCATCCAAGGGCCAAGATTTATTATTAGAGACGTGAAGATCCAATGATTTATTTTTAGGTTAAAGGGTGACAACTATTGGATCTCTTAACCTAATCTCTTGTAAGTGAGAGAGAGGGAATGAGAGAGGGCAGCCACCCTATTTAAACATGTAATTAAGAACTTCGTGGAGAGCTTCTATGGAATGGAACTTCAGGCAGTAGTCATCCAAGAAGGGTTTGAAGGGTCCTAAGCTCCTCATCTTGTGCTTAAGAGGTGAGTTCATCCATTAATCATCAAGTTCTTTGCCCTGAACGAGATTCCCTCCCATGACTAGCAATGATCGCCTTCTCTTGGCAGAAATAAAGATGGAGACGTGGTGATAATCAGGTTGGCTTCAAAGAAACTTATGATTTGGATGTTTTGGATAGGATTTAAATGTATTGGGTTCATTTAGATCACATCATCCTTGAGATTGAGTAATCATTTCTTTGTCCACCATCTCTTCTTTCTCATAATCCATAAGTCACAACCCCACACTCAAATTTCTTCCTCTTGTGTTCTATGTTCAATCTTTATCATTTATAATCGATAATTAATTAAATCTACATCTCATTCTCTGAGGAGACGACCTAACTCATCTTGTCTACATTTATTTCAGTAAATCAATATTTAATCGTGAATCTATATCTATATTTTGATTGAGTAGATTGAGGCCTAGCGACACATAATTTAATTCAATCAACAACCTAGCTCACCACTATATCTATTTAATATTATTTTTGATGAATCTAGTTCTATAAATTATTAAAATCAAACGATGATTCTAATAACGACTTAGGGTCACATCAGTGTGTGTCACTCCCCTTTTATGTCATTGATGGTCAGTCGGGCATGAGGCAAAGAGTGGTCATACACATGTCAGAGATGTACCTATTGATTAAATATCACAAGGGTTTTTATTCGCCTCAAATATCAGCAGAAAACTGATGTGGAATTAAACTAGCACTCACAACTTTCCCCATAGGATTATAATGCCCAAATTGTCCCTTGATTATCATGAAGAAAATATCATTGTGATGTCACATTATAAGATTATTATCGTACTTAGCCCATTTCTCTCTTTGTCTCTCTCGTAGGCAAACAATCAACAAGGAAATCACGATTTTGGGTGAGTGATTAATCTGTCATAATCACTAAAATCTCAACAAAACTTACTTAATACAATTTGCAAAACATCATTGACAAAATTAGTAAATGATTCTAGACAAAAGATAAGGAACTCATCTTCGATTGATCAACAAACAAGTTGTCGCCAGGGAGAGGACAATCCACTGAGAGATGAGTCGCTAGTAATTTTGTGAAAATTATTTGTTAATGTGTTATTAAATCAATGAGAATAATACATTTTTGAGAATTATTTCACAACTTATCATGTTAATTATTTTATTTGTCATTTTAATGAACCTCTTTGAATCTTGATTTAAATTGATATTTTATGAATAAAAATAAAATGGATGAAAATTTATTTCATATGTTGAAGCTTAATTCTCATTTAGTCTATCTTTAAATAAAATTCTATTGTGCTAACTTTTTATGATTAACTGTAATATATTTTTTAAAAATTTTCCTAATTTTTAGGCATTAAAACAAATAAAATAAAAAAATATAAAATGGTTGCACCAATAAGAGACCAATGGCACACCGGTTAATAGGCCCGACATGGGTCAAAGATCACATCGTGTCTAAGAGTAGGTCCAAAGGGTGCACCGCCTTGTGACTTGTGTAAACCGGGTCATGGATCTAAATCATGGGCTCAAGCTGAATAGATCACCTTTGCGGCCTACTAGGAGTCGAGTCTCAATTTGAATCATTCCTAAGAGTTGATAGTCAAGTCCAATCATTCCTTTCAGAGGTTACTACAACAACTAACAACAATGGGTTAATATATATCACTAATAACTTTTTAATTTGTCCAATGGGACTAAACTTCTTACCTTTTTCAGATCCAATGACAAAGCAACAATAGTGGCTAAATCCAATGATTTAGAAGCTGCCACGTCACTACCTACTATCATACAAAAAGCAATTGTTGATCTAATGGTACTAACAATTTTATCCAACACACAAGAATATGTCATGTCACCACACACCATTGGACAAGTTGAGTTTAATTTTTTCACCAGTAGCAATGAAACTTCCTTATGCAAGAAGTATAATATACAGAAGTGAGAATTGAACATTTTAAATAATTTTAATAGAATAAGAGTTAGATTATCTAGTCAACATAGTAATACAACTGAGTCAATAGAAGCAATATATTAGTAAAAGGAGGAGGAAGAGTAGAGGAGGATATAATTCTAGATAAAAGTTTATTTCCTAAACAATATTGAGTGATGACCATGAATTGGCTAAATCTGCCCCACAATTAATTACTAATCAAAAGTTATTCCAAGCTCTTGAATATTTAAAAGAAAAGAATAAATAAATAATACATAATTGGAGAAAGGATTTAGCAACTAAAGAAACTCTATGACCGGGATATCTGACTTCTGACTTTGGCGACGTGGAAATGCACAGGAACGAAGGCCAAACGGTACTCTCCTATCCACATGAGCCAATAAAACGCTGACTTAACATGTAACTAAACTACGTGCACCGCGGTGCGCAAGGTCCGCGATCCCAAGGGAGATAAGATGCACTGGCTTTGCAGTGGCGTTGTGCACCGCGGACTAGAAAGAATACCTCCCGTTCGTTCCGGAAGAAAAGGAAGACGGAAGGTACCTTCCTTCCGCAATCTCTCTCTCTCTCTCTCTCCCTCTCCCTCCCTCTACAAGAGTCTCCCCTTCCCCCAATCGGGTTGGTGGAGTGGTCGACGGAGATCTGTAAGAGCCCAAATCTGACCCTTTGGCGGCGCCCCTCAAAGCACCCTCAGGCCATCTCTATTCCTCTCTCATCGCCGCCGGATCCCCCAGACAGAGAGGAAGGGTTTGCAGGCGCCTGCATCGCCCCCGGAGGCTGATGTCCAGTACCCACATCCGGTCCTGATTCCATCACCCGCCTCCGGTCAAATCGCTCCGCTCCAGCGATGGAAGACGGCTACACCGCCGTCCCCATCTCCTCCGCCGTCGAGCTCCAGCCGCAACATTTCAGCGACGGCGTGATCCCCAAATTCCGCCGTGTAAACGAAGAGGAAAACGACAAGGATGACCTTCCCCTCATCGTCAACGGAAGCTCCGGCAGATCCGATAGCCACGAAGGGGGGCAGGGGGTAGAAGCGGCGGCGGAAAGGTCCGGGGGCTCTGGAGTCCCCGGTGCAGTCTTCAACCTGGCCACCTCCGTCATCGGTGCTGGCATCATGGCCCTTCCCGCGGCCATGAAGGTCCTCGGCCTCGCCCTGGGCTTCGTCTGCATCGTCCTGATGGGGCTCCTCTCCGAGATCAGCATCGAGTTCCTCGTCCGCTTCTCCGTCCTCTCCGGCGCCGCTTCCTACGGCGACGTCGTCCGCACCGCCCTCGGCCGCCCTGCCCGCGCCATCGCCGAGGCCTGCGTCGTTGTCAACAACGCGGGCATCCTCATCGTCTACCTTATCATCATCGGCGACGTCATGTCGGGCTCTGGGAATCATACCGGCGTGTTCTTCCAGTGGTTCGGCAGGGGCATCTGGGAGGACCGGAGGTTCGTCATCTTGGTGGTCCTCGTCCTCTTCCTCTCGCCGCTCTGCGCGCTGGAGGGAATCGACTCCCTGAGCCTCTCGTCAGCGGCCTCCATCGCCCTCGCCGTCCTCTTCGTGGTCGTCTCCTGCGCGATCGCCGTCATCAGATTCCTCGGGGGAACCACCGTGACCCCGCGGATGGGGCCGGATTTCAGCTCCAACGCCGCCATCCTGGACCTGCTCGTGGTCGTCCCCATCATGACCAACGCCTACGTCTGCCACTTCAACGTGCAGCCCATCTACAACGAGCTCCGCGGGCCGTCACCGGAGAAGATGAACCGGGTGAGCAGGATCACCACCTCCCTCTGCGTGGCGGTCTACGCCGGCACCGCCATCTCCGGCTACCTCCTCTTCGGCGACGAGACCCAGTCCGACGTGCTGATCAACTTCGACCGGGACCTGGAGTTCCGCTTCAGCTCCGCCCTCAACGACCTCGTCAGGGTGGGGTACGTCCTCCATCTGGTTCTCGTCTTCCCAGTGATCCACTTCTCCCTGCGGCAGACGGTGGGGAACCTCGTCTTCCGGGGGAAATCGCCGCCGGGAAGGGCGAAGATGCTGGCCCTGACGGCGGCGCTGCTGGCGGCGATCTACCTGGGCTCCACCATGATCCCCAACATCTGGGTTGCCTTCAAGTTCACCGGCGCCACCACGGGGCTTTCCCTGGGATTCATCTTCCCCGCCCTCATCGCCCTTAAGCTCGGTGACCTGGCGAAGGAGGCCCTGCGAAGATCAGAGAAGATTGTGGCCCGGCTGATGCTCGTGCTGGCGGTGGCGGCCGGCATAGTTGGAATCGTCGGGAACGTCTTCACCATCAGTGAATGAGCAAGCGCCCCACCGGCCGCCGCGACTTGTTCAACCTTTGAGCGGGGGACCGACTAACGGCACGCCTGGCCTTGAAGAGCCACCCCCACCCCCTCCCCACCAATGGTGACGGGGGAGATCTCCATCCTGGAGCTCCCGCAGACAGCTCGATTCAGGTGCACCTCTTGATCAGATTTCCAAAATTTGGATTCTGTGGGCAGAATACCCGTCATTCTTATCTGGGTCGAAATTTTCCCCTCACACACACTGAGCGCGTACCCAGTTCCCCAAACTTGGGGTCTGTTTATGAATTCGTTGTTGTTCTTCTTATGAATGGAGGGGGTGTACATCATTTGTGGCAAAATTCCATTAATCTTCACATGGATAGAACTTGTTTGGGTTCTCGGCAATATCTCCCGGATGGGAAACAAACCTGGATTATTTATTTATTTATTTAAACTCATGGAGGCCTGGGCAAGATGAACTCCGGTCCTTTTTTCCGTTTCTGGTTTTTCCTAGCTCAACGCAGAAAGGAATGGAAGGATTTCTGGAAAAGCAGGCTGGGTTTCTTCAGTTGGGTTTGATCTTGGAAAGCTGAATCTGTTAAATTATTTGAATGAGTTCACGCCAACTGACCAACACAAGAGGCAGAATCTGGAGTCATGGTGTATGTATGGGCAACTATTCCCCATAGGACCCCGTTAATTCCCCTGTGCTTGCTTGTAGCCTTGGATTTAGAGAGAGAGAGAGAGATGCGACTGTTAAGTGATCACTAGCTGTTTGTTGAAATGCCCGACCGGTAGAGTGCTCACTGGCAAAGAGGCCAATGTGCCCTACCATCTCGAAGAAACTCCACGCTCTTGCAGCTCTGGTTCCGCCAGAGATCGCCGCCGGCCAGATCCGTCGGCATGTGGAAGATGGATAGGGTCCTTTCCCCTAAAGACAAGACCCAAATGTGGAAGGAACTACACACAGCGGGGCGGGTGGAGTTCCTGCCTTCTATTCTGTACTAAGCTAGTGAAGTTGTGGGAGACAATTCATCAGAACTCCCCCCGGGCGGCGCCGGCGTTCAGCGCTTCGAGCTCCGGCGAACCTGGAAGGACCCGCTGGAGTAGAGCATCCGGTACACGGGCCTTATCCTCACGGTGAGGATCACGCTCAGCAGGCTGCCCAGGCCGCAGACGGCCGCCAGGAAGAGGAACGTGAGCCTGAAACATCCCGGTCCCATGCAGGAGCTGCCGGGCGGCACGTCGTGGAAGCCGCTGCGCTGCCGCTCCGCCTCCCGGTCGTAGACATAGCCGGCGAGGAGGCCGGAGAAGAGGAAGGCGCCGATGGGGTTTCCGAGGGAGAGGAAGTTGTAGATGATCCCAAAGTCCTTCAGGCCAAAGAGCTCCGACGCCGTCGGCACCATAATGCAGATCTGCACACCGTAGCAGACGCCAAGGAGCGCCACCGAGGCGTAGAGCGTGGAAGTTGGGGCGGAGGCGGAGAGGAGGAAGACGAGAACCATTGCCAGCTGGGTGAGTCCCATCCAGATGGACCTAGGGAGGGCCCTGGAACGGACAAAGTGCTCGGAGACGACGCCGCCGCCGAGGCGGCCGAGGAAGTTGCAGAAGCTGAAGAGGGAGAGCAGGATGGTGGTGTCCTCCACGCCGGAGGCGATCCCGATCTGGGCTAGATTGTTCAGGACAGTCACGCCGGAGCCGACGCCGAGGAAGTAGACCAGGAAGAGGAGCCAGAAGTCGGCCTTGACGAGGGCCTCGAGGAAGTCGAAGTCCTCCCCCCGTCTGGGCTTCCTCTTCTTCTTCACTGCGCCCTCCCCCACCGCCAGGAGGATGTCCACGTCGGAGACCTCGTCACCGCTCTCCTGCAGCTTCGCCGACGACGAGGACACCGACCGGAGCAGCGGCTCCTCTGGCGACGACTCCTCCTCCTTCTCCGGCGGCGGAGGAAGAGATGGGCTCGCCGGGAAGATGGTCATCTTCAGCGGGATGGCCAGCGGAGAGAGCAGCAGCGCCACCATGCCGGCGACGAAGGCGTAGGATACCGCCCTGTCGACCGTCAGGACGTCGTCCAGCAGGGTGGTGGTGAGAAGATAGATGCCCAGCAAGACGCTGGCGAGCTGGATGAACAGGAAGTGACCGCGGTCGGAGGCGGCGTCGCCGGAGACCGGCGCACAGGCCCGGATGAAATACATGGAGAGGACGGAGACGGCGGGGATCCCCAGCGTGAGCAGCAGAAGAAGGCCTGTGGACGAGTTGCGGAGCACGCCGGCGTAGATCTCGGTGTACACGGCGGCGCTCAGCCCGGCGTAGCCCTTGAGCAGCCCCGCCACCGTCCCCCTGCTGAGCGGGAAGTTTCGCATGTTGGTCACCACCACCCCCGTCCCCAGCCAGGCGCTGCTATTGGTTGCGACCACCAGTGCGATCCACAGCTGTCGGTCACCAAAGCAGAACAGAAGCAGAACCAGGAAAACCTCGTCATCTTCATCCTAGGAGACGACCACCCAATAAAGAGGGAGGAGAGAGAGAGAGATGGAGAGGGGGCGTACGAGCCAGTAGGGTATGGAGGTGACGGTGCGGCTGACGGCGAGCCAGAGGACGCCGAAGCCGAGGAAGCTGCAGGCAGCGCCGACGAGGAGGATGGCCCAGGGGGGGAGGCGGTTGCAGACGACGCCGGGGAGGACGCCGACGTTCTCGCCGACGTCATTCGCCACGCCGAGGATGGTGAGCTGCTGCTGCGTTAGCCCCAACACGGACTTCAACGAGTGGGAGTAGAGAGGAAAAGTGTAGCCGCTCCCAGCCGCCATCTGCACCCACACTGCCGCCCCCAGCCCCACCCATGGCGGCCGAGCCCCCGACTTCACCTCCAACACCCCGCCGCCCCCTTCCTCCTCCGGCTCCGGCGTCGCCATTTCCCCCCCGCCACCACTACCACCGCCGCCGCCGAAGCTCCGTCTCGCAGTCGCAGCAACAACAATAGCAGGGGAGAGAGAGAGAGAGAGAGTGGGGGGGAAGGGAGGGAGTGAGGATTTGAAGGAGCGGAGGGCCTTGCTCAGCCTTTAAACGAGTTCCCCGTGGGGAGAGAGTGGTACGTTGCAGACCCTGCTCCCTGGAAGCAGCCCCCAGGCTCTCAGGAACCTCCCGTGGGCCCAACCCATCCGCTTCTTCTTCTCCTTCACTCCCTCGTTGCCCGACCCAGCCACGCTGCACTCACATCCTTTTATTTCATAGAACAATAAAGCCATCGCACCAAGTTTAGAGAGAGAGAGGGATGGATGAAGGGAGAAACTTTTAAGGACACCAGACAGATAGGTCGTTTTCCACATCCAAGCCAACTGGGTCGATACTCTTCAGCGGGCTCGAATAATTGAGCCCTAGTAGAACAAAATAGACTCAGTTGTTGACTACAAGACCCCAAACCGATAATTGATTCGTCAATTTCAAAGATATAAACACTTCTTCTTGATAAGGTAAGAATTTCCTCAAATTATCTCTATAATAATAAAGGCGAAATCAAACTCTAATATTCTAGTTTAGTTACCTGTTTAGGCACATTTATTAATTCTCACTAAATATATGTGGTTGTTAGATTTTTTATATAGACTTAATAAGGAGGAAATACAATGTGCCATCTTCCTTATATTTCCAGTTTTAGTTTTACATGCTGTAAATGGTGATTCAGGGAGTATTGTTAATGAATCATATGACTTCTAGCCCTAGTTGATTCCCAAAAGGATAAAGTTTTATTATAATTTAATCTTTCTCTTTGCATTAAATGAAGTTCAATGAGAGACGAGAAAAGGGAATGATGAATGAGAGAAAAGAGGATGAAGTTCAATTAATAACATAATTAAAATCCATAAAATCAATTTACATGTCCATTTAAGAAGTTGAACAACACACAACCACTCTTATTTTTATTATTTTAGCTAGTAAACACAATAATTTATGAAAATAGGGATAAATGGGTCATCCTAGTTGCCTTTGGTCAAAATTTATAATAAAATATTATATTTTTGAATGAATCTTATACATATACATTTTGTATTTATTGAATTAACATTAAAGAAAAATGGATTTAAATGCTCACTTTAATCTTATGATAGTTCCATTTTTCTAGAAAAATCTAAGAGAATAGGGCAACATAACAAACTATTTGTATTTCATTAAAGGGATGTGAACTCCATTCTTAGTTTTAAATTTTAACACTTTTTTAAATCCTAATTGCAATTGAGTTTATTTATAAATACAGATCTAAGTAATAACTCATTAAATGTTCAATTCTTGCTGCAACTAGTTGCATGAGACTATGTTGTACACATTTAGTTGTTAGATAGTCACATGTGTTTGTGTGTTACTTTAATCAGTGCTCAAGAGAGGGTAGAGTGCATTAACATAGAATTGGATGCACACATCACATACAACTAGTTGGCAAATGCAAAGATGGCTAGGGAATGAAAGTTATGTCTATTAACTAATTGACCAAATCTAAACTGAGTTAACAGTCCAGCAAAATGCCTATGACCTCTATTTTGGTTTGGTCACGATTTATCATGGTCAAAAAACTGATGACCAAAGGATCTAATGATTCAATAATCATGAGAGAGAGAGAGAGAGAGAAAGAGCCTTGAAATCTCCCTCTATTTCCTTGTTGACATAGATTTTTGTCACAACACACCTCCTTTGTCATTGTAGCTTCTCTACCCCAAGATCCTCCTCTATCGCAAGATTCTCCACCATTGTAGACTCATTCGCTGTTGCAAGTTCCTCCTCTAGTGCTACAGGCTCCTCTACTATTGTAGGCTTTTCTAGTGCCACAACTTCCTCCTTTGCCACTATGGACTCATTCTATGTTGTTGCAAGATCCTCCACCACTGTATGCTCCTTCACCATCATAAGATTTTAGTCTTGTGTCATAGGTTGCTCCTCTCTACTAATACAAGATTTTCCTATGTTAAAGGCTCCTCCTCTACTGCCACAGGTTGCTTCACTGTCATAAGTACAATGAATACTCTACCCTAATCTTTCCTCAGTAGAATAAGAGATTGTGACATTCAAAAAAAGAAGGTTAACCCTTGAAATGATATAAATTCATATAACTTTTGAAGCATTGGGCTCAAGAGGAGGACATTGATTATAAAGTTGAAGAACACTTTAAAAATTTTATATTTTTTAATTTTATATTAATTTTAGAGATAAAAAGAGAGAAATATATATATTTAAATTTAGATAAGTTTTCATGTTACAATCCTAAGTCACAACCAAAAAATTTGACTATGACTGTGACCGCTGATCCCTATAGATGGCTCATCTTTACTCAAAAGTCAATTAGCCCCAATTTTGTCATTCTGAAAAGAAAAATAAAGTTTTATGTTGTATTTTCTTCAATTCATAATCATTTAGTTGAAAGTGAACACTGCCGATAATAAATGAGATCATGACACGTGTAGTTGAGCTCGGAGCAAGCCCAGAAACGTGTGGGGATATAGATCTTTCGAGCGCCCACCGCTTTTCTCTGCCGTCGGATTATCTGGGTTCGAGTCCGAAACCGGAGGCCCCGCCCTCGGCTGCCGGGTTAGCTTAACCCTTCCGGGACGTTTAGTTAACTCGGATTTCTTGTTGACCGACCGGTCTGGTGGTTTCCCCGTTGCCCCTAAATTACGAAAGTACCATGGAGGGGGGGCTCTATATATATCGTTACAGGCCCGCTAGGTTTTTGCCGCCCGGTGACTGACTCAACCGCGTCCAAACTCAACGTCCTCTCTCTCTCTCTCTCTCTCTCTCTCTCTCTCTCTCTCTGGGCGTGTTGCTGCATCTCCTACTCCTTCAACCTCCCTTCCAGCGCGGCGACCGACGCCGATGATGGCTGTAGCATCCTCGTCAAGGACAAGATCCAGCGGGCATGCCTTCCTTCACGGCTCCCGCATGTGCTCCAAGCCGGCAGCCCTCTCGTCCCCCTCCTCCGCCTTCGCCTCGTCCTCTTCGAGCTTTGCCGCCGCAGCCAGGTCCTCGCCGGCGTTCGACTACCGCAACCACCAGCGGTCGGCGTCACCCACGCGCGTCCACCTCGCCGGAATCTCTTCTCCCTCGTCCGCCCCGACTTCATTCAGGCTCTCCATCGTCGACCGCCCGACCTCATCGTCGCAGCCTCTTTCCGTGTCGTCCCGCAACCACCAGATGGGGAAGAAGCCAGTCGACGCGCCGCCTACCTCGCAGCGGCGGACGTGCATGTGCTCCCCGACGACGCACCAGGGATCGTTCCGTTGCTCCCTGCACAAGAACCTCAGACACCATCCCAGCGAAAGTCCGAGCTTCTCGCCACCATCTAGCCGGCTCAACGCGCGGCGATCGGCGATGACGAACTCACTTGTACGGATCGGGTCGGTCGAGGGATCAGACCTCATTAAGCGCGCTCTAGCTGCGTTGATCCGCCCCTCCTCCCACCAGCAACGTCGGAGAGCCTCCTTCCAACCCCGTCCGAGCCGGCTGTCTGTCATGTCCAAGGCCGAGGACCTATGCTGACGCCGCCGACTCCCAGTTGGGAAGCAGAACCCCGAGGCATGGGGAAGGTTGGGGGGAAGAACTGACTGAGAAGCGAGGGAAGGAAGAGGGACATCAGCCGGCTGAAATGCCTTCTAATTTCCCCTTTCCCGTCTCATGTACATAGCCTGTGTCCTTCCCTCCACCCCAGCCATTCTCTGGCTTGGCTGAAGAAGGTTTCCCACCTCCAAGCAGGTCCGATCTGTTTTCCCGCGTTTCCATCACCGTCGAAGATAGCAGCGAGCGGCGCTCCTCCTCTCCGTCAGTTTTTCCTGGTCTTCTTTGTAGCTAGGCTCGGCGAGATCGGAGGCCAGCGTCGCCTGCTCGCCGGAATGTGCACCTATTCTTGTCTGCATACGGCCGGCCGACGGCCAAACTGAAGAAGTGCAGAGCGTGGGCGGCGCCTGCCAGGAACAGCCGACCATAATCCCAGGCGCCATTAAATCATTTGTTTCTAACTGTTCTGTTCTGGTCAAGGTGTCACATCTGATCGAAGAGTAACAATCTCGCTAAACCGCCAGTCTTCCTCTCTCCAAGTCTGCTCCAGCGGTGGTGTGGTCGTGCGTCTACCCCAG
The DNA here is from genome assembly GCA_024713555.1 of Spirodela polyrhiza. Lineage (NCBI taxonomy): Eukaryota > Viridiplantae > Streptophyta > Magnoliopsida > Alismatales > Araceae > Spirodela > Spirodela polyrhiza. The sequence continues at coordinate 3,947,802 of CM046539.1, forward strand.
AGGCAAGCCCCTTCCTGCAATGGAGGTAACCTCAATTTGCCAGACCATACGTTCGTCGTCCTCCGTGCTCGTGCTGGTGGTGTTCTTGGTTATGATGTAGCAGGTTAATCGGCGTGGAAGAAGACCCTCGAATCGGCTGAAACAGGATCTGGAAATGGAATTTGAGATGGATTCTCACAGCGGGAACGGAGGATCAAATTATACATTAGAGGGGAAATAATGATTCCAAAATCCGGAGGGCGGAACATCAAATTATAAGGTGGGATGAATCGAGGGTCTTATCCGGAGTCTGATCGTCCCTCACCTGGCAAGGACGAATTCGAGGCGAGCTCCGTCGCGGTTCGGAGCGGCGAAGGACAGCGACAGGGTGCTCATTGCGTCGATCCGATCCCCATTTTACTGAGGGAAGGGAATATGATATATATATATATATATATATATATATAGCGAGAGAGAGTCGCCAGAGCAACGAACATGGCATGTTGTGTGTTGTCGCTGTCGTCGCCATAGTTAAAGAAGGGGGGCGGTGGGGGGGATGCGCGCGGTTTCGGCCGCCGGGAAGGCGAAGAATAGTGCGGCGGCAGCGAATGCTCTGAGAGGAAGCTCGCCCACAGATGATCGCACCTCCCTCACTCCTCTGAGGGGAAGAGAGCTGGTTCATTTGTGGTGGAGCGAGGTTCTGAGAGTTTCCATGGCGGATCGGATGTGGTCGGAGATGTGCATGTAAAGCCAGCGCTGAGTGGCCTCGTCCAGGTCGTCGCGCTGAGTTCGGGGCCACCCGAGGCTACGGAAGGTCAACTCCCGGGACACGCTCCGCGCCTTCGCCCGGAGGCCCGGCAGGTCAAACTCAATTGGCTCCCCGACCACGACCCGCACCTGCTTCCTCCACAGCGGCACCGGCGGCCGCCCCCCCATCAGCCCCCCTTCCTCCGGCATCACCTGCCCGCATCTCAGTCACTCAGAAGAAGCAGAAGCCATCCATGGGAGAGGCCATGGAAGAAGGAGAAGAAGAGCAGCACCTGCTCGAAGCCGGCGTGGACGATGGGGAGGACGAGGGGCGTGACGGGGGAGCGGTGGATGAGGCTCGCCGTTCCCCACTTGAGCCGCCCGATGGGTCCACTGGTTTGGCAGATCCTGCCCTCGGGGAACGTATGCAGCTACTCGCCGGAGGGCCAGAAGAGAGAGAAAGGAGACTACTGACATCACATCGCCGGTGGAGGGTCAAAAGGGATAGAGAGGGGAGATGAGAGAGAGAGAGAGCATACCCAGCCGCCGCGCCCCAGAACGTCCAGGGCCTCGTTCATGTTATCCTGGTAGATCCCCCCCCCTCTCGTTATTGGGATGCACTTCCCTGCCATGGCAAGACCACGGAGCCCGAAAAAATATCCTAATAAATACCAGAGAGAGAGAGACACACACACACACACAAGGACGCTCCCTCGCCCACCGATTCTACATGAAGATGGGAACGGATATAATGAAGAAATTTGTCCAAGGGAGAGACGGGATGTCAGAGCTCTGACGAGGTTGAAGGTTTTTGGCTATTAGGGCTTAGGGTTCCGGGGTCTCAGCATTGAAGATGGAGACTAGGGTTAGGGTTCAGTAGGACGACGTGAGGATAGCATACGGGCAAGATGAGCGCAAGCTCGAGGGAAAGGCCGTGAGATAAGCTCGTTGGTGGACGAATGAAGGCGATGGGTAATTAATTGGTAAGAAAGAAGAAAATGGTTGAGATTGTCCGCAGAAGATGAACTCGTGGAAAATTCGACATGGAAGAAAGTTGGAGGGCGAGATCTGGATCTTACCGAGACGAAAGAAGTAGGAGAGGAATCTGTTCTTGAAGCAGATATCCTCGGCTGCCAGAACCCACCGCGCGAGCCCCGCGTCCATGGTCGGGAAGCCCTCGAATCCCCACATGAGCGGGTCATCCAGCCTGGTTCATGCTCAGAGCTTGAGATCGAGATTTCCCCGCTATCACTCTCTGACGAAAATAAAATCTGTGGGCAGCGGCGGAGATCGAACTCGGAGTGAGGAAGAACAGGAAAAAAAGCGAACTGAATCTGTTGAATCAGAGCGAGCGCCAACGTCGATCCTGGGGACGCGTGGCTCAGGAGATCTGCAGAGAAATTGCTGGTATGCGAGGATTTTGATGGACTGAGGAACCGAATCGCGTTTCGCGGAAGATCAGATCGGGAGGTGGAAGGCGCAGGAAGGAGGTGGACTCACGTGGACATGTGGTTGCTGACTGTGAGGAGGGGCCGGCCGGAGGGCCGGGAGCGGACGAGGTGGAGGAGGTTGTCGGCGTTGTGGACGGTGGTGGTGTTGAGGAGGGAGGTGACGGCCTTGGCCAAGGCTCCCACGGCCGCGATGACCAGTCGGCGGGGAACTCCGCCGTGGTGGCGTTCCGCCCACGCCGCCGCCGCCGCCGCCTCTCCGCCTCCCGCGCCCATCGTCCTCGATTCACAGCTCCATCGCCGCCTTCCCCCCCCCCCTTCGCGAGCTCTCAGACAGCAAAGGCTGCAACCCACAAGGCAAGATCCCCTTCAATTTAGCCTCGCCTTCGAAAACAGGCTCTCTCTCTCTCTCTCTCTCTCTCTTCTCTCTGACTCAGAAGATTGTAACCCACATGGCATTAAACCCTCCAATTTTAGTGTCTCGCCTTCGGAAACCAGTCTCTCTCTCTCTCTCTCTCTCTCTCCCCGTCTCTCCCTACGGCAAGAGGCCGTCGAGCCTGGTTTCGACCCCGGGCTGTGCTGATCCCACCAGTCACAACGGTGAGCCCTCTAAATAATGCCTTAACCAGATCGACACTCATCATCGGAAAATGAATCAAAAAATGAATTAATCTATAAAATTAAATCAATGACGCAAATACAATCGCGAGGAAATTAATCAATGAATTAATTCATAAGAGTTTATCAGCCCCATAAATACAATGCCCCCCGCCCTCCCCCCGACAGAAAAATTCACCGAGAACATCGCCGCCGCTCCTCGTGCTCGCGGCGATCCTCCCTGTTCTTTCAGGAGCCCCGATCACTCCCCCGAGCTGAGCATCAGCTGGAACCACTGCGAATGCAACCCGAAAGAAGGCGATCAGCACCCATCACTCTGAGCATCAAATTAATAGAAAAAACAGGCCGCAAGGTTGCTCCTTTTTGCCTCTGCTGCTCCCGTTTTCTTGGGGAAGCAGGCTTTTTGAAGCAGACCAAGAGCGGTGTGAAAAGGAAGCCATGAATAAGCTAACCAACCTGCCGCAGCAAGTCGGAGACGGTTCTGGGGAGCGCTTCGATGTTCCTGAGGACGACGTAATACGGGAAGGGGAAGGAATCCATGTACTTGGTGCATGAGAACTTCCCACCGACAAAGGAGTACTCCTGAAAAGAACCCACAACCATCCATCCATCCGTTCCCCATCAGCGAGAGAGAGAGAGAGCTTAAAAGAAGACTGGGCAAGATAGTCAACGGCAACAGGAAGCAGGAATGAGGGTAATCAAACTTACCGGGATATCCATTATTGATTCTTCGGGGTTGTCTAAGAGGACGAAGGCGATCATCCGCCTCTTGTTCAGGATATCCCTGACGCGACGCTTCAGATTCTCCTGCCACAGACGCAGCAAGAAACACCATGAGGCCTCAGATTTTCTTTTTGTTTTCTTTTTCACTTGGGCAAGGAGCTTGTGGGGACATGATGATGATGCATGCGCCAGATTCAAGGCATTCTTCGATTGACTTAAGAGCATATCGGGATATACATATATATCTAAATATAGATGTTCATGAGAAAAGGAAAGTGGAGTTTTTTAAAAAAAAATTGGTGAAGGAGAAGTGGCATACCTTGTCCTGGAAACGGCCGTCGGCTATGATCAGGATAAGTTGGTTGAGGGGGTTGACTCCGGAGGGTAGTCGTGCCCTTGCGACGGCAGTGTCAAGCACGCCGTCTAGATACTTGAGGAGGTCAACGACCGGCTCGTCCCTCACCGTATTGTCTTGCTTGAACGACAGGCTGGAGATTATCTGTTTCATCAAAATGAGTTGAGAGACGTGGTCAGAAAAATCCAGGGGAGTGCGGGGATGCCGCAGAAGCATTCAGCTTCCTATAGAGAGAGAGAGAGAGAGAGAGAGAGAGAGAGAGAGAGAGAGATGGGCACCTTGGCTCCAGATTCCACTGTGAAGGGCTGGTCAAAGTCGTGAAGCAGCCGGGTGTTCCCCTTCTCACCAAAAGATGCGACGGCAAACTGGCCGACCTCGAGCTGCGACATGGCCCGGCAGATGGTGACCAGTGCCTCGATCGCGACGCCCCCGCAGTGGCTCTCGGACATGCTTCGCGAGTCGTCCACTGCAACGACCACCTGATAATCCCTCTTGTTGGGCTTCGTCCGCCTGAGCCATATCTTGTCCTTTCGGAAATGGCTGGCTATGTACGGAATCACCTGGGGATTTCAACAAAATAATGAGAATCGAAACAGAGTCATCAAACCCAACCCAATGTATCGGAAAGGGCGGCGAGGTTGGGATCATCATCACAGAGCCTGATGCCAGGAAAAGGGTAAAACTTTCTTTTTTCAGCCAGGTGTATGAGGGGGTGGGGGTGTTCGGCTGAAGAAAACTCACCTTCTTCATATTTATTCGCTTTCCAGTTTTGTAGTCTCCCTGAAGTTTGCTCGCCAGGGTGGGCTCCATTACCAGCCGCAGCTGCTCGCAGAGTTCCTGAGAGAGCCTCATCGTCTTGCGCTCGTATCTCTTCCACTCCGTGAGAGGATCTAGAGCCAGCCCTTCAGACGTGCTAGCGATTTCCACCTTTCTGGCTGGCTGGTCAGCCGCAGGGTCCTCAGGTTGAGGCGGCGGCTCGGCCGTGAAAGAGTAGCTCTCGAATGAGACCAAATCTCCCAACCCTTCTCTCGAGCTCTTTCTCTCTGTCCCTGCTTCAGGCAGATTACTTCCTGCTGCTCTGTCGAGCATCTTCTTCCCCAAATCCTCGCCCGGTTCTTGCTCTCTTGAGGCAGAGGCGTCCAACCTTTTCATGTACCGATGCTCGGAATCCTCTTCAACGCCCTCCATCGGATCGGCGCCGCCGCTCTGCTCCTCGTTCTCGTGATCTTCGATCATGCTGTCCTTTTTGTCTATATTCTGGTTGATCTGATCATGAGCTGCAGGGCCCAGAGTCTGAGAGCCGCCCTCCTCCCTCTCGGGAGCAAATTGGTATTCGTCCCCGACGCCATCTCGCTGCGGATCGGGCACGTTGGGCTGGGGGTCCTGAGGACCGTCTGAGAGCTTGACCCTCTCCTTCCACTCCTCCATGGCGTCCCCGAGGCTCCGGTAGGGATTGGGAGCGGTTCTCTGCAGAGAGGGCGGGTTGTCTTCAATGGGCCTGCGCTCTGGCTCATCAACAGAGAGGATTTCACCATGGCCGGAGGAGTCTGGCAAGTACAACTCCTTCCTGGACGGGCTGTCCAGAGGCATGCCACTGGACGGAGCGGGAGCAAAGCTCGCCTGAAGGTCAGCGTCGTTGGACCACTGCCCCTGTGGCATTTGGCTGGCAGCAAAGGAATCCCGCGCGGGATCCGCAGAGCCCTTTTCCGACCGGGGATCGTTCTTGGGCTCGCTCTTCCCTGCGTCGTCGGCTGATTCACCGGCGGGGGCCGTCGTGTCCATGCCGGCGTCCTTGCCGTCCTCCGCCTCCCCTCCGTCGCTCTCTTCTTCCTTTCTCGCCTCGCCGGTGTCGCTCAGATCCATGCAGTCTTCCACAGAGTTCTGATCCTCCGCTCCGTCTTCCACATCCTCGTCCGCCTGTTCATCCAGGGTGTCTGAACCTGCAGCCTCGTCCATGTCTGCCTCCCCGGAATCTTCCTGTCTGCCCTTCTCATCGAGCTCTATCCCCGTCGGCTCTTCAAAGGCATCCTTCGCGTCCATCTCTGCCTCACCCGACGATAATTCATCGTCCGAACCGCCAGGGCTCTCCTCCCCCCCGCTCAACCTCTCGGGCATCTCGTCGGTCAGGTCCCCAGACTCGTCAATGTCGCTGGCAGCGGCATCCCTGCCTCTGAGCTCCCTAGAGCCCGGATCCTTGTCGTCAACGCCCGGGCCCGACTCGTACTTCTCGGCGGCTTTATCGTCGGCGCCGTCCTCTTCGCCGTCCCAAAGTTTCTCATCGACCACCTGGCTGCTGTCGTCGGCCTGTCCCATGACAGATTCGACGTTTGCGTCGTCGTCGTCGTCGTCTTCCTCGCCCTCGCCCGAATCTTCACTGACGCTGAATGTGTCGGCGGCGAAATCCTCCTCCATTTCGATCCCTTTATCAGTTTTGCTCGGTGCTTTGTCGGCGTTCTCGGCGCCGCCATTCTCCTGCGGCAGCGAGATCAGTGGATCAAGGTAAGGATAGGAGCGTGCGGCAAATTATCTCCTCCGGTTGAAGCGCAGCGCGGCACATTACCTTCTCGGACGTCCCCAGGAGCTGATCTTCGTCGTCTATCTGACTGCTGACGTCGTTGGCACCCTCGCCCTCTCCCATGCCGGTTCCGGTGGCGTCTTGGCATGCGCCAGAAGCGCCGTCTGCCGGATCATCGAGCTCTCCGAACCCCTCTGAGAACAAGAAGGCGAAGATCTGCGCAATCGTCTGCGACACTTCGGCGACCTGCGCCAACAACGAGAGGCAGCTCGGTCTCTCAGATGAGCCCGAAGCTCGTGCGGAACGAACACCGGGGTGACGGGACGAGGTTTTATTCCGAAGTGGATAAACTCACGGCGTTGTGGACGGCGAGAAAATCCGAGAGAAGCGCGTCTCCAAAACCCAAGAGAAGATCCAGCAGTTGATGAAGATGCTTCAACTGGGCCTCCGCTCGGGTGCAAATCCCAGCGTTCGCATTTCCAGCGCGGCACAACAGTTCGACCTGAGATCACAAGGCCACAGAAGCAATCGCGCAGTGATCATCATCCGGCAAATGGGACGATGCAGAGAGAGAGAGAGAGAGCTCCAATCTATGTAGCATACCGCTTTCACCAGAGCCTCGCTCGAGGACTCGTATACGAGGTCCAATTGCAACTCGGAGACGTACTTTCTCAATATGCCGTCCCACGAAGTGATTTTCTCAGCTGGGACGTCGCCAAAAGGAGTGTCCTCTCTGCTGAACGCGCTGAGCTTCTCGATCAATCCCTTGATCATCCCAACAGATTTCGCATAACATCCGGTGAATGCGGCATCCAGTTCAAGCAAATTCTGTGCATCGGCTTCGTGCTCTTGACCGGAGCTTGCTGGATGGCTTTCATCTGCCTCACGTAAGAGTTCTTCTTCGATGAGCTTCCCCTGCGCGGCATAAAACTTCGATTGATTCAGCTGTTTCCTCTGAAATCTCTTCGGGCCAAGGGAACCCTTCTTGAACGGACAAAAAACCGCTTTTGAGGGAAGTTATGGTAACATCATCTCACGCTAAATGCAATTTATTAAAATTGAAAAGTAATATACATCGATAAGGAATAGAATACAGGTGATCACAAAAAATGAACATGAATTTGATGCCAATGAAGTCACCATTAATACAGGCGCTCTCTCTCTCTCTCTCTCTCTCTCTCTCTCTCTCTATCTATATATATATATTATATTATATATGTAGTGCCCCCAAGCAACTTCGGGCAACAGCTGCATGAGATCTACGTAAAAGAATATAGGATCAATCATCCCAGGATCTAACGGTTCTATGGAAATCTACATCCGTGAAACAAAATGAACAAGAATACTATTATTCTGATAATTATTAGCCTATGATAAAAAAAAAATCATCCTCATACACGGAAATGCAAAAGACAGCGTACCCAGCCATTAGACTACCGATTGGTATCATGAAAATAGCCGCACATTTCAGGCCTGTGGCTTGAACTTCACATGCACGCACACAAACATACTATCTCAAGTAATACCTCCGAAATGAATGGAATAGTGCACTGTTGTGTACCTTGGTGATGAGCTCTTTAAATCGATTAAGCACAATGCTGCTGATGGATCTTTCGAAAGCTTTAGATGTGCTGAAAATTTTCAAATCATCTTCCAAGGAATAAATGATTCGGAAATTTTGCATTACGAGAATCTCCATTCTTTTCGAAACTATGAACGGAGTTTTGCATTTCGTGGATGTAGTAGTCACTCCTCCATCTCTACCAAGAAGGTATTTATCCAATGACTCCTGTATGAGGCATCAACGATTATGAGATATTTCGTGGATTTTGACAGCAAAAAAAGAGGGAAAAAACCAAACCTTTGATTCGACAAAATATTTATTATGCCTATCAAGGAAACTGGAGATCATCACAGCTTCGTCCTTGACAATCTGGCAACCAATCAGGTGACTGTTCCCAATGCATTGCATAAGCAAAGACATGTCTCTTGACATCACCACCAACATGTCGAATAATTTCTGAAAACATTGAGCAAGTTATAAGAAAAATTCAGATCTAACTTATAGACCTCCCTATCAGAAAAGAGTAAGCTATTTTCCATGGCATTCCACTTCAGATATTCACCTTTTGCTTCCACATGCATTCCAATAACGCCTGCTGATTATAGGATAAAAGTAGATCCCCATGTCCTGAAAATGACGACTGCGTCAGCAACAAGCTGGGACATGAAAAATGACAACCACTTCACCGACAGACATCCATACCAATATTCCCTAATGAAGAAAAACGACTTCTCATTTTCTTCAACTGCCCAGAAAAAGTATACAGAGTGAAGCGCTGATCCTGCTGAATCATAATGAGATGGTCGATGAAGGACAATGCTCGGTTGACCTTGGCAAGCACACAAGCAAACAAGTAAATACATAACGACAGAATCTTACCATGTAAGTGCTTCAGGAAAATAAGTTCGAGAACAGACCTGTTCCAGGGATAAATCCTTATGGAAATTCAGGCGAGCCTGCCGTATTTCCTGTAGCAAAGCAATGTTCTTGAAGTAGTAACGGTTGGATTTTTTCCATTCTAAATTAAAATTGCTGTTTCTGAGCATTTGGCCATCATCGGTGAAACTGATAGAGGAGTTTGTCTCTTGGAGCAACAAATGCTGAACGTCGTACGACGACTGAAGAAGTAGAATACTCGACTGGTTGGCCTTCTCCACCTGCAGGGATACGATGAAAATATCTAAAAATTAATGCACCAAAACCCATCAAAGTTTAACTCACGAGTCCTTATTAGCAGTGATTTATCGAAAGGATAAATACATATGTACGACAGAAAATGATTGATAAATTTTATTCAAAAGATAATATAAGGGACTTTACAGAATCAAGTCCAAATTTAAATAGGCAAGCTAAGAACATTTATGTACACACACCCACATATTCCAGGAGCTTACGATTCATTTATGTGACTAATCAGAGAAAGAAACTCAAAAGTAAATATTTCATATATTCGATATTTTCTTTAAGTCATTGAACATAATCCCCTGAAAAAATATTGTCTACATCATGTCCAAATACCTCAGACTGCAGAGCTTTGTGCCTCGATAGCCCAGCTGCTTCCAAGGTTTTTAAAAGGTCAGCTAGGGACCTGCGTTTCTTCAGATTCTTGGTAGCATTTTTCCAAACATGAGAAAAGGAAATCGCATGTCCATATATCTGTTCAAGTGAGGCCCAACCGCTACTTGTGGACGAAAGAAGCGCCTGACACTCAGAAAATGATGATAATCTGATGGGATTTGAGATATCTGGATCAAATCGTGTTGCACTATGTTAGCAATAAGCAATATATGACCAATCAAACAAATAGAAAATAAAAAACAGTCAGAATTTCAGTGAACACAGATTTCTAGAAAAAGAATAAATAACCATGTTCAATTCACATAGACAGAATCCCCAACCTTTGTATTGTAAATCAGTGTGTTCGGAATGCCTCCTGATGTGGGTAGCTTCGAATGCTAATTTTACTTTTTCACTCCATCCATGATTATTCAGCAACCTAAATTAATGAATAAAAATTAAAAAGTACTCTAAAATATACACAGCGCAATTGAGAAGGCATAAAAAAAGACCAGACCTTTCTATCGCCCCAATATAAGTGGGTTCTGTTGGAAAGGGAACCGGTTCACCATCTGTTTCACCACTAGGCTTTTGCTTAAACCATGCCGTGACTGGACGATTTTTCACATTTGTTTCTTGATTGAGAAGAATCATCATAGGTTGCTGTAAAAAATCCTGTAAAACACAAGGAAATATGGACGCAATCAGGTTCAATCCATCACTACAAGAAAGAAAATCTCTCTTTCGAGAATCGGGAGGATAATGTCATCAATTTAACGTATAGCACTTACATTGAACTTTTTAACAGTCTTCCATAGTTTATGCCGAGCCACTTTGAATCTCTCCATGGATAAATGGGAATTTGGCTGCTCCCACTTTAAAAGCTTTATCTGATTCTTTATTTCCTCCAGTTTGCCTTTTTTGTCGGTTTCAATGTGTCTCATGACTCTGAGAGACAAAGTGCCATGAATCAAATATTGAATGGACATAATAAGGCGTAGTAAACATAAACTCAAATGTAGCTGTCATAGGACACTTACAAAGGGAAAAACTGTATATAGTATCCAAAAGCGTTGTATAGGATATTCAAGATTTCCTTCTGATGAGGGCTACATGATTAAAAAAACAAACTCCTTCAGAAAAGGAAATTCTTGTTAACGTCTGGCCATCAAATGAAGGCCCCAGTGATTTCATATCAGAAGCTGAACGGGAAGAATGGAGAATAGCAAGTGAGAATCCAAAATATTACCTTTCGCAAGCATTCAAGCTGACAGCAGTATTAAACTGCCCATAGAAGGCAAGCAGAAGTTTTAGGCGTTTATTAAACTCACCAAGGCTGCTTGTCTGTACAAATTCTTCTACACTGCAGTTTCAAACTTCTATTAGATACGAACTTTCAACAATAAACTGCAAGAAATTTCACCGAAAAAATACTGTGGTACATACCTCTGGACGGTAAAGACAGTACCATGATCAGCATCTCCAGAAAGTTTACGATGAAGAACCGAATGCAAAGGAAACCATAGCTGCGGATTTTGAAAATGAAAGTTAGAAAAGCGCAAACGGAACTTTCAAAGTACCGACATCCACAAAGTTTTCTACCTTCCCAGCATTCAGTTCATACTGTTCCTCAATTCCATCAAGCAATTTAGGCCAACAATCTAGTTCAATCTTCTGCCAAGCGTAGACCAGGGAATAAATTGGTTCCACGAGGTCTGTAGAGGTTACTAATCAGATACAGGGAGAGATCTCAACGACAAAAAATGATTTCACAGTAGACGACCTAAATCCTCACCTCCAATAGAGAATTTTGGCAATATTTCTTGTAACGAATGAATTCTCACAAGTAAGGATTCTAACCCACACAATGCCTGAAAAATAATGGGTAATGTGTAATGGAAAAGCACACTGCTAAATGAAAGTACAAAATTTGGGTGTCCATTGCACTATCTGAAGATATCATACCTTATAAAGGGGAGCCTCTAATGGAACAGACAAGAGCATTTCGGTCACATCAAGAAGCTTTTGGAGAGCAGGATGCTCCGACCACTCACTAAGAAGGCACTTTACCCGTTGTTGAATGTTAAGCAGAGGTTCAACCATTTTAGACATGGCTGAAGCATTTGGATCCTGACAGAACATTATCAAATGGGATATTAAATAAAGAATCAAAAACATTTAGACAACTCTCAAAAGAAATCTTGTGTCACCTTGTAGATATTGAATGCACGAATTCGTAGCTGAAATGAGCTCATGTTCTCTTCAGACTCCAAAGATACACGAAGCATTTGTTCTATCACAAGTTTCTCATCCAGAGAAGCCGATATCAATGCGGGTAAGCCTGAAAAAACATATAGATATTCAAAATATTCCAATAAGGTAATTCATGTATATCTGATCATCAAACTAATAATCCACGGTCACCTTTCAATAAACAAGTCCCCAAGTCAAAAGAATCCAAAAATGACTGTAATTTCTCCTCGTTGGTAGTATCAGTGATAGGAGCCTGAAATAGAGAGCAGAAAACACTTTACTATGACATCCTACTTGGTTAAGACAACAGACTATTTCAAAAAAATTAAAGAAACGCAGGCATTAAATGATACACAATGAAAAAATGAAGTCACATACTATGGAAGGAAACCTAGGGATCCAGATCCCAAGATAAAAGAACGAAAGACATCATGAATTCAAATGAAAAGTCCCATCTAATCTACGTTGTCAACTTTTTTACAACCATTTTTTCGTTGCTGACAGGAAAATAATAGAATAACAAACTTCTTTGTTTCAATGTACATGAATACTTACTATTTGCTGCAGCAGGGAAGTGGCCGCCAAAAAAGCAAACTAAATTTCAAGATGAAATGAATGACATATAAAGATCCATCATTTTACACAAACTTATACAACATAAAATATAGTAAATAAGAATCTTGAGCTTGAATACCGATAAAAGTTGATAAGAAATAATCCATCCATCGTGCTTTGCTTTATGAGGTGAAATATATGTATCTGCCTGCCTAAGGTAGAGTAAAAACTCACATATTCATAAAGGGAACCTGAACCGAATAGTTGATTGTGAACATTGAGCATGCTCTTCAAAAGAGGCTCTGGAATTTGGTTCCACTCCTCCTCAAGATTCTCTTTCTCCATACAAGGCTCCATCTGATGCATCAAACACATTATGAACTATATTTACGAAATATCTTGAAACTAGATAGGTAACATGATATATTGGACCTCCACCTGAGTGATTTCAGTTTCAACAAAGATATCTTCCAATCCAGCAGCAAAGCTTCCATCAGAATCAACTTCACTCAGTGAAAGCATGCCAATTCTTAAAATCTCATCTATCCTGATTGCACGAGGCTTGAATTTGAAGTACTGGTCCTCCAAATCTTTGTTCATTTTTACTTGAAATTTCATCTCAAACCACAGTCTTGAAAAGTGATCAAATACCTTATTCAAAAGCTATGAGGGCAAAAAAATTAGTGGACGTTATCCTGGCAGCCAATGGAGTTGGAATTAGTTCAAGTATAGGAGAAACTTACAGAAAAAGTACTATCATCCATGATTTGTGAAGTCCAGACATGATGTGCTACACTGGTAAGATTAAGATGATGAACAACAGCTTCTAGCTGCTGTAAAGATATCTGTGGTAGCAACGACAAATTTAGTAATTTTGTCACAAAGTAAATAAAGAACGAAGGAATATGAGCTCAATAGTCAAATGTTAAAATAAGTAGCAAAGACATCAATCCAAGAATACATATAAACAAATAGTTAGACAAAAAGAACCATGATGAGGTCTGTTACCCTGGGAGTGGTTGAAGCATCACTTAATTTCTTCAGAATATGACAAAAAGCGTTAACATTGGAGCATGCAGTCTTCTTGTATCGCAGATCTGACAAAGCAGATTCATCCAGAAAAGATCTAGGAAACTGCATCATAGAATAAATGGTCTCCTGCAAAGAGATTCCAATTGACACAACAAAAAGTTTAATTGCTACTTGACAAAGGAGCCAACAAAAAAACTCGCAAATGTTTCAATAACACCCAAAAAGGTCAAGCATAGACACAGTTAAGAAGAAATCTTTCAAACATCAAAAAATATAGAAAATAAACATATGATACGTTTGTTAAATAACTGTAAAAACTAACTCACTTAGACAAGCTATTTCTCAAAATAAATTACATCAAACTAAGACTAACGGAAGAAAGGCTTATAGAGGACAATCTGATTAACACAACATAACCCTCACCAAGACATGTTCCCTGCTTTGGTCCAGCTTCGTCAGATATTCATTCTCCAACGCACTTGACATTAACAATGACATGCCCAATTTAATTTCATAAATAGCAACTTGAACAGGTTGAATGATGTCAATGTATGCGCCAAATTTTTCAGATAGCTGGTGAATAAATTGCGCTGATTTGACCTGCGATAAAAAAACATTGAAAATGTGTAAGGAAATCAATAAATTATTCAACTGTAGCCATCACAAAGGTGATTGTAGCAAGGGCATACCTGCCAATTTAGAACTTCATCCATATTCCTCAAATTGCAGGGGAACTTAAAGTCTGACCCAAGGAATCCAGTACAAAAAGTTTTCAAGTTCTCAAAATCTTCTATATTAGGGCGAAAAACAACCTGCAAAAAGTCAATTCGTATGACTTAATTCATCAAGGGTAATGACTAGACATATGGCATCACAATGGATTCTAAATGAAAAAAATGCTAAAGCAGAAGTCACCCAGATCTAAAGACCGTACATAACCATAGCACAGGCATTTGCTACCAAATGCCACATTGCCAATGAAGAAATAGTCGCTATACATGGTATTAGCGCAAGTCAATACTATTCAAAAACTATGCAATTGAAAGGTCCTTAACCTTTTACGAGTTCTCCAATCGCTAGGCTCTTACTACATATCTAGGAGACCTTAGAATGATTTATGGTTCATTGTCTCAGATTTTCCCCCATATCATAATAATGGAACCCACCTATCTTATGGAATATCATAGTAACAAAACAAAATTAACTTATCGAAAAATAACCCACGTATTTTATATTATTTGTCTCGATAAAACAGTGATATAACCACGTAAAAAAGGCTAGACAGATATTCATAGGTATTCATTGTGCATTAAGATCCAAATCTCAAAACAGTGACATGTATCATCAATGAAAGAAACAATCATTCCTATAAACTTCTAAATACTCCAAAGTATTAAGGACGAAAATAAAATAAGACGAGAAATAAAAAGGAAAAAACAACCCACCTTTGCCTGGAGCTTTTTCCTTTCCTCCTCAAGTTTCCTCAGCAAACACACTCTTTCATCCTGTTCATCACTCGGCACATATCTGCCGGCTAAATTTTCACATTGCCAACGCACCTAACAAAGACAGTTATCAGAAAGTTCTTTGATTATCAACGTGGTTAAGAAGATCACAAATGCGTCTGTCAATCAGAATTTTTTTTGAAAAAGGAAATAATGTTCCCTTTATTTCTTGACACCCTGAAGCATGGGGAAGCAGGTTTTGCCAACGACATGTTTCATGTAATACCATTATGTTCCTTCGGTCAATTAGCTCACAAAAAGCTCGATATTTCAGTTACAAAGCATACATGAGTAGCCAGGAAAAAGTCCAGAAATCTAACCGAGTGAAACCAATTTTTGAGCATTGATAGCCAGCATAGAATTTATGTACCTTGATTTCAAGTTCAAGCATGGAAATCCTCTCTACTATTTGAGAATGCTTGAAGGAATACTTCATAGCAGGATCAGGACAGTCCAAATTGAGCAGAAGATGGAAGCGTAGAAGCCCCAGGTGCACCCATGCAAGACCGAGATTATTGATGCGTTCTGCATTGCCTGGAAAATAAACTAGCATCTTACCCAAAGTGGAAAAATGCCGTCATTGCAAAAAAATAATGCTGGAATTATTTTACTTATGGCAAAAACGTCCGGACTAAGATCAAGCTCAAACAGCATACCATCATTTGAACCTTTGCGAGATAAAACAAGACAAATAAGCAATAGCTTCATATATATTTCTCGTTATCTCCACTCAGATCAAAAGGTACAAATTTATTTTTTGGTTAAAATACCTAAAAGTGCATGAATAGGGAAATATATAGTAAATTCCCAAACAAACCTTGCTGATATTCAGAATACAATTCTGTGACCAATGGTTCTATAAGCGAATCCACACACAAGATCAGACTATTGCAGCTTGAGGATAAAAGAAGGGTCTTCAAACCATTAAAATTTTGCTCCTGAAAAACAAGCACAATACAAGCTGCATTTTTTAGATCAACACAGAAATCAAATTACGTTATTCATTTATGAAAGCATTTGAAACAAACACAGCCCATAGAAGCCAAGAAAAAATGAATCGTATATATCTTTACACAGTTATCTTCGAAACGACGGAGATAGTTCTTGATTTCTTGAAATGCTGCTGCTCCAAAAGATTTTTTATGTGCAAACATGATCTGCACCCATGGAAGACATGAATTCCAGGCGTCAGGTGGCTGTGTTGGTCAAAACTTACATCAATATGAACAAATACCTGACGAAATAGAGAACGAGCTGCAGCAAGAAGAAACTTAAACATATCTCTCTCTGGTAGAGCATCCTCGTAAAGATTTCTCGATGTGACCCTCAGCTTGAAACGATAAGCATCATATTCACTTATAGGATGTGTACCTTGACTGCAAAATCATGACAAAGCCAAAGTGGGATAAGTCTAGCATGCCGTTCAAGAACAGAAAGGGAAAAAACAGCATATAAGCCTGTAATGAGAAACAACTTCAAAAGAAAACCGAGATGGTCCTCTAACAGTTAAAGCAAGAGGTAGTCCAGATATAATATGAATAGTCTCAACAAAATAGTCTCCTAAAGTACATAACAAGCTTAAAGATCGAAATAAAACACTAAGTAATGCAGTTTCCGAAAAATAGCACATTGAAGATTTTACTGATGCTAACTCCCCCGTCAAGAAGGTGTTGCTAGTCGTGAACAAAAAAGATGATAAAAACAACAAGGCAGAAAATGAAAACAAAGAGCAGTGGAGGATATAATCTTACAGCATTTGGTCAATTGCATCAAATCTGATTGGCTGCGTAAGCAAGCAAGTCTGCTCACGAATTTGTGGCAAAGCTTTCTGCATTTGGTAACGAAAGGGAAGAATTTTTTTACCAGAGAAATCAAACAGACAGCAGCTTGCTGACCACGCAAAACAATTTTATAAGGTACCTTATCCAGTTCAGAACAGCAATACCACAGTGAAGAATGCCAGCTAAACCACATCTCGTGAACAAAATTAGCAATTTTCGTGTGGACTAACAAAAAAACCCAATCACAGGTCAGCAGATAATCTAAAATTAATTTCAAAAACACGAAATAAAAACATAAATTATTACCATCTCCAATTGAAGTCCAAGCGTCCAACATCCACAAAATCTTCTGATGTGAGGAGAAATCAATAGGTGATCTAGAAGATGACTTTAAAGAGTAGTCTAAGGCATACTGCAAAAAGTCTGACATCTTTGACAGAAGCTGGAAAGAAAATGGTTATATACTTAGTGAGAATGTCTGAAGCCTTTCAAACCTCAAGAATTGATATGATTGCAGGAAAAACACAAGGAGTAATAATTGGTATCAACAATAGTCATTGTCATCGTCTTAAAATTTTGCTTCATTAATTCATCATTGAATAGGTTTGAAATATCCAACTGTAAAGTATGATGAATAGTCGTAGACAAATGCAGGCCTAACAGTGATTGTCACATTATCATTCTTGGCCAAAAAACCCAAGTCGAAGAACATGTGGCATCACTGGAGATACAGACTTGATAAAGATTGAAGATAGATGGAAATAAAATAGATAATCAATAACAGAAGAAATCATAAAGTGAATTAAGTGCAACTCTGGCTTAGAGCATATGCTTTGAAGATCATTATGCAGCATACATCCCCTAGGTATTTGTTCCCTGTAGAAGTGGTTTTTAAGATCAACATCAATTGATCCATGTCGGAATAGCTCCTTAATGAACTGGTGCAAGAGGTGCACAAATACACTTTTGGGGACTCCCCTAATACTGTGACACAAGTAGAACAATTGATTGGTAGATTTCGAGCAACAACCAATCACCGCCTTAGAAAAATCCAGATAATTTTACAATAAAAACTAAATTTATCATCAACATCGAACATTCCCGGTTATTTCATAATCGAAGTCCATTAACAGTTCTGAAATAAGAGCAATAGATTGGTACCTATCCACTAACGACAATGACCATTGAGAAAACCTTCACCCTGGCGACCCATTCATTATCTTCATACTACTACATAAAAACTTTATCACAGACACTGAATGACTTCTCTGAGTTCCAATTAATGAAATGTCACGTAAAATATTGGTGTCATTGATCATCCATTCTTAACTACTCAGCTGACTCCTTGTTATAACCTAAAATGCTGAAACATCAATGGTTTACTGTAAACTTTATCATTGGGGATATGAATTAAGTCGACGGCATAATATTAAAAAAACAAAGAAATCTACATAACGCAGGAAAGTAAAATATACAAACAGTTGTAATAACTAGAATATTTACCTCAAAGAGGTCCTTAGAATCAAGCGTACAGCCTTCAGTTAATTTCTGAAGCAATTCAATATCCAATAGCAAGCTACTTCTATCAAATAAAGGACGAGACTGCAACCAACAGTCAACCACTGCCTTTCCACGCAATATCTCAGAATTGAACATGCAACAGCTGGTACACAACGTCTTGGTCACATGATAAGTAGGATTTTCTTTGTTAACCACAAAAATCGCCATGAGGTTATTCCTCTCATGTTCAGCTCTTCTCAAAAGACCCTGCATTTTGCACTTTACAGAGTTATACGACGTCTCGTAGCACATTTAAATATTATGAAGCTTGGTCACGCCTACCTGATAAATTTCATCCAGACGATTTATGGTCTCGTCATTTTCACCACCAATCTTTATAAGATATGTTGACATACAAATACCTAAAACCATATGGAAAGTAACCAGTAACACGACTCAAATCAGTATTGCGATCAAAAGAATGTTCAGGAAAAAAGTTGAGCATATAGAACAAATAGCGATCAGATATTCACGAGACGAGAGAAACATAGAACTTACGCTTGACCAGCAGGTATACAGGCACACGTCAACGAAATAAGGAGATAAAAAATACTTATAATTTATAGGAGCAAAAGTTACTTTCAAAACGCCATCTGATTAAAAAATTCAAAGAGAGTATTAAAAAACCAATAAAAACTATAAGAAACTTATCAGCGTCCTCTCAAGTTTTACCAATGCAAAATCGGGTTCCCTCTTCATTCCTACTAAATATCTCCCTCCTAAATGAGAGCACATACAGTACCTATTCGACAAATGCAATAAGAGTTCAAGCCCCCCTAAAATTTTTTGAAGGAAGAATTTCAAGTTTCTAACTGCACAGAAACAGTTCAGCCTCCCTGTATCCGTTACAGATAAAGAATCGCAGGGGAAACCTTAAAATGAGAAACAATGGTGTTTGTAATCCATATAACATATGACAAGACCAGAAGCAGCACAGAGTAAGACCTAATATTGTAGTATTGAACTCATATTCTAAATGTATCATTGACACTAACAAAAGACATTTATGTTGTCTAGATTACATTTGGCTTGCTAACGGTTTCCGTCATGGTTATCTCCAGAGCTCTTCCTATCTGCAACAACCCCAGCGTTGTAGCAGCAACAGTGGTTCTGGTGCATGAGAGTAAGAGGGAGAGAGAGAATGCCCTGAAAACTCTCCATGATATCTCTGATCTCTGATAGATGCCTAATGTTAGTCTCCTCAAGTTTAGGAAAGGAAAAGCGATACTGCAATCAGACTTGGTTGGCGTCAAGAGCAGCTTTGGTTATCAGATCTAGGGTGAGGTGAAGGCTTATTTTCTGAACCATGAAAGCATCAATACAAATGAAATCGATGTGTATAGATGCTTCCTGAGGCAACCCAATTCATCTCTTGCCTGCAAAGATATCAAGGGGGAAGTTCAAGCCGTGTGGGTCTCACCTGCTTGGCCACGAGTATGACGAGGCACAGTCTGAGAACATAAATAAATGGGTCTCTAATGAGAGATCAGTTAGGCTGATAAGAAACTTAAGAATGATATGACGTCAGGGTCTTCAGGCATCGAGAGACAAGCAGTCTCTGTGATGTTATTGTATAGTATAAAAGACAAAACGTAAGAATAATATGTCAAGCCATAAATAATGGAGCAAGAGTTAATGCAAAGATCGTAGGAGTGTTCCCTTCAGAAACTTATGACGCTTAAAATAAGGAAAAAAAGGAAAACCTCATTCTAGCAACAAGAGAAAAACTCAACGGCAAATATTCTGCTAAAACAGCCAAGGGCCAACAAGCAGCATCTCGCAATGAAGGTACATGAAAAAGTAAATGAAGAGCACCTTGAACGGCCAGGTACCGGAGTTCAGTGTTTGCTGACAAACCGGCATCCGCCATTGAGCGATCTAAACAAGATAGGAGTAACCCTGTATCAAATACGAGATAACGGCAGATATCTTCCAAAGGGAAGTAACATTTACCTCTACGGAGCAGTTCCCAGAAAGTTTTCCTAGGCCAGATATCAGCGCATAAAGATAACATTTGATGTTTTTTGTGAAATACATCAGCAGAGGGTGATGCTAGCGGATGGCCGCCATGCTTCCATAGCAAGGTCTTTGCTGAGGAAAGATTCCACGGTGATCTTCTCAGAAGGTCTGAGCTCTGCTCCTGGAAAGAAAAAAAAGAGTTGATTAATATTGCCCATAAAAAGGCTACAGACAAGACAATCTCACTTGGCATACCAGTAAGTTATGAACGGCAGCTGGAAAAAATCTCTTCAATTTGAGTACTTCCTTCCTCAGAAAATGCCAGGCGATTGCAGACTGTTGAGAACGAGGCAACATGATACATTTCCAAAATGATCTATGCTGCTCAAGCAGGGCGGAATATGATTCATATAGATCATCAAACGAAGATGACTCGATAATAACGTTAAGCACCTCCTCTTCCAAATCTCTTAAAGATTTTAAAATAGGCAAAAATATATGATGAAATTCCTGTGCCTTGAAAACATAACTCCTTTCAGCATTCCACTGTTCAAGACTAAGGCGCAGCACACCTATGCATCTAATAGCATTGCAGAGATTGGTCTGCCAGACGTTAGGTGATCCCATTAAACCAGATAACTCAACTACTTTCTCTGAAACTAGCGGAAGGTATTGCTGATCAACATTTATTTCATGATAAATAGTAACCTCTTTCCAGCAACTGACAATGCAACTCCAAATAGGATGAGACTGCTCCTGCTCCAGTATCATAGAGAAAGACCTAAAGAAATCACAGTAAGGATGCAGATGTTTACAGTACCACTGAAACCACTGAATATACAAGTGGAGATCTTTTCCAGTAGCTTGTTCAATTACCCAACTAGAGGAAATAAATAGCATCTTTTTCCCCAATACCAAATCAAAAGTCTTTGATATGAAGTTCTCAGCCAGTTGCAGATTAAGTCCACCTGGAAAGAGATGCTGGTGCAGTGCACGGAAGGGAAATATAAGCGGCTTGATTTCCTCGCAACCACTCAGCGGTGAAGTTTTCGTGCACCTGAGACTCATTTCGTAAGAAGCACATTGAGCCCCAAGAAACTCCAAATACATACAGTTTTGTTTAATAGTAGCCTCTTGCGAAAACCACATAAAGCTTGATAGTTTCTGAGGTAATGGCCACCCTCCAGGTAAACATAATGAACTCCCCATTAGTGGGCAATCTTTGTAAGTAGACAATATTGTGTCCTTCACATGCATTATGATGTCTTCTCCTTCAGCCTCCCCAAGAGATGTGAGGTATGTATGCTCCCAACTTAGCTGAAGACTCCACATAGATTGATTCCCACTCATGAGTAATTGCTGAAATAACTGAACCCAGCGTCTAAGCTCCAGTAGGGTAATGTGTACACCAAAACGTAATCCAACAGTTTTAGCATACATGTGTGCTTCTGACATCGCCTCAATTAATGAGTAAAATGGGATACCCGATTGGATTAAGAACTGCTTCAGATCACCAATGGCATTGTCTTTGCAAGCAGAGTTGGTTTCAGTATCATCTATCAAACGTTGTTCAGACATAAATATTTCCACTCCTCTGTTTCTCATTGCTCGTGATATTTCACCACATGTTGGGTCAAAAGTTATAAACATTCGAAACTTCGGATGGGCATGAAGTATCACAGGACTCCCATCTAAAAGGCCACGCTCGTTGACAGTGATAAAACCATGAGGCTCTGCTAAAGAGTTTATTCTATCTAGAACCTGGAACAGATGGAAGGTAAAGCAATCAATAAAAAGTAAGATATGCAAGCACCCCAACTAAAGAGGTCAGAAAGCTGAGCTTCTTAAGAATCCAGCTATATGCTATCAATCCAAGTGACATAAAGAAGATGCATATAAATATAGAATGAATTCATATCATGTATGCTACAAGAGGATAAAAACAATGCATACCGTGGGATTACACAGATTTGCATTATCCAGGACGACCCATTCGCCACATTCTATAGCTTTGATTAGACGTCCGTTCACCCATTCAAAATTTCCTGGTCCCAACTTTCTGATTTTCTTTTGTAAATCCAAAACGGTCTTCAGAGATCTAGTTAGGACCTCATTCGACCATGACACAGGTAAAGAATACATTTCCGAATCAAGTTTCAGCTGTTCAATAATCTCAACTAGGATATTCAGGAACTTGCAGTCTCCACGATTCCAGGCCAAGACAAATTCGGAACTTGATGCAGACGTTTTGCCATTCATGGCTGCTAACAGATCCCACCATTTAGCAATTAAATCTTTCCTTTCTGTCAATAACTTCTCCCAGGAAGATTGCACACGTAACCCGCAATACTCACCCATGCAACACTCGATTTGGCTGACAATGGCTGTACAACTTTGAAATGCATTATACTGCTCAAAACAGCCAAGTAACTCCGAAACATCAGTTCCAGACGAAAGATTCAACTCATGCAGTGCATTTCCAGTAAGCTGAGCTAATAACTGCACGAGTGAAGTTTTCCCAGATGACGATGGCCCAACTAAAATACACAACCACTGATGCTGCACACACTGAACAGCAGCTTCTAGGCATTGCCGAATGCTTGGCAATATACTAAGATCTACCATTGAAGTCTTTGTTGGTTGAAAATTATTCCTTGGAATCGAAACACTTCCCACAACCACATAGTTCGCATTGATCTGTACCCTTGGTATTTGATTTATGAGAGGCTTCCTTCCAAATATTTCCTTATAAAGTCTTAAAACTTCCTCACGGTCACCTGATGTGCGCATCCTCTGTATGTAAACAGTGTTGAGAAAGCTGACCTCTTTTGTTGCTACAGGTGCATCTTCAGAAAAGAAACTCACGATCAGAAAAACTAACCGCATAAGTAGGTAAAGGAAACTACACGACTGTTACCAGCGCCACTTACTATATTTAGAAGCTATTTCTAGTCAAGCCAACCAACAAATTGAAGCGTACTATAAGAAAATTAAGAACCTTCACCTTCTATGATCTGGCATGCCCGTATAACATCACGCAGATTAAATTCCCACGGAGAGCCTTCCTGACCATATTTGTGTAGAAGCATTGTGTCCTCGTAGAGATGGCTATTGAACTCGATGAGTTTTGAAAGTAATGATGTAGGAACTTCTGGATGGAGTGAATGACAAATGAAGAAGTAATCTTCCGCACTTAGCTCATCCGCATACACCTATAAATAATTCAAGGTAAATTCAAATAAGATAATAAGCACACACGTCGAGTACTAGACATTTTCTGGTATTATATATTTCGGAAAAAATAACACAATAATTAATCTGATGGCCTCATTTTCACCAGAGATTTTAATACCTTCGTGAAACGGTTGAGAAAAGATTTTGGGAGGCCTTTCCTTCCACCCCCCTGGCTGGTAGGATTTTGACAAGCAAACACTCTAAATGAAGAAGGGCACTGGAAAGAGCATGCCAACTCTGGAATATAAACCTCAGCACGATGATCCAAAATTGCATTTAGACCCTGAAAGTTTGCTTGTTAATCGAAGACTAAAATAAATGACAAAGTAACACAGAGAGACAGCAAGCATCCTACCTCCAGCACAGACTGTGGTGCAAGGTTTAGTTCATCTAACAGCACCCAACTACCATTCTTGAGAGCCTGAAAAATCAAAAAAAGATTTGTGCCTAGTTCCCAGTAAAAGTCTGCACACTTAAATTCCAACAGTAAAATTTTAGGGTTAGAACCTGGAGCAGAATTCCATCAGACCATGCAAACTGCATCCCATTGTCACCAGGAACAGGCAGATCTGATCCCAACAGATCCATCATGTCTGTCTGAAGTTACAAGATTAAAAGGGGTTATAACAATGCAGCAAGTTGTCGTGGCTGATTAGTACCGTAAAATACCTCACCTGCTCAGAAAGGTTTATTCTTACGACATCATGTCCAGAGAATTCTGCAAGTGCAACAACTAAACTGGTCTTTCCTACTCCAGGACTGCCTTCCAATAGCACTACAAAGATAACACCAGCAGCTTATCTTCACGACCAATAGCCAACTTGTAGATGAGATTTAAAATAGGTAAAAAAGAATATCAGACCAGGCCTACGAAGCTGCATTGCTCGCAATAGTCGCAAGGAATTTCTGCAGGTTGTTGGCGCCAAGAATTCAAAACCTCGTTTTTTGCAATCTCTTTCACCTAGACAATAAATAAAAATTTCAAGACCCCAAGTGTATCAAATGAAAGACATACAAACAAATGAGAATAAGTCTCACACGTTAAAAATACAAGCATATAAAAGAACCCTATTCAGAGCATCAATGCAGTCTAGATCATATATATTATCACATAGCCCCTCAAATGTAAACATAAGGATAAAGAAGTGGCTGATTTGCATAATAAACACAGAAATTTTACTTAAATATTTAATTATTGTCGTAAAAACTGCTTGGATTCTTACGGGATTCAAATACGTTTAAATGTTAGTTTAGGTTAAAACTCAGTTCAGTGTTGCAAAGGATTTCATAACTTGAATGTGGTCCCCAAACAAAATTCCTAGATTCATTAGTGCCTTTTAATACATCAGTAAAACAATATCATGCGGTGAGGACAAAAACAACATAAAAGATGTACAGTCAAGGAATGGATATGACAATTCATCGTCACGAGTCATGTTCATGGCCTACATAATTGAAAAGTTTGAAACAAATACAAAATGAAATACTACAATTAATTTGTACTAGCTTTCGTCAAAAGATATTGGCTGTAACCTGTCACTGCCCTTCCATGCAAATCATTACATATATGTTACCAGCATAACACTAGAGATCATCATATATCAATGTTTTTTCAAATTTTCCAGATACAAATTGAATGCAAGACATCTAAGAAAGATTATCATTCCCACTTAATCATCATCCGCAAATAAAACACAACTCGTAGCATCATTTCTGTAAGCTACAAACCGAAAGAGCGCTGTTTACATTTTTCACACCATTTCAAAAGAATAACCAAACTAATAGGCAACATGGTCTATAAAAACAAAAATAACCAAATTCTGATCATTATAGCAGATGAGAAACGGCATACGTACTTATATAGAGATAGTTAAGTGAGGTAAAAATCGAGGTAACAACAAAAAATATGTTTCACACAAAGAAGCATGACAGAAATGCTATGAAGGATGTCCAGTAAACCTTTAAACATTATACCAAATTGTCATTTCTATATGATACGAAATTCACCAAGAAACGTGCTCCACATTATAGTGGACAAAAACAACAGTTATACATCAATTTGAAATGCAGTTGGTCTTAAAAAAGATCACACACCTTTTGTAATATAGAATGGATGAATGCCAAACAGATGGTCTGACTGTACACAATTGTAACCGTCGTTAGCAGCACCATTATCACTACCTTTCCATCCATAACTTTCCATATTGGACAACTGTGTGTCCACAGGACTAATGTCTGCCACCTGCTGTCAGTAGGAAGTAAAAAGACAAAAAATGAATCAAATGTTTGCCATTCAAAATAGCAATGCAAACTTGACAGGCCTCATGGGAGCTTGAGGATGTGACTCTTGTATAAGTCACTGAAAGCTATTATCACATAGTGAAAGTTTCACAAGCATAAGAACGGACGAAAATTAATGGCTTTTCACTACATGATCTCCATGTTGTTCAATAATGGTCTATTGTGCTAAAACGCGGTAGTATTTGAGACCGCACCAGACCACTTTTGTATCCCTGGAGGGCATCCCATCACTATGGGAAGAACTCAAAACCAAATAAACCAGTCGAAAAGGACAATGGCTAGAAAAGCCAAACCCATGTGTAAGGTTCACAGAAATAAAAGGCAAGGACGAGAGGTCTTGTTCTCTTTGTAAATGGCTCAATAACATTTTCAGTAAATCACGTCAAATCGCGTTCTTAATGTCGATTCATGTTCTTTTATCATTCTTCCCCAAAACTATTTTGGAGGATATATTACACGTCATTCTTGCTTTTTCTAAACATAATTTAGGAGGTGATAATGTAGATGTGACAATAACAATTGAAGACCCGATAGACTCTCCGTTTGCACAGGATTAAAAAAAATCTAGTAAATCAGAGCTAGCTTATTATAGAAAATTAAGTACACCCTTATCAAGAAACCTATGCAGGCATATGGTATAACATTTGTCATCAATTAGGTAAGCTCAACCCTAAGATGAGAAAGTAAAGAGTACGCAGCATTTGATTAGATATAGTGCAGATGCATAGACGTAGCCTTTCAAGTGTCTTTTGATACATCCATTCAAACTGAACTTAATTTCTCTGAAAATTCACAATATATCAAGTATTTTGTCAGCCTCTTAGGGACTCGGGCAATATAAGGAATCCACTGTATACTTTTGTCCTTTTGTAAAAACCTACAATTTTGAGCTCGATGTCTTAGAAGGTTTTTTCTTCCTTAAGCTTTTAGCCTTCTGGATTGCAACACATCGAAGTCACTAAATATAACTTCCCCAAAATTTTAATCAACGCATGTGGAACTGTTTCAGTTCAACTAACAACTCTCTTAAAGCTTCTACACAAGCATCCAGATGAAGAGAGAAACGAGTTCATCCTAAAGAAAACATATTCGAACTAGGCATAAAGAATAATCAGAAATAAATTTACCTTTACTTCCTTTACCAGGTAATCCAAGCAACTCTCTCGTAATCGACATGCATCATGCTTGGATATATTCGTACCTGCAAGTAAATCCATCAGAAGATGTATAACACCAAGCATCAGTAAAAAATAATGACCATTAAAAAAAGAATTCAACAATCTAGATTGTAAATTTAGAGGAAACTGGCCACCGCAAGTGGTATTCATCATCACATGGTCAGACAATAAATATAGTTTCAATTTCGAACTTCATGACCCATTAAATATAGTTGAGGAAATCATCTTCCAAAACAAGATTTTAGCATCTACAAAAGAAAGATGATGGCGCATTCGTTATCAATTGAGGAATCAGGCTATCAAGATTACATAGAAAAGGTACAAATATTGTGTGCGGAATCAAATTGCTCAAAAAATAATTGACTAAAATGTCATTCGTTAAGCAGTCAATATTAATATAAAGAAGAAATTTGTCGCAATATTGGGTGTAAAACACATTTTGAAAATGTGCTTTCACTCATCATCATCAGAGTCAAACCTCATCTGTTATCTCCAATTCTCTCTGTGCAAGAGAGATATAATTCTGGACATCTTTTACGCATCTCATTACAAACTATGGGGAATAAACGGAATTGTATGATACTCCATCAAAAAACGATCAGTTTATTCACCAAGAACCAACCAGCAATGATGCTTCACATGAAGATATAAAGTACAGATTGTCCTCTACAGAGAATGAGCCAGATTGAAGCCCAGTAATATGTATTTCTTAGCAGTGTAAATGTGAGATATTGCTGGCGTCAAAATGTCGACACCAAAGGGCAGGAACAACTATTATTAAGAACTCCTACGACATGCCACTGGAAAAACGAATCTGAACAGTTCACATTCAATGAGTCATCAATTTTCAATCCCTTGAAAATCTCTTTTGAATTTTAGATCCATATTTCCTCCTCTAACCACTTCCTACCATAGATACTACAAAAGAACGCACTATGTATGCTTTTCCCTCTAGAGGTAATTAGAAATCAATACATGAACTAGTAAAACTGGACATGGAACTACCTCGAGTTCTACATCCAACACAGGCCTCCTCAAACGACGGAAGAGATGCACGAAAGGATATTTTGGGTTTTTCTTGGCGATTTTGGGTAACATGGTAAAAAAAGGAATTTTATTTCACAGTATTTTTCACAGAAACAACTGGGATGGAATAAATATCCCTAGCATGAACGCAGACTTCTCCGTCATATGAAATTATTTTACAGTGACTATGGTTTTCAAATTTAAATCACTTATAAAATCATCTTTGTTCAAAGCCACTTAAATCATTCTAAACCATGATCCTAAACGTTAAATTCTTGCATCTATTTGAGTCTTTGAGCAACCACTATCTGCCTACTCTCCCATTTACGTTGATGGTATTTCATCAAGTTGACCACAACTGAAATAGTCAGAGATTTGGCATTAGCAGATCATTTCTGTTGTAAAATATAAAGTATCTACTTAGAGAAGAACTAGTATCACTTGTAAAGAAATCAACCGCTCGGAAAAGTAGTAACCAATCAGTAAACCCGGTCCTTCCACCAGGACACTATGAACTGCGAATTATCCATACTGCATCCGCAGAAGATGGCAAACCCATTTGCAGCGAATTCTTCTCAATCCTCTCAGAAACATCCCAGTGAATGTGCTAGATTGCGAAGGGATGTCTAGCAGCAGCATCAACAGAGAGAGATGACAACAAAACTAATCCAACCCATTTTTTGTCATTGCTGATCTACTTCTCGTTCCCTTTCTGCCTTCAACAGGTAGCAAGCAGCAGCCAGACTGGACTGGCATCAGGAAGCATTCTTGTACGATAAGGGTTCAAAGCTTAAAGAGATGATGGAATAGAGAGATGATGGCAATCCAAAACGACTTGTCTAATGAAAACGTATGTTAGGTAAACATATGCAAATTTACATATAAGTAAAATTCTAACGACCCACATTGTTGACAGTTAGCGTCCATCTCTTATTCTTTTCAAGTTATGTTCAGATCTAGATTGCAAGGAACACAGATTAACATTGTTTTTCCTCGGTTTTTAAGAGCATTTTTCTGGTGTTGTTTCATACAAAATACTCTGCGGAAATCATCAAAAGGTAGCTAAGAACAAGGACTGACCACAGACTATTACATAACATAAGCATTTCTAATAGATGCAAAAACATAAACTGGCTATTTTATGAGAATCAGGATAATTCTGGAACCAGTTAACGAAATACCTAGGCCTACACCATCAAGTACGATGAGGAAAGCCCCATGAAGAAAGGCATGAACAGAGCCAAGATTCTCCTCAGTCTCATTTATAAACGTAACCCAAGAAATGAGATCCCTCACTGTGAGTATCCGCCCGGTTTCCAGCTGGTTGAACCACTAGAAAAAGAAAAAAGAAAGAATTAATTACAGTCGCAAAATTCAAAGTTCGTCATGATGCATTAGTTTAGCTCGATTTCATATTAGTAACCATCATTTCAAGATTTACTTAACCGGATACGGACATCCATATTTCAAATGATCTAAAAGAACATAATATCCTATGATTAGTCACCCATAGGCCTGAAACAAAAGATTCCAAAATAACTCTTCACAATCCACGTCAGGTTCTGGATTCAGTGACCTCTCATAGATTCATATGTAGATCGAGCTCAGCTCAATCTAGAAGAAAAAAGCCACACCTTTAATTGTTGAGTCAGGGGACAACGTGGTGCCTAAGTGGAACTGAACCCATGTTATATAAAACCAACTTTTCTCAATGGCCAACAGCATGCTACTTGCAAAGAGACATTGAATTCGCACCAAGCTACTCTAAAATAGAATATTTCAAGAAAAATGACGAAGGCTTAGTATCAGCACTCACTTCCCAAAATTTTATCATAGGCTCAGAAAAGCATGTCAGCTCTGGTTTGACAAACCTGCATCAGAATACAAAAAGTTTTAACTGGAACCCTAGTTCAAAAAAGGAAAACCCGAATGATCATGTGAAAAGATAGTTCAACAAGGGTATTGTAACCACCCTAAAAAGTACAGAGTAGTCGAATACCTCTCACACGCAATGTATCTAAGCTCCTCTATCTCACTCACAGATGAAACCCATATTTCTGTGAAACGATTTCTTAGGGCTGGAGATAGCTCCTTCTTTCCATAATCTCCGCCAGGATTCATTGTAGCAAAAATGAAAAAGTCTGGGTGTGCAGTAACCTGTTTAGGAAAAGTGGGAAGAAGATCCAAAGGTTAATGGAATAGCGAACGACTGAATTATAACATTCAAACAAACAACTACAAACCTTCTCAAGATTGGATCCGCCTTTCTCAGCTAATAACTGCAAAGTTTTTAAGACCAGGGAGAGATATCAGTATTGTTGCTGAACATTAGGAAAAAACTACATAAAGAACACAGAAATCGAAACTGATTAATGAAAAAAAGGAGACCTATTTACGTTGCAAAGTAACATTCAGTCAATTGACATGTCACAATACTTGATAGCTTTCCTACGTAAAAAAAAAAAAAGAAAGGATGCAACAGGGGATATTCCAAGAAATAAAAATGCATATGAAAGTATATTAAAAAAATAAGCATGGCATTTCAAGCAAAAGATATAACAAAAACATCAAAAACCAGAAGCCTACATAAATGATGCAAAATACTTCGAACTGCATAACAAATGGACAAATTTTTTAACCAGAATTACTGCGGGCATAAGGTTTATTTTACCCTAAATCCTAGAGCAAAAAGACTAACCTGGTGCCCTTAAAAAACTGGAGGATTATAATCCACACTAACGCAATTGCAATTGTAACAAGATTCTATGACTTCAATTAAGACATAATTAACAATTTTGAAAGAACATAAAGGAAAACCAACCAATGTCCTTTCTGGTTCCAAAACACTATTTAGACGTTCCAGCACACTATCATCTGCCAAGGAAATCTCGTCCACAAGGAAAAGATCCCCGTTCTTCATAGCTTGTACCAATGGCCCATCTTGCCATAGAAATATAGCCTGCCAATTCAGCTCAAGCTGCACCAAGGCATCTATCACTAACTGAAAATCATCAACATCTTGCTGTGAAATATCAGAATGTGACATCGAATCTTTAAATTTTCCTAGACATCCTTTTAGGCAGCTTATTGTTAGAGAAGCCTGCCTTATGTCGGAGGATATTTCCTGCAGCAAAATGTCAACAAGTTAAATAATAGTGTTGTTGTCCAAGTTTTAATTTGATAACAGGTGGAGGCGTATAAACATACAAGATCTTGACAATAGCGACGGAAGAACTTTAGGTCTTTTGCATTCTCAATTTGAGTATGATATTCTGCAGTCATTCTTGATCTATCACGCACAGGATGAAACCCCTGAAACATACATTTTTCAGTCAAGAGTTAACACGCCAAAATAACAAAGTAGAATTGAAAAAACGAGGTAGCAGCAACTCACTCCAATAAAATCCGATGCCTCTGTGTATTGATGGCAATTCAAAATGTGTAACCTCGATCTGATAACAGCACTCAACAACTGGCACACTGTTGTCTTCCCACCACCAGTTTCACCAACAAGAAGTACAGGCTCGCGCAACTTGTAGCAGCGCTCAACAAGGAAATACAACCTCCACATACTCTGAGTCATTATGACCCTGGACAGAAGATAGAACCTGGACCCGTTATGTACAGAATATCCATTAAGCCATAAAAAAATACCCTTTAAAGTAGATAAAAGCGCACTTTCCGGTCTTCTGTAGTCGTGCACGTTTCTGGGTCTCACAGATAGAATCTGACGAACCTGGTTCCTGTTATATCAAGAATGAAATGAAACTTAGACAAAGAAATAGACTTTCAAATGATTCATTAGAATGACATCGTCTAAAATGCAACAGGTGACAAACAAAATGCAGAACACCAAATAGAAGTTTGGAAGAGATTCTGAAAAGAAAAATGAATTGTAATGATATAAAAACCTCCAGTACAAATAGAAAACTTTCCAGCGTGCATGATTCACCAGTACGAATGTGCAGCACTCATAGTGTGCGTATGATTGACCAGCTATTCGTTATTTTATTTTCAAGTTACTCACTACCATTTAACCTTGAAATAGAAGACAAAATAGTTTTGAAGAAAAGGTAAACCACCTTAGTGTATAAATCCTGCTTTGAAAGTTTCACATGAAGGCGTCTCTCCAAAATATCTTGAACCACATCTTTTTCGCTCTCTTCCCGCAACCGTTCAGCAAGAAGAAGATAGCCATCCAAGGCCAAATCCATATAAGACTTTCCAAACATCTGAAAGCGATTAGCCCAACGAAATAAATCCCTTGGAGTAATGAAACCGTGCTTCCCAGAAAAGACTTTACTATTTTGTCGATACAACTGCAGGTCCTTCATTACTTCCACCATCTTCTTAGCATAGGACAGAGGGATTTTACATCTCTTCTCCAATATCTCTGCCAGCTCATTTTCTGGAATTTCATCAACATGTATCTCCAAAAATCGATTGCGAAATGCTCGAGACAGCACTTTACGCCCAGCATACAAAGTTGGAGGGTTCTGAGTAGAAAAGAGCATAAAATCAGGGTGTGCGACAACTGTTTCTTGAAGTTCAGGAACAAAGAGTTCTCTGTTATCATCTAATAAGCGGTTCAACGCTTCCAGAACGTCTGATGGAGCAAGATTAAGCTCATCCAAGACAACCCAGTATCCCTTCCGAACAGCTTCAACCAACACCCCTTCCTGAAACTCGAGCCTCCCAAAAGAGTTGGTGATATATGAACCAAAGTATTCCTGGAGATCAGTGTGTTCATGATTATTAATGCGTACAAATTTGTTTCCAGTTATTGAAGCAAGAAACTGAACAAGACTAGTCTTTCCACTGGATGTCGGACCCTGTAAAAGAACAGGATATCTTTTTGCATAAACAGCTCGAGCAAGATTCCTCAAGTGATCCTTTACACTGGGTGTAAGAACATAAGTCACCCCACAAGCGCTCAAATTAGATGTCTCCAGATAAGCCTCAAATGGAACGTCACGGGGCATTGATCCTGCTAACAAGGAAGAGACAATCATCTCGCTCATAATCTTACCACTGGGCCCATCCAATGAAGTTACAAAGAACATAGAAAACCCATCATAAAGTGCTCTCTGCAATCCGAATTTTCTCTCTGATGTTTTGGCATACTCAAGTGCACGAGCAAGAGATCTCAAGCTAAATTGGGGCTTCTGATTAGCACCATCCTGTAGCCTCTCCTCAGATTTCTTCGCAATCTTATAGAATTGGACAATTCTGTCCAATATTCCTCTGCTTGTGATAGCTTCGTCTAAATATTGATTAACAAAGACTCTGAGATCTGAATCATCAAGAACATCATCAACAAAGTACTCAGTGAACCTGCTACGGAAAGAATGTGGTAAATCCCTTTTCCCAGCATCATTAGCAGGATTCATGCAACAAAAGATGCGAAAGGAAGGATGACAAACAACATAATCAACATCTCCCTTCTCCACGAGACAAAGTGTGCCATTTTCGCCATCTAGTACACCAATAACTCGCTGCAAAGTCTCTTGAGGAGCGAGATTCACTTCATCAAGTAAGATCCAGTGTCCCATTTTAAGAGCTGTAATAAAAGCTCCTTCAACAAACGAAAAGGACATGTGAGAAGTGCTAATCTGTTTATAAGCAGACTCGAGTTTTGTCGAGAAGCACTCCCAAGCCTTTGGAAGTTCTTCGAGCCTCTTTCTTTTTGACCCAGAATAATTTTCTTTACGTTTTGAAAAAATATCTAAAGTCGACTTGACATATTTTGCAAATGCACCTAGCAGCTTCTTCCAATCATCCTTATCCCTATAAGATTTGCAACGTCTAAGAAGTTCTTCATTCCCCTGCTCATGTCCAGGAAAAAAAGATACGAAAGTTAATACAGTTGAACAAATACAAGATAAACACCGTGACCCAGGCACTAAGGATAATGCCATACCTGCACAGAAAAGGTCCTACGGAATAATTCCAGGAACTCATGATAGAGAGGAATACAAATCGAGCGTGTATCAGAAGGCTTAAAGCCTCCTAACAAATCTGAAGCATCACTTTGCTGGCTTAAGTTCTGCATAAAAATCCCATTAGACAAGACACGAGTATTTAATATACACAGGAGAAAAATTAATCCAAAGTAGAAATGGAACAGCATTATACCAGTACTGTAAGTGGTTGCCCAAGTCTCATGGCTAGATTCTGCACGAGTGTAGTTTTCCCTGTGCCAGTCTCACCAACTAACAGAACAGGTTCATTATGCCTGACTGAGCAAGCTATCTTCTCTAGGATGTGTAGCGAACTGCGGAGATTAGCGAAGGGTCGCGAGGGTTGATTATTCTACATACGACAAGGGAAAATCACATCAATTTTAACATCACAAACTCAATAAGAGTATAAATTTACATGCACATACCCCAGGCTTAGTGTGCTGCAACGTGACACGGCCGACTTGTAAATATGAATTCATGTCCTGCATATATCCAAGTGTCATAAATGATAATTAAAACAGAAAATCAAATAAATAAATGACCATAGGGAAACAAAAACCTGAATAACAGGCTTATTTGTCAGGCATAAACTTTCTATCTCATGTTGAGATATTCCCCAAATATTCGCTATCTCTCTCATTACAACCAACCGTTCTCCAACAGTGGGAAGAGAGGAAGCAAAAATATCAACACCCTGAAGAAAAAAAAATAAAAACTATAATCTAAGGAATCAAGATATCAGAACAGAAAAAATAATACCCATAAAAAAACAGAACCTCTTGGTAAATCTTTTTGCAGTCAGAAATTGACAGAGGACAAGAGAAATTAATGCCAATGTCAACTATTCTCTTGCACCACTTCAGAAGATGCCTGTTAACAAAAGGAAAAGGAAAATAATCTCAGAAGACTGAGAAAAACAATACGGGGGAGTAAAGTTAAGCATATTATCACCTTGTAGAGAATTTGCCCAGCACTCCAGTGGCTGAAACCCCAAGCTGTGGTGCTCTGTAGTGCATGGAAGTAAGATAATTGATACTCTCTAGTGTACCTACAAGTATCGATAAGTCCATAAACGATGTTTCATCCAAATACATTAGGTCAACAACATCATCTGCCATAGCATACCTATGAGTTTTATAGATACAGAATCCAGACTTGGATACCATGCATGCATTATCCTCGCCAAATTTTCATTGTTTGGTGCCCCAAGCATAACTTTCCTCCATAATCTGCTAAAAGACCCTTTACCTGATACAAAACAAAAAAAGTTCACATTGACGAAAAAAATCTGCACAACTCTACAATTGTAATTTCCATGACAAGTCAACGGTATGAGCATTTTAGAATGGAGACAGTGCAAAAACACATTTATAACAATGGCATTAACAAGATACTGTGCAAGAATTAGCTGAAAGCAGTTTCCACAATATGGAGGGTCCAACCAATAAATTAGGATAAAAATTTCCACTGAACAAGAGCAAAAGTGCCTCCCATATTCAAAAAAATAACGTAATGAAAAAAAATCCATGATGATCAGCAACATGCGCATGACAAAAATTGATTTGACCTATATAACCGATTAGGAATTACGCCAGGTAGCATTGTCAGTAATGATTAATGACATTATCCAAAAAATAACTTGGTATCTTAAAAATTATTTGATACCCTAAGTCCTAAATCTCATATCAGATACAACTAAAAGCAAAAACCTATTGATAGTGCGATAACATAAATTTATATGCTCTATAAAATACTCAATTATATAGCAACAAGACTTGTCAAATAATATCGTAAGTTACCATCAAAACAAAAATCTCAGAATGAACCTGCAGTCAACGAGTTTCAGGAGAGAGAGTAGGAATAGAACCTTCAGCATTATGATAACAGCTAGGCTTTGAACTGGAAATAGTGGCAAATAACCGAAAGCTTTCAGACACATTGACAGCCTGCAAGAGTTTGATATCAAGTGAAAAATATGCAATTTACTGTGTAGGAAATCGCAGATAGAACGTTTTACCATTAGAAATATTCCACATGAGAGAGACAGAGATATCAAAATAAGAAATGCATGGGCCAAATAATACGATGTCTTGAGAGCAAAATATATTACAACACGCTGCAAATACCATTATGTCTACAAGCATCAATTGTATAATAAGAAACAGACACCTGGAGGATTGAAAAAATAGACTCATGCTTGCATGCCCATACATGCACTCACAAATACACAGATGAAAGTAACTACCTCCCCATGTACTGTCACAAATGACCGTGCACCTTCCAACAGAGGCAATAAAATGGATTCCACCTCAGCTGGCGATTTATCTATGTCTTCAAACAATACCCAAAATCCATTCAGGACAGCCTGCCAGATAAGATAAAATTATTAACTATTTAAGGAGACCGGTCAAAGCTACTAAAGTATCCTCTAAAATCATGAAGCATACCTGGGTAAGAGAGCCAGGTTGCCACCGGAATTCACCAGGTTGTTCTGAACAGACATAACTCCCAACCAGCATTTTACAATCCATTTGGTCATCCATGTGTATGAATAAAACTGAAACGAAACATTACAAGATCAATATATAATGAGTGAATGCATTTATTACTGATAAACAGAGGGAGGAGATTAAAATATGCATGGTGTTCATGGCCTTCTTAGTAATTAAGGTAAATATCAGCAAGGACGTTTTTAAGGCTGAAAGAAAGGGACCAGCTTCAGAACATTTGGTCCGACTGCTAGCCTGAATTCAACACAAAAGTCCTTTCACCAAAAAATGGATAGTATTATGGATAGTCATCTATTCCACAATGTGTCAAGTTTTAATATAATGTTATGTTGCCAGCCGCGAGAGCTACATCAATTAGCTTATTAATGCAGAGCAACAAACTGAAAAGCATCAAATATTTGTAAAATCAGAGTCAGATTCGTACTTCTTTAGCCGTCCACAAACAATTACAAATTTCGTGCTTCCCAAAATTCCAAACAAAACAAAAAACATGTGGTCAGAAAATGATGGTGAACCACGTCTAGACCAACCCCCTCCTAAACTGAGCACTCTTTAGGAATCTGACACAGATAATTTAACAAACAACTTTGAAGATTGGAGTGGTTCAGCATCAACATTCCAAGAATCAGGCAATTCGTCATCAATAAATCTAATCTAATCTAATCTAAATAATTTGGCAGTTAATCATGGAAAAAACGCAAGGAACAATTTTGTAATGGTTTAAGCTTGATATAAGAAGCACAGCACCTGGGTAGGAAGGATTTTATAAACAGAGCTTCGGTTTGATAGGTTCAAACAACAAAGAAAGAAATGCATAATGATCTCCATTTCTGCAGTAGATTTCTACCCTGATTTGTAGTAAATGAGATGGATATTTCAGTCACTCTGAAGGAAAAAGGAAATTTTCTTCTTTGGTTCACATTGAAGACATTCAGTTGAAAGGACTTTTCTCTCACGATCTTCAATAAGCAGAGGACACAACAGGACAAAGAAGACTCATTTTAAATCATCTGTTATGTATCGAAACCAAGTTGTTGAGATGCACCAGAACAGTACATTGGAGTCTTATACTTAATGTCAAGAAATATGATCATTAGGATCTAAAGTTTATAAAAAGATCATCCTTTATCTGATGGAAGGACCGGAGGGCGAGATTGAACACCTCTAATAAGGAGCTGAAGACCAAGCTTGATATAGAAGAGAGCAGTGTAGTCTACAATAGGAACCGCCATCAACGAAAATGGCCAAAGAGAGGCTTCCCACAAAATAGCATTCAACACTTACCGCTAAATATTAGCAACAATTCATTTATCTGCAATTGCCAGTCACCGGAAAACCGTAGGTACTTTCTATCCCCAATATGAGATTTCCACAGCATGGCGAGATTGAAAACCTCCAATGAGGAAGCTTGCATTAAAGATAAAAGATTTGAAGATCAAGCTTGATACAGAAGAGAACAGGTGTGTCAACCCAAAAAGAGTGTTGTCTACAACAGGCACTGCCATCGATGGAAAATGGCTAACAAGAGGCTTCCCACATAAAAGAATTCAACAACTTACCATTAAATCTTAACAACAATTCTTGTATTATCTCCAATAGCTTTTCATTGCAAAAACTAGACAGCCATAAGACGGGATTTTGGCAGGTTGTAGAAGTTGTAATGGAGAACAGGTTATGGAAGTCTTAGTGGTAATTTCAGATTCGCACATCATTACAAGTACTTTCAGGCAGTAATAGACAATTGTCATCTTTTTTTCATTTCTAGAAAAAAAAAAGTTGATTATTGGAACTATTGATACATTGGATTCAGCACGTATGCCAATAAGTTCATAAACGTTAAACTGTAGTGTTCCAAAAGTATCGGCATTTTTTATGAGCTAATTGATTTCTTCCATGCGCATCTTAAACTGAACGCAATAATACTAATTATATATTTGGAATTGATAGCTCTGTAACACTGTACCTTGGTTTTGATTTATTTCTGCCAGCTTCCTGATCAATCCTGTCTTTCCAGATCCTGCAGGACCATGAAGAAGAACCGGACAATTCTGACCAAGAGCCATTAAAACCATTTCAACACCTTTCTTCACGGCAGAGGTTAGCACAAATGGCCTTTCCAATCTCCCTTCACTGGATAACATAAAATCAAAGTCGATATAAATGACTGTTTAGCTAAATAATGGAAGTTACATGGCATCATGAATATAGACAATGTAAGGGAGCATACTGCGAGGCTCTTTTCTTTGACTGACAGCCAGTCAGCATAAAACCATGGTAGCTTGGAGAGGGGCTCATGAAGGCACCAACAACAGACTCGAGAGGCAGGCTGCAACCAAGAATTCCATCACAAAACCTTTCGGTTCCTGCTTCATCTGTTTGGAAGTAAAAGCTGGCCTTCTCCAAAGACGTGTCCAGGCAAAATTCATCCCATCTGCACAAGATAGAAGGTTATTCCTTTAATAATTCAAAGCTTGCCTGAATTGATAGATGAAATGCAAATTTTCAGTAAGCTGATGTCAAAACCAACCGGATCGTGCATAGAAACGCGTCAGCAGCTGATATACCGAAATCTGTTGTTGCTCTATCGCTTATTTGAAGTGCAATAGATACTATAATTATTGCACACCATCGTAAGTCTACTATATTGCTCATCAAGGGTGATGCGGCACCTATATGAACATTTGCAGAAATATGCACTAGATCCCAAAAACAATACCAATTCCAAATCTTGGAAATGATGTCAGGATTCTGCAGAAGTAACCGTAAGGAGATACGAACTGAATCAAGCAACAGGTGGCAATCCTGAAATCAAGAAGATCATTTGCAAAACAATAGGAAAAGTTCGTCAGCCTCAGACATAAACAATTCAAAATGAAATCACAGGCTCAGCTGTTCAGATTAGTAATGAAAGGATGCAAAAGGCACAAAGTAGAAGTCAGCATAGACCAAAACCTTTGAAAAGCTAGATTCACTAGCATGGAAAACGACCATTTAAAGATCACAATGATGTCAAAATTTAAGAAAGAGACCGATTCTGTAACTGAATGATGAATATCAAACCTCCTACATATAATTTGTTCAGAATAGGTCCGATAACCCAACTTTCCGGAGCTAGTCTGTTTAACTTGTGAAAACTTCAATAATAGTGTAACTCTTTTATCGGAGGATCCAATCGCCCAAACACAATTGTAGTTAATGAAGGAATCAGACAACATCTAGTTCACATAATTTGAGGTATTCATCCCCCATGAGAGTAAATATCTTAGCGAAACTTTCACATAACTGTCTGATGTATCGTTAAACTTGAATAGACTGGGATAACAGAATTCGTCCAATATAAAGCAGACATCCTAGTTTGATAGTCTTAGATGGCTGAACAAGTCACGCAGGACCCAGTTAGGAATAAACTTAATAAATTTGCTGTCTTTGTTCAACCAAAAAGGTAGAATGATTGGGCCTAGCAGTTAAGTCGCTTTATTGAAAATTAATTTAATCTCAATTAACCTAGGACACAGAAAGATTGTTATGAACGCGGCCCTATGGTTTTTAAGGCAACTAAAGAAACTAAGGAATTAGTCAACTGCTTTACAACTTAGATGTGGCAAATTTCTAGGAGCTTATGGAAATAACAGAATAAGTATAGATATTTTACAAAAATAAGATATGTAAACACAAAACAGACAGAACGAATCAGGTAAATATTATTTTAGTTTTATGTGAATAAATTAAAAATTACTTATTCGTTAATGAAATAGATACATCAGAGAAATAATAACGGAAAATATTATAATAGTAACAATTATCCACATAAATGGCGTATAAGTATGATTATTTACCTGCCTATTATTTTAAATATTACTGTGAAAAAAATCGTTAACAAGACAACCCGAAATGCTAAAAGCTTGTTTTAAAATGAGCGACCAGATCTGAGGAGCTCATTACACTCCACAAACACCACAGCTTGCGAAAAAGACGTCAGAATAGCACTCCATTAACATACCCTAAACATGATGTACCAAAGTTGAACTATTAACACGTTAGTACATACCTTATTCAATAATTTAAATGCCTTGGTTTAATATAGGATTAAGTAATAAAAAAATAACTTATTTGATACAAACCGTTATATATGTACCCATGAACCTTTGTTTGTGTTTTGGGGCCATGTGTACTATATTCATCATATGAAGTTCTAACCAGATTCATTGAGCAGAGAAACTGTAAACCGATATTGTATTAGAATAAACTCTCCCCAAAATCATGCAGACGCAAACAACATTAATAAAACCAATGTTAGTAAAACGTTCGTCCCACAATGTTTCTAAGGAGCAAAACAAGACCTAGGATAGCAAGTTTGTTTAATTTTTACTAATTTGCAATACCAAACATGCCTTCTGTTTCCTATGTTTCTTATGTCAACCAATCATCTCAGAGTAGGACTACCTTTCTTCGTTACTTCTCCTGAGGTAGTTCATATGCAAGAGTGAACTTGACCCGTAATCAATTTTTCTTTTTTGTAGAAGAATTTAATGCAGAAATCAGGCTACCCGAAGGAAAATGGCAAGAATCTTGCTTGATGGACGAGGTCTTGAGATGGTCATTATTAAGGGGGTCTAGGACCAAGGAAGGTACAAGTATATGTGTAGGATATTGACCCAAATACAGAACACTAAGGGAAAACCATCGAGTGGTTTAAATCATAGTGTGCTCAGCATTAACACAGGCTTCGTAAAACATAGACTTGTGTTTTAGATTTCGTTAGCTGCCAACCAGTGACCACGACCAGTAGACCTGAATAAAGACTAGTCCTGACCATGTTCCACACAGGTATCGTCAAACAGGATAATACATTACACTGGGATGGGAAAAAAATAATAGATTAAAGATAAATACCTCTTCTATTAGCTGTAAAACAGAAGCAGCTGTCCGAAGTCTCTCAAAAGGAGGGAGAGAAAACCCAAAATATGTTAAAACAGATCTGCACAGAGAAACAGGAATATTTTACGTGATTCAGCTGTTTACATAGCTTAAACAAATTGGATGATATACATGTAAAGCCTTAAAAGATACCGATGCCATATCATAGTTGGAAAAGAATAGCTCTTGACTAACAATAGCACTCATACGTCAGTGGCATCAAGACATTAACTTGAGACGAATGGTGCACGTGCAGCGTTTAATGAGAGTAGGTGATGCCATATTACAGTTGGAATAGAATATTTTTTGTGTGATACATCAAAACACAAAAAATGAGATGAGCAATTATGATGAAAGCAAGAAAAAGATGAAAAAGCTGACTGTAAAATCTAATAAGAAAAAAAAAGAATTACAGACCGAAAGTCCATGAAATGAAAATTTTCTATTTTTAACAATGCCAGTTCATCAACGATAACTTTAAGCTTCCATTTAGCAGTTAGAGAAGAAGCTTCAATAATCTCACGGTTGAAGACACGCTATATGTGCAATACGCGAAACCCCAACTCCCAATGCCAGGAATATCCGAATTAAAACACATTCAACACAAGCCCAGCCAGGAGCAAATGACTAAACTCATTCTCACCGAAATAATGCAAGCAAAAAGGAATGACTTAGCCCGCTGCCTTTTGATGAGAAAGAGCCTGAGCCGGAAGTAAGATAACACATTCAACATCGGTCAAAAAAAACGAAAGGATCTCTTGAGAGCTTTATCATCGAATAGAGGAGTAGATAAATACGATAAGCAATTGACGAAGATGGAACGAAGGGGAGAAGGGTGACCCACTTCAACAGAAGAGGCTGTAAATCCAACACCCGACAAAAGGCAAGGCACGCAAGCTCATGCACCCTGATGCCGCGACGTCTTGTCACGTAAAAACCGATAATTTCAACATCCCCGTCTCCAACCTCCTCCACGTCTCCGCCGCCACCATCCCAGTTAGACACCAGTCTCCCCCAGTGAGATTGAA
The DNA here is from genome assembly GCA_024713555.1 of Spirodela polyrhiza. Taxonomy (NCBI): domain Eukaryota; kingdom Viridiplantae; phylum Streptophyta; class Magnoliopsida; order Alismatales; family Araceae; genus Spirodela; species Spirodela polyrhiza. The sequence continues at coordinate 3,990,110 of CM046539.1, forward strand.
GCCGGCCCACCGCCCTGTCCAAAATTCTTCTAGACAGCGGGCGGAAGCAGCCGACGACCGGTATTGTATAGCTTGGATGAAGCAACGGCTCCGCCAGTGCAGATGCTACCCGGTCTCCCACGTCGCAGTCCCCATTGAGCTCTAAATCGTCCACCTCCGCGGCAAGGGTAGCGATTTCCTGGTGGGAGGCCAGCCTGGGGCAGCGGGCGAGGAGCCGCCGGACAGCAGCACCGCAGCTGAAAGTCCCGTCCAACGAGAGCGACGGCCCGGCCATCTCTCTGGCCTTACTTTCGACGGACATTCGCGGCGGCGAGCGAGGACGACCCAGCTTCTGCCAGGGGGAGGAAGTTGTGGAGGGCGGAGGAGGGCAGGGTTTAGGGTTTAAGGGAGGAAGCCGCAAGTTAACCGTTCTGTGGCGGGGAAGGGCTTTTGAAGAAACCGCCATTGCCGGGTGTGGACCCCTACACCTGATGTGGGCCGGCCCATTTAAGCCAAGAGGGCCCTTCTCCGTGAACAAAACGGGCTGAGGTGGGCTGAGGTGGGCTTATGGGCCTACCCTCGAGCACCACCTCGCCCGGTAGCGCAGACAGCGCCTCCAATGAATAAGAATTCTTTTTATTTTAGAATATCTTCATTTATGTAGATTATTCACTGAGTAAATTAGTTTTATTCGCCGTGTGTCTCGAATTTGCCTGGTTCTCCTAGTTGTATTTTAATTGATGGATATGTCCGGTGATTATCTCGCAAATTTTCCCCGCAGAATTAATGTCCATTCCATAAACGTGAATTTATTCATCGAGAAAACACGTTCTCTTTCCAGGAAAATTTCACTCGTCGGTTTTTCTACCACCCTAATGTTCTTCGACTACAGAAAGGCCCTCAATTGATAAATTATTTCCTCTATGCTCCTCTGCACTATCTTCTCTCGTCCAGTCCGACGGGCATCGCTTCACACAAAAGGGACTCTTATTTTGATTCATATTTTGTTGTCCTTAATTAGACAGAGATAAATTGGGGCCCACGCTCCTCAGCATGAGCGAGGGCCCGTTAATTACTGAAATTATATAAATAACCTCGCTATTAATGTTATTATTAAATTATACGATGATATTTTTTCCCTTGTTCAGCGCGGACTAAAAAGGGTAACTACGGTAAAATATATGGCCAGCAGTGATTAAAAAAACCGGAGGGATTAAAACTTTGCGGATTTAACGGAACGAAAACTCGGACCGTCAAGGACACAAGACTGGGATCCGCTCGTGCGACATATAAGTATTTATTAATTTTTATATTTAACAGGGATAAATCCAATACCCAAATACCCATTATCAACCGATGAAGCTTTTCCATATCTATTAATCTACATATATATATATATATATGTATGCATCTGAGAGACGGAGATTCGCCATCTACAGCAGGGTCGCTCCCGGAGGTATTCCCAGCCATGACCGAGGTCTTCTCCTTATCTCTCCTCTGCGCACCCTGTCCACCCTCGCTACCTCACCAACTTCCCAAGAGTTGCAGAGCGAGACGCAGCGCGCGGAGACATCTATAAGAGGATTTTGATTAGGAGGGGGGCCGGGGGGTGGGGTTCCTTGCATGGGGCTCCTCCACCATGTGTTGCCGCTGCATCTGGGAAGAGGAGGTTGCTGGATTGTCCCCCGCGCTCCCATCTACGCCAAGCTCCAAGCGGCGCCTCCGCCGGACGGTGGCGGCAGCGGCGGAAACACCGGGTTCCTCCTCTTTCGAATCCGCTCATCAGACTTCTCTTCAGACGGCGGGGTCTGGCGCGGAAGCAATCGGGCAGGAATCGGCCGACGAGAGAGCCTTCTTCCAGATGCCCCGGCCAGCCTCCCAGAAACCTCCGAAGGCACGCCGGAGACGACGGAGGGCCGAGGACCGGCCGGCGAGGAGGTGACTGGAAGTGAAGACGATGGTGGTGGAGGAGGCGGAGAGGGAGGGGGGCTGGAGCAAGAAGACGGCGTCGGAAGGGAACTCGGTTCTGGCGGTGCGGCCGGCGCCGGAGAGGAGTCCTTGCCATTCAGGGATTTCAACATCGTCGCCGCCTGCGCCATCGGCCTCCTCACCGGAATCAGTGTTGTCCTCTTCAACAACGCTGTGAGTTCCTCCACCAGGTTCTGTTCCAGTATTATGCTTCTTATCAGCCGACGACCGGTTTACCAACATCTTAGGGCTCTTCCTCCACATTATGAGCTAGCTTCTCCCTCTAGCCACGCATCCTCCAAATTTGTAGTGCCTTCTGACGTCATGATTCGGGGCCAAATGGGGGCATCCTCTGCGGTCTCTGGCCAACAGTGATCACGTGCTGAATATCAGGTCAAAAATATGTGGAACATTATACCAAGATTAGATCCGAAAAATCTCCATCCCAGCTCCCAGCTGGAAGTTCATCGAAAGAAGTTCCACGAAGACTCCTGCCCTCGTTCCCTTTGTGATCGGTTTTGAGTCCTTAGAATCCTCAGCTTTCATGGCTTCCAATCTTTAGACTAATGATCAGTGCCATAACCAAGTATTGTGTGCGTGGGTGAGATGCCTATGGAACTTACTTCCATTCAAAGGATTCAAAGCCCTTTTGCTGTCTTGCCCTCACAGCCAAAAGGTCATAAAATTCCAAAGCTGCTGCAGAGTATATATTGAACGTGTTTTCCACTCACATGGGGGCCTTCTGAGGCACCATAAAATAAATCCAGTTCAATGGACAATAATTGATTGACGCTTCTATATTTGCTTGCTCTCCGATTATTGTTTTATTCGCAATCCGAATCACATCTTGATATATTGTTCAACTTCAGTGACTTGTTGCCGCCTTACAGAGGCAGTAATGTTCTAATCGCCCTCACTCATGTAGATTGGCAAATGTCTAGGTCCATGGAATACGCGATATTTTTTGGGACGGTATACCTTCCCAAGGCGCTTCATGGCTGCGAGAGGAGCCCCTCGGAGAGATATGGCAGAGGGTGATACTGGTGCCCGTTTCCGGGGGTGTCCTCGTGAGCTTGCTGAATAACGTGCGCAACATGCTTGATGAACAATCAGGAGGGACCCTTTCACCAGTAAAGGGCGCAGTGGGGCCTTTCTTGAGAGCAGTCGCTGCTGCTGTCACACTTGGGACGGGAAACTCGTTGGGGCCTGAGGGCCCCAGTGTTGAAATAGGTGCGTCGATAGCCAGAGGAGTGGGATCTGTCTTCGGTAATGGCAGTGGAAAGAGTTTGTCTCTAGTGGCTGCTGGGTCAGCGGCTGGAATAGCATCAGGTTAGGTTTTCCCAGGTATTGTGCCCCTGCGTTTAGTCTTCAATTTCTGATTCCAGAATTCTGGGGAGTTCTATTCTCTTCAGGGAATTTAGTTGCTCATTTCCATTAGGAGATTGGTGAAAATATTTTATCTCGTCCACACGTGAACATGCCATTTTGCTCACCGTCCTCCTTCAGTGGACAAGGCATTTTTAATTCAGTTGACTAATTCAGTTGACTGTTTGACGCATTGTCTTCGCCTGGCGCTGACTTGTACATGTTTCAATGTAGGGTTTAATGCGGCTGTTGGTGGCTGCTTTTTCGCCGTGGAATCTGTTCTTTGGCCTTCTGCAGGAGATTCATCCTCATCGGTTACCAACACAACCTCAGTCGTGATACTCAGTGCAGTAATTGCCTCTGTAATCTCAGAAGTCGGTCTTGGCTCTGATCCGGCTTTCACAGTTCCTGAATATGACTTCCGGTCGCCGAGTGGTATTCTACTCCTCCCTCTAAGCAAGATCCAGAACTCTGTTCAGCTCGCAATCGCTTTGAATAATAAAATGTAGATGATTCATTCTCAAGTTCTTCGGGTGTCCATAAAATCTGAACTTTTTGTTAGCTTTCCTTTTCATTGCATCATTCAGCTGGTCCATCAAATAATGATCATAGAAAGTAACTTTCTTAATAGACACTTGAGACACTGCTTCCTGAATTTGACATAAGTTTCAGTTTTTTACATGGTTTGACACAGTCTGATACCTTCTGCATGATTTTATGTGCGCCGCCCAGAACTTCCATTGTACCTGCTGCTGGGAATCTTGTGCGGCTTGGTATCGCTGGCGCTATCAAAGTGCACATCCTATGCACTGGCAGTGGCCGACTACGTCCATAGGACAACAACAGTGCCAAAGGCCATATTTCCTGCATTTGGAGGCCTTGGTGTTGGTCTTTTAGCCTTGGCATACCCAGAAGTACTTTACTGGGGCTTTGAGAACGTTGATGTCTTACTTGAATCGCGCCCATTTGTTGTGGGCCTCCCTGCTGAGATCTTGCTCCAGTTAATTGGGGTGAAGATCGTTGCAACTTCGTTGAGCAGAGCTTCTGGTCTGGTGGGAGGCTACTATGCTCCTTCCCTGTTCATCGGGGCAGCAACGGGGATGGCCTATGGTAAGTTCATAGGATCCACTCTCTCAGGGACCAATCCCCTCTTGCAACTTCACATCTTTGAAGTGGCGTCACCTCAAGCTTATGGCCTGGTAACACATCTCCAGCAGTTATCTTCTTTCTGATAGCCTTTGTGTCAAATTTTCCGTGTTTCTTCAAGTTTCTTCTCCCTTGTCGCCTGGTATCTGGCTGAAGGGGACATAAGATGCGCAGGCATTGCGTTGGATCCTCATTAGACCTAAGTCAATGGCCTTGATATACTCAATTTGGCAGGACTGCCCTATGAATCCCATTTCCCCCCGCTGATATATTCCCTGTTGGGCAGGTGGGGATGGCGGCTACTCTTGCTGGCGTATGCCAGGTTCCTCTTACTGCAGTCCTGCTCCTCTTCGAGCTCACCCATGATTATCGTATTGTTCTTCCACTTCTCGGTGCTGTGGGGTTATCTTCGCTGATTTCTTCGGCCAAGAGTAGGAAGATAGCCCTTGGAAGCAGAAGCGAACCCATGAAGTTAGAATCTGCCAGTAATGGCCAAAACCCAAGTGGATCATTCGTTGGGAGGCAGTCACCTTCTAGTGATCCCCCCATGTCCGACCTCTGTGAACTTGAGAGCTCGCTGTGTGTGTATGAATCCGAAGTGAGGACCTTGGCAGAGAAGCTCACGGTTTTTGAAGCCATGCGGACGACTTATGTTTCGGTCTTGATGAGTATGCCTCTGTTGGACGCTGTCAACCTCATGTCTATTGGAAAGCAGCCTTGTGCACTGATCATCGATGAAGAGAACCGCCTGGTGGGCTTGCTGACGCTCGAAGATGTAACCAGAGCAGCTGGATCCCAGGGGAAGCAATCCGTGGTCAGTATTGATTTCATGAACTGTTTTTTTTTCTCTTTTCGAAATGACAGGATATTGGTTTGCATAAGGATGACACACGGCTGAGAATAAAACCCTCCCCTGCCAAAAACAATGTTGGTTTAGGGTTTACAAGGTCGGACCAGGAGACCCAACTGCCCAAGAAAACCCTGGATTACACTTTGGTCCTCTCACTGCTAACACCGTACTCCTATTTGTTTCACCATGAGAAGATTTTTTTTTTAAAAAAGAGAATGATCAGATCTTTTAGATGGTTTACTGACCACATGAGTAATTCCCTGGATGGAAAACTGAAGATTCAAGAACATACTGGAAACGGTGAAGATTCTTGAACCTGGTTGGCTTTTCTGTTTCGAAGTCTTGCTTCCTCTTATCTTGTAGATAGATCGCTGTGCTGCTGCTGTTTTGAGAGCTCAGAATTTTCAACAAGAGCTTGGTCTTAATGCAATGAATTTCGCGAGCTCCATCACCATCCCCATATTTTCTACTGGGTTTTTCGTTCCCTTCTTTGTATTCTTTCTTCGAATTGAACGATTAAACGGTGCACTGGCTATCATTTCCTTTTCTAAACTGGTGTTTGATCTCTCCCCTAACATTTCTATGTCCTCGGGCAGGCGGGGAGCCTCTTGGTGTCCGACTTCTGCTACTCGGAAAGCCGCCGGTGCCTGGTGCAGGCGGTGACGCCCAGCATGAATCTCCTGTCTGCTGAAAAAATAATGGACCTTCATGGAGTGAGCCGGCTTCCTGTCGTCTCGGAGCGCAGCCTGGGAGAAAGCGGAGGCCGTGCGGTCGGTCTTCTCGACAGGGAATGCATCGAGGTTACCTGCCGGTAATCTGACTTCAGCCGCATGCTGAATCAAATCAAATGCTCCGGATTGATAATCGTGGCAGTACCTCTCCTCTTCCTCCCTTTACAGGGCGCAAGCGGCGAGGGAGTTTCTCGGCGTCGGCGACGGGTCACCGTGAGTCGCAGTTCTGACTGTAGCGTGAACTGGAGCGGCGATCTGCCCTCAAATCGGCGACTCCACCCACGGCCGAATGCGAATGAGATGCGCAACCTCCGGCGAGCTCCTTCCACTATTCCGGCGCCAATTCCGACGGAGGCTTCTGGCGGCATGTGCAGGGGATCGATCCCAGGACGAGCCGCCTTGAGATAGATCCCTGGGATCGAGGAGCCTGTCGGCGGCACCTTCTCGATCGTCGTCGGACCGCGGCGACCGGCAGAACACGCATCCCTCTTGAACTCTCCGCGCGTCCATCTCGCCGCCGCTGCCGCCTCTCTGAATAGGCGGAGGTCACTCCCTTCCATTCCTCAGCTTCTGGAATAAATATAGAAGAAACGGATGCCCTCGATTGAATCGAGTCGATTCATACCTCCGCGTCCCCCGCTCCCCCGCCTCTCTCTCTCTCTCTCTCTCTCTCTCTCTCTCTCTCTCTCTCTCTCTCTCGGGAGCCATCGAGTTCCCACGTGCTAACCCATCGCCCAGTTCATCGTAAGCATAACCCGCTAAATGCCACACCCCCCCCTCAAAATGAGAATCGACCGATCCAGTAACCTAATCAAATCGAGCCGACTAAAGTGCCGTTGGGCTCCCATGGGCCGGACGCATAATGGCCCGCATGTAGAAGGGGGACACACAAGTCATGCTCTGACTCTCTCTCTCTCTCTCTCTCTATATTAAAGTACCGTTGGGCTCCATGGGCTGGCCGCATAATGGGCCGCATGTAGAAGGGGGACACACAAGTCACGCTCTGACTCTCTCTCTCTCTCTCTCTCTCTGTAGGCTGGTCCCACTCCAGGAGACCGTTAGGCCAAAAGTAGCCGTTGGGGGGGGGGGGGGGGCACGCGAATTCCATGGTCCCGGAGAGGGAGTGGACCCACGAATCTCGTCCTCCGCGGTGCCTCTCTCGAAAACGCTCACCGATTCCTGTCTGTCTGTCCCGGAGCATGGAGACAAATTTCTCTTATTCTCTCTGCGGCGGGGCACGTGACCCGTGAGACAGCGGGAGGGCCGGCCGTCGTCTTCCTCTGCGCGCTCCCAACTGGTCTCTCTCTCTCTCTCTCTCTCTCTCTCTCTCTCTCTGTGGGTTCGTCGTCCCGCCGGCCGGCGACGGCGATTTTTCCTGGCCTGGGTGAGACCCATCCATTGGTGGCGCGAGGGAGGGTCTCTGACTACCATGAAAGCAACTGAATAATTAAAAAGGATATAACTGTCCCCCGAACGGGTGGGTGTATATTTCTATGTAAGTAATCATCTCACAAGCCCAGTCGCGACTCGACCTACAGACGACGACGAAGAAGAATAAGAAGAAGAAGATGAAGAGAACTGGGAAACTGGACACCTGCTTGCCTGGTTACCTCTCCGGCGGGCGGCGGAGGATCCCCGCCTTATTCCCAAGAAAATCCATGCAGAGGTGACTGACGACTCATCCACGGCGGCGCCGCCCCGGAACGAACAAACAATCGAAGCGTCGTCGTCCTCTCCCTCCTCCGACCACGGACAAAAATACGCCGGCGACCCCTCCGGCGGCGGAAAGAATGGTGGCGGTGGCGATGTATCAACAGGGATGGTTGGGTGGAGCTAGTTGCAGTCGAGGCCGCACTCCTCCAGCAGGGGCCCGTCGGACCTGGGCAGGAAGGGGTCGATCCTGACCCACAGCAGGGAGAAGATGGAGGCCAGGAGGATCGACCACACGATGATGATCGTCGGCGTGCGGTTCTGCCGCCCGAGGAGACCCTTGAGGAAGGGGTAGAGGTGGACGATCACCCAGAAGGCGAAGAAGAGCCGGCCGAAGAGCGGCCCCCACGACTCGTACCCGTTGTTGATCGCGTTGGAGACACCGGCGACCACGCCGATAATGTTGATCAGCAGCAGCGTCGTCGGCGGGATGAGCAGCGTCGTCCACTTGAACGCGTACAGCTCCGCGAACTGTTCGTCGTCGCCGGCCTTGGACGTGACCGTGAAGTTGGTGTCGATGCCGGCGAGCACCTTCAACAGCCCCTGGAACACCGCGAACAGGTGCGCCGACACACCGCCGATGACCCAGAACTGCTCGTTCCTCCACCACTCGTCCAGCCCCACCCCGCTCCACCGCATCTCCAGTATCCCCGTCGCGAAGATGCAGATGAAGAGCGACAGAAACCACAAGCTCGCCACGTTGCTCAGCTGCGCCGTCAACAAAAGAAAGGCCATCAAAATAAAAAAGAAGGCGGCGGCTGGACAGCCGGCATCAGAGGACGAGGATGGTGATGAAATTACCTCTGGAGTGATGAACTTCCCGGTGAGCAGGCAGATCGCCGGCAGGGTGCAGTAGGCCAGCAGCGGGAACGACGTGAAGGGGTAGACGGTGGCGTTGATGTAGGAGAGCCGCTCCAGCCACTTGAGGCCGCCGCCGTAGCCGTACCAGAGGGGGCAGTGCTTGCTCAGAAAGATCTCCACCGACCCGAGAGCCCACCGAAGCACCTGGTGCAGCCGGTCGGAGAGGTTCAGCGGCGCCGATCCCTTGAACGCCGGCCTCGACGGCACGCAGTATATCGACCGCCACCCGTGGCAGTGCATCTTGAACCCCGTTAAGATGTCCTCCGTCACAGAGCCGTAGATCCATCCCACCTGCAACCGCCAGAGGAATGAATCGTCATCATCGCCCACCCGTAGCAGGACGCGGCGACGATCGTCTGCGAGCAGCCACCGGAGGCTGGGCGCGTCTTACTCACCTCCTTCCCCCAGTCCGTCTTGTCCTCGTAGCCGCAGCTGATGACGTGGATGGCCTCCTTCAGGAGGGAGGCCGGAGTGGCACTCTTGATCGTCCCGCCGTCCTCCAGGAGGGTTGACTTTACGAAGACGGGGGACTGCCCGAACTTCTTCTCCAGTTTGTGGTCGGACACCATGAAGGCCGCCGCCGCCGCCGCCGCCACCGTCTTCTCGCCCTCCACGCCTGCGGGCGTTGACTCGACGCTGATCAGCTCAAGCAGTAATAAAAGAGACAGAAGACTAAAGTCAACCCGCGACACAGGCGGCGGTCCGCACCTCTGCCTTCCTCGATGCCTTCCAGGGCGAAAACGGGCGCCTCGCTCCTCTTGGTCTTCTTCTTCTTCTTCTCTTGCTTGCCCTTGGAGGACTTGTTCCTCCTCCCCATGCAACAGCTGAAGCAGCTGCAGCACCACCTCGGCCAGCAGTTGCAGGTTCTGCTCGGCGGCTTCTTGGTCTTGGGCGCGTCAAACCCATAGAGCGCCTGCCTCCTGAACACGCACCCCGTGCCGACGTAGATGGGCCCTTGGATCCCGTCCAGCCCCTTCATGTTAATCTGTCACCAACGAGAAACAGAGCAAATCTAAGCAACATCCATCCGAAGGAGAGGGGGGGAGGGGGGGGGGGTTGCTCGGAATCCTCACATCGAAGAACACAATGTTCCGGTTGGCATATCGGTCGTGCCGGTCAATGCCATCAAACCTCTGCGGGAACTGCACGTAGCAGACCTTCTTCTCCAGCAGTGGGTCCATCATGAAGCACATCGCCTCCCTCAGGGCCTTACTGTTGTTGATGTAATGGTCGCAGTCCAGGTTCAACAGGCAGGGCGCATTGGTGAGGACGGCTGAGACCCGGACCTGCTTGCATGAGGAAAGCTCGAGTCGATCATTCAATCAAATCTTTGCTGAGAAGAAGAAGAAGATGACGATGACGACGACGACGATGATCACTCATACCAAGGCATTCATGGCGCCAGCCTTCTTGTGGTGGTTGAAGCCCGGCCTCTTCTCCCTAGAGACGTAGACTAGGCGAGGCAGCTCATTCCCGTCCGTGTCATGCCCACCGCTCTGGCCCAAGAAAACCTGCAGTTTTACGCAGAAAATGGGCCAAATTGCTGTGAACAGCGCAAAAAAAAAAAAAGAAGCTCGCATTTAGATACAAGGCCAGGCAGCGTGCGGTTCACCTGAATCATCCCCGGATGGTCCCGGACATTGTTTCCGGGCCAGGGGGTGCCATCCTGCATCGTCCAGCCCTCCTCGGGAACCTTCTGAGCCTTTGCAACCAGCGCATTGATGCGGACCTTGAACTCCTCATACTCCCTCTGCACCCGCCGAAGGCACAAGAAAGATGACACAATAAAAGGAGAGTACGGAGGAGCAAGAAGAAGAAGAAGACGAAGAAAGAGGCGACTGCTGTACTGCACCTTCATGGCTCTCCGCTCCTTGACAAAGGAAGGCAGGACCTTATCCTTGAGATAATCGATCTTCTGCTGGAAGTACCACTCCGGAGCCCGGGGCTCGATGTTGAACTTCTTGCAGAAGGGGACCCACTTCTTAGCGAACTCGGAGGTCTCGGACAAGGCCTCGAAGGTAAGCATGGCGGCGCCATCATCTGAGACGTAGCACGAGACCTTGTCCACTGGATAATCAACGGCGAGGATCGACAGCACCGTGTTTGCCGTCACCAGCGGTGGCTCCTTGAGGGGATCCACCGTGCTCACGAAGATGTCCACTGATGACAGCTGAGAGGGCTGGCCCTCCTTCTCATACCTGCATCGGCAGCAGCAGGCAGGCAGGAGTTACACGCAAGAAAGACACTGCCGCCATGAGTCGCGTTGGGGAGCACGCTGGTGGGGTACCTCAGAGATAATCTGTCTAGGTAGGTTTCCCTCTCGATTGGGAGCCACTTGGGGAACTGGTCGAGTATCCAGGATATGGCAAACCATATTTCACATATCACAGAGATGAGCCACAGCACATAGGCATCGTTCACAGGGTGCGTCACCCGGTAGTGGAAGAAGAACCCGACGACCACCAGCCGTATGATGATGACCAACCTGTACGGGTTTATCCGGCTGGAGGGGATGGGCAGCTTCCTGGACAGCGGCTGTCTCCCTTCGTCCATACTGGTCCAGACATGAGCAACATCATCAGTAAGCTGCATCTCCACCCTCAGAAGAGCGCTATATAAGCCACAGCAGCACCCTGCTAGTAAAACTGCGTGCAAGAACTTTTTTCCGCAAAAAGGGTCTTTTCTCTATTCAGTGTCCTATCAGTGGAGTGATGAGATACCCTTCGAGAGGGAGACGAACTTGGAGGCTAAAAAACTAGACTAATTCAAGCAGACCCCAGAGCTTGAGTGCTTCTTTTTGCAAGAATCATTGGGTACGGGTGGTAATTATTGGCCCAAGAGACCGATGGCTGTCGGAATGAGGGCATCATTCCACCGAAATTGAGCAGGAGAGGGCATCAAAACTGAGACTCGTAAGGATAAATGATTCTAGAGGAGGCGGGATTAAGTGCCTTACAGAGGCAGATCAGGATCGCCATCATTGTCAAAGTCCTTGCCACCGTTTTCGTTCTTCATCAGCAGCAGCTTCTCCTGCCTCTGCCTCCAGCTCTCCATCCTCTCCTTCCAAGCAACACTTCCATACCCATACGCGGCCAGGTCCTTCGAGGGGTCCATTGATCTGGGTTGCACTGCAAGGAGAGGAGTATTACTTCAGCAAAGCTCAGAAATAGAAGGCGTTACCCTGTTCTTTGAAGGATTCATCCACACGCACCTGAAAGGCTTGGATCCGCGAAAGGAAGGGGGTGGATCCTCTTCCCTCCGCCGCCCATGAAAGAAGGAACCAGAGCATGCTGCTCAGGGGGGATATCGTCCACCTGCAACCAAGTACCGCAGCAGCCAAGACCGTGATTAATGGTGATAACTCGCAGAGCAGAGATCAACCATCAGCACAGAGGACCGATGAAGGACTGGTTCTATCCCAGTGAGGACACCATAAATCGAGGAAGCTAGTTAGCAGGGAGATCAGAGAGGCACCATCTCGCCATTGGTGAGCAAGAGTACTCGAGGCGCTGTGTGGTCGACTTGTGCCGTATCGACATCTCCTGCGCGGCCATAGCTCATATGACCTTGCAGCATTGCCTCCGCAAGGTACTGCATGTCGCGCTTTTCACTCCCACCGAAATTGAACTCATTATCGACGTCATCGATGTCATCCTCTTCCTCATCCCCATCGACCCGAGCGCACCCTGTAATGAGGAACGGCGGCCTCAGGAAACAGGGGGAGAAGAAGAAAGGGAGGGGGGGGGCTTCCTCCCTTTTCCAGACCATAACTTATTCTCTAAGATGGAGAGGGAGAGAGCAGAAAGAGGGAGGAGGGAGTCACCTTTGAGACGCTTGAACCTGGTCTTGCACTGGGGGCAGACTTGGCTGCCCTCCCGGCGCTCGTAGTCGTAGCAAGTCCGGCAGATGGGGAAGGCGCACTCGTTGCAGGCGACGAAGAGCTCCCCCTCGGCGGTGAGCCCGACGTCGTCCCCGCATATCTGACAGATTTGCCCGCTAAGATTCTTCAACGGCTTCGGCTGCCACAGGAAGAGAAGAAAAGGTCGTTAGGGGTTCAGAAAACCCTACGTTTCAGAAAGAAAGGAAGAGGCATGAATCAGCCGGAGAAATCTCGTCGGAAATCCACCCAAGGGGAGAGGGAGGCGTACGCCAGATTCTCCATCCCGGCGGATGACGACGAGCTCATTCCTATTGTGAGAACCCGCGACTAGCCCAGCGCTGGCCTCCATAGTCAATGCCCTCCACCTGATCTGCTAGAAGGCGTTAGCAGGAATCGAAACCGGCCGATCTGGGAGAGGAGAAAGAAGGGTGGACGGGGGAGGGGAAGAAAGCGCCGCCCGCCCCCCTCACTCCTCTTCGCCTCTGCTCAGGGTTTCTCCTTCAGCAGTTGCTGCTGCCCGGACAGTAGCGGATCAGGGAATGAGACGACGAAGTGCGCCCATCCGAAAGCAAGGGAGGAGGACGAAGCGGCTAGAAGAACCGGCGCCGCCCCTCTTCCTCCTCTCTTCCCCTTCTCTCGCCTTCTTCCTCTCTCTCTCTCCTCCTCTCTCTCTCACACAATATTAAGAGGCCCACCTCCTCCCACCTTTCTCTCCAAGCTCACCCCGTGTCTCTCCCTCTTTATTATTCCTTGCTTCCAACCGTCGACACCTCCGAGAGAGAAAAGAGGGAGAGGGTGACGAGGGTAAGAAACTCAGGGGCAAACAGGTCGGGGAGCACAAGTCTCTGCGTCAGTGAGACGAAATCTGCCCGCCGGCGGTAACTCTCAGACGACCCCTCGCCCGCAGTGGCAACGGTTACGTGCGGGCAGAGGTCGACGAAGGAGATCGATCCATGGGAGAAACCCTAGCCGCGCCGCATAATCATATCTTAAATCAGCGCAAACGATCATAACCAGTCTTGGCTCCGTCTTCCTCCGACCGCCACCTCTCCCCCTGTGGGACCGCGTGCAGTGTCGGTGGAGACGTCTCCCAGCTATGGCTGCGCTCTAACCATAGGAGAGAGAGAGAGAGAGAGAGAGAGGGGTGGGTGAGGTGATTGATAACGAGGACTTTCCTCGAATAATAGTATTTGTTTTTCCTAGAGAGGGAAAGCTAGAGAGAGAGAGAGCAGAGAGGTTTATTCGGCCCGCATGTGAGCTGCCATGTGAGGCGGCGGGCCAGGTGGACAGCTGCCGGTTAACCCACCCTACTCGTCGTCCGACGGGGGATCCTACGATGACGATGATCACCATCATCATGCCCGAATGATCGTGACCCTCCATTTCTTCCACCTGCGGTAAGAATAAATGGGGAGCCATCAATTCCCCGCCCCTCTCCCGCAGTGCCGCGAAAGGGAGAGAGAAACAGAGATGGCGTGAGAGAGAGAGAGGGAGAGGGAGGTCGAAGCATGTGGAGAGGTGGTGTGAGAGAGCCCGCACACACCGAAACCCGCTGGTCACTGCACCTCCACATTGATGTCATCTGATTCTCCTCTCGCTCTCTCTCTCTCTCTCTCTCTCTCTCTCTCTCTCTCTCTCTCTCATGGCAGACCCATATTTATTAGGCTCATTTGAGAGGGCTCGTGGGGGAGGAGAGGAAGACCACGGTTCCGCAGCCGAAGATCTCCTCCACTTGTGGGGGGGCGAGAGAGATCCTTGCGATCTTCCTACGGCTCTTCTTTCTCTCTCCTCCCTCTCTCTACGTGTGCTGGTTTTTGGAGAACAACAGGTGCCCTGGCCGAGGGGGAGACCTTCTGGATTCATGACTTTCTGGAGAGAGTGAGAGAGAGAGAGAGAGAGAGAGAGAGAGATCTGTGCGGTCCATGAAAGACGGGGTCCCACCTGGACTGTGCCGGTCAATGGCCCCTCCTTTCTCCCTCTAAAATAGCCCCCTGCCCGCCCTCACTCATTGACAAAGAGGCGTAGGTTGGTAGCCAGTCCCTCTCTCTCATTCTCTCTCTCTATCTAACCCGTTCGTGCGCGGGAGCCGGGATAGGAGGTCGACTGGTGGGACAGCCGATGTGAACAGCAGTGTGAATGAAGGGTCTCTCTCTCTCTCTCTCTGCTGACCGAGCGCAGGAGAAATCCGCGTGTTCTAGTGCGAGACAGGTACGCGTCTCCATCTGCAGGGGGTCACGGGCCACGTAACCCCACGCCCACATGCATTCCAGTTGTTCCACGTTACCTTATTATATGTACATTCGAGCATATTAATTATTACGTGTCTCTATTAGCGGGAGATAGAGAGAGAGAGAGAGAGGGGCCCACTTTTGAAACAAATCCACGTTTTGCACGTCTAAAAAGTCCGGAACCGGCTCGGTGGCGGGGATTTTGGATGACTTTGACCTAGTCGGATGGCCTCAGATCGGTCCCCATCCTCATCATGGATTCCCATGCAAGCATCGAGAGAGAGAGAGAGAGAGAGAGAGAGGCGTAGATGGTTGACATCCAGATTGCCGGAGGAAAAACAAGAGAGAGAATAAATGCGGAGGCAGAGAGCGAACGGCTCCAAGCCGGCCGATGACTGGCCCTCCAATGGGCACGCGGGCGTCCGCCTTCCTGCTCCTTCCGTCCGGCTCCCCCACGGGCAGCGAGATCCCCCAGAGAGAGAGAGAGGGAGAGATTGATGGTCTGCCCAGCTTTGGCAGATGGGTCCGCTTTGCTAAGGGCCATCTCAAGATCCGCGACAGCAAAGCCAATCCCTCTCTCTCTCTCTCTCTCTCTCTCTCTCTCTCTCTCAAATATATATTTTCGGATATATGTCGTCCCGTGTCGGCGGTCATGCCGCCAAGGTAAAGGCCGCTGGCTTGAGGGAGGGGGAGATGCGCGCGTCGTGAGAGAGAGAGAGAGGCCCTACATCTCTCCTATTAAAGACACGCCGCGGCCCACCCCATCAGACCAAAGTAAACGAATCCTCTCTCTCCCTCTCTTTGTAGACCTCTCTGAGAGGGACGGCTTCATTAACACGTGCCGGCGTTCAATTGCTAGACGGCGCAAAAGCAATTCCGCCCTTACGATTCCTGTGGGCCCCAGCGGAGGCACTGGCTTCCCAGAAGCCCTCAAGCCCATTAAGAGGCGCGCTGCCCCTGGGCCGGCCAACTCGGAGCCCAGCCCGGCCCGACAGTTGGAGAGGTGGATGTGCTCGTGGACCCCACTCAAAAAACGAAAGACCACGGTCAGCTAATTATTAACAGGTAAGACTCATCAAAGAAAGCTGGCTAAAGACCCCCAATTGTGCATGTCCCATTAGCGGGTAAGTTTCAGGTCACATGAATGGTCTAAACCCTGTCCACACTAGATTGTGTCATATTAATGCTTGCATCTGACAAAAGAGGGGAACGACTCTGATCCTGTTGCGTTTTTTGCATATAAAAAAATGGTCTTTGAAATATAAAATATCCTCTGTGGTTAACTAAGACAAAAATGACACAGATTAGAGGTTGCATACATAAATTGAAGCTAAAATTATTTGGCAGCTCTTCAGTGAATTTTTGGCTTTTCCATATGCATATCATAACCTTATTTTTGTGTGAATTTTATTCTTATAATATTTGAGCTCTTGTGGTGACCCTCACTTCAAGTTGATAGTCAGTTATATTTAGACAAATTGATCCTTTACTATTGTGTTTCCTCATTGATCAATTTTTTTTACTACATATCATAAGTAGTATTCAACCATATTCCATGAAATGTTCGGCATGACCTATTAAACACTAGCATATATTTTGATGTTTTTTTTTTCTTTATTTCAAGAGTATATTTTTGGATAAAAATGTGTCACCATTGTAGATTCTTTGGACAAATATGTTGTCATAAGACTATACCATTTTGTTTCTCCAAGATAGTCAAAGATGAGATGCTGAGGGGGAAGGGGGAGGGGTTGATTGACTATTTATAAATTTAGCATTTTAAATAATATTTCATAAGTTTTATTAGACCTTTTTCTATTCATTCAACCTTCCTAACTTATGTTCACAATTTTTTAATCTTAGATTTTCTAAATATTTGACTTATAGTTTGGTTCTCTAAAATTGTTAGGCATCTTTGTAGGTTCTTAGAGATAATTACTAGTTACTTTGGATTATGAATCATATTTGACTTTAAAGATACATATTTACTCTCTCTTAAATATGTCGTGTTGATTCTTGAGTCAATACCCTTGGTTTCCCAGTTGACTCACACAACAAGGTTTCCATGAATTCTCTCTAAAATGCTTTTTTTTATCTAGTTCAATTTTCCTTCTTTTGACTTATTCTTAGAGGATTCCTATTAATGATTCACGCTTGATCATCATATTTAGGTGACAAATATTCTGCATCTAAACGTTTAGATCTTCATCAATCATCTCTTGGTCAATGTGGACATATCTCTAAAATGTCCAACATGTGTGACCTAGGTTGTCTCTTTGATGTCATCTAATTTGTCTTTGTGGGACACATAAGAAAGAAATTCAAATGGAAAGGACTCACTTTACACTAAAAATATTTAATAGATCAATAGAGGAAATAATATGTGTTAATCGACATATTATACCTATATAACCGTTCACTTTACAAGAAGAGAAGGAGACAAGGAAAGTATCAAATGACACTCTACTTTCAAATGATCAATTCTCCTGACTATTGTCATTTACGTATGTTTGGATGTACTTGATACACATTTTCTTAGTGTTGTGATGAGTTCAAGTTGATTCAAAGGGATAAATAATTAATTTTGACAAATTCTAAATTTCAAATTATTAATTATATTTGAAATATGGGAACAAAAAGAATGTGAGTTGAAATAAATGATAAAATCTCTTTTCTATGTTTATTGGCCTTCTTTATAAATGGCTTTCGTGCTTTTAGATTTTATTAATATTTTTACACCAATTAAAAGAAGGTTTTGAGATTGAGATGATTTAAACACAAATTGGAAGAAAATAGATGCTAAATTGAGATGAAAAAGATGAGAATGACGATTTTCAATGAATTTTTATATTTTTAGAAGAAGTAAAATGAAATGATCACAAAAATATAAATAAGTGATATGCAAAACTACCCTAGTCAATAAAGGTTTTCCTAGAAAGAAATACATTAATTTTAGTATAAAAAATTAATTAGAAATTAAAAGTCTGACTTAAATACATAATTTTAAATATTAAATTTACATTAGACCATACAAACTTAAATCAAAATCCGTCTCTTCCTTTTCTATCACCTAAGCATTGAGTTGAGCTTTAAACACAAGAGGAGTGGGTAGTAGGAGTTGCCAACACAAGCACCTTATTTCAAAACATGGTTTAAGGATCAAATTGTAACCTTCCAAGTCAACTTGAATTGTTACTAATTCCGGATAGCCATAGAAAAGGAAGTGATGAAAGAGCTAAGCAAACATGAAGGCACTTGATGCCCATAGAGAACAAAATAGAAGAAAATGGTTAAAGTACTTATTTTAAAAAAGAGAATTTAAAAAGTTTTAACTCAAGTTTTAAGTAATTTCTTACTCAATAACACAAGAATATGAAGAACAATGCTTTTGAGCGAATAAAATTTAGAAATAAATAGTTTCATATTTAAAGTCTGTCACCCAATATATAGAAAATATGTTAAAATGAAAGTAGAGATAACTGAAAAGATAAATTGAACGTCAAAAACAAGAAAATAAAATTTCTTCTTTTTCTTCATGCTCTCCTTTCATCCACCCACCCTCCTCCCACAATCCAAGCCTCCTCCCATTTTTTCTCTCATTTTCTCATTTTTCATCCTGTAGATCCAAAGATCAGGTCTTCAATTAGCTCCCTATGTCATGATTCATTTGTTAAATTTTTTATTCTTATTATTTTTCTTCAAAAATCGTTAATCATGTAAATAAGAGAGAATATCCCTATTTTTTTTACTTTTACATGTAGACAATCAATGATATCTATTTTACTAGATAATTATCGATTATTATGTATATACTCAACATCGATAATATATCTTTTAGTAGATGATACTCAAGGATTGCATATTTTCCTAATGTTCGTTGATGATAATCAATAATATCTATGTTACCATACAATAATCAATTATTACATATGTATCTTTATCATGTGGCATGTTAAGAGCTATTCGATCAATTTATCAATCTGCGAGAAAGCTTGAGTGGTAGGGTGCTTCGTGCGTCATTAAATTAACCCATTGCATTTACTCTTTTTCTTTCCAAATAAATGTCACATACTTCACGGAATTCGAGCATACACCGCTCTGCAAAATGACGTCTAGCAACATGGCACTTCTTGTGTCATTGAATCAAGTTATTTTTTTGGTTCACGAGATTCGAGCCTCTACTGCTCCATTAGAAACCATGTGCGACGTGGTGCTTTCTGCGTGGTCGAAATGAGTCATCACAATGATCCGATGCTTTCAAAAAATCCATTACATTATGTGTGTTGTAGGATTTGATCTATTGCTCCGCAAAACTTGAAAAAAAAGTGAGAAAAATTGTCCCAAATCAGTTATTTTCAGTGAAAAAGTTGCATTTCTCTTGGTGAAGTGTAATTCCCGCTTATCTTAGTCATTTACCTCTAATGCCATCGTTTTTATGTCATTGTTTTGGTCTCTGCTATGGGATCTTAATTGGAATATTTTGAAATTTTGAGTGAGAGTTATTCATGCTCAAAGTCATTCATAAGAACACTGTGTTGTGGGAGGACAAAATTCGATGACACTTTTAAATGTTTGAGATATGCAGACCTAGATCTTCTCAGTGCCCTGATGGCAGGGTTTTGTTGCCTCTGACGCCATTACGGCGTCTTATTTGATAAAATAAAGAGATTCATTTTCAGGATGTTCTTTTCCATTATAAAAGAACCTATGACCTCATTTTTGACATTAAAAGTCCAATGTAATCAACCTATATAGTGAATTCGTAGTGTTTATCAGCCTACACATTCTAAACTCACAACTATCACAATTCTTATCCACTGTACTATGATTCTTTCATGAATAAATGAAACAATTTTCTCCCAATGTAAAAAAAAAACTTCACTCATCCGCAGTCTAGGTTAACTGTCAGAGCTGCTATAAGAATGATACTGAAATTACCGATATATATTTTTTTATTTCAATATACATGAAAGTGAATATTTCACTATATACATTGAATATAAATTTGAACTGGGAAACTAGAAATAATTTTTAATCTCATACTGATTGGAACCCCAAGTAAATGTAAGGTTAGCCACGTCGTTTCCTATATTTTAGTTTCCTACCCGTCTGATGCCTCAGTTTCGCTAAAGAAGCATCCCTGTGCTACGTGCTTGTTGTCAAAATATTTTACACGCATTGATTCGTATTTTTGTAGGTTTTTTGGGAACTCCGTTGTAATTTGGTTTCTCCTAACGCAATAACAAATATCTAGGTAATTCCTGAAGTCTGTTTTGCTTTAATTTGTACAACCCGATGTTGTTCAGACCACCATTTAAGAACTCAAGAGATTTCCAGACTACCATTTAAGCGGTTGCAGGAGAAACACTGATCATTCTTTATACCATGTTCTTATAAAAATACGCATCATCAGAAGTTTTAAAGAACCAATAAACATCAAGAAAACTTTCTTATTTTCACAGAAAAATCAAGGACCGCCTAATGATGGATTTGGGATTTCAAAATTTTCCATTGTTTACATGGAAAAGTATCTATGATTCCTTCGCCGCATGTGGTCAGCTTTGAGGGCAGGGTACAGTGCATTAGTTTCAGATGCGTCTGCGTCATAAAACACCTCAAAGCCGTGTCATGAATCATGCCCCTTCAACTATTCTAAGTTCTCCGATTCTTCTCCTCTCATCTTTAAAAGGCCGACATCTTAGCATGCATTCTGCTTTAATAGCTCGGTTCAAACTTGAACTTTATCTTGACCATGGTCTGTGGAATCGGATCAGGAAGCTAAGTCTTTAGGTCTGATCTGATCTGATCTTGGATTTGAGATTCAGCTTCTACGATGGAACCAGATGGTTTAAGGACCGATTCTGATCCATCTGAGAATTGCCCAAAACCGTAGATCCTGGTATCAGGTTTTCCCAGGTATTATGTGGACCAATTAAGCAGGTCAACCTCATTTTCCTCTTCACTCGGCTCGTGAGAATGATTCTGTTCCGCAGTAGATATGCCTGTATCTAGCAGCACGCAATGAAACATTAATATGCTGGACGACACTCATCGTGGGCAATTGGTGTAAACCGAGCTATTGAAGCTTAGAAATCATTTCATTTATTACTGCAGAGAGAGTCTTGGGTTTCCGAGAGGGTTTATATTAAGAGATTGCCGGCATTTACCACCAAATCATGGGCACCCTACCGAAATTTACTTGTCCAGTTAGTCCTTGGTGAATCCGATCAGTATTTTTTATCACCCAATGCTTTCTCCATGCTGCTCATTTCATTTGGTCATTAATGCCAGGCCAGAGATGGCCAACCCCATTCCAAGAAGATGGCATCATCAATCTTTCAGAGTGGTAACAACGGCACGTGCACAAACTGTGCACCCATGGATTGTAATAATTACAGAAAACGATAACACATTCGACGAGGGTTCCACAGGGCCTACACACGAAAGTGGGCGGGATTGATTGGGGCTCTTACACAGGCAGATTTTTCACAAGAAGAAGGATCTTGCTAGGCCACTTTGCCGCAGACTGAAAAACTCCCAGGATCGATAGTAATGCTCTTTGTGCAATTATCTGTCTTGTAGATGCCGACCAGTCGATCCGCCAGCTCAAACATGTTATTCCTGAGACTGAGAATGGCAAATAGGAGTTAAAACGGAGACACCCGATTGGAACCAAACGAGTACTGGGAGTGCAGATGCCCCTGAAGAGCTACTGAGAATGTGGAGGATGTGTTTGATGGTTAACGTATTGCACAAGGCGTATGAGAAATGTAGGAAGAGACAAATTGAGAGTGAGAGTGAGAGGGTTGAGGGGAACAAGTCATGCACACCTCCAAAAAATAATCAGACATATTCATCAATTACCTTATGATTATGAACTGGGCATCTTTCGTTCGGTCCTTCACATAATGACCAACAATTGAGACGTTCTTGAAATCTGCGAACAAGAGAAGATTTTCTGCCTGAGAATGTGAATGGTCGCAGGAAAATAGGCAGAAATTTGAACTAGCAATATTAGAAGAGTACCCAGCGCAGCATCAATCTCATCCATCACATACAGCGGGGTGGGTTTGTAGTGATGCAGGGCAAAAACAAGTGCCAGAGAGCTCAGCGTCTGAAAAAAAATTTAGAAGCCATCAGTGACTGCTAAACAGAGAAAGGATTTAACCAAACACGCAGACATAATTGAAGCTATCAATACGCAAAAGAAAACACGTTGATGATCCTGGATAGAACATAAAACAATGCATGTTGTTCGCTTATCCAATCCCAGGGACCATGGATCAAAATTATATATAAGCCCAGTCAGATAATCTTTTGAGGGACAGATAACTTCTCAGAAAGTAGAAGAACAAAAATTTCAGCGGAAATTACCCTATGTACCCATGCTATTTAAGAAAAATAACGTATATGGCCCAAACTCTGAGTGTTTCCCGTCCAAATTACACTTAGACACGATGAATATGAGAAACCAAACCAAAGTAGAGAACTTTAAAAAGTCAATATCCTAATCCACAACCCTGAGAAGGTCAGACACTAGACACTTGCCTAATAGGCTTACATACAGGCTGTGCTAGAGACTAACAGGATTGGATTAAATCCTTTGGCCCAACAGACAATTTCAAGTCAAATGGTGAGGGGGGAGATCCCAAGTCAAGTATAGCGCGGGACAGCTAAAGATCCCCAGGAAATAAAACTTTGGTCCGTTCCATGAGGTTGGACAACATTGCCCCTTGGTTAGGATACATCCAACATTTTCCTGCGGTATTGAGGTTTATCAACCCAAGCCAGTCCATCTTGTTGGGATTATCAAGTCCCAACAAGAAACAGTGCTCGCATTGACATCCTGTTATCCAGAAGTTTTACCCAACCAAGTTGCGCAAGATCAGGTCAGCTCAGATCTAATGTCAGCCCAAATAAGTAAACTAACTGCGAGACCATAAAACACCCGGTTAACTTTCAGGATAAGAAAAAGAGCATTGACGTCAGTCATCTTCCGTTCATAGAATCTCAGGTAGCATTGGCTGGGTCTTCCCTTCAACAAAGAGGTCACACTCTGATGGCTATATCACCAAATGCCAAATAATGTCTACATTTACCTTAGCAAAGTGATGCAAGTCAGTAAACAAATACCCATCAAGGATCCAACGTGAGTAGATTTAACTAAATAATAGAAAGTTTTTATCCTGGCATAAAAAGAATGCTAGATTTGATGAGGACTAATGTCGAGTTTTACTATTTTTTCCAGAAATATTTTTGGCCCATATTCACTGTCCATGTTCCACACAAGCAGAACCTTCTAAAGGACTGATCGAATATTTTTGTACAGTGTCTCTGTTACGGCACAGATATTATTCTCAGATAGTTGCCCTAGAGAATATAACATATATTGTGGGAAAACAGTGCATAATTAGGAGTTCGGTTCTTAGTTGGACCGTTTACTAGTTGGTTCGTTTCCTAGTTGTTAGATAGTTTCCTTGTTTTGTGGCCCTGGTACATATATGCAACAGTCAGCTGTGACGTGGATACGAATTGAGTTTTTCCTCAGCATATCCTCCTAGGGTTTGCCCACTGTTCACAACGTGGTATAGAGTCAGGTTGTAATTGCTAGCTTCCAAATAATTTAGGGTTTGCTTCATTCCTTCTGCTGTAGCCTAGGGTTTGGTTGAGGGTTATTTGGTTCACAACACCCAAGATGATCTCACACACTGTTCATTAAACACATCCTCAAAGGGAGTTAAATCACTTTTGACACATGTTGCTGGCATATTAGTGACTGGGAATGAGGATAACGATTAATAATATCTGAGTCTAGGAGTTTGAGATCAAAGTATTAGAGGCAGAAATACTTTCCACGGATTGAATAGCTCACTCGAGTTAAGACATCTTCCTCTCCCAACAGATATGCTATGGATCCTCTTAGAGAAACAGGCAAGACCACATGCAAACCAGCGAGTACAACAAAATAACCATATCTGTCTCATGTATCAAGCACCAGTCAATCAGATGTGCAGATTGAAATGGCAAAGTTGAACTAAATAATGTACAACAAAATTGAATTACATCCGATCTCTTATGGTTAATATTTTTATAATAACCAAGATTGTCCATTAATGCGAATGGCTGGAGTCATTTGGTAGTGAAGGAGAACTGTGGACAGAAGAGTAGAAGAGAATTATTGGAAGAGGACAGAATGAAAGAGAGTTTTATGGAAAGGAACATGAAGAAGAATAAGTATCCAATTCATTGAACATGCCAACATATCTAACAACTAGCAATGGGAACCTTTCCCAGCTAGGCGGGCAACAGGCGGTTAAACTAGCTAAACTATGACACAGAATTTTATGTCCTCCGTATTAAAATTAAACTGATATGCACTTCCGGTTAGGAGGCATAAATACCTTTTCTCCACCAGATAAATTAGCAATATTTTTCCAGCTCTTTTTTGGAGGCCTGACGCTGAAAACCACGCCTTCTGAGAAAGGATCCAAAGAGTCAACAAGCTCCAACTCCGCATCACCTCCAAGAGTAATCATCTATGTGCAAGAAAATGAAATATTGGAATAAAAATAAAAACAACGAAACTTCGATGTTTACCAGGTAATAATCTATGATAACTAAATGACCATACTTCTTCCAATTCGAAAAGAGACGACGTATATGATCAAACAAGTTAAGAAGTGCCCTTTCTTTTACGACTGAAAATAATTAATGCAAAAAAAAAGAACTACAAGCGACCCATATTGCATTTCATAGATCTCAGGTTCATTTCAAAAGTTATGAGGCTGTTATTTGTTAAACGCATTTTTAATAAGAATCAAGAATACAAAACAAAATTGTTTGATATAAAGAAAATGCAATCATTGAACCTGATACATTTCCTTCAGCTTCAGAGATATGGTATTAAACCCAGCCATGAACTCATCTAATCTGCAATGTGAGCCTATCATTTAGAACAATTGGACAACAGAAGAAATGCAAAAAACATTCGGAAATCAGAACCATAAAGTAGTATGTTGACTTACCTCCTCTTTCTCAAGTCATCATATTGCTTCTTTAGTTCATCACGCTCTTGAGTTGCAGCATTCAGTTCCTCTAAACGCTCATTGTACAAGGATACTTTTCTTCGATATCTGGAGTTAGATAGTTAATTAGAAGTATTTTAATAAGAACGAAAGTTATCAAATATAGCAGAAGCAATACTCTGCAATCGAATCCAGGTTAGGAGTCATGTCTTTCAGCTGTGCTTCAATCAAAGAAACCATCTCTAATGATCTTTTCAAATCACAACTGCTGTTGGATAAGTCACTCAATTCAGCTTGAAGCTTCATGGGATCAACAGTCTCCTTCTGAATTCTGAGAGAAGATAGAGTCATATAAAGATAGTTTTTGGGAAACACCTGTTTATGTAAAAAATCCTTTAAAATACAATTGCTCATCGTTTATTACTCACTGTTCCAAATGCCTGGAAAGACTAATGTGCAGCTCTTCAAGCTTTTTCTTGTACCCTTTGCTCTTCATTTCCCAATCTTTGGAAAGTTTCTTTACGTCTTGCAGTTTATATTCTGCATCCACCTGAAGATTACAACAAAGTTAATAAGAAATCGAATATGATCATGTAGAAATTATTAAAATGAATTCATGCATAGTCAACCTCGGCAGCCCTCAAGCCATCCATGGTCTTTTTCAACTTATTGTACTCTGTTTTTGCCCCATCAAGCACATCCTTGTGTTTGTCAATAAGCTGAAATATAGGGCCAGTGCTGTGTAATTGATATTCTTACAGGTGCAGCTGGCTACAAAGATTGCGATTTAAAAAGGAATTGCATTTGTTACCTCTTGTACTTTTTTGTAGTTGACTTGAACATTATATGCCTTTTGCTCAATCTCTTTAAAAACAGTCATTAACTTCTCTTTTTCTCCAATAAACATTTCACGATCTTTCTTCAAATCTTCAATACTCTTTCTAAGCCTTTTCAAAGTCTTCTCATTCGAAACGATCTTTACTTTATGGCGATTGATCTCAGTGCTCGTTTTATCAATGTCCTGAGGAAGGAAAAAATATTATTTGCGACAAGCACGGTAAAATCTAATTGTATATAATACTGTACTCACAGTCTGGATCTTCGAAACCTTTTCTTTTTGATTTTTTAGCTTTTCACCTCCAGCATTTTCAATTTTTTTCTGAAGTTCAGAGGCCTGCATTATAAAATCAAATTTACGTTCGTCTTACAATCCCATACTAATGAAAAGGAATATAATGTGGGCAATAAAAATAAATGCAGGATGAACAAAATAAAAGAAATTCACTTTTCTAGGCCACCGTTAAATGACTAAGTTAATCCAGGTTTCCATTAAAGCCAGAATGAAATGTAGGTTTGAAAAAAAATTACCTTTTCTTTTAGTCGAGTGGAGCATTTAGCTAGTCTTTCAAGCTCATTTTCTTCAGAAGAAATAAGTTTCTGAAGGTCCTTCAGTCTTTCTAACTCGTCCTTTCCAGGTTCTGATGCAGCTTTAAGAGAACCAAGCTGTCTCTCTATGTAGTCGTATTGGGCATTTAAACTGTCAATCTGTTTACAAAAGAAAATAAGCAAACCCACACAAAAAGTTCAACACAAAACAGACTGTTGATATATACCTCCTTCTGGCATTTTGCCAATTCCAATTCCAAGTTGGCAGAAACCTTTTCTGCTGACTGGTACTGTCTGACAGCATCACCAATTCGGTTACGTAAACTGCCAAGCTGCTCAACTAGCTCAGCAAGCTCTTTCTCAGCAGCTTTAACGGCTTCAATAGAAACACTAGCTCGAATAGATGTTCCTATCTTACCACCACGAGGCTTAGCCCCACCACCAGACATTGTCCCTGACTTCTCAAATAGTGCACCTTCCAATGTTACAACACGGCGAAATTCAGAGTCCCCACTGTATGCAATTCTCGTAGCCTAGAAAAAGAAAGAAAGAGACGTATCAATGAGCTCATCATATTATACAGCAGTACATTAAATGAGAAGGGTTATCGTCATTCCACAAAAAATCAGCCTTTTCTTTTAAAGAGGATAGTAGATCGCCAAACCTGGTCTAGGTCTTTTGCTACAAGAGTGTTTCCCAGGGCAGCAAAAAAGGCCAGCTTCGATTTTTCACTGTCAACATTGACAAGGTCAAAAAGGCGTGGAACTCCTTCTGGTGTTTTCACTTTTTCATTCAACCTCCTTAAATTATCTCTTTGTTTCTCCTGTTCCACAAAAAGGATAGCCATTTTGTCAGAGAGCTATGGAAATTACCTGGAAAGTTGTGAGTGGATGATTGAATGCAATTTATTACATAACAGTACAGCGACGTTACCAGTATCATAAATGTTGCAATGCCAAGATTTTTCTGCCGGAGTAGTTCAACACATGCTTGAGCTGCAGCAGTTGTCTCCACAATGATGTAATCAAGGCCAGGGCATGCAGTTGATATGGCAACATCATACTTCGCTGTAAAGAGAGAAATGTTTCAATGAATAAAATAAACTTTAATTCCAGAGAAAGATTGACATTTCCCTCCAATACACGATTGAGCCATAGGAAAAGCATCACAATTCGTGTAGATTTTTTGACAAAACTCTGGGCAGTAGTTTCCGTGGCAAAGTAGCAGTGGCAATAAATCTCGGACTGATAAACTGATTTAGCCATCAACGAGAGAATTAAGTGAGATATGAAAAAGGATGCTGAACTGGCCATGAAAGGCTATATGATAAAAGACTCATTGACACCATGACCGAATTCGGCCTTAATTTCTTCACAATTCTGAAATCAAAAGAAACAGCAGAAGCAGTTCCCACAAGCAAAAAATGAACTTCATAGGAGAAAAAATTGTTCAAAACAGTACCTTAGAGTTGAGTGACCCAAAAACATTAACAAATATCTTATCTTTCAGTTTTTAAATATTTTTTACATCGACATAAGTAATCTCAATCCATGATTATGTTCGTCATGCATCTTGGGATGCGATTTACAAGCAAACCACAGTTGGAGACTTAAATTAAGATCAATACTACAGGAATGAATATCACCATCAATTGCACCCAGGTCACCCAGACGGCCATAAATCCCATCAATTTGCTTCAATTCTTTAGCTTCCAAGATTGCCTTCAAAACAGAACTCTGGCTTTTTTCAGATTCCAAAATCGATCGGAGTTCTGTAACCTTCTGTCTAGCCGCTTGTTCAAGAGGCATTAGTAGTTCTTGTTGTTTGGTCAATTCCTGCCAAAAAAAAAATTGGATAAATCCAATTTAAAATGTTGTTAATGCACATATAATGCAACCAAGGGTAAAAACATACTTGTTCCGCCTTACGAGCTTCTGATGCCTTAACTTTATTTATCTGCAATTCGTTCTGAGTTCTGTCTCTATCAGCGTTCTTCGACTTGATTTTACAGGATATTTCATTCATTTGGTTATGGGCATTCTCAAGTGATGCTCGGCCAGCATCATGCTGAAAATATTTTTTGAAAAATAAAATCAGCATGATGAGAAAATCATCAAGAATATAAGATGAAAGGTAGGCACATATCAAAATAATGAGACGCACAAAAATAATAACCAAATGAAATAAAGTAGTAACCAGCGTATGGAAAAAGTAAACCTTTTCTGTTAAAAGCTTTTTTTCGGTGCATGCAACATCAAGTTTTCCTTTGTGTTCAATCAGCTGCTTTTCCCAAGGCTCTAACTCCTTGTGGACATTTACAAGCTCAGATCTCAGCTTCTCTGTTTCAACTGTTTTTCACACAAGTTTGAACCAATGCAAGTTACAATAACACAGAAACAGCAAGCAATAAATTCGTCCTTCACTACTTTTAAAAAAAAGTTTTGACATCTTTTTACAAAACCCTAATAGGGTCTGGGCCGTGCACCCTATGGCAAAATCTCCTTCACAGAGCAGACTGATGGTAAAGTAATTAGATTTTACTTAAAATATCAGCCACTCACGAGGATCCAACAGTGAAAAAAATGTTAAAAATTTTTTTATATTCACTCACACACAGAGTGGAACTTGATAACGAAAAAACTATAATTTGCATGCTACTGACATGATGTACTATTGGGCGACAGCATAATTAGCATGCTTAACCAGCTGATAGTCACAGCTTCGAATTATAATGAGTATAACATAAATGCATTCACCTTTTGAGTCTTCCTTAATTTCTTCTAAGATTGCCTCTTCGTCCAATAAAAGCTGTTGCAACTTAGGCATTTCTTCTTGAAGTCTAGGAATGAGATCTGTAGATTCCTCGCACTCCTTCTGAATCTCTTCAACTCTAGATGAATCCTGCAGCACACAAAGGAAATTGGTGCAAGAAGATAATTATTGATGTATAGTGCAGTCCATACCCTTACCCTCTCAAGCTTCTCCTCTGCTTTTATGATCTTCTGTTTAAGGTGCTTCAGATCTTCTCTGTATTTTACATCCTGCCTTTCAAAATCTTTGAATTGATCTTTGCAAACTTTGAGGTCATTCTCAAGTTCCTGATTTTTTTAAAAGGTTAAGCTTGTATTAACGAGGCGTGAAAGATAAACAATAATTAGAATAATGAAATAAAATAATTATCAGCACCAGAAAACTAGATAGGAACGATAGTGAATCAGAGAATGCCAGTGTTCAAGGTAGCTAAGTCTTTACGCAATGCAGTCAGGTATAGTACAGACCAAATCGAAATGTCATATGAATTTCGTTCTTTATTCTCGATCTGGAAATGATCGGAAAATGAGCTATTACTTTACCATATGCTGTTTCTAAATGTTGGGAACTATCATTTCGCTCGTGGTCTGTTTAACCACAATGGTTTCTAAATGTTGCAACAAATTCAGACAGAGCATAAAGCAATGGTACATTACCGTGGCCACCACAAAACAGAAGGATCGGTTAAAAAGATTTCTCTGCAGGTAAGTTTTGAAAGATATGCATGTGATGACCACAGACAAATACCCAACTTAATGGTTATAGCAGTGTTTATGGAATTGAATGGCCTTTTTTTAATCAGGAAACTTTCAAGAGGGAAACGAATATAAGAAAATGACTGAGTACACAACTTAAATGCTTTTTATAAAGGGATTGGTGTCTTTAATTTATATGCAGATGAGTATTACAACAAGATTGGATATCTCACACATCCCTTGCATTTAGCATGGCCATATGTGGCCATTAAGAGCACCCAATTGTTAGCTGTCCACAGACTCTCCAATCTGTGTTAATACATGTGATGTTCGATTGATATTGATTAAGACTCAATAAAATACGAAACAAGTTCTATTCCTTTATGTGTGATATAGAAAATGTCAACTGCAGTAGCAACAGCATGGAAAGCTCACCAGCAGCAATAACTCTAGCAAATTTAGAAGAAATGACTTTCGCTATGAAGATGAAGAAGGCACATGGATTATCGGTCACCTCTGGCATAGAAGCA
The DNA here is from genome assembly GCA_024713555.1 of Spirodela polyrhiza. Taxonomy (NCBI): domain Eukaryota; kingdom Viridiplantae; phylum Streptophyta; class Magnoliopsida; order Alismatales; family Araceae; genus Spirodela; species Spirodela polyrhiza. Next base: position 4,020,275 of record CM046539.1, read on the forward strand.
CCAAAAAAGGATCGGACTTAATCAAGGGCCAGATGAAGGAAGAAAGCCTCTGTCCTCTTTCTATTCTTCCACATTAATAAGAATTTTTCAAAGAAGTCAGCCATCTGGGTCAGCTGGTATATTATGCGTTAACCCTAAGGTCGAGGATCTGGGTATGGGATAGATGAAGATGGAAACTTGTGAGCACAATAGCCAAAGCGTCATATCATACTAGTAATGTTGTCTGTTGTCAGGAATTTCCATATCCTAATTCTTCATTGACTGCCAGATTAACAAACGACAGACCCATGGAAACCTACATAATTTTCACCGAATACCAACAAAAGTTCAAAGATATCTTTCCCCTAAAGCATTTCCGGAACCCAAATGAAATGGAAAGAATAGAGGAAACAATCCAATCCCTTGGAAGTTTTTCAAGTATCGTATACATGCTAATAGACATAGTATATTACTTACAAAGTATAAATCGCTCAACCAAAAAATATTTATCAAATGATATAAATACCAAAGCGATTCTCCAATATCTCTTGATTTCTTTCGTGAAGACAGTATGATTTTATTTTCCGCAGCGCTACCACACAGACTATACTATTACAAAAGAACAATTTTGAATTGGTTTTCTGAGTTCACTAGCGCATAGGCTAAGTTTAAAATAACACAATAAGTTCAGAATTAGCTGAAGAATGCTCCTGATGTATGATGTTTTTTCACATAATACATATGCACAATATAGTTTTGGGCGATACATCCCCTGCAGTGTGAAGAGAGAGATCGAAAGTTAACAAAATTGATGGATAGAAAACTGAAGAAAAAATCACCTCTTGTTTTTCTAGATATTTTTGGTGCACTGCCTCCAGGTCCTTTAACTTTTCAGAATTTTGACAAAGCTTTGCCCTATAAGAATGAAAAAAAATATCACCCTGCGGTCCTGTACAAAATGGACAAGATGTGAGCAATTCGGTTCTTATCACAAGAGTGACCTCTCATTTCTAAGATTTTCTTCCAAGATAGACACATTTTCCTGCAGTTCTGAAACATGGGAAATAGCATCATCAGAAGCCAACTTCGTGGCTTTCTCCTGCCATTTTAGGAGGGCCAGCTCTTTTAACATAAAAGCTTCAGCTTCATTTTTGACATTCTGAAATTAAAAGTGTTAATGTTATCTCTTCCTGACGTTGAAACATTGAGAAAACAGACAAAGAAGATAAAAGATAACGTGAACCTCCAAGTTATCTCTTTCTTTCTCTGCTAGTTTAACCATTTGAACAACCCCTGATCTCTTTTCATTAAGGAACTCAAGCCTACATTGTTTACAGGAGAGAAAAGTTAGGGAACTTTGCAGTGAGAACATGCCACTCTTTTTGTTTGGAGAATGAAGGCTATCAACGGAAAACAAAAATTATATTCATAACAAATTAGATACAAGAAGCACACCACATTTAACCATTGATTATAAAATATCAAGAACATAAAAGCTTGACCGTTCCTATACTTTTCACAAATCAACCATGTATTCAGGTTATGCAACATAAACACATACATTGAATGCAGGTCAACAACAGGAGGTTTAAAAGAGTTTGGAAAATGGGGAACTGCATCAATTGTGTTTTCATTTGATGAGTACCAAAGTCAACAAGATTGCAGACATGTGCCGTTAACATAGGTATAAACCTTTAAAATATCTAGCTATCAATTGGAGGGTGATAGCAGTGACAAGTTTTTTTTGGTTATTCCTCCATCCGCAACAAATAAGTAAGATGTATAGCATTCCCTCTTCTTCCTATGAGTAAAAGCCCAACTGAGGCAATAATCAACCAATTGAACAGAGATCAGTTGTTTTACTGTTGAATTATTTTCTAGTTTTCTTAAAATTATTAGAGGGTTGGACTAACCCCCAGATTACGGAGAAACTCCTGATCCCTGTCATTGTCAATCAGCCAAGTATCCTATCATTGTCACACATCACTAAAATGTGCAGAAAAAGTGACAGCTTAGTCCTTAGTCCTCTGTTTACGGGAATCAGAACACCCTAAATTCCGAGAAGAAAGCACACGCAAAATTTACAGTTCTTCACCTCTCAAAACAATAACCATGTCTGCTTGCTGTCACAGGATTCTGCTAACAAAGGCAGAGAGTTATATGGCGCTAAAACTGCCATGGATGGCCTAAAAATACCCTTATGGACGACAAGGATTAGGGCAAACTTATTCAGTAAGAACACTGAAAATATCTTATTCTCACACAATATATTTGGCTCAAGGGCTCCACCCAACAACCCCCAAGAAGGGAGCTTGCCAATTCCAACTGTAACCAATCTACATTCTAACTGTGTTAGGACAGTAGTTAGGCTCCACATTACTCAACCAGTGACATCTTCAATCAGCCCTAGTTATTCAATGCTCATACTTCGGACAACATTGTCACATGTAAATGGGCTTATCAAGATAAAAATACCGACCATTCAAACACAACTGATTGTTCCAGCACAGTGCTGTTTTAGGCAAATAACGGTCCCCAGTTCAACTGCCTGACACCATGACGCTTCCTAATTTGTGTATGTGAAGCAATAACTTTATCCGATGTCAAGCAATTATTTATCTCAGGAACTCTACCTGAAATTTGATGGCTGGTGTTATGTCCATTTAAGCCCCAAGATTACATAATGCTTAAAAAAATTTAGACTAAAAAAAACTCAACTTTGGGAGTTACTATACAGTATTATTACATATACATACACATGCATAACTTGACTGATTTCGTATCCCCCATAGGTGGCATGGGATGACTTATTCGGTCAAAGAGTTGTTTTCATATACGCTAGTCATCAATGGTAATGGTATCTTGGAAGTAGATCTATCCACGTATCTACACATTGATATCTACTGTACAAGCAGCAACGTGTAATGTGATACTATGGCAATTCATCTGGTTAATTATACAGGTTGACTAGTTCCATGAGCATAATATGTATATGCATCACTGATTAATCATGCAGCATCAAATTTCATAGATTAACAATCCGATATTACATCTCTCACTAGCCCAGGTCTCACCTGAGTTTGCCAAAGGTTCGAATAACTCCCAAGCTAGTTAATTGTCACACAAGTCACATTTCTTGGATTATGCATGATTTCCTCATGTAGCATTTTTATGTCCTACTGCATAAAAACAAAGACATTCTCAAAATATTTGGAACTAAACTACTTTTAAACCCAGTAAAAGGGTTCAGACCTTGTAACGTGTTAAGCATTTTCATAAGTATACTGAATTTTAACTCCCCCGGTGTCTGCCGATAATTTTTTTAAGTAGCTATTTTTTATGTGATCATTAAGCATATGAAAGCTTATAATTTTCATGTGCCATGAGAGATTTCCTCATCTACTGAAACATTTGTGCTACCAAAAAGATTCATCACGCTGCTATTGAGACTTGAGTAAGATTCCCTTTTTTCCAAGGATATTACATTGCCAAATCATAAATGACATTACATTGAATAACTGATGTCGGTAGGTGTTGCAAAAATTAAATGACATTCAACTATTGGTATTTTTCTTCATCCACCATAAACGGAGGAACTGGAATAGAGTCAGCTACGACAACTAGATACATTGAACCTATAAAGAATAAAAAGGCTAGGGGTCATTTGGCCATCTTACAAACAATAAAGGTTATGGCTATTTATATAGGCAAAGAGTATCATCCTTTCTCAACGAAAAGTATAGATGCACAATATTTTTCTAATTCTGTCGATGCAATTTCTTTCTTATTTTCTCCCAGAGGTGAGAGAAAACCAAGCACACGAACTAAAATTCAGAGCCTCCCTACATCAGTTATGCAAACCACATAGTTTCATCTGTGGAATATTCTAGGTTTTACTCAGAAGTAATAAAAACAACCAACGACACAAAACTAAATAGCAGAATATTGCTTTATCACTCTCTAAACAACCATTCAATAAAAACACAGCTTTATGACCACATTGAGATTAATAATGTTTTATAAAACCCATCAATCGGGATGTACAATTCCCCAGTGCACAATAGCTGACTAAAAGCAACTCTGTTTCCTGGACTTAACATACCCTAGGGAAAATACAGAAGAAATGAAGACAAGTTCCCTACTATTGGAACAGCAAGATAATGCACAAGAAATGCAATATGAGATTTCAAACATCAAATACAACGTAGTGTCAAAGAGTATGACATCAGTTGCTATCAATATAGAAAAAACGTCTGGAAAATTAGTATGTCTATAGTTAATGATACATTTACAATTAAAACACGACAGAAGAAGCAATAAATTTTGTATCAATTCAGTCTGAGGTTTCAGAGAGTAAAAAATAAAATTTAAAATGGTAGAAACTGAAATGAACTCACTGCTGATACGATTCCTCAATCTTCGCAACATATTGACTAGTTCCAATGATATCCTCAAGGTATTCTAAAAATCCCTCGTCATGAGGCCCTTGGGCCTTAGGTTTCATGAGGGAGATCTGCTCAACTTCACCCTTGGAAATAAAAACATGTCAAATAGCAAAGTGCATCAACTCGGTGAAGGCAGGAGAGGGGTTTGGGGGGGGGGGTGGAGAATAAATCTCATTGTCTTGTCAAATGGTTTGGAAAATTTTGAGAACCTGAAGAATCAAAAAGCGGTTGTTATCCAAGTCCACTCCTTTCCCCTTCAATTTCTTGGTGACCTCCGTGAAATTGCTTGCACGATCATTAATATAGTATTTCGATGAATTGTCCCGGAATGCAACTCTAGTGATGACAAAATCACTGCCAGGGATAGCTTTGTATGTTCCATTGTCCTAAATTTCAGACATATCAACCATAAGTCAGGTGAACGACACGAAAAGATAGATTTTCGAGTTCTCTCCTATCTCCCCAAAGGGTCATAATTACTCACTAGATCAATAATCTCCTGGAAGTGAACGGACACGCCAGCACTTCCCAGATTCTGGTGGTTGGTAGAATTGTGAATAAGCTCTGATACCTTGTTCAACCGCATCTTCAAGATGTCACAGAGTAAAAAGCAAGAAGGGGGATGAGCCAACGGCAATTAACTTCAGCAAAACAGCCCTATGAACCAAATGTAAAGAAAGGCACAGAGGAAAAGACAAAGGCAGGAGGAGGGAAGGGAGCGAGAGAGAGAGAGAAGCAACCTGTTTCGCCCTCTTTCCAAAGACAAACAGCATAGCGTCAATAACATTGCTCTTCCCACTACCATTTGGTCCAACCACTGCTGTGAAACTCTGAAACACAAACAGATGCCAGAAATATTGCAGGGAATATTAATAGGGCAGCAATTGACGATGGACGCAAACCAGGGATTTCTCCCTTCGTTGTTCTTCCGTTCTTTCATCAAACTTTAGGGTAAAGGAACACGTTTTGCTGGCTATATAGGCACTTTAGGCGCCCGTTGATGACAGTTGCAGAAAAAATGACGGTCAATTGTCGAAGCCCCTCCCATTCAAGAGCCCACACACATACTCCCTCTAGCCATGATCAGCAATAACAGAACAGCTCTTACCTTGTGGAATGGACCAACCCGCTGCTCGCCGGCGTACGACTTGAAGTTTCGCATCACCATCTCCCTGATGAACAGTCGCGGCCTCCCGCTCGCCCCCCTCTCCGGCGACACGCCCTCACAGTCCCCGTGGTCGAGATCGGACTCCGCCGAGGTGGATGACTCCATCAGCGGACACAACAAACGCCGGCGGGAGGGAGACTAGCAGGGAGAGCGAGCAGGAGCACACTCTTCCTCTCGTTGCCGTCTCTGCTGCTCTGCCGTCGCTCCCTCCACTGCCGCCGCGCCCGCCCACTCTACCTGGAAGGACGAGCAAGGAGCAGGAGTTTGAACAAGAGCAAAAACGAACTCCTTACTTAAAATGAGCGAAACCTCCGATGAGCGCGGGAAAACGAAACCATTCTCGGGATTTGAGATGAATAATCCTGACCCTCCGATTCACAGGCGTCGGATCTCAGGGCGGCTGCCGTCGTTCCCACGTAATTTAATCCTGCCGTCGGATCTCGTATTTTCGGCTCCTGCTATTATTTCTAAATGAATATGCAAGTACCTTATCACGATGATAAATAACACATTAACGCTAAAAAATATTAATAAAATAATTATTCACCTTTTTATGGAAGTATATATGACTCAAAACGAATGGGATAATATGCAAGACACTGATGATGGGCGAGGAAATTAATGAAAAATATAATAATAAACACAAAAACCATCATTTTGACGACATGTTAACATGTGAGAATGCCAACATTTTTTTAAAATAAATTAAATTAAATAAGGCCTCTAAACTATTTGATAATTAATTAATATGTTTTGATCATTATAACAGAGAAAAGAGTAATTTGTGGAATCCCCCGAATAGGCTTCTGATTTCCCCCAACCTTTTTCACGAGGCAGCGGGACCGAGCATGTGAAGATGGGCTGAATCAGAAGCCCCCGTCCCCTTGGGGGAGCCCACCTCCCTCCCTCTCCTTTGTGGAAAGTATCATGCCCCCGGAAGAAAAGGGGTTGTCTCTGGGGTCACCCGTCTCATAAAACTTTAAAGAGCATGGTGTTTATGCTCGAGAGAGACGAGGAGAGAGAGAAAGTAGAGGAAAGGGGGGTGGGTGGGAGGGTGGGGCCCTTGTGAACAGTCAAATCTCAGATACCGCTGAGACATATAATGTCCCGCGCGTTGACGGGACCTCCTGTCGGAAGGTTTTAAGGAGGAGAGAGAGAGAGAAGGGCCGCTCGTCTAGAGAGAGAAAATAAAAAAGGTAATGTGAGGGCGCCCGGCTGAGTCCACTTAAAAAGCACAGATAGAATGTGAATAGAAGATCTCATCCCCGAGTACCCCTCGCTCCATCTCTCTCTCTCTCTCTCTCTCTCTCCCCCTGTCCCTCTATTTATTGCGGGAGTGGAGAGAGAGAAAAGCGAGGGGAGGGCGCCCCACCGTGAACTGGAAGCAGCGCGCACGAGGGACAGGGAGCTCCGAGGAAGTGACAAAGCTGGACGCCCCTGCCCCCAGCGGGTAGCAACAGTAGCAGTGGGGGCGCCGCGAGATCAGAAGAGGAGCCTCGGAGAAGAGGATGCTTTCTTCAGACGGCTAGAGGAGCGGGGGATTTACTAGCGTGCGGCGGCGCCCCTAGATCCGTACGACCTTCCCTGGCTCAGTGCCGCCGGACGGGAATGCCCGACGAGCTGTCTTGATCTGTTCCAGCGAGCACGGAGGGGGGAATACGACCGCGCGCACCTTTCCCAATCCGTTGCTTCTGGTTACCACCCGGTTGCTCCTTGGCGAGGGAGATCTGATTTCCGGCTCCACGAGGACGACGAAGGATGTGAGACGGCGCGAAGGTTTTCAAGATCATGGCCGGGAATGGGCCCGGGGGAGACGGCTCTGGAAACGGCCGGGGTGGGGCTGGCACCGGGGCGTCGATTAGCGCGGCGGCGGCGGCCATGGGTTCAGTCGAGTCGAGGTTTCCGCTTCCAGAACGGGTACCCGACTTTCCTCATTCTGCTGCCCGGCTTTCATCATTGTGCTCCCTCCATTCATCTTACTCCATAATGCTTTCAATTACGAACACTGCCTGCTCTTCTGTTCAAGGGATCCATTGCTTTTCTTCTTCTGTTCTTTTGTCTCTCTCTACTTTGTTTGCTCGTGTGTCTCGCCCTTTGAACGTCGTGCCGGGGTTTCCCATTTGTTTCAAGTTAAGCGCAACAACTGTTTCCTGCGCCATCCCGTTCTGATCTGATCCAGTCCACTGACGTCAGTGGAAGTTTTGGCATCTCCCAAGGCTCTCCGAATGTGCCTTCTTGTGCTCACGGGTAGATCCTGGTCTGAATGGAGGATCCCTGGGAGTTGATGCTCGCTGATCCAACGCAGATTTGGTGTTGGCCGCTCTAGTTTTCTTTGGCTCTCATTAAAACTTATTTCACGTTCCACTGTCCGTCCGTCCGACTTACTTTTTTTTCTCCCAATAATGCGAAAGTTCGCATGAGAAATGCTGCTCGGTCCGTGCTGTTTTCATAATCTTAAGCTTCTTTGGTGTGACGTGTCTGCCATGTGAAGGCTGACATGATCGTGAGGGAGTTGTCCTATCTTCTCTTATCCTTGAAGCAAAATGATTATCCTGGTGGGGAGATTCGAATGGTCACGTTGTTCCAAGCACATACCCGGGATTTTATCTACAAGCTGTTTTCCCCATTTTAGACATGAATGAACAGTTGCAGGAATCCTTCCTCTGGTTCTGCGTTTTATTTCATCTGTTGCTTATTTGGCCTCCGGAAAATAGGATTCATTATTTCTGGTGTAGTTTTTATTAAGAGGAGTCATTGGCATTGTCACTAAAAAATGTGGGACATTGCTCAATATCTAGCATCTCATTTTTGCTTGTATCCACCGAAGTAGGACAGTTTTCTGAGCTGATGGATAGGACAAATAGATATGTATGAAAGAACCAGGAGATCAGCGAATCTAATTCGTCGTGTTATGATCCTTTTGCTCAAGTTATGAAATGCCGACCACTGTTTGGGTTATGACATTCCTCACTGGGTTTCACAGGGTTCCACAAAAATCTATTCAGGATATGCACACATAAGTAAGCATACATGGTGGATACCTGTGGGTAGGATTATTATAGTCATACCAAGCCAGTGCCATCGGCAGGCTCGAGATACCTTGCTGCCGCCAGTGCCCCCCATAGTGGTGAACTTTAACAGTTTGTTATTGAAGGTAAAAGGCATAGTGGTTGAACTGGGATGAAGAACTGAGCTAAGTTCTTTTGCCTGACCTGTGGTGTACTTGCTGTGGAAAACAGTGATAAAATGATGCACATATCACATCAATCAGGTGTGTCCGCATGGGGCACAGAATAGGTGCATTATTTGATTGAAAGTGCGGAAGGCTGCTCTGAAATGCTACTTGGTTTGGGAATTGAAACTGGCATTGTCGCTGAGTGCTTATGTATGTATGGCCTTAGAGTCATCCTGATTGGTTGGAAGTATGATCTAAGAAGAAGGGGCTGGATGTCGATGACGCTGTATTCATGGGGGGGTGGAGGATTAGTACTGCCTAACCCAGTTCCTGTTTTTCCCATCACAGCCGCTGTTTCTCAGATGGTCCGCACCTCCAATAATGGAAGCTATTTCCAAAAGTGGTTGAAGAGTTGTGCTTTAAACCAACCTTGATGACGAGAAAGACGCACATTAGGGCTGGGTCGGGGGTTGATGCCCGCGAAAATCATGCTTGGTTTCCAGGTTCGGCATGAAACTGGGCAGTTTTCATGTGAGTTTCAAAGCCTGCTTCTCAGAAACGGCACGATCTCCCTGTGCTGTGTCTGTGCTTCCATTTTATTTTAGTACTTGAAAACTGGAGATTCTTCAAAGTACCGATGGCGAATTTCATTTTGGCACTTTCAAAATCGTTGATTCTCCGACTTTGATACTTCTGATGATGGCACGCTTGAGGCTCAGCTCTCGAATCATTCATTCATTATCTTCTGTCGACTGAGAGCCGTATCCTTTAATGTCAGTCGGGCTGGCTTAGCTCTGAGAATAATAAACTGCCCGGGGAGCCTCGTGCTTTCTGAGCCGACTTTCTGCCAGTTCGCCGCCCCTCCTGCTTGCCTCCCCCTCTGGTTCATTCTTCTGGCCATCAGTCTTGGCAACAGCCCTGTCAACTGCCATACTTTCTTGTTCCGCAGTTGACAGCCAGAATATGGATTTCTTTTCTTGCCGGAGAAGAATTGCCATCCAGATAGAACATGGATTTTTTTCCTAAACATATTTTTAAAAAACCTTCTGCCATATGGATGAACTACTGCCATATCGACTCGCATAGGGAACTAATATTTTCCACGAGACTGCCCTTCTTTCGTCGGCGCATTTATCTTCAGGGTATACATGCTCGCTTCATTTTACCATGCTTGATCTGGGTTTTGACTTTCTTGTGGCATATGCTATCAACATAACCAGACAGATTTCGTCCTAGTCTTTTCTGGGTATTATTTATCATCGCCTTTGACTACGCATCTACGTTGACTTTTGGCAGCGCCGCCGCTGGGGAGGCTGCTTCGGCGGCTTGTCTTGCTTCGGATCGCAGGGAAGAGCCAAGCGCGTGGTTCCGTCGTCGACCCGGGTCGTGGAGGGGAACGGGCCCCGGAATCGCGGAAACGGGCCCCAAGCACCCGCCCCGTCCATCCAGACAGCAGCGATAGCCCCTTCTCTCCTTGCCCCACCCTCGTCGCCGGCCTCCTTCACCCATTCTGCTGTCCCTTCTACCGCCCAGTCGCCCAGCTGCTTCCTGTCCATCTCCGGCAGCTCTCCCGTCGGTGGCCCGTCCGCCACCATGTTCGCCACCGGCCCCTACGCCCACGAGACCCAGCTCGTATCTCCCCCGGTCTTCTCCACCTTCACCACCGAGCCCTCTACCGCCCCTCTGACCCCCCCGCCGGAGCTCGCCCATCTCACCACCCCCTCCTCCCCGGACGTACCCTACGCCAGGTTCCTCTCCTCCTCCCTCGGCGCCGCCAGCAAGGGAGCCGCCGGCAGCGACCTCCAGGCGACGTATCCTCTCTACCCGGGGAGCCCCTCCAGCAGCCTGATCTCTCCGGCGTCGGCCACACCGCGCACCGGCGTTTCCTCGCCCTTCCCCGAGCGCGAGGTGCCGACCCAGTCGTCGTCCTCCAGCAGCGCCTCCCCCTTTTACGGGAGCCAGTCGTCGAGGCTCTTTGGCCACCGCAACTTCATGATGTCGCCGGACTCCGGCCTCTTCTGCGCCGCCTCCTCCGCCCAGTTCTATCTCGACCAGGCCCAGCATCCCTCCTACCAACCTCACTCTGCGGCAAGGCTCAGCGTCTCCAGGGAGGCCGACGTTTACAGCAGCGGCGGCGGCGGAGGGCACAGGCACAGCAAGGCCTGCAAGCAGGAGGAGGAGATCGAAGCCTACAGAGCGTCGTTCGGGTTCAGTGCCGACGAACTCATCATCACGCAGAACTACGTGGAGATCTCCGACGTCGCCGCTGACGACTCCTTCTCCATGGCCCCGGAACCGGCGAAGATCACCGGCGGTAGATCGCCGGACCTGGTGCAATCATCGGATCGGTCGGATCCCCAGTACTCCGATCTCAGGGCACCCTGCGATCCCAAGCGTACAGGTAAACCGCCCCTCATGCTCCGTCCTTGGCCTTGAGGTTCTTCCCCTTTTGGGAGGGCGGCGACTTCATCGTCGTCGTCACCTCTTTTTTTTGTGGCTCAGGGCCCCCGCAGCAAGGACGCCACCGCTCCGGAGAGGCTCCGGCGGAGGACCTCGCCCGCGTGGCGACCGACGACGAGTCGGCCTCTGCGGCTTGGGGAAAGAGGGTGAGCAGGAGCTTCCGCCTGGTGACGTCGGTCTCCGACGCAGAGGTGGACTACAGGAGATCGAGCAGCGCGAGGGAAACCCTCAGCGGCGCTGCTGCGTCCCGGCGAAAGTAGCAGCAGCCTCGCTCCTCGACGTATCTCTGCGGTACTCGCCAGTCAGTCTGCTCTCACTCCTCTCTCTCTCTCAGTTTTTTGGTGGCTTTCAAAGTCGTTGCACCAAACCCAAACTCCTCCCCTCCCTCCCTCTCTCCCCCTTACGTAGGTAGTAGGCAGGCCGGTCATCTGGGCGACGCCATGTTGTGTGTAGAGAGAGGAGCTGGGATGGTCTAATTTGACGTCGTCTTCTTGTCGTCTTCTCTCGCCCTCTCTCTGTCCACCTATCTCGTGCTCTTGTGACGATGGTGGCCGCCCATCACAGCGTTCCCTTCGTGAAGGTGGGGCATCAAATCCGGGGCCCAGCCTGCTCCTGCGGCAGCAGAAGCGGCGGCGGCACGAAATTCTAGAGAGAGAATGAACGGGGAAGACGATCGAGAATGGCGGAGGGAGAGATGCGGACATTGGGAATGGCGTGCCAGGAGCAGGGGTCGAAGCAGTGGCGGAGGCCGCCGCCCTCTGCTGTCGCCGGCGCAGTGGATGGATCAGCATCTCGAACCATGCGGAACCAGAGCTGCTTCCCCTCGCGACGGAACCACCCCTGCGATTACCTGTCAGGAAGGAGTGCTGGAGGGAGAGAGGTTAGACGCCAGGGCCACCAGGTCCACCCCGACTGCTAGGGGCCTCTCATCTCCGATCCATCATCTCATGCCTCCCCCCCAACAGCCGTGGAGGAGGAGCATCGGCATGCCCATAGCTGGTGTAGAATCTGTATCTTCTTTCGAGTGGTTTACAATCGACACAAAGGTAAATTCCCATGACCTTCTCAAAATAAGATATATCTATCCAGACATGTCTCTTTAAATTTGTCATTCAAAAACTTTTTTATTCAATTGATTTTATATATATGAGGATAATTTCTGACTTTAGTCTTAACTTTCATATAATTGACGAAGAAATAATACGTTCACGATGATCAGAGCCTAAGATAACATTGTGTCTCTATCAATTTTTTTTTCCTTTGATGTGTACATTAGTCTTTTGACCATTAAAAAACATGCGTATCTTCATATTCATCACTATCAATAATATTTTTGTGAACTTTTTAATTACTTTACTTGCTATATTATTCATTTCCACTAATTACTTTGACAAAATTCTTTGAATTATTTTTTGGACAAATATTTTTTTATATCCTTTTAATTAAATATATAATATTTAGAAATAATGTTAAGGACATAATGATTTTTTTGTATTGAATTTCACCTAGATTAGATAAGTTCATTTGATTTCGACCTATGGTAGTTGATACTCTTCTTGAATTTGGAATAAATGAATTAGGTGCTGGTGTAGACCTATCACATTGAAAATTTGATATACTACTGAAATTTTGTGATCTTATTTTCCCCTTTTCAATAGTGATTCAGCATTTTCTAAAGCCAACACAACATCTTTTAACTTCAAAAATGATGGTAAAATAACCTTTTCCTTAATATCCTATTAAGTCCACTTTTAAATATAAAAGTAAAATTAAAGTTCCTTAATATCAACTCTAGAAGACATTCATAAAAATCTTTTGCATACTCAACCGTAGTTTTATTTCTATATTTACAATTTTGATATTGTTGATATAAAATATGTTCATAATCAAAGATAAGAAATCTACATTTCAGTATTTTCTTCACTTTATCTCAATGTCGACCTTAATTTTTGCTTGATTTTGCATGAGTAGATTGAATATGATTTCCCCGTGTAGATGCCTTGCAACTAATTTCACTTATTTCTTAACAAAAATCTGTGTTCAATAAACTTTTCAACTTTTGAAATCCAATCAAGAAATTCCTCAATTTTCAAATGACTATTAAAAATTAGGCAAATCAATTTTTATTCGAAAATATCTACATTCATCTGATCTACTTTTTGAGTTTTTTTTGTGTCATTTGAAAAAAAATTCTTAATAGAATGACCACAATTATTTTCATTGTAAATTACTTGACCATGAGAACCAAACTTCATTGTAGAGATTTGAGCCAAAATTTATTTCAATGTGTCATTGAAATTTCAAACTTTTGTTTTGATATGGTCATGAAACTCCACAAACTTTATTCTTAAAATTAAACGTAGATCATAACTTTCATTTCCATTGATTTATAACCCTTTACCACATAATATCTTCTAAAATTAAATCTTGAACTTTGACTTTATCTCGATGTTGCTTATTACAACAAAAATTGAAGGACCACTTGATTTAATGTAGTTGTGACAATTGAGTAAAAAAAATCCAAAACTATGTTTTTGAATTCACAAAAAATGTGACTTTTGAGAGCTTCCTATACCCTAAATCCACGAGACTTGAAAACTCATCCCTTGAATCTCAATGGTTTAGTCTTAAGTCCACAAAACCAAAAGGGTCTCTTGAATGTCTCTAGGGCTATATGAGAGACTTTTATGTCAGTTGGAAGGATAACCAACTTACAAGAAACTAAGACATCTATAAATTCTAAAGCATAACAATAATGTTGACAACATCCTACAATTACTAACTAAGGCAATTGAAGTAATTAAAATGATCCTAAAATCATTAAAACACTTAAAAATAGAAAAATACCCATATGGTTAATAAAGGTTCTATTAAGAACACTCTTAATTAACTAAGGTATTGAAGTAATTAAAATGATCATATGATTTAGGATGGTTTTGTTATAAGCGACTTTAACTAAATAGAGGGTTTATTTAATACAATTAAAAGAGTCCTTTTCAAGCAGTGGAGGTGAACTTTTTCACTGGCCCTTATTAAAAGGGCCAAAAGAGTCTTTTTCATGATGAAACAAGGTCTTTTCAAGTGGTGGAGGAGGAAATGAACTTAGGGTGTTTGTTTATTGGAAGAAAGAGAAGACTATCAGTCCCTTGAGAGAGACCCTGTGAACCTCTCATCGAAATGGGGCCCAAGCCAAGTGCGAAAATTTGCCGGTGCCCAAGGATGATCCCTCCTCCTCATCGTCGTCATCAACCTCCATCACATCTCTTAGGATAAGGTTGGTGTTCACAATGGTGGAGCAAACATCCCAGCACCACCATTTGAAGGGATGGTGCCACCGCCGGAGGAGATGGCCAGCACAAGAATCAAGCCACGTTGTCATCACCAACCTAGGATCTTAGATCCAAATTTTATTTACCATTAGGATTTTCCTTTCATTTAGTTTTCTTTATCAAATATTTGACCTATAAATAGGGTCAGCATTGTAATGGATGATTTTCATGAATTTTGGAATTTAAGTATTATTTTCAGATTTCGTCCTCAAGTTTCCTCTCAACTGCCTTTGCCTAATAACTTGTGAAAATTATATGTTACTGTGTTATTAAATTAGGGAGAATAAACATATTTGAGAATTATTTCACAAGTTATCATGTTAATTATTTTATTTGTCATTTTAATGAACCTTCTTAAATCTTGATTTAAATTGATAATTTATGAATAAAAAGAAAATTGATGAAAATTTATTTCATATGTTGAAGCTTAATTCTCATTTAGTTTATTTTGAAATAAAATTTTTTTGTGCTAAATTCTTATGATTAATTGAAATATATTTTGTACAATTTTCTAAAAATTTTAAGCATTAAAATAAATATAATAAATGAAATAAAAATAAAATAAAAATGGGCACACTGTTAGCGGGCCGGAGGCACACTACTTAATGGGCCCAATATGGGCCAGAGGCTACACTGCATTTGGGAGAGGACCCAAAGGGCACACCACTCTATGACCTGAGTACTAGGTTGTATATTTGAATTATGGGTTCAGGCCAAATAGATCACCTCTAGAGCCTATTGGGAGCTAGGTCTCAATCTGGATCATCTTTGGGAGCTAGTAGCCAAGTTTGGATCATCCCTTTCAAAGGTGCTTGTGATGAGTCACATGCATTGATCAATTAATATTACTCTATATGCCTTAAACTTCCAATATGAGACTAAACCTCATATTCTTACCTTTTTCAGATCCAACGGTAGAGTGGTAGCAACGACAAGATCCAATGATCTAGAAGTTGCCATGTCACCACTCACCATCATACAAAAAATGGCCATCAATCTGATGGTGGTGACAGCTATATCTAACGCACAGGAACACACCATGTCACTGCCCACCATCACACTAAAAGTAGTACCATATCTAATGACAGTTGTCATCAAATCTAATGCACTAGAAGCCGTCACATCTCTAGCTGCCAGCACATGGTCTGGTGCCTACACGGATCTCAATAAAGCACACGAAAAAGGAACCAGAGGTGAAACAGATATGATGGTGATTAAGAGGCCACGTCACCTCCTTCAAAGTAAAATAACAACGTGAGGACCCAATGGTCTTCATCGAGCCACACATCAATAGACATATTTACAAATATTGATTATTTTCTAGTAAAATAGATGATATTTATTATTCTCTTGTGTGGCATAAGAGGTATATTTGTAAATATCAATTATCGTATGATAAAACAAACAATATCGATTATTGTTGCATGAGAAAATGGGAAAATGCCAGAAAAATTGGAGAAAAATCAGAAAAATATGATAGAAAATAGGAAGTTAAAATAGAAAATGTGATTTATAGATATGAAGAATAAAAAGGAGGAAGAGGAGAGAGAAATGAATCTTTTTAAGGTTGTTCTTGAGAGAAAATAATTGTTCTTCTTTTTCATGTGAAAATAGAATTCCAAAGAATGCACCATTGATTTTTAATCATTCTCCTCTACCCTTCTCACATTAAATCCATTCTATTGAATTATATGCAAGATTAGGAAGCGCTAACTAGAGGTTGACATCAAGCAATGGATTATATGGGTTGTAAGCTTGATTTTTGATAGAGTTTTCATTATTTTCTTGTTTGATCTAAAAAATAATTTTATTTTATTAGATTTAATCATTTTTTTTACTTGTTTATTTTCCATTTTCATCATTCTAAATCAAATTTCATTTTAGTAGAGTTTTAAATTTGCATTTATATTTTTTTATCATTTTATTTCTTTCATTACTTTGAACATCAAATTCATAATCCATTACATAAGAGAATAAGAAGATTTTTAAAAGCTTTTCCTAAGGAGACAACCTAACTCATCATTATATTCATTTAATATTATTTTCAGTGAATGTAGTTTTATAAATTATTAAAATTAAATGATGATTCTAATAACAACTTAGGGTCACATCACCGCCGCCATCACTGCCACTGTTGTAACTATTGCTACCACTACTAAGAGGTGATCCTTTGGCACCTGTCCACCCTTCACAAGCACACGATTCCCCCTTCACCTAGTGATCTTCTTTTGGAATGATTGTCCGAGTTCCTTGGCCACTAATTGCTCCATCCATCACCCATATGCAACATTGTCTATGGCCCACGGATGTCACTATCCTTAACTCCTTGAGGGCCCCTTTTGGTTGTCTACAATTAACTAAGCCACATGCCCATTGCCCCTTGCGTACAACGACCTCCTCAACTACCCATTTCACCATGGAAAATGTCAAAATTCTCCATCAAAAGGGCAAGCAAAATCACACTAGTTTAGGTTTCAATCCAAGGTTGAAGCTTGATTAGAGAGGTTTTGAATCCCTATATTCTATTTAAAAGATCTAAAGGCTAGGCAAACTATCAAGGGGGTGAATTGGCATTTTAAAAATTTTGAATTTTCTTTCTGAATAATAGATGTGTCAACATACAAGTTAACACAACTCTGCATACTTATCTATATGCATAATTACTTTCTCTCTCCTTTAGCGGGTTCTCTCATAAGATGCTCTCTCTCACTATGAGACAAATACTTTTATACTAATTCACCCCTCACCTGACTATTTCTAGTCCTAGAAGAACCTTCTCACTAGCTTTCAACTATATACCTCATAAATACATATTGAAATTAATGAGATTAGTAGCCTAATACTTCAAGTTCGTCCTTTAGGGAGATCCAATCCCTTTCGAGCCAAATAGGGCTTAAAACACTTTGTGCATTTACTTAAAACTACTCTCCACTCATTATTCAACTATCTTGTGTCCTAATAGAGAGCCTTCTTGAAATATTCAAGTTTTATCTTGATCACCAACTATTGATGAAAAAGGATGATATAGTTTGCTCACGATTGAAGTTTCGACGTTGATGATTCTTGATTGTGAGAGATAACTTATTATAGATTGAAGTAGAATCATTGTTGTTGATCTCCTTAGCTTCCTTTACTTATAGGGCATCATCCTTCAATGGATTTCAACATTTTGCTCAAGAGATAAAATCGAAAAGTCAATTCAAATACTTGCCATTTTCTAGAATGGAAGACAATGACCTTTGGCCATTACGAATTCAATATCTTGTTATTTCATGGTTTGTTTAACTTGAAACTTAAATAGGAGATTTGTTTCTCATTGATGAATAATTTTTTGTTGACTTTATCTTCAGATTTAAACATTAAACTAGCTGTTTTCTCTATGTAAGCATCTGATGTGTCATCATTTATATTTTTAATTTGAGACTCACAATAGCTCATTTGATATTTTTAATCATTTTATTTTTCTTTTAATGATGCACATGAATAATAAATAATAGTTGTACTTAAATGATTAAATAAGCATAGATAAATGAATTAAAAGTATAACCATTACTTACCTATTAAATATTTGTTTTTTAACAAATATCTATCCATTTGTGATGCTTCACCTATTCATTATTTCACTTAATCTTAAGGTTAGACATAATGTCATAAGATAAATAATAGATTTATTCACATAAAATCTATGCAACATTTATGATAAACTTGTTAGTATCAAACATTAATTATATATTTTTGCATATAATTGTAACATCAAATTCATACCAAAGGGCATCAACAATCTCGCCCTTTTTGATACTTACAAAACTATCTTGAGAAAATATATATGTCAACATAATTATGTGCACAAGCAATATAATAATAGTTTCACGCACATAATAAATTAAACTTTGATAATAATAACAACCAACATCATGTGTCAACACATATGTCAAAGTAATGTGTAGATAGAACATTCAAGATTTAACATTCACATCTATTCATAGAGCTCATCCATAGAGGTTCAAGCAATAAAAACATAAATGCATTGAATGCATCATTGCCCCCCCTAAGCAAGTGCTCCTCTTGAGTTTGTGCACTCAAGCTTTCTCAATTTTTCAAAATTTTTCAATCTTTCTCCTCATTTTTGTAAAATCAAAAAATCACATCATAAGTAGTTTGGAGAAATACACAAAACATAGTTTTTTCTCGATCAAAAAATTATGAAAAATGTGAGCAAATATCTAAAATGTTGTCTTCAAGATTTCAAAGTTGTTCTTTGATAAGCTCAAATTTAGGCTTTGTTATAGTCGTTGTTTGCTTTGAGTTTATACAAAAAATTTATAACTTTTTTTTCCTCCTGATTTACTCTAGTTTTAGAATAGGGCAAGTAGGGGGTCGATCCTCAAGGAATTAGGATTGAAATTCTGATTCTTTTAAGTTTAGAAAAGAAGAACAATGATTAGAGAGAAAAAAATGAGAGGAAGATGAAGGAAGAACAAGAATCTTGATTTTCAAGAGAGTTATTCCAAGAAAATCAAGATTATGATTTCAGAATTTAAGAATATTTTATATAACTATAACTAGGGTTTAGGAGATTGATTTGAGAGAAGAAAATATGATGAAAGGAGAAAGGATCAAGGAGATCTTGATTTTCTTGCGAAAATCAAAAAATCTAAGATCTCAAAAGGAAAGGTTGAATTAGGGTTTCGATTTTTAGAAGTAAGGAGAGAGGATAAGAGAAATAATATTTCTATTGAATATTAGAAGATGAATCATGAATTTTCAGGATCTAGAAGGGCATACCTTGGGTTTGTATATTTCGCCCAGATCAGGCAGTTTTCTCCAACAAGAACACACTTCAAAGATCAAGAAAAAGAATTGTAATAATCACCTCTATTCAGATTTATCAATCCGGATCCTAGGAAAGTTGTTTTCCTGTGGCTAGCCTCTACTAGGGCAATCTCTAGAATGAGGAAAAACGTGAAAAAAAAAGAGGTTTTATACATAGGAACATTTTTCTCAAAAGAACCCTCCCTTTTCTTATTTATCTTCACATGCCCTTTTCTCCTTCCTTGCTTTGATTGGGCCCCCTTTTAATCTTCAATTTCGTGGCCCATCTTAGAGAGAATGATTGAAGATGGATTGGGTTGAAAAGGTCATGTTCCCCTCTCCTCCTTTGGGCCTTTCTTGAACCAAAGCTAAATCATCTCTTCTTCTAGCCCAATATACTTCAAGCTCTTTAATTAATTACTTGATTAAATTCACCAAACTACTACACACCATATGCTAAAAATATTCATCAATAATAAAATTGCTTGATTTCCAAGAAGTCAAGCAAGGTTAGTCATAAAAAGAAACAAATTAAGTAATGTGCACATGTGCTTGAATTAATGTAAGATATTTCAAGGTTAATCCTCATGAAATGGTATATATTTTTTTCTATATTTAAATAATCAAAAATTCCATATAAATCATAAATCATATGCATATCACTGATTTTTCGTGAATAGAAGTAAATACGAAGTAATTACTCACATTCATTATTTTAATATTGCTAGCATGACATAGGAGAAATTTAAAGCCCAAAAGTATATAAAACCATAGATATTACTACTATATTTATCATGCTATCAATGAGTTATCATTCTTCTATCATATTAGTGCATTGCTTCACTTGTTCCACACTTTTGTTGAATTTTTCAACAATGGGAAAGATGTCAAGGAAGGTGAGAGCACAAGATGATGCATGAGAAGAAGATGGATGATGAAGTCACTAACCATTACTACAGGAATAATCCATTCAATGAAGAGTGAATTTGTGATTAATATCATGTGAAATCTACTAATGGATTTTTCTGTAGAGAGATCTACACTATATTACTTGAAGACACATGTGATGACACACTCAAATGGAAGAATGAGGTCATACATTAGGTTTGTTTTCATCTATTCTAAAAATAAATTTTCAAAATCAAATGGAATGCCATGATAATGTACTATAAGATAGACATTGATTTCTTGGACAACTTATATTGTGCATCACGTCTATGCCATAAAAAATGATTAATAAGAAAATGTATATGATCCTACGAGATAATGGGAGATGAAACACTTTTGTAGTATTGACATATGCATTCTCCATTCCAATCAATATGGTCAAAAAATCAGTGATTGTTTATTTGGTAACGGTCTAGAGAGATCTAACAAGAATATCAAGAATGATAATTAAGATTTTAGGAGTTAGATTAATAAATACTCTTTTAACATATGTAGATAGGCCAACAAGGGTGGCAACATTGTTATAGAACATCTGAACAAGATTTGGATAGTTTCAACTGACTTAAAAACTAGATGTGAAATTCTAAGGGCATCAAAATACTTTTTCATATCGATTTGTTGTGATCCAAAGAAATTTAAATCAAGAAGTTTACAACATAAGACTTTACAATATTTGAAGTTTTTTTGAAACGTGTCTTCATGGGCTACAATAAGAAATAATAGAGAATGATACTGAAGAGATGGATCGAAAGTATGTTGAGATGCAATAGTTTTTCTAGATCTTTTGAAACTTTGTTTCTTGGCTTTGAGTTCATGTAAGGTGACATCTTTTGCAAGTTTAGATTTTCAAACAATGTAAGGCTTTCTACATATAAATTTATTCTTTTTTGTGGGCTAGAATGATTCAGAAGATTGTAGACTCAAAGCAAGTGAATCAAATATGATGCTTTTTTATTCTAGGTTATCGACGATGGGCAAAACAGAGGGTATTATATGCTTTGGTTCATAAGAGAATGGAATAGAACTAATAACATCTATGGATAGTTTTTGAACTACTACTATAACTTGATCATTAGTCATCATTGGTGATAAAGGATTGGGTAATATCGGTTTTGTATGAGAATTAGGTGGCGAGATCAAAAAGGGAGTAAGTAGTTTCTTGGCCACTAGGGAGGGTGAGGGAGTCTTTTTAGGAGATGAATCAATGATTATTTTCTTCGCCTTATGATTATTGGAAATTCTTGGATGCCTTTGAATTCTTGAAAGAGAAGTAGAAATGATAGAGAGTCGGGTATCAACCATGATGAATCTAGGGTTTTGAAAAATTTTTGAATAGAATGTAATGTAAATACAATGAGATGCACATGAAGATACCTTGTGTTGACTTATGAGTCGACCCATTGTAATGCGAGTTGTGGCTTAGAGTCTTGCAAGCACAATGAAATAAAAGTCTTTAAACAATAAAAATGAATGAGAAGATAAAGTTTTCAAATAGTGAAACATGACCTTTTGATTGAAAAAAAGAGTATATACACAATAGATGATCTTTCAAGATATACGACAATATAATATTTGTTGCTCATGTCCTTAATAAAAAAATCTTTCAAGAATATTTAAAGTTTATGTGACGAAAAATGTTTTAACATAGAAATCTACACACGAAGTTCATATTAATCATAAAATGATGATTGAAATATTATGTCAATAAAACACAACAACATCATCAACTATAATAAAACTTAGATAGAAAATAAAGTATTATGAAATTTACCTCCATGATCACTTCAAATTTTCCTAATATTCATGCCTAGATCATTTTTTATTTTCCTTGAAACTTTAGTGAATTAATTATATATTTAATTTTTCTAAACTAACAGAAATACCAAAGTAAATCATGTATAATCATTCACAATAACCAAGCCATAATATTTTCTAGCCAAGCTAGTAGTTTTACTTGGACCAAATAAATTTAAAAGAATCAAGTCCAAGGGTTGTAATGATGTGTTATTTTGTTTTGAAGGGTTATTTTATTTGTTTTCCTTTAATGCAACTCTCACAAGTAAAATTTTCTATATTTGACAGTTTTAGGAGTCCTCTAATCAATCTTAATTTTGATAGTTTATGAATGATTCTAATATTTATGTGACCAAATTTTCTATACCAAAGATCTATTTGTTTTTCATCTTTTTCAGCAGTGAGACAAACATTAGATTTAACCAAAATTTTAAAATCTATTACATGAACATCTTTAACTTTGTCACCAGTAAGTAAGACTTCATTATTCTTATCATCCATGATTAAAGATAAATTCTTTTTAAACTTAACTTCTATGTCATTATCATATAATTGACTAATACTGATTATATTATGTTTTAAGCCATCAATAGGTAAAATATTATTAATTAAAGACTGATTATTTAAAGAAGTATTTCTACACCCTGTATACTTTCTTTTTTATCATCCCAAATATTAATTTTCCTCCATCTATTAGATTGAATATGGAAAATCATTTTTGATCTCCAATCATATATCTTGAACACCCACTAATTAGATATGATTGTGAAGTGGTCCACCATAGATTTCCTTGAAAACAATGATTATGTCTTTAGTTTAAGAACCTAAATTACTTTGGGTTTAACTATATTATCCTTAAGTACCCAAATATAACACGTTTTAGACCTATTTTCAAATTTAATATAAGGTTTAATATGATAATGATTAAATCCTAATCCTTTCTTCCTTAATAATCTTTTTTGACTTCCAAACAACATATTTATCACTTTCTGACTTCTACATAACTTATCATAAAAATATTCCATGTTAGTAAATTTATTTTCTAATTTAATATCATTTTCTTTGGCATATTTAATCTTTATGTGTAGTACACTATTATGATTTTCAAGCATTTGAGTTTTGTATTTAAATTAGAAATCATTTTATCATGCATAACACAATCAAGAGCTAAAACAGATAAAACAAATAAGGATCTTTGGCTCCTGGATGTATAATCCATTATGTTCTATGTTGATTCACAACTAGAAGATGTGTTAGAACAAGTGTCGTCACATTTTTCATCAAAAATATTTTGTTTCTTGAGAAGTTGTTCATTTTTTATGAATAATTTGTCAATAATTGTTGCCTAATACTTTTCTTTATCCTCATGCATTCTAATTGATTTTCTAAGGATCTAATTCTCAATTTTCTTTTCAAACTATCAACAATATGTATGAGTTCATCAAAATTTTCTTGCGAAAAAGAAAAATCTAAATCATATACCCTAGATGTATTTGTCATTAGACATATGTTATCTTAATTTTCTCTCTTTTCATTAGCACTTGACTCACTATCACTCCATGTTGCCATCTAATAAAACAAAATCAATGGTCGTTGATTAGCCCCAAAATCGATTAATCAGAAATTTAGAATTAGGAATTTACCAAATTAAAATACTAAAATAGATAAAATACTGTGGTAAGTTCGAGGTTGATCCACAGGAAATGAGGATTAGGTGTTAATCAGTTTTCAATCTATTTAATTGATAGATTTAGTCAAATGAATTCAAAGGAGAGGCAATGGTAAGTAGGAAGGATTTTCACTGTCGAAAGAGGAAAAAGAAAATCAATGATGTGGACAATGATCTAGAGGTTAAACACACACACAAAATGCTCGTAATGTTGAATCAAAATTGTAAATCAGTTTATATCAAACCTATAGATACCTAATTGATTGATCTCGTGTGGAACACATCGAACTTGGAAAAACTTACCTCGGGCCTCTATATGTCACCAAGGTTAGGTAGTTTCCTCTTCGAGTAGCTTTTCCAAGGATTTCCATTGTGAATCCGCCTTTGAATCAACCAAAACGCATCCAAAAATGAATGTGGAACCTTAATGCTATTTCACTCACGTCGACAAAATGTTAGGGCATTCGAAGTTCGGTTTTTCCACCCCCAAATGGCGGCTTAAATGTGTAAGGGTTTACATGAGAGTACGGGTGTACAAGTGCACGGCTGAGCCTACCTTCTCATGGGTTGCTTCATATGAGATCCTTTGATCTAAGGCTATGATAAGATCAAGCGAGAGTTGGTTTCCTCTCGAGTTGATCTGAAGCATTGGATTTGGAGATCTTGTCATAGTTGTAGGATCTTCCTAATGGTTGAGATTTGCTGCACCCTTAGTAAGTACGCTTTATCTATCATTGTAATGTGGACATTTTCGACGGCTTCCAATCTCCACATTTGAAGATGCTGCGTGTCAGCACCTCAGCCTTTGATTCTATTGCCTCATCTCCACAGATCATATTTCATCCATTGAAGCATATATCGACTTCCTAAAAACCAAAAAAAGATATTAAAAATTCCTAAAATTCTCTCATATTAATAAAAAATTTAATTGTGCCTATAAAACTCAAACAAAAATTTCAAAAAATTCTCTAAAATATTAAACTTCATGAAATACTTGAAGAAATAATAAATGTTTATTTTTTAATATGATAACATGCTATATGGTAAGATTTAAGCTCTTTAATAAAATAATTCTTACACCTTTTGTGTCATAATCAACATGTTATCACTATCATTACTTTTTTTTTCTTTCTTATTTTCAACGTTGGACAATCGGCTTTGAAGTGACCTGATTTTTTACATTCAAAGCAAAGGTCAGTATTTTTAGATGGCATATTTATATCTTTAGTCCGCTTGAAGTTTTTATTTCTTTTATACAAAACATTCAACCTCTTAGTCAACAAAGTAATCTCGTTTTCATCACTTTAAAGTTTAGTGCATCTAAGAGACAGATCATTCTCACATTTTTTAGCAAGAGACTTACTTCTAACTACATCAATTTCATGTGTCAAGATGGAACCAATAATATTTTTAAATAAGTAATATTTAAATCCTTATATTCTATTATCATCATTTTCTTAGCCATCCAATCATCAATCAAAGTTTTGAGCAATTTTCTACTTCATTCAACATGAGAATAAGTTTTTCCAAGATTTTTCATTCCATTGATGATTTCATCAAATCTTTTAACATAATCATGAATAGATTTACCTTTTTCCATTTGAAATAACTCATACATACTCATTAAAATGTTAATTTTGATTTTTTTACCTGTGAAGTCCTCTCATGTGCATTTTGAGCTTATCTCAAATTCATTTGGCTATCTCACAACTTTGTAAATAGCTAAACACAAAAATATGAATAGCACTCAATAAAATATTCTTGGCCTTTGCATTTAGCATGGAGTTCTTCTCTTTTATAAATTCTGTTAATGCCCTTAGACATGGATTTTGATATTACATATATATGAGAAAATATATAATTCATGATTGATATAATTCCAAAGATCATGATAAATAACTCATAGGTTTCATACAAATAAATGTATTATTTATCTTGTGACATTATGACTAACCTTGAAATTAAGTAAAATCATGAATAGGTGAAGCTCCACATATGGATAAATATTTGTTGAAAAACAAATATTTAAGAGGTAAATGATGGTTATGTTCTAAATTTATTTATTCATAATTATTTAATTATTTAAGTGTAGCTATTATTCATTAATCACATGCATCATTAAAAGAAAAAGAAAAAGGTTTGAAATATGAAATGAGCTCTTGTGAGTCTCGAATTGAAAATCTAGATGATGACATGTCAACTATTTACGTGGAGAAAATGACTAGCTTAACATCCAAATATGAAGACAAATTCGATAAAAAAGTTATTTGTCTATAAGTGAAAAATCCTCAATTCAAATTTCAAATCTAACGGACTAGAGAATAGTAAGATATTGAATTCACAATAGTCAGAAGTCGTTACTACACATTTTGGAAAATGATAAGTGTTTGAATTGACTTTACAACTTTGTCTCTCGAGCAAAACATAGAAATCCATTGGAGACTGATGCCCTACAAGTAAAGAAAGTAGGGGAGATCAATAAAAATGATTTTACTTCAATCTATAATGAGTTATCATACTCACAATTAAGAATCATCACTACGAAGCTTTAACAAAAAAAGTTTGAATCTTTCAAAGAAGATCTCGATTAGGCCCTAAGATAACTAAGTGGTGAGTGGAGAGTGATTTTGGACAAAAGCATGAGGTGCTCTAAGCTTTATTTGATTTAGAAGGGGCTAGATCTCTACAAACGTGAACCTGAGGTGTTAGGCTGCTAATCTCATTAAAATCAGTGTGTATTTCTAAAAAAAATAGTGAAATACCAGTAGAAAGGGTCATGCAAGACTATAAGTAGCTAAGTAAAGTGTAAACTAGTATAAAAAGCTCTTATCTCATAGTGAGATCCCATTGGAAGAGAGAGAAAGTCATCTACATGTATATAATCATACAAAGTTGTGTTAACATGTGTGTTGACACATCTAACATATGAGAATAAAATTCAAGATTTTTGAAATACCAATTCACCCCCCCCCCTCTTGATATTTTTTCTAGCTTCTAGATCTTTTAGATTCATCATCAGATTTTTTTAATCCTTGACCATTTTCTAAATTTTTGATCCTTAACATATAGTATAGATTATAACTATGGTTTTCTAAAATACATAGTTAGTTCTATCATACATAGGTGGTTTAGGGTTTAAAAATTCGATGGTTTCACTAGTCATAAGATCTACTCCTTAAGATGTGTAAATATCTATGAATCAAAGTTAATTCTGATACCAATTGAAAGATCTAAAGGCTAGGCAAAATACTAAAGGGGAAATGAATTAGTATTTTAAAAATCTCATATTTTCATTTTGGATAATAGATATGTCAACATACATATTAACACAACTCTATGTGATTATCTATGTGTATGATTGCTTTCTCACTCCTCTAGTAGGTTCTCTCACAAGTTTTTATCCCTCACTATAAGACAAAAACTTTTTATACTAGTTCACCCCTCACTTGACTACTTCTAGTCCCCAAAGATCCTTCTAGTTTTCAAATATTTTCATCAAAAATATACATTAAAATTAATAGAATCAGTGGCATAATACCTCAAGTTCAACCTCCACAAAGATTCAGCCACTTTCGGGCCAAATAGGGGTTAGAACACCTCGTGCCTTTGCCCAAAACCACTCTCCACTTACAACCCAATTACTTTAAGATTTGATAGAGAGCCTCCTTGAAATATTCAAGTTTTATCTTGATTAGTAATTATTGATGAAGGATGATGGTATAGTTAGCTTGAAATTGAAGCTTCAATTGTGGTAATTCTTGATCGTGAGAGAGATAATTTATTGTATATTGAAGTAGAATCATTATTATTGATCTCACCAACTTCTTTTACTTGTAGGGTATCATCCTCCAATAGATTTTCACATTTTGCTTAATAGATAAAATCAAAAAGTCAATTCAAATACTTACTATTTTTCGGAACTTGTGGCAATGACATTTGACTATTATAAAATTGATATCTTGTTATTTACTAGTCTGTTCGATTTGAAATTTAAACTATATATATTTTTTCATAAATAAATAATTTTTTTATTGACTTTATCTTTAGATTTGAACATTAAGCTAGTCGTTTTCTCTATATACGTAGCCGATGTGTCATCATCTATATTTTTGGTTCAGACTCACAACAGCTCATTTGATGTTTCAAATTATTTTCTTTTTCTTTTAATGATACATGTGACTAATAAATAATAGCTACAATTAAATGGTTAAATAATCATGGATAAATGAATTAAAATTGTAATCATCATTTACCTATTAAATATTTTTTTTTCAACAAATATTTATTCATTTGTGGTGCTTCACTTATTCATTATTTCACTTAATCTCAAGATTAGGCATAATGTCATAAGATAAATAATAGATTTATTTACATGAAATCTATGAAACATTTATGATAGTCTTGTAAATGATATCAAAAATGAATTATATTTCTCATATAATTGTAATATCGAAATCTATGCTCAAGGGCATCAACACTACTATCTCATGTAACTCAAGGCTTGCTGTACCACCTATCACATTGTACCAACATTGAAGGTCTTTTCTTCACTCTTTAGTAATTAGTATTATTTCATCCAATATTTTCTTATGTGTTTTTCTATCACCTTCGGATTTAGTGTAATAGATTTGTGTCTTCTCGTGATCAACTATCTAAGATTTTGAATTTGGAGCTTTACTTATCACGGTGGTTGTAAGACAGTACACCCACCCTCGACCAAGGAATGGAGCTGCACCATCATTATTTTCTCTAGATTTGATGGTTCAAATTGATGGTGTGATTTTCCTACATCATATTGGTATTAGAGCCTAGTGTATTTCATTCATTCATCACATCATCTTGTATGCATCTTCATTCAAGCAAATGTGTCACCACTATGAGTGATTAGTCCCAAGATAATTATGAGGATTCTATCCCTACTCAAGATCCTCCATCTCCTCTACATCCTCTACCATGTGATGACATCAATTGTGCCTTAGAGGTTTGAAATGGGTTTTGTGATGTCAATACTCATCTCACCAACATGGATACCTACGTAACTCACTCCATGGAGATAGTTAGTGAACGTACTCACCAATTAGAAGCTTGAGGCCATGATAAGACTTGACTGTGATGATCCATATCCACTCAATGATAGACCTCAAGGTCATGATAGGAATAATCCTTACTATGATGACCTACATGCACCTGAAGATAGACCTCGAGATTGTGATAGGAACCCTCTTGACTATGATGATCCATACCCACATGAGGATAGACCCCAAGGTTGTCATAGGAACTGCTCTGACTGTAATGTTTAGCAACTATTGGAGGATAGACCATGTATTCATGTTCACAACCATGTAGAACATGATAACTCATGGGATCAAATTCAAAAGAGCATCAAAATTGATGTTCCATATTATGAAGGAGGTAGAGATCCTAAGGAGTATCTTGTTTGAGAGTTTGATGAGTTCAAATAGTTAATGATATAATGTATAATTATGCATTTTCTACCTTTATATTTCATTTATTATACATGTATTATCCATCATTTATCGCTTAATTTGAAAAAGCATGAATTTTTACCTAATTTTTTATTTAAAGGTTTTATTGGTTTATGAGACTAACCCCACTTGACTCGCTTGGGTCAAGTGGATTATTCTCACTATTTTCTTGGAGTTTTATTGGATTACAAGACTTAGGTAATTAAATTATCATTTTTGGATAAAAAGAGGAGGAGAGAGGCAGCTAACCCACATTCAGAGCCCAACAAGGAAGGCCCAATCTAGAGATTAAGGAGAGTCCAAAAATTGATTTAACTAGAAGTCTTATTTTCAAGGAAAACACCTATTTTCAAAGAGGAGTTCAAATTTTTGAAATGGGAGGTTGTGATTCATTCCTAGAAAAGGGGGGTCACAAAATTTGAAGAGGCCAAAATGAAGAATTCTTATCTAGACGATCTAGGTTCTCACATTGAGAACCTAGAACCCTATACTCTCTCCCTTCTTCATTATAAAGGGAATCGGGAATTATTGCTATCCTGACCTCTATTGGTGGCCCAAAGCAGTTTTTCTTGATTCCATCCTCTCCTAAGAGTGTCCTAAGTGAGAGAGAAGTGACCTAAGCTAGGGTGCTTGGAGGAGGAGAAGAAGAAAGCACAACCTAGGGCCAATTTGGTGTGACAATGAGGTTCGTGCTTTTTATCTTATCCTCTCCCTTCTTTGTTCACTTTCTTGCATTGGGCAAGGTAGCTAAGATTTGGGGCTTTCCAACGCATCAAACCATGCTCAAAAAATTCCATATGCAGTGAAAGTTACGAAGTTTTTCATCTATCA
Organism: Spirodela polyrhiza; assembly: GCA_024713555.1. Lineage (NCBI taxonomy): Eukaryota > Viridiplantae > Streptophyta > Magnoliopsida > Alismatales > Araceae > Spirodela > Spirodela polyrhiza. The sequence goes on from CM046539.1 coordinate 4,050,371, forward strand.
CTCTCCGCCATCCATCTCCACCACATGCACGCCGCCATTGAGCACTATTCTCATTGCAATTAGCAGTGGTGGCCACAAATTCCATCATCAAAAATAGGCGGGGAAGGTAAATTAGCTATTTCTCATCATTTTTGAGCATAAAAAATTCCAAAAAAAGTTCTATAAAACTTTAAATCATAATTAGGCTTTTCTCCATTATTTTTTTAGAAAAAAATCTGCTTCACTCTATTTAGCTAAATTAAATTATTTTCTTTCTCATTTGATTTCTTTGAGCTTTATGATCTAAAAAAATATAAAAAGAGTTTTCACTACTTAGAAGTTCATAAAATCATTACCTTCTCCCTATAGATCAACCTTGATGTACTATTATGCCTAAGTTAGGCAAATTTATATATTTGTTGCATAAATCAAGATAACACAAAAACTTAAAACCCCTAATCTTGGCTTATTAGTGTCCAAGTTAAATAGTTATTTCAAGTGATATGACATACTTGAGAAGTAGAAAGTTCTGTTTGTTGAGATGAGGTTTGGAGGACATGTCAAAATTTTTTGAGAGAACTTTGAGTTTCTGATTTATAACTGGTGGGATGATCCCATAGAGATTTGGACACAGATGAAGGATAAGTTCCAAGAGAAATATGTACCCATTGCGTATTTAGATAATCTTCCATATCAATGACACAAATTATAGAGGGTCAACGTCTAGTGACAAAGTATATCACACAATTTGAAGAGCTATACATGAGATGTAAGGTGGAAGAAAACTCTCATATCATCATATCTTGTTTCTGGACTGATCTTAATCCCTATCTTGGAATTGAGTTGTTAGTTCGGAAGGCTGCCACCTTTGAATGGGCATACCAAATTGTAGAAGATCTAGAGTTTTGTCAGATTAACTCATCAAATACCACCACTCTCAATAGTCTACCTATCCTTAGTGAATGAGTATATTCATCTTACCCTACTTATATTCCCACATGCAACCTACCCCCACCTCTCCCTACACCTACCTCCACTCACACATCTATTGATATGCATATTTCCACTTCGACACCTCAGTCCTCTACTTCATCCCCTTCCACTAGTTGCAGCTCCTCATCTCTCAATTCCATTGCTTGAACACATGTCCATCCATCTCCTTCTCAAGTCAATCAGCTCGGATGACTTGCTTTAAATGCTAAGGCCGTGGGCATTGAGTTTTCCAATGTCTATCTAGAGCATTATATATTGGGAATGATGATTGTGATCTTGAGAAAGATATTAATGATCAAGATGTTGATAAGGAAGATTATAAGGTTGAAAACAATGTTGTGGATGAATGTTTTGATGAGGATGACATAGTAGGTTTTATCGGTATCACAGATCCTTCTCCCTCACCACTTAGGAATGCCACATTTACTTCAGCTAGAGGAATGGTTTGTTGTACTCTTACCCAACCTTTCACTTACAACATCACATTTAGGACTTCCATATTTTACACCTATGTTAAGATTGGAGACAAAATGTGTAAGATGATTATTGATAGTGAGAGTTGCATCAATGTAGTTTTAGATGTGATGGTCTCTCATTTGGGATTACCCTTGATTAATCATTTTCACCCCTATCATGTTTCATAGATCGATGCCACAAATATTTCTATGAAGAACTAGTGTCTCATTTCACTCAAAATACAGTCATATGATGAAAATTTTTTATGTGATGTGTTGCCTATGAAAGTTAGAAGTATTATTTTGGGTCATCCATGGCTTTATGATAATGATGTAAATCTCTTTGGTAAGAGTAACACTTGTTCTTTCATTTACAAAGACAAGAAGAGGACTTGGCATATGTACACCCTACTGATAATGTGTCATTTATCTATGATAATCAATAAAAAATGATTATAAATGTCACATTAATTGATGTTAAATACAATGAGATTATATGAAAAATGATAAAATAGATTTTATAACTCATTTCATCAAAATTATCTCATTTGAGTATTATTCTTGAGAAATGCTTGTTTAGTGATTTAATTTATGCTAACATGAATATCCAAGGCGAGTACCTTGAGAAATATTTTCTTGGGCTATAGAAAAATCAGAAGAATGAAAGTTAGAGTCTCCTGAATTTATTGTAATTTTGTTAGACTAATATTGGGGAAGATAGTGGGCTGATTACACATGCCCAACATCAAGCCCAATATCAGGCCCAAGACCCAACCCATTTCAATGGGGGGTTAAAAGGGAAGAGAAGAGGAGAGAGAAAGGGGAGATTGGGTGGACCACGACAGCTAGGGCATAGTGACAGATTGCCTCTCCACGTGACAGATGGAGATGGTGATGGCAAAGCTGTGGCATGGCAACGTGAAGATGGCTAAGGCACAGTGATAGCTAGCCTCTCCACGTGAAATAAAATACGTCAAATTTAAATTTTTATTAGAACTCAAAACATAGAAATTAACTTGAAATTCTAATGGTTTAGGTTGATCTTCATAGATGATTGTCAAATTATGATATCAAGTTGTATTCTCAAATACTTGATTTTTTAATCAAAGGGAATAAAAAGAGCTATGTGAATAAATAGAGTGATTGGCTTTTAAATAAAAATAAATTAACTGAGTACAACTATATCAAGTGTGTCACCCACCTAGCATAGAAGAACTCAAAGATATACAGAAAAATAAATTAAAACCTAGAAAATGATCATCCTCTACTGATCCATGTGTCACTCATAGATTAGCAGAAGAATGAGTGGTGATGAAATCAATAAAACAATCAAATTTTAAGAATTCTTCTTCAAATCCCTATGTCACTCAAAAATCTGAAGAGGAACAATAAAATGAAGCGATAAAGAAAGCTGTAAATAACTGAAATTAAGAATTGTAAATAACCCAAATATTTGAGAAAGAATGAATGCTCAAGTAAATCACAGAAAGAAAAGTAAATGAAAATACTAAAAATTCTTAAACTATAGCATTCTCACTCCTCTTCATTTGTCACACAGAAGGGGTTTAAGAAGGGGAAGAAAGGGGGTCAAAATCGTTGTGAATGCCATTCTCGCCGTTGTGCTTGACTCCACCTATGCCTATCACGCATGAGGGAAGCTCACAGCAACTATCGTTGCCATTGCCACCTAAGCCATTTTGCGGGGAACAAGCTTTATTTGCCATATGTCACCGTCTCCACACCACTATGCCACTGCTTCACTATCACCATCTCCGCCTGTCACACGGAGAGGCTAGCTATTGTTGTACCCTAGATGTCTCCACGCTGCCATGCCACAGCTTCGTTGTCACCATCTCCACCTATCACGCGGAGAGCCCAGCCATCATTGTGCCCTAGCCATTGTGGTCCGCCCAATCTCCCCTTTCTCTCTCCTCTTCTCTTCCCTTTTAACCCCCCATTGAAATGGGTTGGGTATTGGGCTTGATTGTGGGCATGTGTAATCAGCCCACTATCTTCCCCAATATTAGTCTAACAAAATTACAATAAATTCAGGAGACTCTAACTTTCATTCTTCTGATTTTTCTGCAGCCCAAGAAAATATTTCTCGAGGTACTTGCCTTGGATATTCATGTTAGCATAAATTAAATCACTAAACAAGTATTTCTCAAGAATAATACTCAAATGAGATAATTTTGATGAAATGAGTTATAAAATGTATTTTATCATTTTTCATATAATTCCATTGTATGTAACATCAATTAATGTGACATTTATAATCATTTTTCATTAATGATCATAGATAAATGACACATTATTACCTACCCACTGAAAACCCTAAAAAAGGCCTACATCTTTAGGTTTACATCTCTTTGATGGGTTCCAAATCCAAAGAGAGTTGGATAGTGAGTCGTACCTTTGTCTTGCCATGATTCCTGATCATCTAGTGATGTTCTCATTCTATCACTAATGTGACTTAATCATTGTATAATAAATCACGCAAATCTAAAAATTTATAAAACTAGAAAGACCAATTTTTGGAATTTTAAATGTTTATCAGAATGAATAAATTATTTATAAATCGATAAAAGATTCAAAAAATAGTGGAAAATTTCTAGATCAATCACATGGATGTAATATAATATTGGATAATATTTTAGAATTTTCTTAAATGAATACGAACTCTTATGAGTTTTTAACTAAATGATAAATATAATATATTTAAGAAAGGCGCAAAAGAAAATAAGGCTATGACGTCAGGGTGATGTTAGCACATGAAGAACACAAATTAGATAGAAATATAGTTTCAACCTACGATTCTTTCGTAAGCGATTATCGTCGAATTAATTGGTCAAATTAATTTATGTAAAAGCCTGAAGAATTGTAACTCAATGACGAAGGCTATTGAAGCTTGAAATTGTGCTAAATATTACTAATTTAGAAGAAAATAAAGTTAAAAGTAGGAAAAATAGAGTTTCAGCTTCGCGGTGGCGATCACCGAAATTCTACATATTTGGGAAGGAATTCGTGTAATGTCCATGGCCTTAAAGGATCTCCTTAGACAAAGACGATGTGGGCAATCTCTAAATCTTTTTGTGAAGTCTAGAAATCAGTGGAATGTGTCGCCAAATCATTTCCAACAGCTATCATCCGACGGAACGGAAAGATGGCGACTTGCAGCCCTCTAGTAGCTGTCACCCAATGGAGGTAAGTTGGATAGAGATGGGGCACGTGTTAGGGGCTTCGTCCTCAAGTTAGCACAACAAGAGGAGACCCTTTATCGCATTTGGTACACTCTCAAGAGGTGGCGACTCGTCTCCTGGTGGATTGTCCTCTTCTTGATGACAACTTGTTTGTCGATCAATCAAAGATGATTCTCTTTTTGAGTTTGCGATGTTTTGTCTAAAATCGTTCACTAATTTTGGCCATGATACTTTGCAAATCACGTTTACTAAGTTTTTTCTGAGATTTTGGCAATTTTTGTAGCTTAATTGCTCATCAAAATCACAATTTCTTCGCCGATTGCTCACCTACGAGAGAGAGAAAGAGAGAGAGATGAAATAAGTATGATAATGCCCTTACAATATGACGTCATAAGGATATTTTCATTATGGTCATGAAGGGGTATTTCGAGCATTTATAATCCTGCGGGGAAAGGTTAGAGTGGTGGGTTTAGTCTCACATCAATTTTTTGACCGATTTTCATGCAAATATAACGTGGCGGTTTCTTTAACCATCAATAGGTACATCTCATTCACATGTGTACAACCACTCCTTGCCCCATACTTGGCTGGCCACCGGTGACATGGAAGGGGAGTAAGGCACACGTTAGCCGCTTGAGTGTTGAGCTCGCAGTCCGCATCTCCAGCCGCTTGAGCCTTGAGCTCACGATCCGGTCCTTAGCTGCTTGAGCCTCGAGCTCGTGGTCCTTAGCCACTCCACGGCTCTACTCAACTAGGCCACCGACCCGCTAGCGGGCCTGGCTGGCCAGCGGTATTTTTATTTTTCTCTTAATCTTTTTATTTCATTTTTTCTATTTATCTCGACAAAATAGGATTATACAATCATGTAATTAATCAAAAATTCATATTAACCAATCATAAACCACTTTTCATGATTTAACACAAAAATAAGTTTATTTATCATGAGTTAAGGCTAAAACTATCATATCACTAAACTATTAACTCATGATAATTAAGACTTACCAATCACCACTAGAGATTTTTGATTTGTTAAATGAGTTTGAGAATATTTTTCCTAAAGAGTTACCTAATGTCCTCCCACCTATGCGAGAAATCCAACACACCATTGATTTAATTCCTAGAGCATCATGACCAAATCTTCCTCATTATTGTATAGATCTTATTCAATACAAAGAGTTTTACCAATAGTTTTAATATTATAATTGCTCTAGTGAATAACTAAATAAGATCACTAGAAAGTACAAATTAATTATTCCTCAAATTGATGACATGTTTGGTATGTTGGCCAGATCAACGATTTTTTTAAAGATTGATCTTAACAGTGGCTATCGTCAAGTATGAATCTATCCTAGAGATGAATGGATGATGACTTTTAAAATTAAAGATGGATTATATAAATGGAAGATCATGCTCTTCGGACTATCCAAAACCCCTAGCACTTTAAAGTGGTTGATGAGCCATGTCCTTAGACCTTTTATTAGAGAATTTATAGTGGTCTACTTTGACAACATCTTAATTTATAGCAAGACTAGGAATTATTATATTATTCATCTTCGAAAGCTATGAGAAGTTTTATAGGCCCAACAATTATATGTTCATCCTAAAAAATATTCATTTTTAGTCGATCATATCTCTTTCCTTGGATTTATTTTGTCATCACAAGGTGTTTATGTTGATCCTACTAAGATATATGTTACCATCAAGTTGCCCACACCTTGAAATTTCCATGACATTCATGGCTTCTATAGATTGGCTACCTTCTATCGTCATTTCATTATAAATTTCAACACCATTATGTTTCCTATGACTGATGGTTTAGTAAATCATTTGAAGAGATCAAGGTAAAGATGACTACGGCACCCATCTTACAACTACCAGATTTTAATTAGGTCTTTGAGGTTGCATGTGATGCATCAAGATTGGCCATTGGTGGAGTTCTAAGTCAGGAAAATTATCCCATTACTTATTTTAGTGAAAAGTTAAATGATGTTAAGCTTAAGTATTCCATGTATGATAAATAAATTTATGCTATTGTTCAATCTCTTAGTCATTGGTGACATTATCTATTCTCCAAAGAATTCATTCTTTATTCTGATCATAAGACATTTAAATATCTTCACTCACAACAAAAGTTAAATCCTAGACATGACTACTAGATTGAGTACATACATTCATACACCCTCACCTTCATCTTAACGCATAAAAAAGGAGTAGAGAATCAAGTTGCTGATGCATTGAGCTGAAGATTCCATTTGTTAAATGTTATGAAAGTTGAGGTGATTGGTTTCGAATAGTTGAAAAATTGTTATTCGATTTGATTTCTCACCTATCATTCAATCCTCGGAGAAAGCACCCACACCAAAAATGAAAGGCTATCTTTTTTAAGATGATTTTCTCTTTAACGATCAATGCCTATACATTCCACACACTTCACTTCAGGATTTTCTTATTTGGGAGATACATGTTGGAGGTCTAAGTTGTCATTTTGGTCAAGATAAGATTATTGCATCAATTGAGTGTCAATTTTTTTGGCCTACTTTGAAACAGGATCTAGCCAATATTGTGTCTCAATGTAGAGTGTGTGCATTAACCAAATAAGTAAAGCAAAATACTAGACTCTATACCTGTCCCTAACAAACCTTTGGGATGATGTGAGCATTGATTTTAGTTTGGGACTTCCATGTACTCTTAGGCATCATGATTATATTATGGTTGTCATAGATCATTTTTCTAAAATGGCCCATTTTGTTCCATGTTCTAAAACTTCTGATGTTTCTCATGTCGCCCATCTCTATTTTAGCAAAGTAGTTCATCTTCATGATCTATCAAAAAATATTGTATTAGATAGAGACATTCATTTTACTAGTTATTTTTGAAAAATTCTTTGACATCTTTTAGGAACTAGGCTTAAATTTTCTATTGTTTTTCATCCTCAAACTGACGACCAAACTGAGGTTGTCAATATGAGTGTAAGAAGCTTGTTGTAGTCTTTGGTTGGGGATAACCTCAAATCTTGGGACAATATCATTCTTTGTTCCGAGTTTGCCTACAATATATCTATCAATCATACCACCAACATGAGTCTATTTAAAATTGTGTTTAGTCATATTCCTCATAAACTTACCAATTTGATTCCCACGTCCCCACATGTTAAGGTTTCAAATGATGGTGAGTCATTTGCAAAACATATTAGGAATCTACATTAGGACATTTTTCAATACATTATGAGTAGCAATGAATCGTATAAATAAGTTGTAGACTCACATCGTTGTTTTCGAGAATTAATGAAGGTGATTTGGTAATGGTGGGAGTATGGCCGAAGAGATTTTCTCTTAAACAAGCTACTAAGCTTCATGCTCATAGTGCTAGGCCATTCCCAATGTTCAAATGAGTAAGGGAAAATGCCTATATCATTGATATACCTTGTACATGGGGGATAAGCTCCACTTCTAACATCTCGAATTTGGTATCCTATAAAGCTCCATCTCATTGGCCTTTTGACCCAGCCCTGCCCATGGCCTTTTTGGGAAGCAAGTTTGCCTCATCCACTCCTCTCGCTTTATCTTTTGATTGGGATGAAAACATTGAGGAAATACTAGATGAGGTAATCATTTTCACCGAGAGTGAAATGGTGCAAAATTTTCTTGTTCGCTAGCAGGGAAAACCTTCTTCAGATGAAGCATGGATCATAGAAGAAGGCTTGGCACAACTATGACTGAACTTGTTGACCCTACTTGAGCTCCCTCACACCAACTTGTCGGAGTTGAGTTCTTTTGACCCAGCCCCACCATTTGAAAGGACTGCACCACCATTGGAGGAGATGGCCAGCACAAGAATCATGCCACATAGTCATCGCCCACCTAGGATCTTAGATTTGAATTTTATTTAATATTAAGACTCTCTCTTAATTTAGTTTTCTTTAGCAAATATTGGACCTATAAATAGGGTCAGCACTATAATTGAAGATTTTGCTGAATTTTGGAAATTTAAGCATTATTTTCAGATTTTGCCCTCAGGTTTCCTTTCAGCCACTGTTGTCACAACCACCATTGAGAGGCAATCCTCTAATGCCCTCTTGCTTGTGAAGAGAGCATGGTTCCCCCTTCACCTAGTGATCCTCGTTTAGGACGACTGTCTGGGCTCCTTCACCCCTGATTGCTCTGTCTGTCTACCTATAGATGACATCATTTGTCACTCACGGATGTCATCGTACCTGACTCCTTGTGGTCAATGCATTCTGCAAGGGCCCCTTCTAGTCATCTTCAGCTTACGGAACCATGCGCCCATTGCCCATCGCACACGATGACTCTCTCTACCACCCATTTTGCCACATAAACATTAAAATCGTCTATCAAAAAGGCAAGCAGAATCACCCACTAAGTTTAGGTTTCAATCCAAAGTTGAAGCTTGATCAAAGAAGCTTCCAATCCCTATCTTCCACTATCCTCCACAACTCGAGGCTAGCTATGCCACCTTATTGCACTTATCAGCGTTGAATGTCTTCTCTTCATTCTTTGATGATTTGTATTATTTTATCTAATATTTTCTTGTGTTTTTCTACCACCGTCAGATTTAGTGTAATAGATTTGTGTTTTCTAGTAGTCAATTGTCTAGGATTTTGAATTTAGTGCTTTATCTATTGTGGTGGTTGTAAAATAGTACTCCCACCCTCAACCAAGGAATAAGGCTGCACCATTATTATTTTCTCTGAGTTTAAAGGTTCAAATTATTAGTGTGATTTTATGGCTTGATTTATCCACCCTTACATTATTCTTAGTCAACTCACTCTGTGTCCGTCATAGTTATCCTACATCACATAGCATCTAGGATGGTCAAAGCTTGGAGCAGCACTATGGCTAAATGATCAGTCTAGTGAGTCAGACTTATCGAAAGGAGAGCTTTCACAAAGATCGAGGAATGAGATTCTTATTCATGAGGGAGCAATCCATCTGAGATATAAGATAACCCAAGTTGACAGTGATCATCACCTAGAAGTGGATGACAATTGTCTGCTAGACATGACACCGCCCTCTGGCAGTGGAGCACTGCCCCTTGATGAAGTGGCCAAATCTTGGAGATTTGGAGCAATCAGTCCATTAGCCACCTCTCTAATAGGTTTGTGGAGCACCGCCATATTCTTCTGAAGAAGAGATCAAAGGCAGCGGAATTGGCTGACAAGTAGTCACATCTTCCACGTCAATAGTCAACAAGGCTATGAGCGTGGAATTGGCTGACAAGTAGCAGGATGCTCATCATGGCGAGGAAAGCGGCAACCTCGATGCAGCACAAATCCCTCAATCACTTTTTTAGGGCGACAGGAGAAGAGGGAGAGGGGAGAGGAGAGGAGTGGGAGGAAGCTCGGAGTACCTCAGGTGTGGTTTCTCTCTCTCTCTCTCTCTCTCTCTCGTTCCACAGTACCCTCCAAACCACCGACAGAGAGAGAGAAAGAGAGAGAGAGAGAGAGAAACCAGATCTGATATGAAGGAATGGGGACCCAGACTCTTCCAATTCTGAAATGAAGGATCAAGCCACTCAGGGGTTCTCATTAAGGCCGTCAATTTAAATGAAGAATGACAAGTACAGGACATCTGGGGGCGCTCCAGGAGTAGATATGCCAACACAGAGCTCCAGTGAGGGAGTGGGATGAGCTAAAAGGGCCAACACAGTCCCTTGTATGCTTGAGGCCAATACGATTCTTCCAAGTGAATCCTGCAGATCTAACTGCAATCGAGTTATTTTGGATGAACAACCAGATCAGCTCATGTTATATCATGGTGAACCCACACAATCGATCGATCGATCGATCCTATGAATTCTACGACCGTGCAGAATAATGACAAGGCTTAGTTCGGTGGGAAATTTCAACCTCAAAAAGGTGCTTAAACGGGCTCAGATCCTGTGAAGGACGTATCAGACAACTGATCTATTATTAGTCTGATTCTTGGAAAGCAGTCAGCGATGCTCGATCAATGCCCGCAGGCTCTCATCCAGAGAGGATGGCACTGTTTCTGTCGACAATTCTCGGCAAGGGTGCAAGAAAAGATAAGATCATGTAACCTGGCTGGTCCATCAATTTCCCTCGCAGGCAGTGCAGTGCAGTGAAATGCACCGAGCGTCTGATCTCTTGGGCGGCAGCTCCACAATAGAATTCCATTCTGACAACAAGAGAGGGGTACACCAAGTGTCTGTAGAAAAAAAAAAAGAGGGAGAGGGGGGGAGGGGATTTAGTTTTAGTACACTTCGGGCTTCCGTGTGAGGAGAGAGAAACTGAATCCACAGGCGTTAGTGTTACTGACTGATTCAGAGTCTCACTAAATCAGCAGCCAAGCTGGTAGAGACACAACCCAGAATCAACTTGATTGATCCTCATGGATGCCTATCTCTCCATCAATGCCGCTTCAGTTTCAGAGAGAGGCGCTGCAGAGAGAGCATGAACAGATTAGAGGAGGTTACTCACGGACAGCAGAGGTAGAAGACAAAAAGAAATGGTACAAGTTATGGCAACTACTTGAAACAAAAAGAAATCAGCAGAACACACAACTAGGGCTTGCTGAGCAAATGTCAGGGAGAACTCAAATACAGCGAGACGACTTCACAAAGACGGAAAACTGATGATATATACAGAACTGATGTATTAGTCTGACTTGTGACCCTGTGTCGAGTCAGTTTGTGTTAGACCAGCGAATGAGTTATCAATGATTATCGTATTCTAACGTACTCATAAAATTAGACAAGGTTTCAATCGTCACGATTGTGTTAACATACAGCAATCAAGCGTTGACGAAACCAAATACCACGGTATAAAAAAGAAGCTATAAGTAACAAAAAAAATTAAAGGGTTTTTTAACAAAAGGAGATCTCACCGAGCAAGTCCTCATATGTATCTGAAAAGAATGAGTCCATCATTAGGGGAGGCGAAAGGGCTTGATCAAGAGCTCCATGAATGCCATGAAACGCAATATATGTGGATGGAGTTGTACAGTTTGTATCGCCAGTTTGGAAATGCTTACTAATCACATTTCCTTGATCATCAGTTTCAAGGGAATCTTTTACCGAGTCAGGTGCCTCATTTAAGCTTTTTGTATCGGGGAGTTTATGGTTGACGTTGCTCTTCATATCACATCTCTCAAGTGGAGAGAAAAGCAGCCGCTGTCTGCCTATATTAGGCGAAGCATCTTCACATCTCCGAGAATCTCCACTCACTGGCAAAGGTAAAAAGAAATGCCCGGAATTATCGTCATCTGCCTTCTCCTGTGGACAGACAAGGTTACTCGGTTGCCTTGACAGGGCCGCTTCACGAACAGAATGCTTTAGGTTCTGGACGTAATGAATATCACCTTCAGAAGCCACAAAAGCGAAAGGTATGAGTTAAATTTTTATTTGGCAAGGTTTCATAGATAAGCTTAAATTTTTAAAGGAAGAAAACAATTAGCTTAATGAATCTGTAACAACTATGAAACAAAAAATTTATAAGAAAATAAGGGATAAATCTAAAATCCACGACACTTGGAATAAAAGAAGGAAGTTAAAACCTTCATTGTCTGCATGATCATTTGAGAAAGGCTGCTTGATACTTTTATCTTCAGGAAGGCGTTTTGATGTGTTCCCACCTTTCCCAGATGAATTTGGAGTGGCTCTAAATAGCTGCGGTAGCCTCAAAGCAGGACTAGCTGCAGATTTCTCAAGTTGAATCCCGGACAATTTTGAGGCCAGATCAACAGCCTTGTCCTTGCTTTGTCCCTGGTGTCGTTTAATATAATATATGTTTATTGATGCATGACCGTTCGACGGCTCGCAATAATTAGGAACGTTATTACAAATTTTAGTGCTAGGAAATGAAGTATTCAGTGATTTCATGGAGGTCTTACCAGTGCTCGTCCACTACTTTGGGTCTGAATTTGTGGGACCGAGTTAGCATTGTATTCAGTCATAGGAAACAAACGATATGCGTTATTAACTTCTTCTGTGAGCTCTGCTATTGACTGTTGCATTGCTGGCACTGCTTCCTTCAGCTGGTTAATCAGACCCTATGAGCAAAAATAAAAAAGTTTAGAAGGTATTCAGGTAATTTGAAGTACAATGATAGGAAACTTTTCAATAAATAGCACAAAGAAATATGCTTATCAGCATAAATATAAAAGATACATATAACTAATGCAAAAAGTAAAGTACAATAATGGATAACATAGGAATAGCTTATTTGGCAAACTTTTCTGGCACCAGAATATGGATCTTCAAAACGAGCAACATATGGGCTTAATTTCAACTGGAAATCAACAAACTCAAGTCAAGCATTATATTTCATTAATATTTCAGCTATGATGCAATCTCTCCCCTTCCCTGCGTTAAGCAGGATCTCAAAATTAAGTCTCAAGCCTTAATGTAGATCCCTTTTAAAAATATTTTACTCTACCTGGCTTCGCTTGACATTCTCCCAGTATACATATTTAATGTTTCAGACGATAATCTAATACGATAGATAATTATAGAAGTTAGCATCATCCCATATCCAACAATCTTGCTAGCCATGAGTTCAAGATTAGAAAACGAGAGTATGACATTGTTCCCACCACCAGATCTCAGGCACAAGGTTACACTATTGACCAATGTTCAAGATAGGTGTTGAAACTACTCTGTTATAGCACAGATGTTAGCTGCTTGGAATATGGTAAGAAACCAAATTTGAAAAGAAGTAAAGGTTTCCAGATCCCATAACATAAAGGAATAATTTTTCAATTAAAATCTTCAAGGAAGACGTAGGCATCATGAATGTGTCCTCTTGTGCTTATACTTCTCAAGACTGCTAGTGCCCCTTACTACAGCAACATCGCCAAAACTTAAAATTTTGAACAGAAGCGATTCTCAAAATATCATTCCTTATGAGAAGAATGCCATCTTTGTTGGTTATTCCTCCACATCAAAAGGGGGTACAAGGAGGAAATATTACTGAACGGATGTCATTTTCATTAACTTCGAGTCTTTTTGCTCCGCTCATATTCTTCAGGTTTAGATTACTCAAGACCAGCAACATCCACTGCCTCCATACCCTCGGGTAACTCGTAATGTTACCCTTATATTGTGATACTAGTGAATCTACTGGGGAGAAGAGGGATGGAGATCTGAAATAAAGGACTGAACAATATGCTCTCACTTGCTACAAGAGCAAAAGAAATAAAAAGGGAGGTAAGCTGACTACCAAACAGACACCCCAGGAGACGGCTTAGCCCTCAAGTTCCCCTTTGCATGAGCTTTCTCATGAATCTACTTTACAAGAGGAGACAAGTATAACTGAATCCTCTTCAGAACCTGCCATGAAGATTCCCATTGCTCTTTGGAAAGAGGCTTAGGGGGAGTGTAGAAAGCACCCTATCTCTCAATTATGAAGCTGGTGCACGCAAACCTTTTTAAATCTCTCCCCAACATTATTCAATTGTATCTTCTCTTGCCTCCACCAATTAACCCGCTTCTTTTGAAGTTAATTACGGGAAATTCTAAGTTGGTGCAGGAAAATCTTTTTCTTATCCTAACATGTAAATCGTTGAGTGGGTTTGCTGATGAAGTTGAATCTCGCGCAGCCCCTTCTCCCTTGTTCTCACACACACACACACACACAGCGTCTACCCTTCTTCATCTTCTAAAGTCACTAAAGAATGAGGAACTCGACTAAGCACTCAACCACGAAGTAGGAACCTCACCAGGGGCACTTTCTTATAGGTGGAAATTGTGCTTCTCTCATCATTTAAGAAAAAAGCAGAAACTGATACGATATCCTAACATTTCATTCTATTGCGCACCAGCCAATAAAACATTTAACCTCAATGACAGTACATAAAGTACAACATCATGTTTAAATGACACTTTTAGCATTATTTAATTTCAGAGCAGTTTATCCACAAACTTGCGAAAATCCAGCCACCTGGATGTCTCCACCTTGATAAAAACTCGACAATATACAGAAAATACAGGCTCCTGGCATATGCTAGAAAAGGCCTCCACCCTATCTCTGATATTGTCCGCAGAAAACGTTGGGCCACAAAGCATTGGTGATGCTATTTAATAAAAAAACATTGTTCCGCAAAAGCAACAGGTCCCAAATTAGTCAGATACCCCATCGTTGCATTTTTAGGCTTCACACTTCCTATCTCATTCCATGCTCAAACTCTCTCATTACTGCTCAATGATGCCTTTAATGATGGCAATGAATCCTAGTCCATAAACTGGTTTATCCCCAAGGTACCTTTTAATTTTCTCTCTTATGTTTACCACACAATTCACATGACCAAACTTGATAGTTGTGTTCTGCCCAGGGATCTCACATGGTCTTAATTAGAAAAAAGAGTTTTCGGACATCTCAAACAACAACGTGTCTAAAACAAGCAAGGAAAAAGTGTACGAAAGGTAAGGGTTTTAAGTACCTGCATGCTAACTAAGTGTTGGCGATGTTCGGCAAGAGTGGCATTCAGTGACTCAGTGTGTGCATTACTATCAGTATCAGAGCATTGAAGAAGCTCAGGACCAGATCCATCGTTGACCTTCACCTAAATGCATGTCATCAATAACAATTCCGTACACTATCAGTGAAGTAAGTAATGTCAGAAATGTGACAACGAAATGCAACACAAAAGGTTACAATTTCACAACCACATCAAATGTTGCAACGCCTAATAGAAGCAGGCAGGAAATTTTAGCTGTGGACAGTGGATGTCTTCAAGATGCTCAAAGAATGGACATAAATACGAAATCCAAAGGCACACCCCATGCACACTGAATTCCTAATTGTCAGCAATGTCAACTCAATATACTGAGCGACCATAGATAATCATAAATTTACTGTCCATAAAAAATATGCAGAGAATTGGGCCAGAAATGAGAAAAAAATTTGTTCACAAAAAACACCTGTAACAGGCTGCATGAATAAGGTTATAAAGAATCGGGATCTTATGCTACACATACACACTAGTCAAGTTGTCCATTTTGCTTTTCATGGCAGCTCCAGCTGTCGTCCAAAACCAGTTAAATTTTTAACAACCAAACCAACGAAAGAAACATTTAGTTTTCGTCACACCTTTCAAGCGAGCAAACCTAGGTACATGGATTAAACTCTTTTTAGGAAAGACCATTAAACTTACTGTACACATACAGCTAGTCAAGGCAACCATTTTGCTTTTCACAATGGCTCCAGCTGTCATCCAAAACCAGCTATTTTATAACAACCAAACAAACGAAAAGACATTTAGTCTTTGTTATGCATTTCAAGCGGCAAACCTAGTTATATATATTAAACTCCTTTTAGGAAATACCTGATTTTCTCCTCGTGCTCAAGGCTCTTCATTTTTAACGTGTATATGATACCTGGGCTCTTGTAGGGAGTCATTATTGACCCACGTGACCGATCAAGTGTGTTATTTTTTTACACAATAAAATCCCTGTTTTCTTGGGGGAGATGGTTAATGTGGATGATTTATAAGATATATTTGGAGGACATGTATTTAAGTTCGTTTGTATATTTAGTAGAAGTCGGTAATAAACTTTTCTTGAGAGAAAATGATTTAAACAAGAAATCCTATCAAAAGAAGAATGACAAGTTTTTGACCCAGGAAGCCAAAAATAGTAGAATGAGCATCCCCATGAACTAAGGGATCCAAGGATATTTTCGCACTCAATAGGAGTGGAAGCTCACTTTCAGCCCACTGCTAGTAAACCAGAAGCTTAGAGTAGATGAAAACACAATTCGACCCAAAATCAGTTCATGAAAGCCCACAAAGGGATTTGGATACATGTTAAATGTGTCAAAATATATATTTCTACATTTACTTTTATTTCTTGCATTTTGCTTATGTCAAATAATCCTCTTCTTCTGTTAAGGGCGTTCTAATATAAACCCTTTTTCTCTACGTTTATTACAATGATATTTTGCCCTATTTAAAGGCCTCTCTTGTAGCCAAGAAGTAATTTCATTTTTATTGAATCTATTTTTAAGTTCTCTTCTTTCTGGAGGTTTCTTATCTCTGCTGGTAGAATTCCAATGCCCTCTGTGGACTCAGAAGACTTATTTGATCTTGTGGACTCAAGATCAAGCCTTTGCGGACTTAAGGATTAAAATTTCTTTATTCTGTGGATTCAAGGTGAAAGAAATTCACAGAAATCAAGTATTCTGTGGATTCAATAACAAGATTTCAACTCCGTATAATTCAAGTTATGTCAAACTTCTCAAATCATCATCAAGTCAATATTTTCACTATGTTGGAAAAGGTCAGTGTGGCTGAGTTTTAACAACCAAACGCATTGTTTTATTTGGGCCTAAAGTAGCAAAAAATTAATGCGCTAAAATTTACAGAGAAATCCCAATCACTTATTTATTTACATGAAATGGGTTTGCACTAGAGTGCAAAGCTCAATTTGATAGGATCGGTCATTGTTAATTACCATGAATAAACTCAATTGCGGCTAACATTATGCATTTCTAATCGCATGAAAAAGTTGGCACTTTTTGAGAAAAATAAAAACGAAAAATAACCATGTTAAATTTTATCACTGTCTTAGCGTATCCTTGAAAATAATATGAGCATACCAGATGAAGTGATTGCTTATGTATCCGCTGCAAAGCATGAGTCCAGCACCTTAGAACCTCTGCAACATCAACAGTGGGTTCCAACCTTCTGCTTCCTTCACTGATCAGAGAAACAGTTTCATTTTGTCCCTGAGAACCATTTGACAGATCTTGGTTTTGTTCATTAAATGGCAGAAGAATATCACTTGATTGGGCAGAGACTGTGTCTGTACAGGGGACATCAGAACTTGGGTCCATTGCTGCAAGCAAAGATGACCCAGAGATTCGATACCTGCAAATATCAAGTTGAACATGATAGATTATAACTAGGAGATAAGACACATTGAAACTATATAAAAAGGAAACCAAGCTAAAAAGAAAAACCTGTGCTCACGATGAGCTATTAAGTCCTCAATTGGCCCTGAGGCAAGAACTTCATGTTGACCTGGAGAGAAGAAAGAACACCAACATACAGAGTGTGTTAACTTGCATAGACATGTCATAACTGAATGGCAAGATACAACAAGTTGCAAAAAAGAAAAAAGAATAACAATAGAAAAATTAAGCATGTGCCATAATTAGGATTTAAAGGGTCAGTTATTCAGATTGGAAATAACAAAACCAGAGAATTTTTCGCCTACCAATCTGATTTCGACATGTCTTTTAACTCTTCACCATATGAAGTTCAGCTGTAGGGCTGCTTGATGCCTAAATCAGGCAGGAGCAACCAAGACCTGCTGTTTCGTCACAACAGTCCATATGACTACCTAAAAGCTCGGACTTGGTGCGATTCCATAGTCATCAGGATGAAATGAATGCTTTTAAGGTGATTAAATAAATAAATTTGATTAAATTTTGATTACATACAGATCATGCAGAAAATTGTCAATATTGTCAATATTGAAATTTTATCAAAAAATATCAAGTGATTACATGCAACACAAAATGCAGAAAATTTTGATTAAATTTCAATATTGACAAAAAATATGATGAATATCTCAGAAAAGGTGGGATAAAAGTAAACTTTGAACAGGCTGCATTTACAAACAAGGCAAGATGCATGAACTTTACAATGAATCGAAGGATAGATAGTATGAAAATATTCCTTGGAAAATAAAATTAAAAGGCAAACAAGGAAGGAAGATGTTTTATTTTGCACATGAAACTGATAAAATCCAGCAAAACAATTTAAGATAACTTGAACTCAAGTACATAAAATAAATAAATTTGTTACGTCAAGGTGACTTCTTACTCATTCGGCCTAATAGGGAATCCCAAAGACGAGTTGCCTTCTGTACAAGATGAGAGTTTTGACTAAGAGAACCAAATGAAGAGTCATCCCATGATTCACCATCCAAGTTAGCTTTGTGTCTCAAATATTGAAGCTTTTCTAGTTCTTGTTGCAAATAGGCCTACACAGCAGGTAAACAAGTAATATAAAGTCATACAGAGATTTGAATTAGAACAGAAACTAGTATCTATAAAAAGTAAAGGCATTAAAAGTGTGAAGAACTTGTCACTGATAAAAAGGACAATAAAATTACCATCTACCTCTTCAGCACAGAGAGCACGAAATTCAGCTGTCATTTCATGGGCTAAGTTGGACCATGTAGCTTGTCTTTGAACAGAAGTAGTAGCATTTTTAAGAAATTTCCTTCGCTCTAGCGCTATCCTAGCCTGTTAAGGAAAAATGATTCTCAGAAAATTTCCTAAAGTGGAAGTCCAGAAATGGAAGGTAGAAAATGAAAAGTTCAACAAAAAATGCTTTTTCACAGTAAAGCATTATCAAGTGATGTTATTGCACCCAGAACTCCAAGTGGGGATGAAGATTATCTTTTAATCCTCTCTAGAAAAAATAGGTTGAACCAAAAAGAAAGTAAAGAAACAACCAGAACTCTGCATCAAAAGCCTCTTCAATGACCGTACATTCCAATCTTTGTCAGAATTTTTAAATAATAAAAGCAACGACGAGATATCACATCCTCAGGTTGGTATAATTAATAAGCCCGATCCAAATGACAAAAATAAAGTAAAATACGGACTTCATGGATTTGCCTCAATCGGAGGGATTAAAAGACAAACTAATTTAAGGTTTCCCCACGTTTCCAATGTTTTAAGACAGATGCAGCAATTCTAACGGAATAATACATTTAGATGAGTAAGAATCAGAATAACAGAGTGCTAACTTTGAAGAAGGGAACAACAGAAATAGTATCTACGAAGATACAATTTGTACTAAAGTTATTTTCAATATTGAGGAACTAGTATGGGAAAATTATACAAAAGAGGTCTGATTGTTGCATACATTGGTCAAACCAAGAGGGAATAATTGAAATGAGAAAAGAAGGAAAAAAACATGCCCAATGTTCGAAACTATATTCAACAAAAAAGAAAAACAGAAAGTGGACATATGTAAAAAATGCACCACGAATATCAAAATTCATTGGAAACGCATGCAAAAATTCAAAATGTTATAGTTCGATTTATAACCTCCAGGTAATAGAGACAAGCATTCGCTTCAGCTTGTCTTAATATGCAAGCAAGGATAGGTCAAACCATATTAAAGTGGTTCCTCAGTAGGTCACAAAACCGCACATCTTTACCATTGCTCGGCCAGGCAATGGTAAGTTACTTTAAAATCTAACTGAAGAAAATATTCCTCTATTATATAGAGTGACCTTATATGCCCTTATATGCAACGTTTTTCAGTACTCCATTGATAGAAACATGTTCCGCCAATTCCTTATCCATATAATGTCCTTTCTGTTCCCTAATCTTCAAAACCACTGAGCAAATGGAGCCTTGTCTTTGGACCAAATTTACCCCTCCCTTCTTCCTGCAGACTTTCTACACATTGTGTCATCTTGATATCGAGGAGCATGATCCAAATTGTCTTCACACAAAATAGTTATATGTCTCTCCGAAGAAGAAGGCCTTAAACTTTTTAAAGCCAAGTCATGCTCACCTTTAAAGAGAAGTTAACACTTGAACATGCAATACACATTATGGGATACTACACTCTCTCAAAATGGCACAGAAGAATGAAATAATGAACCAAAATTATGAAGCTTGCGACTCAAATACCATTGTCAAAACCCTCTACCAACCTCTTACTTCAGTTTCAACGTGCACAATTCGAGTTTGACTGCTTGTCATAAAGAAAAGTGGGAGAGCGACTGGAGAATTAAGTCACGGAAGCAGAAAAAGTCATTGAGATTACCTTGGTGATCGGAAGTAATGAAGCTGCATGTAAGTAAGACACATCCGTCAAGGAGGCAGGTAGAGGATTAGAGGCTACATCAGCTGCAAATATCCGTTTGTGGACCTCTCGTAAAGCATGAACAGAGAGCTGCCATAGTAGCTCAACAAATCTGACATGGCAAAGTTTTACAATTCAGACAAAACACTAATTGAAGAAAGCCCATGGTGACAGAAGTCATCTACATGAGAGTTCTGAAAGAATAGATATTGCTAGACAGAGCCATAGCTCCTCTGCAGATGAAAATAATCATTGGTGAACGAGTAAATTTTAAAGGAAACATAGGAAAAGTAAAGGAGAAAAAAAATCAAGGGAAAAAGGATGATGCAAATGCGCATAAAGGCTGAGATATCAATCCTCCAAGGATAAATAGGTGAAAGCAGGAGACAAAAGAACTAAGGATCAATATCACACGCTTAAACATCTACAATGTAAGGAAGAAACATTACCAATTCTGAAATATCATGTTTATTTAACAAATCTTAAGTTTTAATGCGACATTCACTTAACTAATTCAGTAAGTTCTTAATCACTGAAATCATTGACATTAAGGCAGTGAGCAGGACTGGTCGGCTCAAACACTACCAATTTCCATCCCTAGGATTAATCCTCAGATCAATATACTTTTCCTTGGAAGGTTCTGGGAAAGAAGAAAATAAAAGGTTGCTTCAATCAGGAGCCTTTTTGAATTCTTGGGTTCGGATCACTGCAACAAGGAGCCTTCTTTGCC
Organism: Spirodela polyrhiza; assembly: GCA_024713555.1. Taxonomy (NCBI): domain Eukaryota; kingdom Viridiplantae; phylum Streptophyta; class Magnoliopsida; order Alismatales; family Araceae; genus Spirodela; species Spirodela polyrhiza. The sequence continues at coordinate 4,071,537 of CM046539.1, forward strand.
TTTTATTGATCAGGAAAAGTATTTAGCAAAATCTCTATGTACATTTTGCTAAATGTACACTTTGATGATAATTTGCACCTTTGTACATTTTGATGATAGTTATTTAGCAAAATCTAACACTATCTGTCGAACTGAGAGCACACTTAACTTATGCCGATGGATTCAGTCCAACAGCCATGATCTTTAATTTCTAATTTGAATTTCGCACCAAGTAGTTCCACAAAAAAATGGTGGTACCCAAGAGGAAACTGCACCCACATGGGCACCAATATGTGACAGAATTGGCAATTACTCTCCCAATCAGCTTCTCGATCTTAGGTACTTCCGGCTTTGACATCGTATAGTGTTGACTGGATATTTGGAACAAGAGTAAAAACGAACACAGAACGAATGAAATTCATCATTTCTCATATTTTTCATATTTCCTTCCCTTAAACATTTCAGATGAGAAGATGAACCCATTATTCAATCCCCTGTTTCTGTTTCAACCTCCACCAATGCTTCTGATTCTCCGTTTATGCATATGCCTCCAGATTAAGGCTAGTTGAAGAATTTTTCTTATATTTCAAAAAAAATACTATCTAGAGTTTTAGGCAAACAATCTCCCCACTCCATAATACCCAATGGCAAATACTTTGAAATTTTCGCTCTTGTGCCTCAGATCATTTTGAGAGAATCTTGTGCACAGAAAACAGTGGTATATATGATAAATTTAAAATTTTGGGTACAATTCTCATACTTATGGCGGAGAGACGCATACAATAAATTATTGAATAACTAGAACATAACTTAAAAATCTTGACTCATTTTTGGTATCAGAAGGGACAAACGTAGACACAGTTAATGTTTGAAGCATTCACCTTAGCCCACAACATGTCGCAAGGGATGAAACCCTAGAGTTGCTCCTCGGCAAAGCACCCTGTGACTCCAGTTCACTAATAATCCCTTGAACAATCTATTCCGGCGAGAGGGCCAACAGGGTCCCGGCGAAGAATTTCTATTGTGTCAGAACTAAGAGAAGATGGAAATTTTTGGAAAGAGAAATCCAAAGTATCGTCTCGCTACGAAGAAATGATACTGGGAACTCACTTTACGGAAGTCCCGCGACTGCGTGGAGTCGAAGATTGGCCACACCTTGTCAAAGTCCTGAGAATTTATAATATATTAGTGGTACGGAAGGAAGGAGGAAGACAGAGAACGCGAAGAAAACCCTGAAGTTGTCGACACAAAGTCCCCCAAGGTACGAATACACGATCGATCACGAAAATTAGGGAGTATCCCGCTTGCCTTAGCAGACTGTGCCGGACCACGGAGTGCGGAAAGGAGGAAGTAGAGAAGCTGCTCCCCCAACCTGGGGTTAGAATGGCGGAAGTGTCCCACCCGGGGCACATTGCCACTTGCTCCCACGCCGAGGATGGCCGGATCTAGCCCCAAAAGGAGGCAGTTGGTGTACATTGCACCTTCCAGCTCCGCCTCCCTCTCCTTCTCCCTGTCCGATGCCATTCACGGGCCAGACCACGATCCTCCACCTCCAACGACAAGTCACGAACAGGCTGCACCTATCTCCCTCTCTCCGGCCAGAGCCTCATCCAGAAGCCGGCAGCCCTTAATCAGGACGTCGGACGCGAACGGAAGGGAGGCGGAAGGATGGAGAGATTGTTCGTCGGCGAGGGAGGGAGCGACCGGCGGAGGTGGTGGTTGCCCAGCACGACGGGGAATTGGCGGACTCTCTCTCTCCTCTCTCTCTCTCTCCTCTCCCTACTCAACGAATTTGGTCTGGTTCGATGTTTGAATTCTGCTGCCGGAAGGCCAAATCTTGTCACGTGGAGGTGCCGTTCGATGGGGACTTCAACGTAAATATTCTTTTTACCGTTAATTTCGCAAGCACGTGCGACTCTCTCTCTCTCTCTCTCTCTCTCTCTCTCTCATCTCCCGACGCCAGGTATTTAAGTAATTATCGCAACGATACGAGTTCCATGTGGCTGAGAGGATTCGGTTTACGTTTGGCGCCACCAGTTTAGGCCTCACTCTCAGCGGAGCTTCTCCTGCAGCCGCTTTGGCAGCGTCTCCTCCCTTTTCCCCTCGGTCGTCGCCGGTGATCTTCTGAAGGTCTTTCTTCTTCGCAGTGGGGTGTGAGGGTGAGGGAGGGGGAGGAATTCGCGTGAAAGAGGTGCTACAGAGTGAAGTACTTGCGGTCACTGTCTCACTTCTGGTAGGAGAGGAGGAGGCCTGCGAGGAGGGACTCGCGGCAGCGGGGATGGCGTCGTCGGCGTCGAACGCTGTTGCGAACGGCCTGGCGGGTGCTGGAGGAGGAATCATCGCCCAGATCGTCACCTATCCTCTGCAGACGGTGAGCAACCTTAGAATACCTTGAGGCGGCAGGCGTTGCTCCTCTCTTATTCTGTATTTCTTTCATCGTCCATCAATTGGTTGGTTAGCCGGGCTCTCTCTCTCTCTCTCTCTCTTCCCCTCTTTCTCTCCCGAGCTACAGGTGAACACTCGACAGCAGACTGAGAGGATGTCTCGGAGGAAGAAGGCGGAAATTTCGGGCGATTATCCTGGTGGCAGGGGAAACGCTGATGTTGATGCCGGAGGTGGCCAGCCAACGAGAGCCACAGTGGGAACTCTTGCCCAGATTCTTCAGGTGATACGGACCGAAGGCTGGGGAGGTCTGTACAGCGGCCTAAAGCCCTCTCTGGTTGGCACTGCCGCATCTCAGGTGTTGTCATGATTTCCTTCTAGATTCGTATGAGTTATCTATGGCATTCCGTCTACTAACTTCTATACGCCTCATCGTTTCAGGGGATCTACTATTACTTTTATCAGGTCTTCAAGAACAGGGCGGAGGCCATTGCTGCCGCCCGCAAGAAAAAAGGGCGGGGTGATGGGACTGTTGGAATGTTCTCCTGGCTCGTTGTTGCAGCCATTGCTGGGTAAACACAGCAAGCCCAAGTATTTAGTTCCGTATTATTCTCCATGTCTCTTTATTTTACTCATGCCTATGCACTGCTGGTGACCGTATGACAATAGTTTGTCATTGTGAGTTTATAAATTCGCATATTATGGACCATTTCAGTCACGTTGCAGTGTTCTACTGTGCAGATCTTTAAATGTTTTGCTGACGAATCCAATATGGGTGCTGGTGACCAGAATGCAGGTGCGTTGAAAACAGAACGCCTTCTAAATAATGGAGCAATTTGCTTCTTGTAAGCATTGTTAACTTTAGGCTGTCTTCTGATCTAAAACCTGATTTTTCTAGTTAATTGATTTCGTTTTCGTTGCATTGCCATTTTGAGGCTTTGTATCATTTACTTTCCGTCGTCATTGTCCTTCTTATCATCAGTACGGGTAGATACAGCCTCTACTTGAGAATGCCATTTGCTTAAAATTTGGATTTCCTAACAAAAAACTATCAATAATTTGAGGTCTTTGACCAGTAGCCCTGTAAAACGACCGACACTCCTTTCTTACTTCTGTCTTGACTTTGACATTTATTTGAATTTTTGGCGTGTCAGTGATGCCTTTCTTTGTTTCTTCAGACACACACCCAAGCAGAAAGGAAAATCATGGAAACGAAGAGAGAGGCCATTATAAGAGAAGCATCTGAAAGCATCTCACCTGATCGAAGAACTGTTGAAGTCAGGTTGGCTGAGCTGGACTCTATGAAACCTAAACCATATGGAACATTTCATGCGGTACACATTTCCCATTTCTTCAGTTTTCGTTATTTCTCTTTCCATTAGTTGTCCTTTAGAATATATATTCATTTTAATACTAATAGACGGGGAAATAGATAGGTGAATGGATAGAGAGAGTGGTGAGAGAGAGAGGAGAGAGAGAGGGGGAGAGGGAGAGGAAGAGAGGGGCGAAAGGGAGAGGAGGATGGGAGAGAGAGACAGTTGGGGAGAGAGAAAGGGGGAGGGAGAGGAAAAGAGATTTCGGAGAGGGGGAAGAACATTTAAAGATAAAAAAGTTAAGTACAGACTAAGCACTATTTTAAGTCTATTTTAATTGTGGTCCTCACGTGTTCTACCTGCTTTCCTACATGGCTGCGTTCTTGATTCTCTCCAACTTATCTCATCGACGTATTTTATGCGGTCCTTTATTTTCTATGGTGAATGATTCCTCTTCCTTGCTTTCTTCTCATTTTATAGTTGAATATTATTAACATATCAATTTTCTTTACCTACACTCTTCATCTTCATGTTGCCTTTCATGAAACCAATGTGCATAACAACCTGGGCCATCAAATGAGCATTAATTAATTCAAGAATGCAAAAACCGAAAATACTGCTCTAGCAGCAGTGAACTTATATAAGTCCATCACAGATTGAAGAAACAACTTAAGCACTCTAATCCAAAATATTCCTCAAGGGCAAATAGTTTCCAAGTAACACTAGTGAATGTGGAAATAACCCCAATTAGGGAGCACAACAGAAGACCTGAAATCTGATGGGAACAGTCAGTTGGAGTTTTTCAGGAAAGAGAAAAAGAGCCATGGTAGAGTCATAGAACAGTAGTCTGATTGGGCCCATTAGTGATAAACAACTAACAATTCTAACACTCCTCCATATGCTGTAGCATGTATACCAGTTATGCCTGACTAGGTAGATAAGATATGAAAAAGTAGTGAATAAAGTCGTTAATAGGTTTGTAGAGGAAGTCATAATAGATCAGGACGAACTCTTGACACCAGAAGAAGGCGTTTGAAAAATAACAGTATGAGACGTATCAATAATAGAATATGAAATTAACAACAGCCTATTAGTTATGCATTTAATAATTTCATTCAAGGTAGTGTTGTGGGCAGACAAAGTACCCTCAAGCCTTGTAGCAAGTGTTAAGGAGTCTTCTGCGAATGTAACAGGCAGGCTCTGAGCACACAAGACGAGGGAACGAAAGGAGCAGCATATCTGACATTTTTTTAGATGAGCCCCCAATGTGGAAGATGGCTGTTGAGATTCATACAAATCATTTTTGACAGATGAGAGGCCAAAAGGCAATTTGAGCTGCACTAAAATGGCAGGAAAAGCCCGATGAAGGCCAAGATGTTGTAGACATCTCTGTTGTCAAAGAGTTATGACTGCATAACTATTCCAGGAGAAAATAAAGGGCTACTTCCATGGGGAAATTTGTTTCACGTGGAGTAATAGATCCTAGGAGCAATTCGAACAAAGGACTAAGATGATGAGGATGATTACTGCTCCTACCACTTAGTCAATAACCAGAGGAAGAAGAATCTAGATTGTCTAAAAGAAAACAAGCTAATAAGATGAGAGAGAAATATAAGTATGAGAGCATTGTATTGCAAAACTAGGAAACCTGGTCGCTTCAGTGGTGTTGACTAAGTTCAATTTGCATTGGCTGAACATAAGTGTTGAAATATAGATGACACTATCGCTTCAATGTATCCAGTCCAAAGTCTCTGTTTATACCATTTTCTAAGCCTCACTAAACACATTTCCAATGAAAGACATTGTATTATATCATTTGCATGAGAAACCTTTGGATTATATATGGTTTCAGAAAGGAGAGTTTGCATTGAGCTGTTTCTACTTGGACCATCTTTCACAGTAGGAGAGTTTTTTAGTCAGAAATCGGTTTTTTTTTTCCATTATATTATTAATTAAATGGATCCGTATTTGACATCTCTATTTCACTTTTTTTTGCTCTCTCAACGTTTGGACAGGCTCAAGAGGTGTATTGTGAAGCAGGGATCAGAGGGTTCTGGAAAGGAATTATTCCAACTCTTATAATGGTTAGCCTTTTAAATATGAATAATTAAATCACACTAATGCTCAACATCTTATTGGATCAAATTTTGACATTCTTCTAATTGATGGTAGGTTTGCAATCCATCAATTCAATTTATGATTTATGAAACCTCATTAAAGAAAGCAAAGCATTCTGCAAATAGACGTGGTTCGAAGAATGTCACTATGTTGGAGGTATATTACAATATGGATCCTTATATTTTTTTTGACAATGCACGCAGTCGGTATCCTTATCTTCATTATTTTGGTATGATATTTGCTTACAAACGAAGTATATGTTAGAATTTGTATCACTCGATTCATATGACTGATATTCATTTGACGTTATACTGTTTCCTTGCATCCACAGGTATTTTTACTAGGGGCCTTGGCAAAACTGGGAGCTACTGTGTCGACTTATCCTTTATTGGTAGTTAAGGTAGCTATGATCTTCTATGTTACCTTATATTGTATTGTCAAATGAGATCACATCAGGGAGATAAATACTAGATAGAGGTGAAATATGTCAGAAGATAAAAGTTTCATGGCCTATGATCAGTAAGTGGATAGAAAGCAAATGGGAGACTAGCAGTGACACTTAGGGACAGTAATTGATAGATTCTGGCCAATGTCTGGGTCAGCATGTTTGTTACTGAAGGATGCTTGAGAAAAAAATCTGTCATTTTCTTCAATAGTTCATTATAATATTATTTTTTTAGGTTCTTTTGCTTCATATTTCTGCCTAAATATTCATCATTTTGTGTTCTAATATGCAGTCGAGACTTCAAGCAAAACAAGAAATTGGTGGGAACATAAAGCATAGATACACAGGTATCCTTTACCTTGTTATCTATAAATATTGTAAATTTATTTTCGTGTCTGGTTCTTCCTTTTTCCTGGTCACTCTAAGGAAAGGTCATTGACTTGATCTGTGTAGCTTTCTGCTCACAGTAATTTTGAGCATCTGTGAATTTTAACTTTTTAGTAACGACTGTAGGTTACTATCAGGGATTTGATTGTAGAAATATAAAGGGAATGCTCCCTGTTCGTAGATGAAGAGAGAGAGGGAGATTCCAAACAAGACGAAGAGGTTAGATATATCAATTACTTAGGATAAGATTTTGATGTAACTAACATTGTCAGAGATTTAGGCTCTTCTGCAACCCACTCTATCGATCTGTAAAATCAGATCCTCTAAAGATATAATCCAAAAAGTTAAATCGATTTTGTTGGATTGTAATTTTTATATCTGATCTGACCTGATGGCTATCTTATTCGATTTGTAAAATTTTATCTGATTATGTGATTAAATTGATAACTAATAAATAAATTCATCGAAGTACAATGTCTTTGTGATCTTATAAATATTAGCCGATCCAATTAAGCACAATTCATGTTATCCACATCAAATTTTATTTTAGTAAGCACTGAATTTTAAAAGTCTTACGAATTTAGCTTTAAATAGATATATTATTCAATATAGAAATATGTTATATTGATAAATTCATGTCACTTTGCCCCTAATCTGATCCACATGTTTATATTGTTTTTTGTTTATCATTAATCCACCAGAATAATTTCAAAGTCTTCTACTGTAGTTAGATTCGTAAGAGGTTGAATTCACATTTTTAATCGCTATGATTGTTTGCTTATGGATTGCCTTATCTTCTAATTCATTCCAATCTCTCTGAAACCCTGGGAAAAGCAGTTAATCATTTTGTTAAAAAATGTGGACTAAGGAGGGTTGACCTCTGTCATGGAGGACAGAGCGGAGAATGGCAAACAACTGCCTCACCTCTTTATTTACCTCTAACATCCCTTAAATAGGGACAAACCCTACATGCACTTTCTCATAATACTCTAGTCCTTTACAATGCTACCCTTGGACCTTCTAAAACATTTTAAGGAGAATGTTTCACTCGGTATCAAGAACTTCTGAGCGGTGTAGCATTAAGATGTGACTACTAGTCTATTCTTAAACACATGATGAATGTTACTGCCAATAGGAAATGACTCTAAGAAATATAAAAAAAATACAGAAATTGATTTTATGAAATCCGAAAAATAGGGTGTGTCGTCTTCCCTATGCTGCTGAAATTACCAGAGGAAGAGAGCTTCACTTTTCTACTTTGACCTTGTTCTAATACCAATTGACATTGCATTATGCCTATTTCCTTTTTCGTTTTTTAGTACCGTCGAGCATGATATATACTTTTAATGGAGGAAAGTTTGTATAAGTTTATTTTTCCCGGTTTATTTGATTCTCGCAGATTTATGAACAGTTTTTGTTTGGATCCGGTCCCAATTTCGTTTGGATGAGCACAATCTGAAGCCAGGGTTGATGCAGCAAAAAAGAAAAAAAGGACTTTGAACAATCTTGTGATGAAAAATTAAATTCACCTCTCCCCAACCTTAGATTACTGATCTGTTTTAAAACCCACTAGAAATTCACCAATGAATGCAGTTGTCCAAGATCTGGACGTGCATCGGCTGTTGTGATTCTTGCTGAAGGGATCAGAAATTTTGATATGGGAACTCTAAAAATGGATTTTTTAATATGCCTCCTTGTTTTGCTTTGAAATGTCAGGCCAATGATAAGGATCAATTAAGACAAACAAAAGGAAATTTAATTAATAGATTATCTTTTTTTCTCATCTTTTTGTAACTTAGGGCAGAAGACTGGAAAATAGATGTCAAGTTAAAAACGTAGAATTTGACTTCAGATTAATTATTCAGAGCTTTCATCCTATTGAAATCCCTGTTTTTTTTATCCCCTCAGGGGGTTTAAATGCTTGTATGCAAGTCCCAATTCTCTGCATACCTGTGCATACAGAAGTCTAGGGAAATGTAATCACCTGCAGTTATGGGCTTTATATATCATTAAGTATCCATCTAGACTACATAAATCGGGTTGATTTCCTACGCTGCTTCCACTTGCCAGACATTTTACTCGATAGTTAATATTGCGAGTCACCATGTTGTTCTCGAAATGTCCCTGTCCTCATATGCTAGTCTTCTTAATGCCCTCACGAAGTAGAAGGGGGGGTGGGGGTGTAAAAGCTCCTCAGTCTTGGGAAGAAGCTTCTGGAATTCTTGAGAAAATTTGACTCTCTTTTCAGTGGCTAGTAACCTAGTTAATTATAAACAAACATTGCATGTGGATTTATGTTCCAATGGTGGAGGAATTTTCTATGGTTTTAGTGATACCGACTTTGCATTAGTTTTGATTCATAGTTGTGTCTACCTTGTCAATACAAGACTCGAAGCAAATGCTGGAGACCTGATCTGAGTTTTCTGACTCTCCAGCTTTACACTGATGCATGTATAATATTTTGTATTATGTTCACAGGTCAGTCGTGCAAATAATGTGATTTTTTCCATTTCAGCATAATTACTGATATCTAGTTTGTTCACTGATGCCATGATTGCCGTCATTTACTTTCAGAGAAAAAGTTGAAAAAATCTTACATTTAGGTTTTTGAAATAGAGTTTGGAGAAATTTTATTTTCACCTCATCTACATCTGCTATTAAAATCCCTTTGCCGCAGTTATTTGATGCCGAAATTCTAGCCAAAGCAGTTTCTCTGCCCATGATTGTTCTCTTTCTTTATCTCCCTGTTATTTTGTGGTCCAAACGACAGCGTTTACTGTAAAAAAAAATCTATTTTGTAATCGTTGAAGTTTCCTCGTTTTTATTTACGTATCTATCCTACATATGATATTACTTATCATGGTTTTGTGGTACAGTTTGTATGAACTTTCACCTGATAAACTATTTTTTGACAGGTACTTTAGATGCTATAATTAAAATGATCCGTTATGAAGGATTGCCTAGTTTCTATAAAGGGATGAGCACAAAGATTGTACAGAGTGTTTTTGCTGCAGCACTTCTTTTTATGATCAAAGAAGAACTTGTTAAGATGTTTACTATCCTTGTTGAAGGAAGCAAGAACGTTATGCTTAGAAAGAATAAGTTATAATGTGATTGACTATGAAATGTTGATTGGTGTTAATCATCCCCAGGGAATTGGATTGAAAGACGGTATTAACTTACTGCTTTAAACATTTGTCATTGGAATGCTATTGAGAAGATATTGCAAAATATTCTTGCCAGAAAATGTTCATAAATTGTATGTGCTCACCTGACCTAGACGCGGAAGAGTTTTTCTTGTTTTCCCAATCGTGAGAGATGTCCAGCTTATACAGCTATCTTCTGCAAAAAAATTCTCACCGAAAGAGTCTCATATCCAGCTTTACAAACGATCGGACAATTTGAGAAGAAAATGGCCATGTTTCCTTTTTCAGTCCTTTTTCTCCTAAAGAGCATCTGCTAGAGTGATCTTTCGTCTATCTGAGGTAGTAGAGATTTTCACTCTGTTTTCTACTATCATTCATGGCCTGCATTAAACTAAAGAATACGCATGACCCATTCAACTGGGGAGAAAAAGTAACTCGTTTCCAGGAAATATTTTATAACTTTTATTTGTTTCCATCCTGATGGATGAATTGTAAAATGATAAAACGTGATACGGATTGAATATTAGAGTATTTTCCGTTTTTTTCTTCTATATATCCACGACTCCTTGTCTGAGTGACTGAATATGTACGCAGCTCTCTTGCGAACTACCACAGTTTCTGATTTTACTGGCACTTGGTATCGTTTTTTTCTTCCCTGGAAAGCACTGAATTTGTTATCCCCATTTTCTGAACTTGGGTTTGGTTTATTTTCCAAATAACGCATTCATATTTATTTCCTTGAATCAACTTTGTTTTATTATGTTTGCTGTTGGGACGATGTCCGAAACAGGAGTTACCTCTTAAGAGAAGCCTTCTTGAGGAGATGATTGTATCTATCACGGTTCATATCTCTAGCTCATAAGCGGTAACGATACTGTTTAAAGTAAATTATCGTAATATGCAGTTTTGAAATAGTCATCTTCGTTTTTTTGAATAATTCCCAAGTGTAGTGCATGCATCAATTTAGTTCAAGAAAATGGCCTGTCCAAACAGAAAAACCTCAAGTTTCCCCCACGTTTTATTATTTTTAGTATGTCAATCTTACACCCATCTTTTGTCAAATTGCCCCATAAGAATTAGAGCATTGATGCATGATTTCCTGGTTTTTTTCTGCAATCTAGTCCACCCGTAAGCCCCAGAATAATGTGGTTACAAGTGGCCCTCCTTTCTTTCTCCATCATAAGTTCACCGTGTCAAACTTGTTGTTTCCTCGTCTCTTGGCCACATCGTGTTTGCCCACTCAAATTAAAAATAATGTCTGTGGTTGGTTCTATGCTTGGATTTATCTGCAGTGCTGCTCAGTAGGGACGAGAGCATGCTCTCCAGTTACCAAATAAGAGTGGATTTGACATCCAGAGTTCCTTTTTTTGAGGGTTCGGAATGCAGAGGCCTTCTGTGGGTGCCCATCTTTAAACTGGAGAAAGCCGAGATCTGTTGGTTCAGACCCAACGATCTGCTCCTAACATATCAAAGTCAACGATCTGACTTAAGCAACCGGATGCTAATCTACATTCTTCATGAGGTTTTCCAGTGGTTCCTGGTGAAAGGTCAGGCCTCTCTGCCTTCCTTGCGTGCCTCTTCTTCGGGAGAGCAGAACTTTTGGTCATGGCGGATGTTTACGATGCAGGCAGCAACATCTGGGGGCCATCAAAGACTTTTGTGGTATTTGTAGATCTACGAGAATGGAGAGGGGCTCATCATGGATGGACTCAGATTGCGAACTAAACTTTTTCAAGAACTCCGTCGGGTAAACATTTTTATATTAATTCACCGTGACTACTCGTTGACCATAGCAATGCCCATGCCCATGTCTGTTTCCTCGCGGTGGTGATATTCCTGCTGCAAAAATTCACAAGGGTCATCTGCAGGTTAGAACGCAAGAGTCACACCGAGTTGGACCAGGAAAGGATCCAAGGATGCACGACAAAAATGTGAGTTTATTTTGTAAAGGAGAGGGTCATGATACTTGCGATGCCCCCTGAAGTTGACTTTTCTTCACGTTCATCATCGTACTAGTTTTTCAGTCTCACAATGGCAAAACAGAGTCATAACAGTAACTTACACCGTTTCCAATGAGTTAGTTGTGACTATACCTCAACTTCCATTGAGTCAACGACCAAAAATTGTGTGCCGTTTACATTGGTGGGCAAATTGACTCATGTACATCGATGAAGGGCAAGAAATAATTAAAATTCTTTAGGAAAACAGCATATATACATGCCTGTACCTCATGTATATTTTGATTTACAGTTTTATGGAGTTCCACTGGCCGAGACAGGAGACAGGAGAAGTTGTTGCAGTAGACGAGCAGCAAGACGCTGGGATATCCCTCCAACAACCCGTCCACCAAGATTACGACCTTCAGGCTCCTGCAGAACCTATCAATGGCATGCTTTCTACATTAGAGTTGCAATGAATGGGTTACTAATTTAGAAAAAAAAATAAACAAAAAATGACTAACCCAGGTAAAAATGTGACAGGCAAGCTAGTAGAAAATTTTTGGGCATAACACGTATAAAAAAACATGGTTAAAGGAAAATTCTATCCTTTTAAAATGATTTAAATTTAACATGGAACAAGGGTCCCAGCAAGTCAAAGCCCAAAAAAAATTGGCCAAAGATCTTTGGGAGGAATCTCTTTTCAATTTTGTCATTTCTTCACAAAGTGCTTCCACCCTGCCAAGCTTTATCATTACGTATTTTGACTAGCTTGAGGATGCATTGTGGATGCTTGATCTACTAAGTTCATCTAAAAGATGACTTGCCAATCATAAAAAGGGAATAGATAATTGAATCGAGGAAAAGAAACTCTGATGACCAAATCTGATCATCAAAGATTCAGGAGGACTGAGAAATATTAGCAGGGAAGTAAGGCGTAAATACCTGTAGAACAGGCAGAAGAACGCTTGGATCAAAATTCTCAGACGATCTTAATAGACTCCATATTCTAAACACTCTATCCCGCAGCTCCAGCATTCGTTCTTGCTCACCTTCCTTCAACTTGAAAGGGCCCAGTGAACTGCCATTAGGAGCTAGGGCCCTCATAAACTCAGGAATAGATTTATAAGTATCAATCATTGTGCCCAGTGCAACAGCTTCTGTAACATAGACAGCCTCTTTGACAACTAACGCCCGAAGCTCCTCTCCGTCAGGGTCCAATAGTAGCTTAAGAACAGGTTGCAAAGCATCTTTAGTGGTAAAATCTCTATCCTTGCGGCCTTGAACAAGAAGATTTTCGAGCCTGTTCCACCTGCATGAGAATAATAAATTTGTCAAGTTATGGCTTATACTCAAAATTACTAGATACCTTCACATGACCCGGACATACCTGAATCTCCCATCTTTGAAAATCAGTTCAATAAGTGCATCTCTAAGATATGGATTTTGATCCGTGAGAAGCCGTTTGGCGAAATATGGATATGAAGCTGCAAGCACCTTGAAATTGGGATCGGCATAAAGAGCTAAACCTTCCAGGACAGTGAGTGATCTCAGAATCAGGGCATAGTATGCCGGAACTGCAAACAGTATAATGCGCCAAATTAGTTCAAGCACAGAAGAATGACACTTATCACAAGCATGGATAAAAATACAGGTCATTAACCAAAGTACAAACGATTAGATGCCAACAGTCTTCCAAATTGACATTATGTAATATTTCACTAAACAAAGAACTACGAGGAGGAAAAGGATGTAAAAAATAAATAAGAATAAGAATAAAAAACTGAAGGGGAATGTATTGTTTCTATCACCCAAAAGCGGGTATGACCTTTCATATTTTTATAGCAAACACCGTGTTTGTGAGACAGCTGAAAGATCACAATACATTTGAGGAATAACAAATATATATCTATATATAGGGGAAATGTTAGAACCGGAAAAGTCATGCATATGGGGGGTTGGGAAGAGTTGAGAAACAAAGAGATTGTAATGAAAGTAATATCTTTGTCACCTTTTAGGGGAAAAGCTTTGAACACCCGTTACAAAGAAATATATGTATAGAAGTACTGTAAATAAGCCAGAGAGTTTGCGGCGGTAGCAATATAGTTACTGGTTTTTGTCAGTAAATCCACAGATCCTAGCGAAAATTGTCAGGAGGATTGAGTGACCACATTGTTGCCGTCAAACTGAAGAGTTTAGAACTTTCTACTGCAAACAACTCAACAAAGTTCTAGGCAATCATTTGACACTAGAAATGTCAATATTTAAACAAAATAGAGACAAAACTGGGATCTAGGGGGGAGGACTTCTTTATTAGTAATAATGATACTAATAATGATTTCCATAGCATGGTTATCGCAACTAATTTCCAGAACTGGTTCAGGTGATTCATATTACTCTTGGAATGTCTGTCAAGACCTGTGTCATTTGATTAATCATAGATCTCTACGTAGTAAAAATGATAGCACATCGAACAAACAAATAATTCATGACTGTATTCAGAAATTGAAGAATTTACGGGTTTTGTAAATCTCATGAAACTGTGTCATAGGCTGGCAGTCTTTTGTGAGCCATTTTGCATAAGAGTTTGATCTACATTTTTCATACGAGATTCTTCATCTATCCTTTGCTCTTCCACCACCATGATTAAAATTAGGGATAAAATTTTTCAAGAATACTCTCGGTACTTGGAAGCTTGCTCAGAAGAACCACCTGATGAAAAGCTACTTATCCTATTAACACTCGACCACATATGTATGCTCACAATCACAATCAATCATGGGATAGATACAAGGCAAAAACACAAAATTATCACATAGGCATCGTTCATAATGAGCAAATTTTAGGTTTAAATTACCTTTACTGTTCGCAAAAGTAAGCATTCAAAGACATTTTTATATTCATATTATCTAGTTGTATCCTCGAAAACTGAAGGAAAAAACATTGAAACATCATTAAATAGAACTTCAACAAAGTGTAAAATTTGACCCTACTTTTCCAAAATCTAAAGTGAGAAACAACACGTTAGATAGTAGCAGCTAGAAGAGAAGCCAGAAAAAAGGAGAAACCCACCAGTAAATGGAAACTGATATAAGACATTGCCCAATCCATCAACAATTGTTTTGAAATTCAGTTCGCTAACAGTTGAATTCAGAGCATCATCAAAGAAGTTTCTTAGAGCTGGTACAATTGGAGAAACATCAACGTTAGGAGCCAAGAAATCTAATGCATAGTAATCTTGAGCCATAGCTTCATAGTCTCGATTAACCATGTGAACGACATGACCAATAATCGCAAGCCTAGCTTCTTCTGGAGTCTCACTCATCATCCCAAAATCAAGGAATGCCAGTTTCCCCTCTGGTGTTGCAAGTAGATTGCCTGGATGGGGATCCGCATGAAAGTATCCATACTCGAGCAGTTGCCTCAAACTACATTGGATTCCCGTGTTGACAAGGTCCAAGAGCTTTAGACCTTGCTTCTCAATTGCTTCTTGGTCATTTAACTTGACACCATTTACCCACTCCATTGTTAATACCTTTGCACTGGTATAATCCCAATATATATCCGGAACCAAAACATCTTCCTTGTCAGCATATAACTTCTTAAATTTTCTCGCATTTTGTCCTTCCTGCATATAAATGAGCGATTAAGAGAGAGAAAGAGATCCCCACCTCGACAATAAAAAAAATAGATGACCAACCACTATGGGAAGTACCATTTGCACAGAAGTACTTGAGTACGGAGATAACCCACCACAGAAAAATGAAAACGATACAAAGGTACGTACCTGGACATAGTTGAGCTCCTGGTAGACTCTTCGTGCAAACTCATCAATGAGAGCAACAACATCACTTGTTATAATGTCCACGTATTTATTTATCAGGGAACCAAGGCCTCTTAGCAAGAAAAAGTCCAGACCTATAGCTTCTTCAATACCAGGTCGCTGTATTTTCACTGCAACAATCTGTCCAGTACTTTTAAGTCGTGCCTTGTAAACTTGTCCTAGGCTGGCCGCAGCAATTGGGGATGGTGAGATTGATGAGTAAATGGAATCAAGTGGCAAACCCAGTTCCCTCTCTATGCACGAAAAAGCCTCAGCATCTGGAAATGTTGGCAGTGCATCCTGCTCAAATGAAAATGCCGATGCTTTGGTAAGGGTCGTTGACTGAAAAGTCGGAAATACTTAAGTGACAGGGAGAATTATGTTGACACAATACTGACGACTTACCCAAAAAATTAATTGCTAAATACTCAGGATAGCTCATGTATGCTTCCTTCACAAAGTTGTGGCGAACCAGTAGGAGGTCATAACTTGTTTTGCATGAGATGCCAGATTTTTTCCAATACATAATTTTTCTTTTAAAATTAATCTACAGCATATTCAAACTTTAACGAGAAAAATTTTTGAGCTAAACTGACTATTGACAAAACTTACTATTGAGAAATATAGTCACTAGCCATGATTTTTTTATTTTATAGACAATTATGATAATGACATTGAAAATGATAGAACCTTCTCATTGATGGAATAAGATCGAACTGAAGTCTGAATGCAAATAATTCCTCAATTATTCTAATCCTACCATCCGGTTCGCAGCCCAAGAGTTTGTTTCTAAAGAAGACATTATCATATCCGGAAAAAGTGTTTTTTCATTAATAAACTTTTGGAGACTCGGTAAATCCTCTGCAAAAACGTTGGATTTCTCAATTTTTCAGAGAAAATCATTGAAAAGAAAACACTTTCAGAATACTTTGAACCTCTTAAACCCTTGGTTAAGATTTTTCTGAGGCACGGGGTAGGATTGGCGTACAGACTTATCCCTAAAAGCTGATAGAAAACTATACATCTATGGTTAAATAGGTTTAAAAAAATACACAACATTGACATCACATCTCAACTTTGACGATCACTCATTGCAAAAAAGGAAAAAGGTGTAGCTGATAAAAAACCCAATGAAAATATTTTACCAAATGATCTACCAGCAGGTATATCAAAAAACCCCAACTGTAACTATGCACTCAACTGTCCAGTCAAAATTTAAGGCGGAAATTTCTCTATTCATAGTTTTAAGGTAGTCTCAATAATACTTTAAAGTATTTTCAAGGTAAAAGAACTTTTAAGCGTGCATCCTTAGACTTTTTTATCTTCTTCATCAGGAATAGCATTGATTCATGCTAACAACAACCAAAGAGTAGAAAATTCTTTTACTCCCCTCCTTTAGGTTCATTCGAAACACAAAACTCCACTCTTGCCCATTCTATTATCAATTCTCAACGATATAACTAACGGTTGTCATTGTGTCTGGTTATGCTATAGTGATGCTTGAACTTTTGTAAGCAGTAAAAAAAACCTAAGTGACAATCAATATAGCCTGACATATTTCCTGGTTCAACTCAAATGCCTGACAAACTTAACTGGGATCATACTGGCTGGGTCTAAACCATGTGACTTGCAATGAGTTCTTTGCTTACATGCAATGACTACCAATAAATTATTAATCATTAAAAAAAGTACAGGATATTGGAAATTGTATATAATCAGCTCCCAAAAAACAAGAATCCTCCTGAACAAGAGAAAAAAAACACATGTTGAGATGATGCATGTTGTTTGATAATCCAAGGCACTGACCTCTACCAACAGTCAGCACCCATGCCCCAGTTTTTCACGATTACACAAATAGGAAGAAATTTATCCACACAAAAACTATCATGTCAAAGTATTTGATTACCATGTTTCTTTCAAAGGCCCTAAAGTTTGGATGGAGTGGGAGACACCACACATCTCAGTCCTTGTTGATATAGCATTATTATCTCACCTTACCTATGTCACCTTTATAACTAGAAGACTGGGCCAATTGCTAACACGTACTGAGATCCTCTACCAAATCTGTTGTGCGAGTGAATACACAGAGTCCTTATGATTATTCCAAAGCCTTTGCTCATTTGCCATCTAAACTACTCAATCATAAATTTGGAGATAGCTGAATGAAACTCAACACCAAAAATTACACTTCCGAAAGAAATATGCCAGTTGGATGGTAGGGCTTTTATAAGAATACTCTCACTTAAGCAAGATCAACTTCGAAGTTCCGGTGGGATTCAGTTTATGTACACAAGATGCTGGCCAAGATGACAATGCTTGCCAAGATCCAATCATGAGGGGGGGAAGAGTCAGGTTTCAGTGTCATGCAGCAAGTAAATGGAGACATGTACTTTTGATAGAGAGAGCTGGCACCAAAATGGCTGAATAACATATTCGTCCCAGACTCTCTATCTCCCAAGTTGTCTTTTCATGACAATTTAATGTCAAAACGTACTGAAACATAATGACAGGGATGAATACAATGAGTGCCAAAAAGAAAATAAGATTTCCTAATAAATCTCAAGGACATGCATAAAAAATTTTCATGATGGAAATGAAGCCAGAATGGTCGTGTTTAGTGTACTAAGAAGCATGAATAGGTGGTAACAGCAATGGCAAAGGAAGTGGATAAGCCTTACACTCCATCCCAAGGATCATGATCTGAATGTGAGTCAAAACTCGATCAGGATGACTTACAGGGTTTAAAATCTTTGAAGCACACAACCAATGGATAGCGTGGCCTGACAGTCATGCTGAT
This sequence comes from Spirodela polyrhiza, assembly GCA_024713555.1. Taxonomy (NCBI): domain Eukaryota; kingdom Viridiplantae; phylum Streptophyta; class Magnoliopsida; order Alismatales; family Araceae; genus Spirodela; species Spirodela polyrhiza. Next base: position 4,089,864 of record CM046539.1, read on the forward strand.
TAATTGAAACTTCCAGGAATTCATAAACTAGTTTATACGTATCCCAAGTATCTCGAAAAAACCCTACTAGGATGTGAACAGTATTTTTAACACTGGAATATGGGCATACTTCATTGTACAACAGTCAAAACATGCACTAAGATTTCTATTTTTTCACCCACAAATAGTGAGGCCAAGCACCTTCTAAATCAGGGCAACACGAGGGGACATGAATCCAATTACCCGGTTCAACAAGAGTGCAATGAATAGTGGGGTTGCATACAACAGTATTGGGTATGTCGAGGAGGGAAGGGGCTAGTAAATGGGAAGAATGAGTACATCGAGATGGAGAAAAGAAAATGGAGGCCTGTGCATGAAGGAGAAGCGAATCAGTGAGAAACATAGAAGGTAGAGAGAGAGAGAGAGAGAGAGAGAGAGAGGTAGAAGGAAACTACAAGACAGGAAGAAAGGGTAAGTTAATTCACGAAATTATCATTGCTTAATAATTTATGCGGAGAGAAACGTAGTTTACGTTGGTATGCAAGAGTACAGGAAGGAGGGTCGGATATGCAAGAGACCAGAGGAGAGGAGAAAGTCAGGGACACGAGAGGAAGCAGTTAAGAGAATGATAGAGGCAAAAGGAGAGAAGACAGGGAGTTCGTCTCAGGTAAAAGTTCAAACAAGGTGGCCAAACATGTTCGTAAGCGTGAATATGCCAATGCTCGCCACTCACAAGCTCCAATCTTGAAAACTCGGTCTTGATCAGGCCATCCCCACCCACAGGGCAGCAGCCCATGCCAACTTAGCTCAGTCATTTATTGAAATAATGCGGGTGGATTGCCGCAGTTTTTTGAAAATTACTGGAGTTGTGGGCAGTCTACAATCTTTTCATGAGCGATTTCAGGAAGAAGGAAAGAGATGTGTACATCAAGAAATGCAAGAAGCATTAAGAACGAATGAAAATGGTTGACGAGAACAAAGATGAACAATATGGTTGCAGGATTGGGCGACGAATAAAGAGTTTCCCGTGGGCTTTGTACCTGTAACTCGGACAGCTCCTCAAGATACTCAGGCGGGCAGATGTCCGGCCTGGTGGAGAGGCCCTGCCCTATCTTCACAAATGTAGGACCCAGACTTGTGAAGATTCCCCTGAGCTCTGCGGCTCTCCGGCGCTTCATCTGGTCAAGCTGCCCCCTACGTTCGTCCAAGAGCAGCTTCACGGCGAACCTGCCAAGTGCCGTCAATATCTCCAACGTCCTCTGAGCCACCTGAATTCAGACAGGGAGAGAGAGAAAGTGTGCGTGTGTGTGCGTGAGAGAGAGAGAGAGAGAGATCAAAGATGACGCACAGCGGACGCCATTCGCACAACACAGGGAAGAAGAATCGGAGAGGGAATGGGGATTCTCACCTTGATGGGGCGGGAGCCGTACTTCTCAGCAAGAAGCTCTGGGCTATACACAGTGGCGCCAACTGCTCGACCCAGCGCTCTTGTCTCAGCCTGCATGTCATCTGTCCGGTCCCGGAGAGACGCAGGGGACGAGGCGGCGCCGTTCCCTCGATCGGCCAGTTGAATAGAGTAGCGCCCCACATCTGTTCCGGCGGCGCCGCCTTGTCTGACGACAACCGGCGGAGTCTGCCTGGTTGCCTCCACCAGCGCCGCCCGCGTGGGGGGAACGCGGACTTGGGGGGGTCTCCGGGGTCCGGCCGGCGCTGGCCCTCGGGAGCAGGCGCCTGCGACGCCCAGCCGTCGGGGCGGGCTGCAGGAGACAGAATGCGAGGCGGCGGCCGGTGGTGTCGCCACCACCACCATGACCATTCCCAGCGGCCTAGGCGGAGGACAAGTGGGGGATAGATTCAGGGAAGCAGGCAAAGAAGACGACTACCGCGGATCATTGGGCCTCCGCTCGCTCTTGCGGAGAGAGCAGACGGGGCGTGGGCCCCACTCCCCTGGGGGGAGCCCAGACCAGCCGTCAGCGTGTGGTCAGGGGAGCTGCGGGCGACGACAGCAGCGTCGACGCCACGAAAAAGGAAGAAAAATCTCATTTTTACCCGGCAGATATCTTCGCTGCTCTCGACCCAATCACATCCGGGCAGCAGGAAACGAAGGCAGCGCTCCACATACGGCATCATCGGACATCACAAAATCAAACGTGCCAACGAGCAGAACATTTACAACAATGGTGAATGCCCACGAGCTTTATTAGGCGTTCGCCGTCCAAGTTCAAATGAAAAACTGATGATGGCAAGGGTGGTAGACTGTCATCACTATCACCGCCGCATCTATTTTGCTCCATTTTAGACGTCTCTGTTAGGTACCTAACAAATCTGTGGGATGTATGATAATAATTTCTTGAGATAATTCTAGACATTTTTCATAATACACATGAACTACATTATTTTCATTTCTCATTCGTTTCTCATATTAGATATAGCCAGGTGAAACTCTAAGAGGTATGGTTGAATTGAGTTTCTAAATGTTTGACTATTTTTTATTTTGAAATATCACCTATACATGTACCATTACATGTGTGGACACATACGTGCACTCAACTCTCTCTCTCTCTCTCTAAAAATAAAAATATTTTTATACTGATCCACTCCTCATGTGACTATCTTAGAGGATATCTCTTTTTGATATTTAATATTTTCTTCAAAAAATACAGGGCGATGTTGACTTGCTTGGCAACTTGGTCTCCTCAAAGACTCAACCTTTTCTGGGCTACAACTAGCCACCAACACCTCATGGCTTCACCTAAGATATTCTCCCCTCATCACTTAATTATATTAGAATCTAATGAATTATACTAGTTATAAGAGTGGAGTTGATTTCCTTATCAAATTAGTTGATGAAGATAATATGATGTTTATTCCGTGTCACAATGGGACTTACTATTGAAATAGCTTGAGATGATTGCTTAAATATTAGGTAGTTCAACTAGTTCTTTATCCTCATATCTTCTTTTTCATGTTAGACTTTTGTTCTATGACAATTTTCTATTTTTTTAGGATCTCCAACATGACTTTTTTCAGATTGAGAATACTTATGTATTAATTTTGATTTTATCAATATTTTAAGAAATTAAAAAATATATGAAATTTAGAAAAATCAATGACAATCCTGAAAATCAGTAAAAATCATGCCATAAGATTGATTGATTCTCTAGCGAGAAGTTAATCCAGTAAATCAATAAAATCAATTATAAATCAGATTATAACTCAATGCACTTGATTTATATATCTAACAATGAGAAATACATTGAATAGTTCAAATCAATCAATGAAATATATTAGATAAAATGATAACAGAAAAGCTTTCGAAGAAGAAGAACATATCTTTGATCAATCTATCATCTTTTTAGATCAAAATCCATCTTCTAGTCGCTATAAATGCCAAATGTCACCCAACTCATCCATCTAATACAAATGATAAATTTCATCTCAATTTTTTCCTTTTTCAGTCATCCCAATCTTTACCAAATTCAAATTGTGAATAATTGCATCTGAGAATCCTTCTTGGATACCACAACATGCTTGAAGTCATATTACCTTCAGTACTCAATTTTAACATGTGACATTTGCTAGGATTCCCAACTATTGATTAGAGAGGGTGAATGAATCCAATTAGTACACCATGCTTGCATAAATTGATTGAATTGGGGTGAAAATTTGATCGATAACAATGCTGCCCATTTCTCTTGTAAACTTTAATTTTTATTTTTATTTTATTTTTTTAATTGATACAAATCTTCATTCAATCCTCTATTGTGTTACAAAAGCCCTTTATTACTAACTTTTGATTTAAATGATTATGAATTTGATTTTAAGGATCTTTGAGTCGACGTATTTCTAGCAACATTGACTTTGGGGGTGTTCTTCTTAGGTCCACATTAGTTGACATCATTAACCCAAAAAATCATATTTTTTATTTATTTCACTTAATTTTTATATGAAAATAATTATAAAAATAATCTACAATTTAAAATCATATATAATTAATTAATTTCATTCTCCTTTGATCAATTTGGAAACTCCACTATAAAATTACTTATTTCGTAAATTAGCTTATTTTATAGAATTTAAAGTTTTTAAATTTTATCAAATTTTCTTAACAATAATGGACAATAATCAGACAAATTTTGGTACCAATCTTGTGGAAGATTGCTATAATTATTTATGACTTATTTTTTAGACTAAGAAAATTTTAAAACACTAATTGAAATTTTTAGTTTAATATTTCCCTATATTTTTATTATTTATTTATTTATTTGACCATTCTAATATTTTTTACTATGCATGTTGGGTAGGAAATCAGTGAACCTAATTTTAGAATTTTCTGAAAATAGAAATAGAAGGCTTCTATGGGAAAATTTTTAAAATGAAACCTCATTATTCAGGTGCCCAAAATCCTAGTGAACCTAGATTGTTGAAAGATAATTTTACTTCACATCCATGTGAAGACTTGCTACAAAATTTTGTTTATGCTAAAGAGATTAAACCTTGTGGTTTTCAAATATTACCTACTTTCTATGGTCACCAAAATGAAGATCTATATGTTTATCTTAGAGAATTTAAAAAAAATCAATGCTAGTATTAGAAAACTTGATAACATTATGAGACTGAATATATTTCTATTTTTATTTAAAAGATGAACCTAGCTATTGGTTTTCTACCATAGATGGAAATAATAGGACATAAGTACATTATTACAAGAATTCTTGAATAGATGTTATTAGAGAATAAAAATCAAAAGTGTGAGGATTTTTTTATATTTTCCACTTAATTCAGGGGAGTCTTTTCACAAACTATGGCATAAATGAGGAATTTGATGAGAACATGTCCACACCTTTCAAGAAAATGGTAGATGATGGAGATTCAGGGAAAACTTGTCAATGAACTATGGACTAGAATGAATGATCTGATGATATTCCTAAAAGTCAAATACTTTAAATATTTTTCAATGGATTACTCCCTCTTTTCGAACAAATGGTAGATGAAGTATGTGGAGGATTATTTTTTAATAGAAGTGAAGATGATAAATAAAGTATGAGTGAAAATTCAATGAATAAAGTCTTTGCATCTAATTATGATAGAAATTCAGCTAATGGGGAGGAATGCTTGAAATGAGAAATTTTAATGATAGAGAATTTAGATTTAATACAAAGGAGATTAAATAAAAAAATGAATAATGTGAAAAGTTTGATGTATGTATGACTAATAGAAATTCAAATTTTTATAATGTGTGTTCAATAGGTAAATATAGGATGTATAATCAAGAAAATTATCCTCATGTTAAGCAACTTGAACCATCAAATATTGAAGGAAGTTCAAGATACATATGGATATCCTAGATGTAATGCTCCTGTAAACACAACCTTATTTGGTGGAATCACCTAAAATTTTTTAAGAAGAATCCAAATAGTATTCAAAATATAGAAGCATTGAAATCTCAATTTCCTCAAAATAAATTTAAATATTCTCAAATTATTCCTACTTATTCATCCAATATTCCACTAGTGAAAATTAATCCTTCTATGAGTATGTTGCAATAAATGATGACTCAAATGATGCAAAGTCAAATAAATTTTAAGCAAGAGATGTAACATAAATTTGAGTAGCAACAATAATAATCTTAAGAAAAAATGACACAGTAGAAATATGGATGTGATGATGGTTGAGAGGATTTGGTATAGTTAAATTCAAATATAGTTGAAATATCATATTTGAATCCACAAAGACTTGATTTCTATTGAAGATCCTTTATCTTAAGCTCACAAGATAAATGAATCTTGAACCTTGACTTCACAAGAGTTGATCCTGAGTCCACAAAATCTAATAAATCATTTGAATCCACCAGTAGAGATAAAAAACCTCTAGAGAGGAAGAAACTCTGAAATGGATTGATAAAAAAAAATTATGATTAACTCTTGAGCTACATGGGGTGCCTTTAAGTAGGTTGTAATAAATAAAAAATGTACTAATATTTGTATTTCAAATGAAATTTGAAAATAGGAGGGAAATATGAAATAGAAAAGGCCTAACAAAGAAGGTAGAATAAAATAAGAATGATTTAAAAGTAGAGAGTGATTTAAAATAGAGGTTAATCTTGAATAGAAAGGGATAGATATAGAAATGACTAAATAAGGATGTTAGCCTAATATATAAATAACTAAATACGAAAGGTGTCTAAAAATAGAAATGACTAAAAATAGAGGGTATCTTAAAATATAAATAAAAAAATATGGAAGGTGGCCTAAAACAGAAAAGACTAAATATAGAAGGTGACCTAAAACTAGAAAGGATTGAAATAAGGAATTTTCTAAAAATAGAAGTGGTTTAAATAAGAAAAGTTTTTAAAATAAAAAGCGTATAAATAAAGAAAGTTTTAAAAATAAAAGTCTTTGATCTTCAAGTCTGTAGATCTTCTACTCCACTTGATATAGATGATTTGTTGGTTGCATCAAAAATTATGATGCAAATAGAGAAAAAGTTAACATGAAGTTCAGCAAAATGAGAAACATGTCAATTAGGTCAACTTCTAAGTTAAATCTTGCCTAATCTAAGAAGTCAACAAGATTTTTAACTAAGATAATATAGCTAGATAAATAAATACAAAGCACCTCAAGATGAACAAATTAGAATAGTGACCACCTTGAGGAGTGGAAAAATACTCATCAATCCAAATGAAGATAAAAAAATTGCAATGAAAAAATAGGAGACATCTAAAGACTTATGAGTAAAAGAAAAAGAAGAACCATCAAATGTGAAAATGAAGAATTAAGGCAACATCAAAAATTTAGAGAGAATGTGGATGAATTTTGATGAAAGTTTAAGAGTGTTCCCTATCCAAATACGTTGAAGTCAAAACATAAAAAGAAAACTTAATTCAATAAAAATTTACTGAAAGATTTTCAGGATGTTTATATCAAAGTTCATCTTTCACAAGTTATGGAGCACACTTTAGCTTATATAGAATTTTTTAAGAAACTTTGCATACAAAAAGAGAGCACCAAGGACTAGAAAGTTACATTTGTATGCAAATGTCTTGTTGCTTAATCAAATGTCACCAAGGCTAAAGGTTCTAGGTGCACTTTTAGGTGTCAACATCAATTTATTGCATGCATTGATTGGTGAATATTTTGATATTTCTAATTTCAAACCATCATCTGTTATGCTTCAATTTTTTATTCTGTCAAGGAAAAATTCAAAATAAATGGTAGAAGATGCGGTAGCAACTGTGAAAGGATGTTTATTCCCTAGTGATTTTGTGGTTTCAAGAATAAACTCACAACTAAATTTAATGAGATGCCCATTATTTTTAGTATAACATTATGTAATACTTCTCAAATGAATAGTCATGTCCTTACAAGAGTAGCAAAAATCAAATGTTGACGTCAAAAGCTGGAAATTTTGTATTCTTGAAAGAGCACAAAATTCACTAAATACAGAGAAGTTTGGGTCACACAATATAGTTAATGCAAATTTGTATAATTGAAGAAGTAAATGAAGTGGATGATTGCATAGATGGTTTTTGAAAGTGAAGGAGAAAAATATTTGCGATATTTTGACGAATATAAAAAACATGAAGAAAAAGATAAAATGATAGAAGAAATAAAAAAAGATAATAAAAATTAGAATAATTGATTAAATTTCATGGATATCAAAAAATTATCAATTCTAAATTTGAGCCCAAAAAATTTAAAAAAATACATATTTTTAAGACAAGATCAGTCATTATCTATTATTTTTGCTATAGATTTAGAGGAATATCAAGAAATACAATTGCTTTAGTTTTTGAAGAAAAATAAAAAAATGATTAGTTGGGTAATATGTGACCTAACAGGAACAAATATAAATACACATACAAATCATATCTACTTGGAAGGAGTTAAAGTTAGTAGGGAAACTTAAGGAAGATTAAATTTGAATATTATCCAAGCAGTGTAGAATGAACTTTAAAACGGCTTCATGCTGATTTTATTTATCTAGTCTCAAACAACAAGTGGGTGAGCCTTATCCAAGTAGTTCTAAGAACTATGAATTGAGAATAATAAAAAATGAAAGAGGATAATAATTTTAAATATGATTGACTATTGGTTGGCAATTTTGCATTAACTATAAACTCCAAGACATCTATATAGACTAGTAGATGGAGAGAAAAAGAATTAAATTTATGAATTAACTATTCTATAGTTTTGAATCACACTCTACATTGATTTTTGAATAGTCTATGGACTAACATATATTCGGACATTTTCAAAAAAAATTTCAATCACCAAGATATTGTTGATGTTAAATATTTTAAATTCATTTATGATAATTTATGATATCAATGATTTCTTTTCACTGAACTTAAAGATATTTAAATACGAAAGTGTATTGAGACCAAGAAAATGAGTAGGAACATGGACTAAATGGAGGAGAGTTTCCTCTATCAATAGGACAGAGAGGAATGGCATAATGGCCTCCAACTTTCTTGACCTTTATTACCTCATAAATAAAGAGGAAACTTTGCATCATCTTTTCAAAAATATTTTTATATTCCTATAATATTGTCCTCATAATATAATTACTATTTATGAATCCAGCACTTTTCCTCAAGATAAAGTTTTATATTGATTCATCTTTAAGAGTAGATGAAATAGGTTATTACTCAGAATATGTTGGTGATAAATATGGTATCGATGAAGTTGCACTAAAAAATCATCATAGTATTGAAAAATTCACTTTTAACCATTATAGTCAAAATAATGTCAACAAACCTCACCTTGAAGATGAATCATCACAAAATTATGGCAATCACCAAAAGATGAATTTATTGTCCTCAAGACCAAAGGTTATACATGTCTTATTGACTCAATATTATATTTATATTTTTATCAATTAAATCATAATTAATATTATTTTATTTATTTTATTGATTTTATGAGACTAAAACCACTTAATTTTTATGAAGTCAAGTGGTGATTTTCTCTCATTTTTTTGATAATGATTTGAATGCAAGGACTTGTGATATTTTATTAAGAGTTGGAAGTAAATGGGAGAAGGAAAGACTTAAGTATTCTCAACCAAAGAAAAGCCCAAGTTTTATGGAGAAGGCCTGCCTAATATCTCTAAGGGCTCAAGAAAGGGCATCAATTTAGCCAGGCCTATTTAGACCTAGAGTGGCACATCACTTTGGTCTGGCCCAAGGGCAATTAACAGACAAGATTTAGGTTGTCCATCGAAGGGCACCTCAAGATGAGAAAAAGGAGAATTAAAGTGCTACTCTTATGAAAAAATTTAGGCCATCCACCAAGAACGATAGTTACTGATCATTCTATCCTTTGGAGTAGGCCAGTTCTCTAGAGGTTTAAGATATTTCACCCCTCTATTGGAGGGTTCCTTTTAGCTCCCTCTATAGTAGGTGGTTAATTGAAGGAAAAAGAGGAAAATCAAAGCCTAGTCAATGACATTCTCATGTTTTTATTTCACGATTGTAAAGTGTCGGCACGTTGCCTAATCTTTTAATTATATGATATACGGTATAGGTATCGATTAGTTAATTGATGGACCGGTGCGCCTGAGGGTTTGGTTCCCCCAGCCTTATTTATAAGATCTTCCATAGGACTAGTTCATAAATGAGACTTGTGCAAGATTTAAAATTGATCCTCCTTGTAATCCTCTCCTTGGATAGATTAATACTTGAATTTTATTAATTTTATCATTAACTTTCATCATTCTCATGTTCTATCCACTCTCTCCTTTTCTCTTTCTTCCATGTCTTTCTTCTCTTCCACCCTCATCACACTTGATTTTGTCCATTTCTTGTATATATATATAAGTATAATAAGCTTAATTAACTAAAAAATAATTACTCTGTAATCATTCCTTCTCTCATTCTCTTTCCATCATTGTTCAATCTCTTAAATCTATTCTCTCTAATCTACCACATAAAAACACTACTTTCATTACCTAACTCCATAAGGATTGACCCTTACTTATTCTAAAGTAAGCAGGGAAAGATATAAGTATTGTTGTGTGAACTCAAACCCTCAAAATGACCTTAACCTAATCCTAAATTGAGTTCATCAACCATCTTCTCTAATGAAAGTTATTGTCCCATTGACATTCTGAACCTAAGAGATCTTTGATGGTGGCAACATGTGGTGCAATATAGAAATTTTATTGACAATAATATATCTTTAGAAAGGAAAAATAGATGATGACAGTCTCCAACCTAACAGATGAAGAAGAAACCAACAAAGAAGAACATTCTTCTATGACAAGAGTTATTGTCCTATCAACATATCACAACAAAGAAAGTAACATAGGGCAATGGCCAACCATAATGACAATAGAGAGATGATGATTCACATAGCGAAGACTCCCCTTCATAATTAAGGCTTTAATACCATGTTGAAAACAAGGTAACGAGCAGGAACATAAACACAATGGAAGAAAAAAATTTTTGTCTTAGAGGATAGAAGAGAATAATAGCAAAACCCACCTCTACTTTCATTGAATTTTATCAACCCTGAAATATTGGAGAGCCCTAAATGATCTTTTTCAAAATGCTTTATGACTTTTACAATAATCCTCCCATAATATGATCACAATTTAGGAGTCCAACATAGTTAATATATCTGTTATGAGTACAAAATTAGTTTTATAAGTTAGTTGAGCTAAAATTTTGGTGAACATAGGATTTTGGACATAAATTTATACATATATAGTTATCTTATCATTTAAATTATGAATCATAATTTTTTAAATTAATCTCTCCCAAATTTGAGATCATTTTTATTTGAATTTCATCTAAGGGCATGATTCTAAATTGATCAATATTTTTGTATTGATGTTAAATGCTGATTTTCTTGCTATACTCTAAAATTATCTTTCTCCCCCTAATTTTATGACTAGTTTTTTTGTTCAATTATTTCTATGTTTCTCATTCTTTATGATAGTCTCAAAGTTTGTGTGATTTTGGGCTCAATGTTCAATTTCAGTTCAAGATCTTGTTGACAGCAGAAAATCAAAAATAAAATTTCAATTTCCTCATATGTTTCCTACATTGATGTATATGTGAATTCATGTGATATTTGAAGCATATAAAAAAATTATAAGTTTAAGATCATTTTTATTTATATTTAGTTCATAAAAGAAGATGTATTTACTCATAATTCAAATATGTGGTGCATAAAATACAATCATGATTTTTAGTGTAAATGTAAGATGAAAAAGCTTGAGTTCATGGCATACAAGATGATAAAAAAAATATTAAATATGAGCATAAATCAGAGCATGCACACAAAATATTATTTAAAACAAAAATATATCATAGTCATAAATGCATATGTTTTTTGCCCCCCTCTCTTCTAGAGTATGTTCTCCCCCTTTCCATGATTTTCTTCTCATTTTTCCCTTTTATGTCTCAAAATATATTCTTCCACATTTTCGTTTCCAACTTTTCTTGTATTTCTTTCTTCTATGCTTTTCTTCTCCAATATTTCATATTTTTCTTCTATTGTTGATATTTAACATCTTTCTTCTCACCTTTTTTGTCAATATCAAAAAAACTCAAGAAAAGATTAAAAATCATGTGTGACTATTCTCCCAACATTTTTATTATGCTTGTCTCCAGTTAACATTTGCTTCCATTTGTGTCCAATCAAGGGTTCGAAAGTCACAATTGTTTGGGGTTCATTTGTTAAATCCTATGAGAGTTAATAAACATTGATTATTGTGCTTTACTTCGAAAGTGATCGATCAATTTTTTAAAATTTGGTTTACATGTTATAAAATGCAAATAAGATGTCTTTAAAATATCATTTGAATTTTTTTCATGACTAGATCATCACAATTAGAGGGGTGAAGTGTTGGAATGATCTTAACTTGAAATTTTCATTAAGGTTTTCATGTTTCTATGGAGGAATTTGATTCTCAAAAATACATTTCAACCCCATGCAAAGAAGAAAGGTTCCATTTCAACCCCATGCAAAAATACATTTAGAAAAAGAATATTTCTCCAAAAATATTCATTTGACAGTGCTTGAAATTTTAGGCTATGAAGTGGAAAGCATATCACAAAGAGAGGATTGAACTGATATTTTACTACTTTTACTCATCAACTAATTTCTTATCCAATCTTGGTATGCAGGATTTAAACATCAAGATGAGTAAAGTTTGTATTGCTACTAGGCCTATTCCACTTTTTAAGTAAAGTTTGCGTTGCTACTTTCTTGAGTTCTCACTAAATTTTAATGAAATACATATTGATTATAAACTTCAGCCACTTTTCCGTCAAATTTAACAGCTCTAGCTAATTTAGGATCTCATTCAAGTGTCCTTCATATCCATAGCTCTAGGAGACTAAATAAAGGACACCCACTCCGTTTCTAGATTTATAGTTCTAAGAGATCAAAGAAGATGAACAATAGCTAATGTCTTCTGGATTTAGGTTTAGATGAGTCTTAAGTACTAATGCACTCTAAATACAAATGAATTTGTTTAAATATTTTTATTTAAATCCTTAATTTCTTAGTGGTTTTAATCCTTTTAATTTTCTGTTGGAGAAATTTTGCTATAAAGAGGAGTGTCATGGAGTATTAAGGAATAGTTGGTTGCGATTACTTTTGGAGTTCAATGTTGTGACAATTAAGCTTGGATTCCTCAGAGGAAACTGGTGGACATTATAGCATTTCATAGATCTTTCTCATAAATTTTCTGTCAAGTTTGTTTTTTTCATGCTCTTATTGCTAGTGGGTGGAAGAGGCTTGTTATATAAGGAAGCATATTGGACTACCTTTGATATCCAACAAAATAGGTACATAATTTAACCTTTTGATATCCTTATATAACAGTGTTAGGGGATGTGTCCCCTCATTTCACAATGGACACAAATGTAAAACACGAGTGATAAAAGGAAGGATTAAAGTAGATGCCAAATTTTATGTGATTCAAAGAATTTTGCTACATCTAAAGTTGTACATACTTGTTCTTCTTTTGGAGAGAGAATCATCACAAATGCATTGAAAGAGGTTGGAGTAACCAAAAGAGATAAAGGATAGTGATACTTGTAATGAAGAAACTTGCTCTTCATACTTGATATAGGTTTTGGCCATCATTCTCCACATCTAGTAGTTTCAATATATTTGGTTTAAGTTTGGGTTTGAATGAATTTCTAGCCTTTCAACCTTTGTGATCCATGCTTTTACATTTTTTTGAACCAGCTAGTCACTAGTTATGGGTCTTGCTCTTTTCCTAAAGTAGTGCTTTACATCAATTAGTTGACAACGCAATGTCACATGTATTGACAAATGAAGCTTGATGGGCATTATGATTCAATATTATAATCCAAAATCTTAGAATATGATGTTTGATCTACTCTATTATTCTGGATTTTTTTTATCCTAACATATGAGGTTTTGATACTTATTCTACAAAGTAGTTTCTCATATATTGATATTTGATACTTATTTGTTCTATTATTTATGCAATATATTTCTACGCACTGAAATGTGTCCCTTGATGTACTTCACTATTGTATATTGCATTTTTATGTGCCGAATTATGAGGCTTAATACTTTACGTTAGTTCCAACGTAATTACTCATCAAGTGAAATTTGATTGAATATACTTTGTTCGTTTGTGATGTAAAATCTGAGGCTTGATACACTATGTTAATGTGCATCATAGTTCTATATATAGAGATATAGATATAGATATAGAGAGAGGTTACATAGATCCAAGTCAACATCCCAGACTCCATTTTTCTTTTGCATCAAGTTCATATAAGACTTAGGTTGGATCAAATCTTCTTCAGACTTCATCGTGTGAAGTATTTCAAGCGAAGAACTCTACCCACTCCCATTCGACTTCACTAGATTCACAGGCTCCTAATCTACCCCTGTAAGGTCCCAATATTGACAGTCTCTTGCAAGTCCAGGGAGGACACACTACCAGAGCCCAGGAGGAAGACCTGCTCCGGCTTTGCGAGACTTGGTAAGAGCTACAATAGAATCTCGATAACCATCTGATGGAAAGAACACCTGGCTGTAACTGTCGTAGTTTTCTTTCACAGCTTCTCCACATGTTTGGGGGGGGTGGGAGATGATTGATTCTTGAGCGTCTTGAGCTTCGCTGCGGAGACCACTCGAAGTAATGCCCTGAGTATACATCTATTTTTACACATTTTTGATTTTCTTGAGCTAGATTTGAATAACGCTCGGACAGCCTCTTGGCCTCGTCCCGGCAGATGATCACTCGCAAGCTTTGGCCTCCAAGTTCGGAAAGATGACGAAGACGATGGATAAGGGCGCGACGGTGACGGGATGACTCAGAGGGGTCAGGATGGGATCCATGGCCGGGAGGTCCCCACTCTCCGTGAGCTCGAGCGGGTGCCCATTGAGCAGCATGGTTTTGCTCCGGTAGTTACCCCCATCGCTGGTCAGATGATACTCTTTCCTCCGGGGAGTGGCCTCGGAAATTCTCCTTCCGACCCAGGATACGGCTCTCTTTAGATGCCGGATTACCACAGCATCCGTCTGGATCCCGTTTCCCTCGGCCACAAGAACCTTCAGGTCGTTCCTCACAGTGACGACTAATCTGGTCGTCTTGCTCAGGTTGATGAGAAGCAGCGAGACGCCCGCCTGTGCAGCACCAGCGAGAGAGGAGATGGGGGCATATCAGATGGAGGGGCACGATCAGACCTCCGGCAAACTTCTAACACATTCGTAGAGCTTTCAGAAATGGGGAAAACCATTTCTCTTCGACGAAGAAGATCAAAACTTGAAGAAGATTTGAGCCAATGAGGCTTACTTGCTGCTTGGCGCAGTGGGCATGGGCTCGCAAGAACGGGGACCCGCTGATGCCAATACCTAGAACTCTCTTCCCCATGAGTCGATGCCACAGAAGGGCGCTGAACGAGAGAACCCGAGATAAGTAATATCTAAAACGCGAGGATCATTATCTCCCACTCTTAAAGCGTCTCAAGTTTAGTAACCTGTAATAATCGGGGTTCGGCTTGAAACTCTTCAAGTCTAGGAGGCCATAGTTGCCGCCAATCAAGGACTGTCTGCAGTAGGCCCTAGTGTTGTATTTGGCAGCCAGCCCCAGTTGATCCAGGTACCTGCAGCGTGCATGACTAAGTAACTCCGAGCGTTGCCCGTTGACTTTATCGAAATAATGAGCGCTGACCATAAGCTGTTCACGAAGGTATCGGAGATGAGACGGCCGCCGCTCGTGTAGGACCCGCCCGCTTCGCTGATCCACGCAGAAGCCCACGGCCCGTGGTTCTTTAGCGTCTGTTCGAGGTCTCTGAACGTGTTGCCCGCATAATCTAGATGGTGATAGTCCAGGATCCTGTCCACAAGCTTGGGATCGTTTCCTGCAAGCGAATAGGATGCAGTCATCGAGGGAACTTCTCCGACCCATGAAGGATTCAGATATCTTCTGATATCGATAGCTGATACAAGCTCCGAAGAATGATGGCGTCGGACATCACTGGTCTATGTGGGAGCTCATGTTCTCTTCTTGTTTACTTCGCAGAGGAATATATATGCTGTGTCGAGAGAGAGAGAGAGAGAGAGAGAGAGAGAGAGGGAGGGAGGGAGGGAGAGAGAGATATATCTCAAGGTGTGGCTCACCTGCACCGAGATTATAGATATGGTGGGTCACGACGTCGACAACCTTTGGCCCCGTGACCCGGAGAAACCTGGCGTACCACTCTTGCTCGTAGAACCCGCCCGGAGCCAGCAGGAGGGGCCGCCGGAGGGGCGGCTGATAGAGCTGGTCAACAATAGCTCTCAGTTCTACCACGTCCTTGGCGTATTGCTCGGCGTCGACTCTCGCGCCGATGCCGCGGCCGCTCAGCTCGTTTCCTGGTTTAGGAAAAGGTTAATTAGCTGAGAACAGATTGAATGGAGGTAGAATGGGAGCCAGCGCTGGTGGGTGGAAGAGAGGCGTCACCGAATTCCCAGGAATCAACGGGGTATGCTTTTGAAACCGTGTACTTGATGAGCTCCCGAGCATTGGTGGAGTTCCAGGGCCCCCCCCAGGTGATGTCGCTTATGAGATGCCTCCCACTCAGAGCATTGAGTCCAAACGTCACGACGGCTCTGAAACAGAGGGAAACATATAGCCGGTGACTCAGTGGCGGATACCCATGGATGCCAAATTGACCTTACGGGGGTGGGTGGGTGTGGGGGAGAGAGAGAGGGATAGAGAGAGAGAGAGAGAGAGAGAGAGAGCGTGAGATTGTGCAGATGATTTCCCCGATGACTTGGTCGGGAAAGACTCGGGCGTTTCGGAGTCATTTGCCAAGTGGCACGTTTTCTGGTTCCTGCGAGTCTGAGTCGAGAGTATCCGGTCTTGTATTTTGACTGATGCATCCTAATTCAATCATGAGCCTAAGGGAAGGTTAAATTAATTTTCCTTTCTAGAACCATATCCGAAAATAATTACGGTTGACCAGGCGCTTATCGTGGAGCGTCTAACATCTGATCCTCACCTTCCCTCAAGACGTGGAATTTTACGCGGATTCCCCATAATTCTTCTGATTATAAAACTGTAGATAGAGCTGTGGAGTTTACCCTGTCTTCTGGAAAAGGAGGTTGAGCTCGTCCCACCTCGCTCTGGGGAGACATCCTTCTGAGAACCCGAACAAACCTCCTTCGGTCTTCTTGAACGGTAGGCACACGCGATCCGGCGCCTCGTACACCAGCTGGTCTTGCAGGGAGCCGCCGATTCTGATCCTCAGCGGGTTGAAGGCTGCATAGAATGAGCTAAAACTCCGTCACGGAAGAACTGGACTTCAGAGGAATTCCTGACGCTGAGACACGTCGGATCTTCGTCCACTTTCTTACCAGTCCGAGCAAATAATATTCTATCCCATAATCTGCGTACCTTGGATGACCTTGACCAGATGAGGATGGTTCAGGTCCTGAGAGAGCACAAGGAGAAGAAGCATGAGATCTCTCCGTTCATGAAGAGAGTGATCTGATGAGGGTGCGTGGGGAGGAGAAAGGTACCAGATTAAGGGCGGAGGCCAGCCCCCAGGGACACTGGTCGAAGTCGCATTTCTCAGGCGGCCACCAGTCGAGCGTTGCGCAGATGAAGTTGTCGTAGGTTTCGGCGGCCACCGCACCCACGCGGACGAGGACGGTGGCGTGCTCCGATGGAGTGGCGGAGGTGAAGGGGACAGACAGGAAGATCAGAGACGAGAGGAGGAGCCAAGGAGAGGCCATAGCGGAATCTAGATGCACCTCGGAGTTTCTAATGTGAGGGAGAGGGAGGAGGGTGGTTTTAGAGGCGTTACAGTTGAAAGAGCGAGCGAGCGAGCGAGAGAGAGAGGGAGAGAGAGAAAGGGAGGCAGGAGTCGAGAGTATGTCCAGGATGTCTGTATCGTGCGAGGAACTAAATAAAGCTGGGTGCTCTTATTGTTCATCCTCCCTGACGTCGATCAAAGAGACCATCTTCGAGTCTTCCTCATACCCTCTCTCTTGAACAGGGAACAGGGAAGAAAGAGCGTAACAGCTTCCGCGATTCTGACTTCCAGCCTGGGGATTATTCTTCTCCGTGGAGAACGACCAGTCTTCGCAGATAGAAATCCCAAGTCTCCGCGGCGACCATCTCTCTCTCTCTCTCTCTCTCTCCCCCCTTTTCTCCGTCTCCCTCTTTGTCTTATACTAAGTCCATTGACGCCGCCTGAAGTGGAATATACCGAGAACAAAGAAGCCGAAGCGGCCAGTTTCAGACTGCCCCCGGGGAAGGGGGAAGGAAAGAGGATGAGAAAGTAAAAAAAAAAGTAACAGACAAGGCACGCCACCAGTCGCCGGCGAAGAGGAAGTAAGCCACCCTAGCGTTCGAACGCCTCTTCCGCAGATTCATATGCATGACCCTCGCCGTCGTCGTCGGAGTTCCGTCCGGCGACCAGCGTCGCCTCGAAGCTCCCAACCGCCGCCACCGTGGAGGCTCCGATCGCCTTCCCGCGGCCGACAGAAAAAAGCTCGCTTTCGCCCGACGTCATCGTCCTGATAAATAATTCCGAAAAGAAAATGAGAGAGAACATCAAAACGTCGTGGCTCCGATCAGCCAAAATCGCTGACCGTGATCATCGATCGTCGTGACCGACGATCCGATCGATCATGATCGGGTGATCGTCGTCATTTAATATTATTATATTACACGGTCTGGTGATCGAGTGCCTAAATATTATATATAGATATATAATACCTATATTAAATATATGTTGATATATTAGGCCTAAGTTTTAGCTTTATTAAGACGTATATAATGCCTAATAACTATATTAAGATATATATAAATTAAGCTTCCTAACAATTCATATACATGTATTAGTCGTAATTCTTAATTTTATTAATATATATAATGAGATTAAATGGACTTACCTTCAACCTACATGAAACAGATTTCCCGATGTGTTTATGAACTTTGTTAATCAGAGAGGGAGAGAGATAGAGAGAAAGGGGTGAGAGAGAGAGGGGTAGAGAGAGAGAGAGAGAGAGAGAGAGAGTCCCATCCCGCGGGTCAAACGTGTGGTCTGTTTGATAAATGATTAAACAATCTGGTTTACCTGAAACAAAATATACATCAAATTAAGTAGGGGCATCTATTTACAGTCACCCATATTTAAGGAACATAAAATAAATGTATTCGTCACACCTAAAGTGGACCAGGTGATAATAGTAATAATAATAACAGAGTAAGCATTGCCAAGAAGTCATTTTTATTTTTATTATATTAGATGTTATTATATTCCTCGTCATACTCTGTAGATTATACAACGAATTCATATCTATCGGATATCCAACATTTTTTTCCCATTCCTGCCACTTTAATTAATTTTTAATTTTCAACATGCGTTCATTTTTTAGCCTGTTTAGACGATTGATTTATCTTATTATTTATGCAAAAATTATTAAATGCATAATCCATGCATCCCGGCAAAACTTGGATGATCCAACGTCTGGCCAAGAAATCGCCCAAGCACCTCTGCCCACGGCCGAAACGATGAGACGACAACGACTCACCGCCTCGGTGGACTTTTCATTGCGGCTGTCGAAGTCAGCCACCATCCGACTGGATTCCGTGATAAAATCTCGTGACAGACCGCGATGAAATCCGGATCAACTTGTCTATGTTTGTGGGGTGGGTCTTCAAGATGAACGTCCACTACCATCCTAGAGGAGAGGGTGCTTTCGAGGCCCCCTCCCCACTCATTCTCTCTCCCTCTCTCTTCTCTCTCTCTCTCTCCTCTCTCTCTCTCTCTCTCCTCTCTCTCTCTCTCTCTCTCTCTCTCTCTCTCTCTCTCTCTCTCTCTCTCTCTCTCTCTCTCTCTCTCTCTCTCTCTCCTCTCTCCTCTATCTCCCCCCTCTCTCTCTCTCAATAAGTAAATAAATAAACAGGTTGGTTCCATGAAGGAATCATCAAAACTGCAGAGGGAAAGGACAGGATGAGAAACAAAAGGTTCATGTACCGCACAAACTTACGGTGTTCGTAGATGGTTTTGAACGGCTAATAATAATAATAATACATCATCAGCCATGCGCCAGTTCTTCGGCCATCTCCACCTCCTCCCACGAGCTCCCTGTCTCTGCAAGATTGGCCCCTTCAGCTTGCAGCTATCAGCCCGGCAGCGCCATTCTGAGACGATCGGCGATGGGTTTTCTTCAGCCTCCGCCTCTGTGAAGAGCTTGCCCTGCACAATTTGAACCAAATCACTTGATGCCAACATTTAAATGGATGATCTTCAAGGTGATATTGTTCTTGATGCAAAGGAACAGAATCATGAAGCTTGATGCCGCTTGAGAACTGCCTGGATTTAAAGAGAGAATCTGGAGCAATTATTATGTAAAATTATTATGCATATATACATGCTAGAGAAAAAAAAATCTATGGGGATAAAGAGGGGGGTGACAACACAAAAGATAATGTTATTATGCAAGGCATCATGATAATAAATTATGAAATGCTCGAAAGGCATTTGTTGTTCGAAAGATAGTTGTGCAAACAGCATGGGCGGCAGCAATGGTAAAATCTATACTTTCCTGCTCTAACAAAGATTCATAGTCAACATTATCGCAAGAGGAACAAGTGAGGGTGAAGCAAGGTCATATCTGAAAGCAATGGATATATTTTAATAAAAATTAGATGTACAATGGTGGATAATTTCAACAAAATGCGGTCTCATGATTGATGACGATGATGATGAGGATGATGATAATTTTATGGTAGCTGTGAGATAAGCAAACTATATAATGAAGAGCTCCAATAGACAGAAAAGAAAAAGAAAAAGAAATTGAGCTCAAATACTCATAAAAGAAAAAGGAAAAAATGAACTCCAATACACAGAAAAAAAAAGAAAAAAGAAAAAAAATTGAGCTCCAATACACATAGAAGAAAAAGAAAAAGGAAAAGGAAAAAATCCTCACCAATACTGGTTCTGAAACACAACAGAGTCTATGGGCACAAGGAGTCCATCATCGTTTCGGTTCCACTGATACAGTGCATGGGTCCTGTTCTTCAGCTCCAGGGTAGAATGCCCATAGCTGGCCTCTCTGAAGGCAGAATACTCTGGCTGCGGGCTAAGAAACCTGTAATATCGGGACATACAATGGGTTAGTGAAGAGAATCAGCTCAAATAATGTGGGTCAAATCACGGAAGGTAACTATGATCCGCATCCGAATCGCATTAATTTACCGTCCAGCGAGACCTTCCTGGTTCCCGCCATCCCCTACGGTGATGTACACTGGGGCTGATTTGTCAGGCACCGGGAAACGATCTCCGTTCGTGACATTATAATTGACATTAGAGATGCGATACTGCAAGAAAAACGCAGAATACAAGTAAATCCCAAGAAACGACGAAAAAAAGGGCCACTGAAAGTTTATCAGAGAAAAATGTATTCTGAATCAGAAATAGTTGCCCTAGAAGTCCCAGAAAGGAAATTTGTGGGATGTTATGTTCATGTCTGCTCACATCCATGTCCAGAAAGAGCTAGTTTACTACTCTGAAATCTGCGGATAAGTGAAAGAATTCTCTACGCTGTTGGTCACTGAAAACAATGCCCATTCATGAAATTATAATTAACAGAAGAGACGCGATACCGCAAGAAAAAACCCAAAATCAATGAGTAAGCTCCAAAAAGAAGGCAAGAAAAAGACCGATTGAAAATTCACAACAGCAAATGTATTGTGAAATAGAAATAGTCGTTTAGAAAGTTCATAGCAAGAATTATGTGGCACGGTTTAGGTTTTTATTCCTGTGTGCACACATTCATGCTCAAATAAAAAATTTTGTCATATACCCTGAAGTATAAAAAGAATCCAGTAATAATTCTAATTGTGTCAGGCAACACGTTGTGAAGAAGAAATTCCAGTTCAAGTCTGAAATTCGTCACAACATCTAAGTCTGAAATTCTTATCAAAGAGGATATGTGATGACAGGAAACCCAAGATAAAGTCTGGGTTCATGATAAAGTATTCCTGCCCCATGCAGATAATCTAGAAGCTATTCTATACGTTTTGGTGGGATTTAGTTCCACTCTAGAGCTATATTCTGCACTTCTTGGCAAAGGAACCCCAGGAGTAGGGGCCTGTACATAACAGAGCACGATGGCCAAGATTTCTATAACTGTTTGTGGGGCCTGCCCACAAAGAATGCAATATAAATGAGTGGGTAGTACTATTTTTCTATTTGTTGGCTGTTGCAAATAATCTGTAAATGGACTACACAAGCTAAGTACAGACTTTTGGCAGCATCCTGCACAACGAGAGGTTTCTGTTGGATAATGATCAAGACCAAGGTCATTCAGTTGACACTGATAGACAAGGGTGACAGTAATTTATTGCTATATTAGAAGTACTAATAAATAGCATAATGTACGTAATGTTCTGGATCCTAGGATTCAGGAGGGCCAGAAAATCCTTTCAATGTAAGAATCTTGTGAGTTGGAGTATTCAGATTGTACAGGTTAGTGGCCAAACTGAATTTAGCTGGCTCATGAAGCTTTCTGGTTCCCTATTTACATTGCTTTTTCCTTCATGATAGGGAAATCAAATATTCCAGTTGAAAGTAAGTTTGATTCCATGTAGATCAAAATACAAAGGGCACAGATCAAAACAGGATCAAAGTACTGGATATGAAGAATACCGATCTTTCATAGGCATGCACATGCCCAGCAAAGACGAGGTCGACTCTGTACCGCACAAACCACTTTTCAAAGACAGCTCGCATGCTTTCACCTTCCATGTAGTGAGCTTCGTTGCTGTTATACATTGGAGAATGCATGATGACTATCAGCCAAGGTGTCTCTTCTCTATTCACCCGCTTGAGCTCGCTGCGTAGCCATAACCACTGGGGGGTGTACTTCACTGTGGATGATGATGAATGTCTCAAATAAGAAAAGTCTGTGGTCTTTTGACTTAATCATAGATCAAAGGATTTTTAATCATAGGGCTGAGGATGTATGTCTGAAGAGACACTTCCAACTTGTTCCAGCAAATAAGTAATCCTGGCGTCAAACAGTGGACAGCCAAGTGGATCACCTAAGACCATTAAAGACTAGGCCACATGTGGAATTCTATGCTTTTCTAAGCACGAATAAGGAAAAAATTGTATAGAAGGCATAATGTAGCTTTTTAAAAGGCATGATACTATGTTTTCTCTTTTGCATTAAGAGTGAAGAGAATGAATAAACTAAAGCAATCAGGGTGACGATGATCCTTTTTAGAGAAAGCAACCAAAATAAAAAATGGCATCATTTCTCACTCTAAAATATCTAATACAGTACGCATGATAGACGAACAACTAATGCATGTACCACATACATATAAAAATTGCACGTGAGGGAATTAAAAGACCAGAATCCATGCGGGACACATACTGAAGCACCAAAGAGCGAGGGTCCATCGCATTTAATGCAGCCATATATGCACCATTTACAACGAAAAGAAGTATTACCAAAAGGTGAGTAGCTGGAGAGGACAATGATGTGAGCACTTGCACGTCTGATTGCGTACCACATAGGAGAGCTGCTCTTTGAAGCCGTGTAAGGTGTCGCATATCTGTGCAAATAAGCTTTGAAAGGAATTGCCTCTCCCTAATATTTCGAAAGCACAGACAGACATATTAATATAAATACGTTGCCAGATAACAGTTGATTGTAGCAAACGAAAGAGAAAAATGGAGCAATATGCATTGGAATAAATTAGTTCGATAATCAACAAGAAGCATCTCGAATATTGTTGATCAAAAACTATCCAAGATATCCATGAGATTATCTTCAACACCTCAAGAAGTGACAAAAATTATGTCACAGAGACTGATATGTAGAATTGGACTGAGCCTCTAGATCAATCCAAACGAACAATCCATGGGAAAAGTAAAGTTTGGTGCATTCCCAAGGCTACTTTGTGTTATATTTTGGCTAAAAGTACCTGCTTCAGTAACATGTCCAGAGAAACTTGATCCATAACCAAACACGATTCTCATGAGTATCATGACTAGTTATGTATTGAAATCAGGCTCTCAACTAAGATTCACAAAAGAAGCCATCAACCAGAGACAATCATGAACTAGGCAGACCAGTGTAACCAGGAACTAGCCTTCATGCCAAAAAATGTCTTTTTCCTTGGGAGGGTGAGAGGTTGTGATCACACTAGTGCAGACAGGTTTAAATATCCATTATATAAATCTTAATTAGAGAGAACAGTGTTACAAATCAAACCTCCACTGGCACCCTTGCATAAAATTCTAAGTCTGACAATATAGGATAATATATCTCCATAGTCACCGAACCGATTTTGATATAGTATTGAAAAGATTCAGACTCAATCTGATCCAGCAGCCATAGTTGACCAATGCTGACCAGTCCTAGCGAGACGTATGATTCTCAACGAGTTACACAGAGAGTCAGTAACCTTCCAAATCATTCTGTGACCATGATACATCAAATTGGATCAAATCCCTGAACTGGCCAGCCAGTGCTGGTGTAATCCAGATCAGAATCAGGCTGTGGGAGCAGGGAACAAGGACCTGTGGGAGCAACTCGTTCAGGCTTGGCTTGTGGGGCAACTCTTTTCTTGCCTAGATGGGGCAACTCGTTCGGAGTGGACCTGTGGGACCAGGGCTGACTGCAGTGAGCCGCTAATGGCTGTCATGTGCCAAATCTATTTTCCTTTCCATGCTCCTTCATTCTATATTTTTTCTTTCTCCACCTTTCTTTCTCTTTTCTTCTACACCCTCTACAGGCGAGCTATGTATGCAGCCCGTCCAGGTTCCTCCTCTGATCGCAGCAATTAAACTGGGAACAGGTGAATCCGAGTGAAGTCGGGTCAGACTTTTAGCAATGCGGTAGTCCATTGCTGATGACATAGCTACCACATTATGAAAAGTATGATCTGATCTCACTCAGACTCAACATTCCCCAGAAATCTCGTTGTTGCTCTAAATACTGCAGAAAGTTGAAAGAGATCAGTAAGACCAACCAAATTCCCTCTGATCCTTGGCTTAGTCTTAAATTTGTCAGGTCACGTGAATTTTCAATATCCCTTTAAGATATAGAAATCAGGAGATAATGGATCCCCGTTCAATGTCCGGAAGAAAATATTTGCTGGTTTCAGAACATTAAGTGTGACAGTAATCAACTGCGAAATTAGAAGCTTGCATGGAGAACGACATTGCTCTACCGAACATACTCTATTTCAAGAGGAATATAGAAAAGTATATGCATTCACAAAGTGGAGTACGGAGTATATCCAATAGTTTTTAAGTTATAATTGATCAAAAGAGTTTTTCTCAGAACAACCAAGAATCAATTAGCAGTGAGGTTGGGGCCTTCCAACATGGCTACACCAAATGGCAAGCTGAGTGGTCGGTTCAGATTTTCGGCATCATATTTGAAACATACTCTACCCGTACACTTAAGTTAGCAATCTAACGTGTTCCAAAAATGAGATAACAATCCAAACTCCAGGTTGTCGGTAGCATTGCAAAATCATCAACTGTTCAGAAAATACCATCTGCGTTAAATATGTAACGTAAATAAGACACATTTCCGGTACGCTTATGCAGATAAAACTTACCAGATCAGGGCTGTATTCAATTTCATGGTTACCGGCACTCCATATCCAGGCTTGGAACGCAACACTACGCTCTACAAAGCGACCCCAGGAATCCCAGCGAGTGCCATCATTATTCGGGTATCTATCAGCATATGAGAGGTCACCGACAAAAAGGACAGCCTGTCCTCCACTCTTCATATAATGATCCAGAGTGGAAAGGGAATTGAACGTCTGGCCAAGATCGCCTGTATGTTTGGATTAGTTTAGAATGAGGTTTCTAAGCTTTTGAGCATCAGAGCAGCAATGAAATATTCTATTGGCATGATGTTTTGCTACATAGAAACATTTCTGTAGTTTCTCCTACTCTATTGACCATTCAAAATTATTAAAGATCATGACACTTCCAGCACAGACTGAAAAAACTGAGAATGATGTGTAAAAAAAACAATTATATGGGTGTTGGATACATCAACAATCAGAAGAATAATAATACTGATCTAAATGTTAACCATATGGAATTTGAGTGCACCTACAAAGGAATATGCTCTAAAACTATGAATCTTCATTCAAGAAAAAAGAAAACAGCATTGTTGCCCATTTTAGAGCCAAGAAATCCAGATTCCTACAATCAAGATTTTGTAATGCGTCATCATGATCATGCTTATTTTCCATTAAATAGATGCTTAGGTCAAGGATGGCAGACTTGACTAATTTCCACATAGATTGTGGCACATAAAGTCCAAAACCTAAGTCATTGGTATGATAGCATATATCAATCCATAACCAACAGATGGGGGGTAATACTTACCTATTATACCAAATTTGTATGGTGAATCAGGATCGACCATTGGAGGAGTTTGAAACCAAAATTCTCGAGTTATATCACCCGACCCAATCTTGTAATAATACTTTGTGTCATACTGTAAGAACACAAGAAAAAGAAGGTAGAGTCAACCTAAACCAAAAGGAAAAGAGAATTTCTTTCTCTCAAGCTCTTCAAACTCAGGCTCACACAACTGATAGAGACACTAATCAAGTGGGAGAAATTAAATCATTTAAGGCCATACATATCTCTAATACTGAACGTTGTTATAAAGAGGAATGTTATAGAGTTGTTGAATAAGTTAATAGAAATATTTGAGGCCTAGAAGAGAGATTAATCGACATTCATAATATTTAAGGCTAACTGTATTGCAAAATACAACTTTATAACAGCTTTGCATCTTCGTCTCAAGTAGGCAATTATTTGTGAATAAGTACAAGCGAAAAAACCTTTTTTCCCACCATTAAACCAATCTAAAGGAGACTTTCACTTTCCATTTATTGACGTCTCATCCACTAATATAGCGCACACGATATGGAATAGAATGTTTGCTGAACGTTGAAGTGTGTGCCAGAGCAGAAGGGATTCTCCTCTGGAAGCAAAGTGAGACTTATGGAATATGAATACACACATGTAACTTTTATGCTTATTTGGATCTGTATTATAAAAAAGTCTACACCACCCATTACTAGACAAAAGCGATGATGAATTATGCCTTTATTAGGACTCCATGCATACTACATATTAAATAAATCTAATGAATTCATTTGGCGTTGAGTTGTACGACTGATCCTCACAATTAGATGAACTCATCAATTCATTTTTTAGACTCATCTACTTGGTGACTTTATTGAGATGAAGAACCATATAGAAAAGCCAATAGTATCTATTCGGCATTAAGAATTAAACAGAAACTTCCGTAACTTCTCCAGGGTTTCCTGATATCCAGAGAACATGTCTGGGTAACATTTTACACACCTTTCCAGCCATCTGATTAAGGTGACCAAAATAAGTTTTTTAAAGTTAGTCTTCTTGTCAAACCTGGGAATAAATAAAGAATATATACCAACTAAATATGTTTTTGTTTAATGGAAACAAAAAATTACAACTGCATGTTGGATGACAGAGAAAAACTGACATTTCATCGGATAATTTTCTTTTAGTTAGCTAAAAACTAGGTTCAGAAAAGTCATTTTATCGAAGTCAATAGATTTAAAATCTGAAACTAATAAGATAAGGCTATCAAAAGACCGAAATGAAGGAAATCGAAATTATTTGATATTAAAATGGAGGTAGTGTTATCAAGCTCGATATTTCTCCTATTGACTGTCTCAGAACTTGAGGAAGCATGCAAGTGCTTTGGGCAGTAAAAATCAAGCAAGAGAAGATTTCAAGATTTTACTCTTGAGGCAGTCAAGGTTGTAAGCAATTACATGATTGATTCGGTGACAGCAACCAATTTTTCGAACAAAACTCTCATAGTTAGAAAATAGGTTAAAAAACCCTAGCAGTACACAGAGTTGCCACTCACTTATGTGGTTACTGTCACTCTTGTAAATTATTAAAAAACATCTTATGTGCTAAAGTTACATATTTGGTCAAAAATAGTTGATTGGTCTTGATAGCATAAGAACTAATATGAGCAAAAAAATTATCTTTATGTCAGCGTTAGTGAATAAACCCACACTGATGTGGTGTCTACAGAACTACAGAGGCTTTGAAGAAATACACAACAATTGTACCTCTTCATTCTTCCTTAGCTGTCATATTCTGTCTCACTGGCTCACAAGAAAAATGGTATACCCGTGACCTTTTCTTATTCTATATTTTCTCTATCTCCAAAACATTCCACCTTATCTGTAACCACTGCAACCATTCCATCGCCCAGATCCAACATATAATTCTCCTTTCCCACCACCCATCTACAGACGCCAAACCATGGTAGCAAATGTATAATTAAATTTGTTGTCAATGAAGAAGAGGTGATTACTAACACCTTGTCTCAATAAGATTTTCTATGGACTTCAAGTAATAATAACAGTTGGATGAACTTCGTAATCAATAAGAATAAGGAAACGAGAAAATCAACATGTCATAAAAAAATCTATAAATCGATTTTTACAGTTATAGGTGACAAACCTCCAAACCGTCAACAACGCAATGATGAATATAGCCAGATTTGTAGCTGTAATATGTATAGTTCAGAACTTTCGCTTCTGCAATATGGTCATATTGGTGTTCCACGGAACTGTATAGCACTTTATTAGAACCTGGTTCTTCAGTTGTTATCCATGAGATTATAACAGCTTTTCCATCATAATCACCTTGGGTTATATGTACCTAGATCCAATATAGACCAAAAGGTTACAGCAGAAATGTAAAAAGTAATCTGGAATGGCATAAAGTATGTGCTAAAATAAAATAGGTATAAGAAATCCTTTGCATGAATCTTACCAAATATTAGGGAACTCCTAAGAAATGAAATTACAGCATGCAAAACGAAAAACCTTTTGTCAACAGGCAGCATTATCGCGTTAATTTTTTTTAATGGATGTCAAAAGGGAACAGAAATGGTTTGTGAGTTGAAAATCTAGAACAAGCAGGTGGATACTTAAATATTTTTTTCCTATCTTTTTCAAGAACCTCCCAAGGTTCTGAAAAAACGAAATGATTTTGCTTTATCCCCGTTGAAGTAATGAAGCTCCCCTGAGCATGAAGCCAATGAATTGTGTCCATTTGGAGAGATACAAAAATTTAGTTTTTGGAAATGGTCAATATTGTATTGAAGACGATTTATCAACATTTTTACCTGCCAAAAATCGCATTATACTTCTAGACATGGTACACATGATTGGATTCACGTGGCTACATCAGTCATTGACGGTCCTGATCATGACCTAAAATGGATTCTGGATTCCTTAAATACAGTTTGGAAGATGACCTGATCCCCCCAAGAACAGCATAAGCTGATACAACCTACCTTGTAACCCAACCAAATACCTTCCAAATCCAAGACAATGATAGTAAAGCAGGATAAAATTGTCGACAAATGCTGAAACCAAGTTTTTACATTCTTTTGATAATCCAAATGCATCAACCAAAAAATACAGAAAACTTGTGACATTGACAGCTATCAACAAAAACTTTTCCATTTATTAGTGCGAGGCAGGAAAGTACTTGGCAAAAATCTCACTATAATAGCAACATATTTGGCAAGAAAAGGAGTAGTAGAATTTTAAGAAATTTAAATAAAAACTTTCTTCAATGCTATAAATCGTGGCTAAGGAATGGATCTATTACTTGCTGAGGTGCATTATAACCCTTTGGAACTGCAAACACTTCATTGTCTAGAGGCATATCTTTTGCTGGCCACTGTGTTCGGATGAATGAGCTTGTAAACCCCGAAATTACAAACCCAAATGAGCTGAGGAAAAATAGGCATGATAATAGGAGAGGAAACGTTGACCCATGACCATTAGTCAATTTCAACATTTTGTAATGTATCGTCCACCTGAGATAATCAAAGAAGAATTAATATGCCATATTCCTCGGAAACTGTAACGTATTCATCCAAGAGAAAGAACAGATAAATATGCAAAACGATCACTGCTTGAGGCAGTAAGTAATATCATAGAAAAAAGATGATAAAATGAATGAAGGACATTATAATATATCATAATCACAATAACTCAGGTAGAAGAACATGCAATATTAGTCCTAAGTCATCTCAATAAAAAAAATTATATATATACAGCGAAAAAGAGAAAGAGGAAAATTAACTCCACTAAAAAGTATCTCTGCACTCTGAAACCTATTAACTACAAAAATTCAGGAAAACACCAAGTTGATAATTGTGTTTAAATTAGCTACTACAATGAAAGACAATGTTCTTCATTGGGAATAACACTAATATGTATGGTTTTCATATTTCCCTTCAGATACTGTAACTCATTTTGGATAAATTTAATCTGGAACACGTATGACACCCAAGTATCCTTTGTTGTAGTTGAGAAAGATGTACATATATATAAAGCCAATGCTCGGATTGCCCCCCTTGCCTATGGACCAATGTTAATAAATTTGGTGCATAAAAATTGAATGGTAGATCACTCTTCTTTCAATGGAACGTTGCAAGAAAAAGAAATTCGTCGTTTGCACTGTTTATTCATGAATATGTCAATAATTCATTTGCTTATTTCGAGAAATTGGTTGATGGATCGAAAGTGGAACGATTTTTTGTTCAAAACCATTCAACCGAATGGCATAGGACTGCTGCGTAATTGATTATTAACAATTCTAGAAACCGCAAAACACGGAACGGAGGAAAGTCAAAACCAAGTTGCAACTAGACCCGGCATCACAAATCCTTTCTCAGGGGAAAAAGTAGCATCCAAGATCATCAAATCCCCCCGTATCTCCCCCCATCCTCTCCGTCGCCATAATCAGCCCATGCCTCTTCCGATAAGCGAGGCATCAATAAATTACATCCCGTCCCCCTCTCCCCCGAGGAGCCAACTCATATGGAAACCAAACAGCGAACAGACCTTGAGGAAGCTCGAAGATCAGATAAGCTTTTACTCGGCGACGCCTGGCAAGGAGAGATAAGGACGCCGGGAAGAGACTCCGATCAGGAGTGGCACGGCCCCGCCTTCATCCGCTGCAGACTAAGGCTATCGTCTCGTAAGAAAAACAAGGCAACGACGGAGGCGGTAGGAACCTTCGCGGATTCCGCTCACCTTGTTTGCTTCGCCAAATGCCTTTGCCCGGGAACTCCCCTTTCCCGTCGGGTTATACGTAACTTAGGCTCACTATGGTGTACGTGATTCAACGGGATTCTAAATAGGACCGAGAGATGATCGTGGCGGCGCCACGTCAGTTCTGATTTGTGCGGGGCTTTGCCAACAATTCATCTGCACTGGTACGCTACGATGAGGGTTCATAATAATCAATGGAGAGCTGCTGATCTGGCATTCGTTGGGAGGGTAAAGAAATCTCTGAAGAGACGCGTATGGTTGACCGCGAGTTAGCAGACCGTTCACCGCCAGCCTCTGCTCTGCATGCTTTTCTTCTTGGCGGTGGAGGGAAGGGAAAGCTCCGCCGCTCGCCGCTGCAGTCTTCCAGCCGAGGCAAGCTTTCTCTCCGCTGGTGGCGCCGCCTTCTCCTTCGTTCTCTCTCTTATGATCCATTCCCTATGTTTTCCTCCTCGATTTTTTCCGCTTTTTGATCGATTTTCTCGCCTTCTGCTTCCCTTCCCTCTTGCTCATCCCTATGATACCTTCCGAAAGCTCCCCTCCATTTTGTTGCCCTCTCGATCGATTTTCATGACGTCTATCTCTGCCTTGTCCTGTTTTCGGAAGATAGATAGATAGAGATTGAGATAGATCGATAGAGAGAGAGAGAGAGAGATGGTATGATGGCGACAGAGATGTGGAGATTTTGTGTTGTAGTTGGCTGTGGCGATCTTGTCATTGCTTCACTATGCTTCGTTTTTTCCTTGAACATGTTTTATTTTTTATTTCCTATGAGAGTTCAGGATAGTTCAGTATCTTGATTTCTCGGAAGGATGGCGAGCTTACAATTTCATTCCGACTCAAACAGGTGGGGGTCCTGTTGTCCGCCGTACTGATGAAGTTGGTGAAATCGTCGTGGCCTAATCAGTCAGCCGTATAGAGTTTTCTTCTTCTAACGCGAGGAAGAGAGAGGCGCTTCTAGTTTCTACCTTCATAGCTTACCGTTAAACTCTGAGACCTTGTCCTGGCCAGATGGCTCACTGTGCTGGTGGGGTAACATCTGCGGGGAGTGATGTTTCTGTAAATCCTCGTCATAGCTGGCCTGCAAGGACTCCATTATCAAGTTCTTTGTCTGATCGTATCTCCTCATTGGAACTCCCAAGGGCTTCTCTCACACGGGCAGCGGGCTTGCTGCGTCTGAGAACGAGAGGTATGAGCTCTTGTTTCTGACCCCATTTAAAGCTAGATATTGCATGATCATTTTCAGCAATCTCTGAGGTTCATATCTTAGTCCATTAGCTTCAATTTTTCCAATAGTCATCCATGACTTCTGTTGGATTCAAATTCTAGGTTAATGTTGATAGGCTTGCCAGGGGAATTAGCTCTCGAGGCTGGAAGGATGATATTTGCTGGGATTCACGGTTCTACTCTTGTTCTTCGCGGTGTCTACATGTGGTTCTTCTTGTTGCAGGGGAACCCGCCCTGTGGCTTTCGCCGATCGCGAGTACGTTGAGAAGAAGATATCATGAGAGCTTCTTCCAACTTTTAGTGAAATCTTCACCTGAGGAGAAAAATGGAAGCCGTTCATCCTCCATTTCGCCTGTTCTTGGCTCAAACAGGTCTTCGATCATCTCGAGGGCATCATCAATGGGAGACAGCGCTTGCGTGGAGAAGGAAGAGAAGCCGCAATGGTGGTGGAGGACTGCAGCCTGCCTCCCGTATTTCTTGCCCCTCCATGAGACTTGGAACTACGGAGAGACTGCTGTCTACCTGCAGCCTCATTTACAACGCTTCGAATTCCTCACCAACCCCGTCCTCGGGGTGCCCCCCTGGTTCTCCATTCTCTACTTCTTCGTCTCCTACTTCTGGCTGGTAAGGAGGAAGGAGCTGCCCCATTTCCTCCGTTTCCACATCATGGCGGGATTGCTTCTGGAGAACGCCCTCCAGATCATATGGACCGTGAGCCGGTGGACGCCGCTGTCCATACTTGGGCTCAAGCTCGGAATGTATCTCTGGACTGCCGTCTCCTTCACCTTCATCTTCTGTGTGCTGCGCTGCGTGGGCTGTGCTCTTGCAGGCAGGTATGCTGACATCCCACACATTTCTGATTCGGCTTTCGCACAGATCCCTCATTGTTAGGCTATGTGTTCATCTGTGAATCGATTCTCTAAGCAGCTGCATGGATGAATCTATACCTACTCATTCTGATTATAGTCATGGAAAATCTTTTGATTGTCGTTCAATTTGTGTTCGAACCATCTTTCCTGGCGCTTGAATATTTTTACTGTCGTGAGAAATTGCCCATTCGTCTTAAAGTCTGATCCAGTGGATTTACTGGATCGAGCTGCATTTCCATGGCGATATGCCTACGTCAGCAAATTAACCATACCGGGGTATGAATTCCATACACATCTCGATCTTCCTCCCAGCCCTCCAGGATATGGCTGCGACATAAAGGAAAATGTAGATGGTTTCATTTCTCATCCAGGTTGCGAAACCATCAGAGCTTGGTTGTGGGATGATGACTTGAGGACTGAAATAACTCGCTTCTTTTCTTTAGCTTTATCATTAACCGTGGATGAAGGCAAGCATATTCCATGGATAATATCTACTCTTTCTAAAAAGGAATTTTACAATGAAACTTCCTTTTCTTAGGTTTGTTTGTAAATTAAGATGCTGAGATTGAGCCGGTTTGGAACTGTTTTCAATAATCGACGGAAATTTTTATGGTTAATTTAAGGAGAAAGAGGTCTTCAAAAAATATTTTCATTTTTCCTGTTTGTGAGGAATCAATTATTTTCGAGTATCATGTAGGTTTTACTCCCAATTCAAGGGGGGTGGATGATTATTTTCGACGGTTCCATGATTTTTTTTGGTAATTTGGGTTGCACGTTGGGGGTCAACATTGTCCAAACAGATGAAAACGAGGGAGTGATCCTTCAGTTTACTTGGAGTTGATTTTCCTATATCACTCTTTCTTCTCTCTAGCTTTTATGCAATCTACTCTCTCTCTCTCTCTCTCTCTCTCACGCCACGTGCAGCAAGTGCTAAAAAAGGAGTGTGGCTTGGGGCCCGAAATGCTGAGCCCGGCTCATTTTTCGTTGAGTGGAGAATAATATTTCCTCTTTTGGCTTCAGTATCATTCCTCCTCGCTATTGTTGCATATATCATTCACACTACATTGGTGACTATCTTTATGCAGCCTGCACTTAAAAGGCCGACCATCTTCTATAAACCTATTCAAAAAGTGTTAGATGGAAGAAGAGATGGAGTGGTACATTAGTAACTCGTAAATTATAGACTTATGTAAAAGCAAGTTGAATTTTATTAAATTAAATACAGCCTAATGAGATGGGCAATGGTGATGGATTATTATACATTAAATAAACCATGGTCAAATTGCTTGTAAAGATTTAAGGCTGGGAAATTTTCATGTATGTAAAAGCATCCTAATAAAGGATGTGGAATCAATAGTAATGTACTTGACGCTGACCATTTTTTACTGCGAAATGACATGAAATAAAAAATATATAAATTATATTTGAAAGTAATTATAATATACGGGGTTTTTTTTGATCCTCAACCGCCAGCGAACGAAATAAATAAATAACTCATACGTATTTTAAAGAAACGACTGTTCATAGTTTATAATATGAAAGTAAAATAAAAATGTGGGGCAGTCAAGATAGCAGGAGACCAACGGTTATTTTATGATACAAGTCAGCAAGCGTGTGGATCCCAGGTCCGAATCCAACGACCAGTCCACGTTGAGGTGGTCAGCGTGTGGAGGTAGGATGATCTGGACACAGTTTTTTGTGGGCGTCTCCTTGGCAATATTTGTTCTTTTGCCTCGCACATGCGGCGCCGCCGACAGCGGCCCTCAAATCACCTGGTGAGTAGCGATACGCATACAACGCGGTGCACAAGTCAGATACAGCGATTGCAGATTGTTCTCATAGGCCATAATCGAGCAGCAGAAGAGGGGTTTTGTCGTTTTATGGAATCTTGCCATTGGTACTTCAATGGGGTTTGGTTGCGACACGTCACTTGATTGGGGCCCACAAAATGAGCTGGCAAATTTCCTCTGAAGACGTTTCTGATGCAGTTCGCGCGGAACGTAACGTAATATACAACGGCCCTGACACGTCACATGAGAGAGAGAGTGAGATGGAGAGGGAGAGATGCGGATCTTCCTCCGTTCCCTCTCCTCTCATGCGGGGGAAGATCCGTCGCCGTGGGCCCCGCTTTAAACCAGATGTTTTATTACATTTTAGTCCTCAAGATATCTTTAATTACATAAACACCGTCATCTGATAGGGGTTCCGGACGAGTAAGAAGGCACTTTCATCAATATTTCTATCAGAAGCAGGAAAAAAATATAAAGTTTTAGGAGGGTCATTTGGTAAATGAGATAGTTTAATACGTAAGCAGAGGCTGCAGAGAGAGAGAGAGAGAGAGAGAGAGAGAGAGAGAGAGGCAACCGCGGCCAATGGGTATTATACCGGAATCTGATACAGCAAATGCTCCCGAGCTTGTGGGGCCCCGCACGAGGTGCCAGCTCAGGGAGCCCTTGGTCCAGCGGTTGATATAACCACGCCGTTCCTCTCCTCCGACCGCCAACTCTGCTTTGGTCTTCTTCTCTCCCTTCTCTCTCTCTCTCTCTCTCTCTCGCTGCTCAATACCTCCGCCGGAGGGGGAGAGGGCAACCATGGTGGTGCCGCTGGACTCGCCGAGGGGCGGGAGGACTATCCGTGAGGCGCTGCTGCAGAGCGTGCTATCGCACCACCACGCCGCTGCGCGGGGCTCCAAGTCCGGCGAGCGACGCCGCCGGAAATACTTCCATGGCGAGAGGACGGGGATGAAGGTGGACGAGGAGGAGGTGCTGGAGGTCGGAGGGGAGGAGATGATGGAGGAGATGGTCCAGCTCGGGGCGGAGAGGACGAAGAACGTCCTCATCCTCATGAGTGACACCGGCGGCGGTCACCGTGCCTCCGCCGAGGCCATCCGCGACGCCTTCAGCACCGAGTTCGGCGACGAGTACAGGGTGAGCCGGAAGAGCTTCCGCTTTTTCCCTCTCTTCTGCTCTTCTTCCTCCCCCTTTCTCCGTCGAAATTGGAAGATTCAGGCGGTCGATCGCGAGATCGAAAGGTTCTCCGAAACCCGTCTCGCTGTGAAATCGGACTCCAATTCGGGTTTCAAATTTATATCCAAAGAGAGGAAGCCATCCAGGATTTCGCTGATCCGTCCGCGCCTGCCGCAGGTGTTCGTGAAGGACGTGTGGAAGGAGCACGCGGGGTGGCCGCTGAACGACATGGAGAGGTCCTACAAGTTCATGGTGAAGCACGTCCAGCTCTGGAAGGTCGCCTTCCATGGCACCTCCCCCCGCTGGGTCCACTGCTTCTACCTCGCCGCCATGGCCGCCGTTTACGCCAAGTAAGACTCCCTCCTCGTCGTCGCCGCCGCTCAGAGTCGCCTCCTCCATTCGCCGGTAGATCTAACGAAGGACGGCTCTCTCTCTCTCTCTCTCTCTCGGCGGTTCCAGGGAGGTGGAAGAGGGGCTTATGAAGTACCGGCCGGACATCATCATCAGCGTCCACCCGCTGATGCAGCACATCCCCCTCTGGGTTCTCAAATGGCAGCGCCTCCACAAGAAGGTCGTCTTTGTGACCGTCATCACCGACCTCAACACCTGCCACCCCACCTGGTTTCGTCTCCCACCTCCCTCCCTTCCTCTCTCTCTCTCTCTCTCTCTCTCTCGTTCTGTGCACTAATGGAGAGCGCCTGCTGTCTGCAGGTTCCACAGAAGCGTGACCAGATGCTACTGCCCCTCGGAGGAGGTCTCCAAGAGGGCCTCAGCTGAGGGGTTGGAGCCCTCCCAGGTCCGCATCTTCGGCTTGCCCATCCGGCCGTCCTTCTGCCGAGCTCTGGATCCCAAGGTGCCTCCCCTTCTCCCTCTCTCTCTCTCTCTCTCTCTCTCTCTCTCTCTCTCTCTCCTTCTCGTTACGGAAGGTGTTTGACGGGCCTGTTTACTATGTGGGGCGCAGGAGGAGCTGAGAGAGGAGCTGGAGATGGACCCTGAGCTGCCGGCAGTGCTGCTGATGGGCGGCGGCGAGGGGATGGGTCCGGTGAAGAAGACGGCCAAAGCTCTCGGGGAGGCGCTCTTCGACGAGGAGCTCGGCCGCCCCCTCGGTCAGATCGTCGTCATCTGCGGCCGCAACCAGGCCCTCGTCTCCACTCTGCAGTCCCTCGACTGGAAGGTGCCTGTGAAGGTGAGCTCGTCTGCCCTAACTTCTCTCGTCATGGTTCCGAATCGAGGGGTTGGCTATTAGAATCTTTGACGGTGATTCTTCTGCAGATCCGAGGATTCGAGACCCAGATGGAGAAGTGGATGGGGGCCTGCGACTGCATCATAACCAAGGCCGGCCCGGGTACCATAGCCGAAGCGCTGATCAAGGGACTCCCCATTATCCTCAACGACTTCATCCCCGGCCAGGTCAGTGGCCCCCCGCTGCGCAGAGAAGAAGCGCCGCCGCCGATCACCTCCAATAACATGGCGTCTTGTGGTGCGCGCGCAGGAGGTCGGCAACGTGCCCTACGTGGTCGACAACGGCGCCGGACTCTTCTCCAAGAGCCCCAAGGAGACGGCGGCTCTGGTGGCCCGGTGGTTCGGGCCCGGAGCGGAGGAGATGAGGAGGATGTCGGAGAACGCCCGCCGGCTGGCGCAGCCCGACGCCGTCTTCGACATCGTCAGGGACATCGACGACCTCGCCCGCCGGCGAAGCCCCATGGCCCGCCTTCCCTACTCTCTCACCTCCTCCTCCTCCGGCGACGACCAAATCCTCCGGCCAGAAGCTCCAACGCCGGCGCACGGGTAGGGTTGCGGGGGGCGGATCTCAGAGATTTCGCTGGTTCCCCCTCTTCACCACAGCTCGCTTCGCCTCCTTCTTCCCCGTTGAGGCTCCACAGTCTGCTTGGAGGGGTGGGGGTCGTGGCGGCCGCTCCCGCTCTTGCATCGCGAGGAAGAAGGCGGCAGGGTGACCCTATCAGGGGATCGTTGTTTGGTGAAAGGTCCTGACGTCATCGGGGAGCCCCTCCGCGAGTGAGCGATCGCCTTTTGTGTTATAACCACACGCCTATTGGCTTTATACGCACGTTGCAGACGAGACGCCCAAGAGGGGACGGGTGCAGAAAAATCCACGGTCTCTGTTCTGCCACGTGCCAACCGGAGAACGTCACCACACCAATGACGTTAAACCATGTCCGCGAACGCGGGTCTCTCTCTCCGACTCTTGTTTCCTTGTATTTAAATTATATGTTAGCGTACCCTATACAATCGGAGAATAACTCCCCCGCCCCCTCTCTCTCTCTCTCCCTCTCTCTGTCTCTCTGTCTCTCTCGTTCTCTCTCTCTCTCTCTCTCTCTCTCTCTCTCTCTCTCTCTCTCTCCCTCTCTGTCTCTCTCGTTCTCTCTTCCCCCCTCCCTCTCTCTCTCTCTCTCTCTCTCTCTCTCTCTCTCTCTCTCTCTCTCCCTCTCTGTCTCTCTGTCTCTCTCGTTCTCTTTCTCCCTCTCTCTCTTCCCCCTCCCTCCCTCCCTCTTTCTCTCTCTCTCTCCCTCTCTCTCTCTCTCGTTCTCTCTTCCCCCTCCCTCTCTCTCTCTCTCTCTCGTTCTCTCTTCCCCCTCCCTCTCTCTCTCTCTCCCTCTCTCTCTCTCTCTCGTTCTCTCTTCCCCCTCCCTCTCTCTCTCTCTCTCTCTCTCTCTCTCTCTCTCTCTCTCTCCCTCTCTGTCTCTCTGTCTCTCTCGTTCTCTTTCTCCCTCTCTCTCTTCCCCCCTCCCTCCCTCCCCCTCTCTCTCTGTCTCTCTCGTTCTCTTTCTCCCTCTCTCTCTTCCCCCCTCCCTCCCTCCCCCTCTCTCTCTGTCTCTCTCGTTCTCTCTTTCTCCCTCTCTCTCTTCCCCCTCCCTCCCTCTCTCTCTGTCTCTGTCTCTCTCGTTCTCTCTTTCTCCCTCTCTCTCTTCCCCCTCCCTCCCTCCCTCTCTCTCTGTCTCTGTCTCTCTCGTTCTCTCTTTCTCCCTCTCTCTCTTCCCCCCTCCCTCCCTCCCTCCCTCCCTCCCTCCCTCTCTCTCTATCTCTCTCTCTCTCTCTCTCTCTCTCTCTCACTCACTCGCTCGATCATAATCATACCCCATTATGCATTCATCAACGTTCGAATTAATGACCTAGCCAGATGTAATTCCTGTCTCCGTCTCTGTCTCATTCTATCCCTCTCTCTCTCTCTCTCTCTCTATCTTAGTCATGGCCCGTGATGCGTACATCAACGGCCCAACTGCAGGCTTCCGTAGATATCGATATCTCCTCTGGGCCTATCTGTCAGACCCACGAAACACAACACACTGCCGCCGAACTTATGGGCTTCCGACAATGGGATTGAACTGGGCCGGCCTAGAAGGGAGGGAAGTCCCCTGCTCCAGAGTTTGAATTATTGGGCCATCTAATCAAGCATTTATAATGGGCCGGCCCCGTGCTACACTGGAGCTAGAATTATTGGGCCCCAACTCGAAACCGGTTATTGGGTCATCCAACTCGAGCCAACCATTGAGCTTGCCTTCAGAAGGGCACAACCCTAAATGAATCACGAGTCCATCATCGTCTTCATCTGTCTGCAATCTCCCCGCCGCAAGCCGGCGATCTCCAGCCATGCAGAGAGAAGGAAACCCGTCCATCGCCGCCGCTTATTGGAGGAGGGCGGCCGGAGAAGAAGACGGTGGGGAGTGGGAAGGGGCTCGCTCAGAGGGAGAGGTCGGCGAGGTCGAAGGTCCGAGAGACGGCCTTGCACCAGGACTCGAACTTGCTGCGCCGCTGCTCCTCGCCCATCTGGGGGCGGAAGGTGGTCGCCGCCGCCGCCTCCTCCGCCGCCGCGAATATTTCCACCTCCGTCCACACGCCGACGGCCAGCCCCGCCGCGTACGCCGCCCCGAGGCAGGTCGTCTCGATGTCCGCCGGCCTCACTACCGCGCTCCCCAGCAGGTCCGCCTGCACATCCCCCAGCTCCGGTGATCATCATAAATCCTCGTCACGAGCCAGAAAGCAAGGAGACTGAAAGACGATCGAAACCTGGATCTGCATAAGCAGATTGTTGACGGTGGCGCCGCCGTCGACCCGGAGGAGGAACTCGCCGTCGCGGGTCTTAGCCTCCCGCTTCTCGCCGGCGTCCTTGTGCATGGAGTTGAGCACCTCCTTCACCTGGAAGGCCATGCTCTCCAGCACCGCCCTAGCGATGTGCCCCCGGTTGGTGTAGCGGGTGATGCCGATGCAGACCCCGCGCGCGTCCTCGCGCCACCAGGGAGCGAACAGCCCGTTGAATGCCGGCACGAAGTAGATCCCGCCGGAGTTCTCCACCTCCGCTGCCAGGGCCTCGATCTCCGCCGCCGTGCGGATGAGCCCCAGGCCGTCACGGAGCCACTGCACGGCGGCGCCGGCGATGGCGATGGAGCCCTCCAAGGCGTAGTTGGGCGGCGCCGCCGGGCCCAGCTTGTACGCCACCGTGGAGAGGAGTCCGTGGGAGGACCGCACCACCTCGTCGCCGGTGTTGAGGAGGATGAACGCCCCCGTGCCGTAGGTGCTCTTGGCCTCGCCCTTTCGGCAGAGCTGCCCGAGCATGGCGGCGTGCTGGTCCCCCAAGCAGCCGGCGATGGGGACCCCCGCCAGCGGCCACCCGCCGGCGATCTCCCCGACGAGTTCCGAGTTGCTCACGATCCTGGGGAGGATGGAGAGGGGGATCCCCAGGGTCTCCAACGTGGGCAGATCCCAGTCCAGAGTACTGAGGTTCATCAGCATCGTCCTGGAGGCGTTGGAGCAGTCCGTGATGTGAATCCCCCCGGCGGTGGCGCCGCAGCCGCCGGTGAGGTTCCAGATCAGCCATGTATCCACCGTACCGAAGAGGGCGTCGCCGGATTCCACGGCGGCCCTCACCGCCTCAACGTTCTCGAGCATCCACAGCACCTTGACGGCGCTGAAGTAGGTGCTGATGGGCAGCCCGCAGGTCTCCACAAAGTGGGTTCTTCCGCCGGCGAGCTCCTTCTCCAACCTCCTGCCGGATCAGTCCACCCCCCCCAGAAAAAAACTCAGGAATCCTCCAACCCTAAGCGTCCATCCTGATCGAGGGAAAAAGAACTAAATGGGCAAAGATCGGCCCCTTTGATCCGCAGGAATCGCCACCCGCCGAGATCCAGAATTTCCACCGGAATCGACGAATAAATGCGGCGAAATCAGGAAGAATCGCAAATCGAAGCGCAGCGCGGCCGTGATCGACCCACCGGGAAGGAATTATCGGGCGCGATCCTGCCGGATACAGAGACTGCCGAACTCGGGGACGAAGGTGGAGCTGGGGATCTGAGGAAAGGAATGAAGGAGCGGGGGGCTTGAGAATGAAGACCTGCAGATGCCGCTGGTGCGGGCGTCCATCCAGACGATGGCGTTGTAGAGCGGCCGCCCCGTGGACTTGCTCCAGATGACGGTGGTCTCCCGCTGGTTGGTGAGCCCCACGGCCCTGATCCCGGCGGCGACGCCGTGCCCCGCCGCTGCCGCCTTCTCGACGGCCTTGGCCATGCACACCCTCACGGTTTCCAGGATTTCCATCGGATCGTGCTCCACCCATCTGCGGCCACCTTCCCCTCATCAGGCGGAGCAGAGACGAAGACAGACCAAACCCACCCGCCGCCACCACCACCACCACCGGCGGCGGAGGCCGTCAAGCTTACCCGGCTTCGGGGTAGATCTGGGTGAACTCCACCTGGTGGGAGCCGACGGGTCTCCGGTGGCGGTCGTAGATGATGAAACGCGTGCTGGTGGTGCCCTGGTCGATCGCCGCCACGAAGGTCTCCGCCTGGTCCGCCATCTCCGCTCCTCCTTCCTCCCCGATCCACTCCCCGTCCACCGAAGCTGCATATTTATATATAAACCCATTTTTGTGAATGATTTGATGCATCCGGATTTTCTCGCTCCTGACTTTAGAGAGTGGAGGGTACGTGTTCGAATCCCAGGCCACCCCGATTTTGTCTCTTCTGCTAGCTTTGACCGTGGGCGGTCGCTCCCCCCGAAATGGTGGATGCCCAGCAGATAAGCCCGGAGTTAATAGCAAGCGGACCGGCACGTGGCAATCAATGCTATCTG
Organism: Spirodela polyrhiza; assembly: GCA_024713555.1. Classification (NCBI taxonomy): domain Eukaryota; kingdom Viridiplantae; phylum Streptophyta; class Magnoliopsida; order Alismatales; family Araceae; genus Spirodela; species Spirodela polyrhiza. The sequence goes on from CM046539.1 coordinate 4,131,625, forward strand.
CCACGTCACGCCGTATGGACACCCACGTTGCCGTCCTGCATCACTATTTGGATTGGCCTCTCGTCGTGAACTAATGGTGAAGAATCTATATAAGGTTTAAAGTACCCTCGTTAGAAAACTTTTATACCACATGGACGTTTAAACTAATATCCAAATAATTTTAGATAATCATATTAAAGCAAGAATAGCATCGTTTATGTTATTTTTCTTATTTTGGTGACGAAGTTCTATATTTAATGCGTGTAAACTTATGCTGAAATTTTATTATACAAAATTTATAGGTGAACTTTTATAATCATCCCCATAAATTCTAAGAAATCTTAAGCATTTCTCAACATTTTAGGGATGATTTATTTACAAGCATTATTTTTTTCCATTTATTAATAGGAGGTAAATCATGGTTTGTGAAATTAGAACCATTTGATCACCACAAGGCTTACTCAGGATGATGTTGACATTGCATGATTGATTTGATTCATGATCCAAGGCAATCACTAATGATTTTGTAAAGATTAACATCATTTGATTGAAACAATCAGATCTTGATTGAACATAATGACATGGAAGACCGTGATTGGTCTACAAAGGTTGCAAGTAGTTGGGCAAACTAGTTGTGGTCCCAAAACCTTGCTGATGGGGATGGGGGTACGTTGTCCAAGATTCACATCCCAAGAACAAGGATATCATATATTAAAATCTGGGAGTCACTTTCATAAAAGTCAAAATCTCTTTTGGTTACAAGAGGCAATGTTTTATGCTAAATTTGGGATTCTCTTTTCTTATTCTGTCCTTTGAGAGCTTTTGGACAAAGTTATGTAAATATATACTCACTGTTTTTATTTCTTATAAATCCATACCATACGCACAAATTCATCATGGAGAGAGATCAAGTCAAATCAAAATAAATACGGTTTGCACTCAAAGCTAGTGAGGCTGTAATCACTCTTATATTTTCAATCCCTTTATATATTTTCAATATACATGTTCTTATCTCTCTCACACATTTTAAACATCTCAATATTTATTATTATTTTACATAAGTAAACCAATACTATTACAATTTATCATGAAAGAGAAAATGACAGGAAATACCCTCAAAACCATATCCTTTAGGTAACAATGTTTCTATATTCTATTTGAAGTTTCATAGCCTATAGAAAATCTGGCCCAATTTTATTTTCTTCCCTAACATAACACATTGCATTATTTTACAATATGACTATAAAAATGAAGAAATATGTTTTCACATTCATTTTTCATTCATAAATTACCCCAAGCAAATTTTCAATTAGTTTTAACCATATTGCATGTTTTTATCTCCTCATATGATAAAATAGGTTACCATGGATCTGGTTGAGGTTGTTATTGATGGATATGGTCATTGTCTCTTTCTCCCTATACCCTAGTGCATTGTGCATAGGCAGGATGTCTCTACCTTATTTTGCATGATTTTCTGAAAACAATTTCCTTAAGTCATATCATGATGAGGGAATCCCTAGGTATAAATATATGTTTATATGCACACAGATAGGTGAACACAAGATGTCAACACAATCAATAGTTCAATGAACTGATCAATTTTATTTGGAATCATATATACTATTGAGAGAACATATGTGGTCAAAAATTCACCTCATACCATAATAATATATGGAAAAATTAGTAATAAACTTCAATAAATAATATATCCTCTAAGAGGCTTAGGTGTATAGTAAGATAAACACTTTTGGGAACTTTTGTTTCTCTTCCCTTGTTTTGGGATAGTAAAATGATATTTTGTTTTCAGTTTTTTCAAATCAAAATAGATTTTCATCTTCATCATTCACTACCCATAAATATTTTGAGGCTACTAAAACATATTTGATAATAAATTTAGTGCACAGAATTCAAATTCGTTCATAATAAGCTAAGTATTGAGATTATCATAATATATTCTGGACATGTTTTTATTGTTTGACATCTAAATGTCAACACAATATTGAGGGGAAAAGTGAATTGATTATATTAAACTCTTATATAAAATTATAATATTTAGACACTTTTATTGCAAGTAGTACCTTAGAAAAGTTTACACATTAGAATTCATAGTACTTTGGATTTTCTTGTCCTACATCCACCTTCTAAGGACTCTACTGCTAACTTGTCATATTTTCATAATGATTAACATGTTGAATACTGTGTTCTATATTTTACCAATTGGATTTAGTAGCTCTAGTGAACTCAAGGTTTCATCCTAAAATCCTCTTTTAGATTTACAACTTTGGGTGGACTAAGACTAAGAGTAAACATTTCACTTAGAAGCAAATGTTGAAAAAATATTAAATTACTACTAATTTGAATAGGTAAATAAGGAAAGATTAGTTAAGATTGATGATTTCATTGAAGACATTATTTTTCACTAATTTGAATAATATCTTGTAGTGAAATTGAATCATATGGATGTTGAAGGGATGAAAAGGTGCATCAACAATTGATGATATATCTAACTACTCTTCTAGGAACATTTGAAATTCTCCTCAACATAATTTATTAGTCCTTATAATTTCTCCTGTGATAAGCTAGATCAAGATATCAAGGATATATAATTCATAGAAATGTGTACTTTTCTTTATTGATAATTAGGAGGTTTTGGCATAAAAATAAAGCAATCTGTTTCTCTTTTCCTTCATTCAAAGATTCATTTAGATTTGGGATATAATATGATACAATGGATAGGTTTTTTTACCTAAACTTTGTAGAGATCCAAAATTTGATGAAGTAAGATCCAATATGCCTTAAAATTAAGGCTCTCATTGGATACTATTTAGTTTTTCTCATATTTATGTAACTCCACACAGAAATAGCTTTAGTTCAAGAACAATAACTTTTGCTACTCATACACAATTACTTTTATTTCATGCCAAATAAAATTATCTATTTCTACAACAGATTCAATCCACTGATAATTCAATAATACACAAAATTTTTATTGTGGTCTTCATCAAAACTCAAGTCATCATTTATGATTAACTTTCTTTTCTTAGTTGTAGTAAATCACTACATAGGAATCAAATTGAGTAGTCTTATGCCATAAAGAGTAAGAATAAAGATAAAATCTGGTTGATGAGAATAGACTTAAATTTCTATGACATGGATAAGCATATGATGTTTGAAAATATATTTGATTGATGAGCACAATGAAATTGAAATGTTTTGATTTTTATAGTTTTATAATATTAACTTATTTTCATGAGTTTTCAGTTTAGGAATTGAGAAGACATAATATCTACTCCTCAAATAAATGTATTTCCTATAATAAATTTACACCCTAACATAACATCCCCCTACTTTCATCTACCATCCAAGAGCACCCAAACCTTATGTTTCACTAAATCAATGTTCGTCAACAAACATTGATTATTAGGTTTAACTCTCGTAGAGTGTTACTCCTAAATTCTCTTCTAAATTCATGAATCTATGTAGACCAGGCTAAATACATAATTCAACTCTCATAAATCATTTAGATAAAATTTTATCAAAATTTTATGCTGCAATGAATAAAAATGCCATCACTAACAATATTTATAAAATAAAATGAAAAGTGAGTCACAACCATAACTTAAAGAAGAAGAGAAATGAATGAATCTAGAATTTCAACTTCTTAACTTTTTGAAGCACAGATGGATGAAGGCTTTATCATTGAAATCTGATTGAAGGAGGTGATGAAATGATCAAGATTTCTCTTCAGCTTAGTGTCTTCTTATTATTGCAGCAAGGTTGAATTTTCTCCTTGATTAGCTACAGATTTCTCTAGAATATAGTAAGATAAAAAATAGAGATGCATGAATGTTCTTATAGATGCTCTTGAACTTATTCAGCAATTCAAAACTTCTAGACTTATAAGAAAATTTTGGAGCATTCTTCCTCTATTTTGTGCCATTTAAACATTATTATTCCAAGAATAGGTACAAATTTGAATGGTATGAACCCAATAAAGTACATCATTAAATAGTTTGTATGTCCTTTCAGGATAACTAATGAATACAGCCACTAAGGTTTAATCCACATTTTCTATTATTATTTAAAACACATGTAAATGCATCTCGAACTACAATAATTATTTTGCATCTGAATTGAATTTGAATGGACTTGAATAGAACAAAAGCATTTATTATATTTATGTGGTCATCATAACATTATTGCGCATCATTATTTGATAATATATGATATTTTAAAATCTTTTTTGAATTATTATTGGAAAATTAAAGGTGACTTATTTCAATAAACAAAAATTTATTTCCACCTGATATTCAAAATTTTCTTAAAGACTGCCTATACGATTTACTACAGTCAATTAGTTCTCCTTTTAAAGTGATCAGAACTAATAATTTAAAATTTAACAAAAATATAGTACATATAATGAAAGAATATTTACTTCAAACATTCACACAAAATTCAATATCCAAATCATTGCTCTTTGGAAATTGTGTTTTTTATATTTAATAGAACTTTCTATAGTGGTAAAAAGTAATTATTTATAGTAGAAAGTTGACAATAAATCCAAAATTAGAATTCTGAGCAAAAAATAAAGTCACTAGACAATCATTTGGGCACTTTGAAATAATAATATGTATTATCTATGAATTTATAATTATTTCATTTAAATCATGTGTCCAACAGAAATAGATTGGATAATTAAGATAATTCATATCTTCATATATTTTCCTTATCTATCTTCAAACTATATGTTCATATATTTTCCTTATGTATCCTCAAACTCTATCTTCATCTTTTTTCCTTATCTTTATTTCTCATCAACAAAACCTTTTAAGATCATTAAGGTTCATGTAGAAAACATACAAAAAAAGCACAATTTTACCCCATATTATGGTTAGAGAGAGACAAACAAAAATAGAGAGAGAGAGAGAGAGAGAGAGAGAGAGAGAGAGAGAGAGAGAGAGAGAGAGAGAGAGAGAGAGAGAGAGAGAGAGAGAGAGAGAGACCTACATAGATTTCAAACAAGAAATCTATGTAAAAAGATAAGGAAGTTTTGGTTGCTTCTCAAGCCTTCAAAATCTCCTCCATGCAAGATCTTCTACATCCTTCATATATCACATGTATAGTTCCTTATGATGCCATAACATAATCAACATGTGCCTTGATAGCTATTAGTTTATCGACAGTCTTGGAGCTATTGGAGGAGTGATAATGTCTTGATAGCTATTAAGTGGACTAGAGCCCATAAACTTAGTATTAAAGTGATAGCACATTTCAACCCAACTCACCTACTACCCCCTTCTTGATTCTTTGTGGTCTTAATATATTCAACATAAGAGATCATACCAACATATATAGAAGAATATTTTTTTTCATCAAGACAATCATTGAAACTACTCTCCCTAATTTTAATATTGAAATTTTAATACTTTTTTATAATATTAATTTACATTAATCCTTGGAAATTAGATGTTGCATTGGGTTGACATAGTTTTCACTTAAAAGCAGGCCACTAGCTTGTACCACTAGAGAATTGTATGCAGATGAACTTGTTATAATTTGTAGGACTATCCCAAATCTTCCAATGATGGGATAGTCTAGAAAGCATCAATGGAACTTAGGATAAAACTCCCTCTCTCCCTCTCTATGACACATACACAACTTAGGAAAAATAATGTAATAATCCTCCTTTCGTTTGTCATCTCCCCTTATTGACTTTGGGATATATCAATGAAACCTTAGATGATACTCTCTCCCTCTCCCCCCCCTCCCCTCTCTCTATCAAAGACATACACGCACACACCTTTCATAATTTGAAAATAATGTAGTAAACCACCTATCATATGTTATCTCCCCTTGTTAACTTTGACATATAAAACCATCAAAGATCTCATGTAAATCAATGTACTATCAACCAACTTGTTTTCATCCACACAAATGTAACAAAACATTATCATTACCTTGTTGTGATGGGATACTCTTACAAGACAACATAATATGAAATGTGTTATCCTTTTTTGGTTCATAGATATTCACGGTTAAATTTATTTAATTTAAATAATTATTTCTCAAGTTCTTTTGAAAATTTACTATTATTAAAATTTCATAAATTATTAAATTATTTTTATTGTAAATAAATATCCAAAAATGGACACAACATAAATAAATAAATAATAATTTAGAAAAAAATGTTAAAATTTTTTTTGCAAAATATGATTTCATGCAACTGAAATTTTATGAATACATATAGAGGTTATATGAAAATAATGCATTAGAAAATATATTATTATATAGCCATCTCATATGAAGAAAATATTAAGCATGAGATGAATATAGACATTTATTAAAAAGCATGGTAGCCTGCACAAATATCCTTTAGATATCCTTTGTCATCAAAAATATTTTTTTATGGATTATGATTTTAATTATTTTCGAATAAAAATCTTTTTTATGTGAACAATAAACTTTCAAACATACAAATCTCACATTCATAGTATGTGGTTTTAAATAATGTAATTAATAATTGAAAAATAATCAAGAGTATGAATGGTCAATATTTCATCATAGATGGTGACTTTACAAGCTTCAAGGTGAAGCTATTTATCCAAAATCCATTTGTCATGTATCATGTATTTATAAATAAATTTTTATTGCAATATGAACATCATGCAAAAGGTAATGGATCTGGATAGCGATTATTTTATTACAGTTTGGTAATTGCTTTCTAGTACCTAAATGGGAAGAGTGATGCTTTCTTAATATTATAGTATACAAATGCAAACTCTTGCCCTATTCCCACTGCTTTTGCTTCTCTTATTTATCATTTTCTTTTTTATCCTTATAACTTCAGTTATAAAAAATAAATGTAAAAGTGACGCGCAGTTATTGTTTTTGTGAAAAATCTGGCAAGTAAGTTCATCATTGTCCTAGATAAAAGATGAGCCAATTTCTTGAAAGCACAAGATAGCAGTAATATTTAATAAAATTGGTGAATAATGAGAAAATTAAGTTTCTCACTACCATGGGGACAAACAAGTAAACATTAGAAATTTTTTGAAACTTGGAATCCGAGCCACCTGAAAGGGAAGTCAGTATACCAAGGGATGGTGGGTACAATGATAAGATACACGTGTCCTTCGTTGGTGTTGCATGGTCAAACGAGAATCTGAGTATAGAATGAGAGATGTGCCAAGGGATCCATTGTGGTTAGAGAAGGATATCGTATGCAACGTGGGCGAGGTGAGGATAGAGAAGAGATTTGGGTGGTAGAGGGAGGGAGGGGAGAGAGAGAGAGAGAGAGAGAGAGAGAGAGAGAGAGAGAGGATAGCAGTATAAGGGTACAAAGGCGTATCATATCGACGCCATTAGGATCGAATAAGAATTATAACCAGCCCTGAGGAATGTATATCTTGGACAATCCTCACTTCTTTAATGTTCTTACTTTCTTACTCCCCCGAATCTTTTTATCCTCACTACCTGCGTCTCTCACTCTCTCTATCTCTCTCTCTCACGCTCCTTTCCTCTGCCTCTCTTCTTCTCTTCCATCCAAATCTAGTGAACTTCACCACTTTTTTTAGTTGCCGGGGGATTCTTCCGTTCCTGAAAGAAGAAGAGGCTACCATGGACCCCTCCTACCCAACCAGATCTTCTCCCCACAACATTGCGGGAAATGTACATCGCCAGAACAACACAACCCCTCAATCAAATGCTATGCTGCGGGTAAAATACGATTTTGTTATCTTTTGCTCGTCAGACCTTGCAACATGGACCTCATACATTCCACTATTTCCCTCATCCATGCATTGACTTACACCTCGTTCTATGCCTTGTTCACAGTTTGCAGCGATGTCTGGGAATCGGAATCCGGTGATGGTGCAACTGCTGCAGCACAACTTGAAAGTCTTCTGGGAGCTCCGCTTACTGGAGCTGGAGGACGACGGAGGTGTGTTGTCAAGTGACGGGCATCTGGTTATCCTTGTCTGCTGCTACTGTTAACTGTCTAAAATGGAAACCTTTTCTCCTCATCGGTTTCTTGATTTCAGAGCTGACTATATGCCAACTAGGGTAAAGAAATGATAACTTCCCTCCAACGGTTTCATGAAATCGATTTTTCTTATTAGGTCCATTTTTTTTACTGCCAATAATGCGAAGTACTTCGATGTTTTCGAGTGAACTATCTAAAAATGTTTGATTATTTTATTTTCAGGGAACCTGAGATAAAATATGACATCAGAAACTTGAATAGTTCTAAAATAGAATTGCAAGTTATCTTTTATGAGGGCGGCTCTTCTAAAAGCTCAAATAAAACTGTCTGAGAGTATGGAATGAGTTTAAAAATATTTTTTATTGAGATATGTCATAAGGAATTAATTCTTTAACGTAGTCTCCCTCTCTTTCTCTCTCTCCCTCCCTCCCCCTCTACCTCTCTTTCCTAGGACCCACCCTCTCACAACATGAGACATTTCAGCTCTTTCGTTGTACGTGTCGGGAAATTATAGTCACCCATAAATAAATTCATAATTTATATCAATGACTTCTGAGGTATTTTTCTCGTTGATTTTATGATTTTCGAGTTAAATTTATAGATTTAGGGTGAGCATTTTCACTAAAGCTCATTTAGGGTCTCATAAAGACAGTTCATGTTCTTAGATTTCAGTTTTTAGAGGAGAAATTGTTACATGTGTTTAGATAATTATCTTAAGTTTAAAATAATTTGCAAAGAGCTTTAATTAAAATTTTTGTGACGAATAGAAGTGGAATTAGGTAATGATGATTTCTCTAACATATGCTCTCTCTCTCTCTCTCTCGCTGTCTCACTAATACAGACTGGAAACTTTTCTATTTTTTCCATTCTTCTTAATTTTGTCAATAAGGAATGGAAATATCAAAAATATAATAACAAGTTTTTAATGAATGTTTTGATTTTCTACCAACCAATTATTGAGCAGTGAATGTGGAACAAATTGTTTGATCGAGATTCTTGTCAGTTCAATATATAAATGTAGAATTATGTGGAGAAGTATCTAAATTTCAGAATTTTTTTCAAATAAGCTTAAACTGAACCTTTTGCAGTGTCGTGAAATATTTTCTAGGATTTAAGAACTAAGTGACTTCACTACTCTCTCTTTCTCTCTCTCCCATACGATTTTTTACTTAACATTTTCTGACCAGAAATGGCTGAGTCGTTGACTTTGAAGCAGGCTTACATAGAACAAGGTAAAGTATAAGGCATCCTAGTTCATTGTGACCGGTCATAATGTAAAATTAGTGGTTTTTGGATAGTAGAATAAATTATGTATTTTTTATTTTAGATAAAAATTAAAAAATGTTTCTTTGTTCAATGATTTCTCAAGTAGAGGTTTTCTAGCCATTATTCTCCACCGTTGCAAGTAATGAGTTTTGGGACATTTTCAATGCGCCTCTCTCTCTCTCTCTCTCTCTCCCTCTCTCTCTCTCTCTCTCTCTCTGCACTTAAAGTAAAATATTTTACTAGTGTTGTTCAGCCTAAATGTCCTAGGAACTCCTATAATATAACTCGTACTAGTCAAAAATATTCCACACCGAATTTCTTGATATTCGAGTATAACATATGGTGAGCATCGGGAAGACCATGGTTCACCTAGTTTTTCATAAACGGACGCAGCAAGCATTTTGTTTTGATCTACATTCTTGGTAGGTCAACGTGGCATAAAGTAAATTTGGTTAGTAATTGATCTAAACTTTTATAATTGTCCAATCCTCTCCCCCTCCCCCCCCCCCTCTCTCTCTCTCTCTCTCTGTCACACACACACACACACACACGCACACACACACACATAACTGAAAACTCGAGTGTACCCTCGTCATATATGGTGAATGTTCCTTCCTTAATTCTGTTGAAATTCCGTCAATGGAGCATCATATCTTCTCTACCTGAGTCCAACTTTCTACACGTCCCAGCGTTCCGGCGCACTCTCTTCCCAGTAACAAGGATTAAAAGGGCTATGAAGGCCAACCCGAATGTAAAGGTTCGTCACAATACAAAAAAATTGACTTTTCTATTCGACACCAACCTTGATTCAGATCATTTGAATATATTCTCATTTTATTGGGCGGATTGCCGATCTACAAACAGATGATAGGTGCTGAGTCACCGCTGGTCCTCTCCAAAGCCATCGAGCTGTTTATCATGGAGATGACGCTGAGAAGCTGGTTCAACGCCGAGGAGAGCAACAGACGGGTCCTTCTGAGCATGGATATAGCCAGCACTCTGCTACAAGCAAGGACGTTCAATTTCCTCATGGGAAGAATACCTTGGGAGCAAATAATGGTACAGTCTCTCATATATAAACTTCTACCTTTCCGTAGCCTATGTCTTAGTTTCCGTCTACGTGCGATTCAAGAGTTTCATTCCGTTGAGATTCCCACATTACTCGACAAATACTTCCAAAAGAGACCGTAAATCCAAGCCCGAGAAAAGAAAGGGCAAGAGTATCATGAATAGAAAAGGAAAAAATAGCATTCATAAGTAGGCAATTCGAATGGAAAAGCGTGACTTGCATGTCGTAGTGCGAACCACCAAATTTGTGTGAATTGTTCCTGAGACACCCTATAGTTACCCATTAGCCACAGAAATATAGGATTGATCTTGAATTCGTGGTTATTTATAGCCCAATTGAAACATACATTTTATTTTTCCCTTTCTTCCTTCGATTACCTTAACAATTGCTCTCATGGTCTTGTTGGAACAAAAACAGATCAAGGATGACTACAAAACTACATCTATTTAGGATATCAGTAATATACAATAGATTTGATGGTCTTGCTTGCATTCATTTAAGCTTTCCTTATTTAAATGAACGTCTCTAAAGTTTTTTTTTGCAAATCACTTCATTTCTTCATTGGGTTTTATTCAAGTTATAATTTGGTTAGTATTTGTGAAGTGAAAGGACTAATTAATAGAAATGATCTATGCACATATTCTTTCAATTCCAGAAAATGAGAATGTTCTTTCTGCAAAATCAAGAGTGAGAAGCCAAAAGCATCAGTCTTAGAGTTTAGTGCATTATTTATGTCTGTTGATTCGTTCAAGTTTGTGTGCCTCATAGTCAAACCTTCTTTGTCAAAACTTTCAGAATGAGATGGCCGCAGATGTTGTTAGAAGAACTTGGCTACACATCTAGTGATCCTCTGACGGTATGCTTTATCGTCCACTACTCAAATGCAGCTTCCTATTGGTAGTTCACTGCTCATATGTCTACCTAGGTAGATCAATATTTCTTATAACATAAGGCTGAAAAGGATACAGTATCTTATTGGAACACAAGCAAATCAAGTTTCTGGAAAAAGGAAATTCGAATATTTTTTGCCTTCTACGTTTCTTTTGAAATGGGCTACTATTTCTGAACAAGGTTCTCCAAATTAAATTTGTTTCTCTGTAATTGATTCCTCGGGAAATATATACATGAATTAATTCTATTTTATAAAAAAAGATTACAATATTTTGTACGTAGAAAAATGTGGCCTCTATACATAGACCACTTCTGTTCTTCCTAAAGTTGAAGCCCAATGTATCTGGGTATACTTCAACCCTTGATTGCATGCCAATTTTGATATAGGTAATAAGAAAATGATGAATATTTCTCTAAATACATCTTGTTTGCGCTATATATTTTAAGATACTCTTCAGGAACCTCGTATCTTGTTGAGACAGAACTAATAAAACCCAATTTATTATCAGAAATAACAAAAAAATGAACAAGGTTCTCACAAAGTCAGCTGCGATTTTTTTTGACAGTTGTATGAGCTTAAAAACCATGAAGAACACCAACGTATTGGGTCGCCTTTCATAAAATCAAAATCAATTGTTGAACTTCTGAAGAATCTATCATCTCTAACGTAAACAAGCCAAATCCTAGTAATTCAATTATGACTAAAACATAGCAATGGTTCCAATATTAAGTACATAATTCTATTGAGATATCAAAGTAGCTAATGACTACAATATCTTTCGTTGATTGATTTTGACTCTTATCCACCGTATCACTATTTTATGGAGAGCTTGTTGGACTGGGAGAGGCATGGGGAGAAGGAGCGTATCTCATTAACTTTGTTAGAGAGTTTTTATTCTTTTAGGAAAAGGTGAGGTCTTCGACATGGGTTGTCTCCTACACTTGCTACGCTTTTCCTCCCGAAGCTTCTACATTACCGATAAGATTCTGCAGAGGCCAACTGTTGATAAATTTTCCCTGAATATGTAGTGTTTACCTGAAGGTCTTCTTCTGACGAGCAACAGATGGGTTAACCGATTAGGTGTTCCCAAGGCACGTTATTTTCTACGTTATCAATGAACGTCAGTATAAATGATAGTAAGAGGAACGCGTCATCATAGCTACTGAAACTATCGCGTTTTCATTTGATCACGTCTATTTCTTAAATCTGCAGGGGGGTAGCACAATGCGCTCATGGGAGAGAGAGATGGCTGACGTATTGTTGTTGTTCCTCAGGAAGGCAGACAAGGAGAGTGTACGTGGTGGACATAACAGTCTCCAATCGGATCACCCTCCGCCGCGGTCTTCAAACAAAAAACGTTAATTGTGCCGGTTCTGGCCTATTTGATTGAATTCGTTGCCCTTACAGCTTCATCAGATGTTTTAAAACTCATCTTTTGGATAGAGAGAGAACGAGAGAGAGAGAGAGAGAGAAAGAGAGAGGAGAGAGATAGGTAGATAGATAGAGAGACAGCATCATACCTAGATAAATAGATGGATGGACAGATAGATAGATAGATGGCTACATAGCTAGATAAATAGATGGATGGATGGACAGATAGGTAGGTAGATAGATAGATGAAGAGAGAGATATATATAGATAGATATACACAGAGAGAGAGAGAGATGGGGGGGGGGAGGGGGGGGGAGAGAGAGAGAGAGAGAGAGTGAGAGAGAGAGAGAGAGAGAGAGAGAGCACTGGCGGCAACCTTATCTCCACTCTCAACCCATTGCCTGTGAACCCTCCGCACTCTCCGTAATGAATGTCTTCATCACATTGGGCCGGCCCTATTGCCTACGTCTAATCAGAGAACTAGTCCACTAAACCCACGACGATCATAAACACACTTTACATTGACAAATATCAAAGCGGGTGTTCTACTGAAGATGTTCTAACTTGCATCCAATTGCGGCCACCATACTCTCGTCTCCCACACGATCTTCTTGAGATTATCAGACAAAAACGTTCCAAGAATGGAAGAACGAGCTACGAAGGATAAACTGCAAGGCAGAAAATTTTCTGCTTCTTGTTGGATCGGTGTAGGAGACGCGCAGCCAACAATAATAAGAGCAGACAGCCGGGCTGTAATGATTTCCGTCAAGAAGGCTTTCAAGGGATTTGGGTCCTTGACTGTGAAATATATGGGTCATTCATTTATTTATTATTCCTTCGATAAACAACTTCAAGAAAACCTAAAAGCTCTCTCTCTCTCTCTCTCTCCCTCCCTCCCTCCCAAAGCCATGTTTTTCAGCCAGAACTACTTTGCAGCCCCGACCCACAAATCCTCTCTAGAATCTACATGCAGGGGCATAGAAATGGGGAATGTGGGCAAATACAATGGAGAAAGGGGCCACTCTTATGGGCTCTGAAGCGTTGACCCTCATGGGCTCCAAGGCGGGGATCCTCCACTCCGAGTCAACGGCGAGGCGCCACCCATTCAGCAGCATGCTCCGGCTGTGCAAGCCGCCGTCCCCGGCTGTGAGGTGGTACTCGTCCCTCGTGAATTCGTAGCTCTTCCGTCCCCGCAGCGGCCGCGCCGACCGACCAGGCCTCATCCTCTGGAGCCCCACAGCATGCCTCGCCAACCTGGCATAGCCCGGGTCGGTGGTGGGGGCCACTCGGACGGTGTTGTCGCCATCCAGGTTGATCAGTAGCAACGTGATCCCTTGCTGATGAAATCAACGTCTCAGGATCCATAAAACCCTCCATAGAAACTTACGACAAACTCCAGACTCCAGAGATGAATATATATATATATACACACATGTTCATGTTGTCACTTACGGATTGTCTTGAACAGTGGGCATAAGCTCGAATCTTGCTTGTCCCGGTGAAGTTTGTCCTGAGAGCAGTCCTGCCCATCAATCTGTGCCATAGGAGGGCGCTGCAGGAAGAGAGAGAGAGAGAGAGAGAGAGAGAGAGGATGATAAATGCATGAATATATGTTTATATATTTGTCTGTGATTCTAGGATGATCTGGCTCTAAGCCTGGGGAAGCCCATCTTCCGAAATAACAGCAAGCAGGCAACATTTTTTGTACGAGATGAATAATGAAAGGGAAGAAAACCCGACAAGTCCTTGAGAGTAAATAACAGAAACCTGTAGTAATCCGGGTTCGGCTCGTGAGTGTCCGTGTCGAGCAAGCCGTAGTTTCCTCCAACCAAGGTCTGTCGGCAGTAGGTCTTCGTGTCATAGGCAGCCGCCATGCCGAGCTGGTCCAGGTACCTTCCCAAAATTGGAAACTTTGGTAAACTAGAATGGTCTACGCCAGTAAGAGAATCTCGAAGCCTCTGGAGCTGGGCCTGTGGACTCACCAGAAGCTGAATATAAAGGCATTGGTGACGAGATTGTGACCGCTGTTCCATGCCCCCCCAGCCTCACCGACCCAGGCGGTGGCGGCGGAGCCGCCACCCCTCAGAATTCCCCGGAGTCTGCTGAATGTGGCAGCTTCCCTGTCCAGATAGGAAGGGTCAAGAATCTTGCTGACCAAGTGCTCATCGACACCTGCAGATCATTGGGAGTGGAAACCATGAGAAAAAGAGGCGAGTCGGTGGACTATTTGGCTGCCAAGAGTAGCCGAAGCGGCGATGATCGGACGGCATACCCGGGCCGAGATTGTAAATGTGGTGGGTGATCACATCCATGAGATTGGGCCTTGTGCGGACGACAATCTCCTCGAACCACTCAGGTTCGAAGAAGCCCCCAGGTGCAATCACCAGTGGCTTCTCCAGAGAGGGAGAGGCCCCGTAGACCTCATCCACGAGCTGCTTCAGGGAGACGACGTCGGCGGCATACTGCCCGGCCCCGACCCGAGTTCCAACTCCGCTCCCACTCAATTCATTTCCTTCAACGAGACGATGAACAGTACTCAACATACGTGATCTTAATCAAATAAGAATAAATATAAAAAGGGACGGTTACTGTCTCTTTCACTCAGATAAACTATGAGATTATACTGAGTGCACACTGTATCCCAGAGGAAGGAAGAACAGTCTCAAGGAGAGCAGAGAAGAACAAAAAAAATAAATGATTTGGTTACGATTAGCTCATTTCCTCATAAGCGGAGACGGTGCTTATTGATAAGCCATCAATAATACCCACGATTTATTATCTTCAATAAATAAACTAAAAAGGATGCTTATTGAATGAGAATTGGGCTCCTAGATGGCTTTGGAGCCGAACCGAAGAGCAAAAAGAAAGTTGGTTTGGGGCGAGCCCACCCGGCCTGAAATAGGACGGGGGCTTTGCTCTGGATCCCGCCTGCTTGTAGAAATGAATGGATCAGAACGGAGGCTGGGTTCTATCTCCTAATTTGGTAATCACTCGGATTTTTATCGAGTGCACACCATCTGACAGAGGAAAGAACAACAAACTGAGAACATGAAGTCAAAAGAAAAGAGATTCGGTTTTGACCAGATTATTGCTTCAGAAGAGAAGATCAAGCTGAATGATCGGTCATGAGCAATACCCAAAACTTATAATCTTAAAAAATGTAAAAAAGGGATCATAGAGTATGATTATTGCCACTTTTCGGAAGCCAGACAAAAGAAGAACGATTTGACGACATGAAGAACCAAATATATATATATATATATATGTATATATTTATCGAGAGAGTGAGAGAGGGAGGGAGAGAGAGAGAGATTTATATGTATACATATATCTACAAATATTTATGCAATTTTGATGAAAGCCTCCTGATCACAATTAACTGATATCAATTGAGAACTGGATGATGATTTTTTTCTCGAACCCAAGAAAACCAGAAATTGCACGGTAAAAATTATTTTTACTGCTCGCCAAAACTCGAGTTTTTAAAACTGCAAGAGGTTCAACAAAATAAAGCTTCAGAAACAGAGGAGAAATCTCACCGAGCTCCCAGCCAGACATATCATAACCCTTGCTGACTGTATACCGAATGAGGGAAGCTGCATTCGAGGAGCTCCAAGGGCCCCCCAGTGAGCCATCCAACATTGGGACCCGCCCGTTGAGAGCATTCAACCCGAACACCACAACTGCTCTGAAGAGTTAAAAAAGCACTATTTAATGAAGAAACAATAGTTTGAAATTAAAAAGATATAATTCTGGTGATGATTCGTCCCATACCTGGTTTCTCTGAAGAAAGCGTGGAGCTCATCCCATCTGGACATGGGTAGGCAGCCCTGGGAGAAGCCGAACAGCTCGGAGCTGTTCTTCGTGAAGGGTTTGCACGGCTGGCCTGGATCGCCGGCCTCGTACACCACCTTGTCTTGGAGGGATCCACCCAGCCGGAGCTTCAGCGGAGAGAATGCTGGAGAGGAAGGGCCAATGGACAGCGCTTTTAGGGGGCAGCCGGGAGCGAGAGTCTGAGAATACGAGGGATTGGCGACGAACAGGAGGTACCTTTGACTGCATTCAGGAGCATCGGGCTGGAGAGATTCTGCGGAATCAAGAGACCCACGCGTTAAATGTGGGTGTGTTTCGATGCTTTCGGTAGAATTTCTGTGGGTTGATCTCTATGATATGGCGTGATATCATGCGAGTACTTTCCCGATTTAGAAAAGTATTGGGCCATCGAGCGGGTCGTCCCAGAGAGATCTCAACCGGACGGCGGAGATCCTAACGCATGCTAGCTGAGACATCAGGAAGGAATGAGAGGAGGGATGGTAAGGGAAGAGAGAAGAGATGCAGCCAGTTAATGGCAGCCATTGGTGATTTCGGGCGTAGCCCTTTCCCTCTGGGAGCACAGTCTGCTGAGAGGAGAAGACAGAGATTGATGAAATGGAGAGAAACCCTTGAGAACTGGATTCCACTTGTCTCTGAGAGTCGAGTTCCACATCTCCAGGAGATCCAGAGAGTAGTGCTAGTAATAGTTCGCATTTCTTGACCAGCACAGAGGCAGAGGTTCACTCGAATGGATTCGAGGAGGAGGAGGGACGATACCAGATTCAGCAAGGAGGCGCGGCCCCAGCTGCACCAGCCGTAGTCGCACTTCTCCGGCGGCCACCAGTCCAGTGTGGCGCAGACGAAGTCGTCGTCCGTGGTGCCGATGGCATACCTCCCGTCGACGAACGCGGTGCCCTCGAGAACTCCTCCGGCGGCGGGCCGGCCGCCGCCCGGCGAGGACGCCCGGCAGCAGCATGCGAGGAGCAACAACCAGGCGCCGAGGGCCGCCGACTTCCCCACGAGGGTACCCATCATCCCCATAGAAAGAAGGGAGGAGGGGCGGAAGACGGCGGAGAGAGGGGTGGGACGTGGGGGTTTTGTAATGGGCTGCCACAGGTTCGAAGTAGGAGGGAACTCCCGAAGAAGCAGATGATGTTACGGAAAGACGCCAATCTGTAAATGGTAATGCTGGGTCCGGTGGGCTCCGAGCTTGGCTGAGGAGAGAGACAGAGAGAGAGACGGGGGGAGTTGGAGAGGGTGGCGACGCAGTCGCACTCTACGGTTCCTCCTTACTCTCGCTACGTATCGAAGGTGGTGGAGCAGCGATGGCGTCGAGTGAAAGGGAATATGATTTCTGCTGGTGGGGGCAGGTCACTGCACACCTCTTCCTTCTGATGGCCCCCACGCCCACCCTCCCAAGCGTCGCAGCTCTCTCTCTCTCTCTCTCTCTCTCTCTCTCTCTCCCTCCCTCCCTCTCATTATGTTTTGTAGTTTAGGACGGGACAGGGCTGCCCCGCCCCACAGAACATACTGGCTTCCACCGTCAACGCCAGGCGCCATTAATTTTTTCCGACACCTCCGTGCCCTTCATCGGGGTGGGAAGCATGTGACCCGCGACCCGGGAGAGAGAGAGAGAGAGAGAGAGAGAGAGAGAGAGAGAGAGAGAGAGAGAGAGAGAGAGAGAGAGAGAGAGGGAGTTGGGGATGACCCGGCCTTCGTTACATGAGAATGTTACCAGCAGTTGAGTCTCATTCGCAGGGACAAACTCATTTAATGACGTCTGGGCCCACCCGTCAGTTGCGCCACAAGCCCAAAAAGTAGATTACCAAAGTTGGGTCTTTTGCAAATATACCCCTACTAGTAAAGAACACGTATCAGAGTATTGTTTCATTCAAAATTAAATATATACATATCTCAATTCAGCCTAAATAAACTTTCATCCGTAAAAAATTCATTTAATTAAATAAATATATTAAATAATGTGTAAGATTATTTACTTGGTCTATCAAGATTAATAATCATATAAATATAATAAAAAAATGTAAGTTATTGATCATACCCTACAAGCGCTAATAGGTCAACCCAATTGCCGTCACCTAGTCTATCTTTCACTCTCTTGCCCTACCTCCTAATACCAAGTAGTCACCATAAGTAAAAGAACCTTAATATGAGACCAAGATCCATTCATTGGCATAGGGCCTGCCCTCTCTATTGTTGAGGGGAACCTCCTAAAGTCGTGAGCGATTTCAACTTGAATGATATCATCTTGGATATTCAGACTAGTCTATGGACATAGGCATGTAGTAGATAGAATGAAGGAGATCTGTCAAGGTCAACGAAATGCATCCAAATAAGAAGAAGATAAATCTTGTTGGTCCAGCCCATGTGAGTAGTCCCACTCACTACCCACATGAGCCCCCTCTAGACGTGGCAGTACATGGCATAAGGCTCCCTTGCTTGCCAAATAATGTCTCATTGGTAAGGACAGAGGGGAGGAGTGGGGCCATTCTTGTACAACTGCCCCTTTAGTGATGGAGTAGAAGGCACTTGATTCATCCATCACCTTTAGTTCTCACCATTAAAACTAAAAAGGAGAAAAAGAAAGGAATTCGTCCCCCCTATCTAGGGTTTTTTTAAGTTGGATCTTTGAGTAGAGATTCTTAAGATTGGTCAAGGCTATAAAATCTCTTCCTAATTATATATATATATGTCTGTGTGTGTGTGTGTGTGTGTGTGTGTGTGTGTGTGTGTGTGTGTGTGTGTGTGTGTGTGTGTGTGTGTATGTCTGTGTACATAGAGAGAGAGAGAGAGAGAGAGAGAGAGAGAGAGAGAGAGAGAGAGAGAGAGAGAGAGAGAGAGAGAGAGAGAGAGATCATTTCTATACAATAAGGGATGACTACCATGAAAGGTTTATGGGTTTCTAAAGAGAAGAGAAAGAGGGTGTTTGTTATACCTCTTTTTTAGTCCTAGTCTGAATACTTCTTGTTTGAGTCCTTCACACACCCTCTTTTCCTTTCTTGTAAGATGAAGAGTGGTTAGAAGCCAAAATACCATGTGGAGATGGAGGAAGAGTGCAAGCAATAGCTTAGAGGTTCTTTTCTCTTTATTTGTCAACCTAAATGAAAAATAGTGGAAACTAATAACATCCTATGCAAAATCCTAGCACTAGCATCAATCTCACTCCATTTTCTAACCAAATATCATAAAATATGACATCTATATTCATTGGAATGAACCATATGCAATGATAATCTCAAAGTCATGCCAAGTTACTAACATGCTATTTGGTTTTGTCAAATAATTTTATTTATACTATTCTTTAAAGGTGGGCTTGACCAAGGAAAGTTATTTTATGAACCACATTTGAATTAATTAAACTTAGATAATTATGGTTCAGCATTTGTGGCATGAATTCTGAGGTTGACCCCACAGATGAACTCATACCTTTCATAGTGGGTCCAACATTTTGAAGCAAAAAAAATGAATTTAAGATGTAGTCACATGCACATGCTCCTCGATAGGACAAAGAAACCTTATAGGGTTAACCACATGCTATCCTTGTAACCCCTTCCCCTCTTTTCTACACAAGGTTTCACGTGTTGTTAGGGCTCCCTATGACATCCCTCTGGATTAACCCAGATCACTCATCCTTAACCAAAAAATTTGTTCTAAGGTAAGAGGAGAAGATGCAACCGTGCACATCGTTTCTAATTTCCCTTCACAAAAAGTATAAATGTTACCTGAAACATGACTTTCTCTTACTATCATCAAAAGGCATAATAATGATAATATATACTATATATATTGGGACAAAGCTTGCAGTGATGAGTTGTGAAAATGGAGTTTCAACACGCCACTTATTCATCATCTCATCTGAAAAGATTGGGGTTTATGGGGAGATTAGAAAATAGATTAATTTTCATGATTTCTTCTTTTTGGTTTCTAACCCCCTCTTATTTCATAATTCATGGAGAGTCTTGGAGTGGTTAGAGGTCAAGAAAGAGACCCAAGTGTTGTTGTTTCCTGCAAGTATTAGCTCAAAGGTTTAGTTCTAAGTATTAGGGTTTAGGTGAGAATTAGCCCAAAGGCTGCTTTTAACCAACTTCCATATAAGCTAGAGTTAAATGATGAGAGAGAGAGAGAGAGAGTGTTCAACAAAAGTAGCTGTCTAAATACCTTCATACCAGCCTACTTTCATCAACAAGTCCATAATTAGTTCGAGCCTGATGCCACGCGGTGTTGGACGGAGTGCCAGACAAATGGGCCTCTTATAGAGGCTTTCTAGGCCTAACCTTCCTTCAAGGCCCATCCCAAACAGATTCCGTATAGCTTGTCTCCCTGCTCCTGCGCCGCATTATCCGCTTTCCCCTTGGACGCAGCGGAGCCCAGAGGCCGGCTGGTCCGCCGCCGTCATGCTCCGGCGGAAACCCAGCAAGATCGAGGTGAAGGTGGAGGACCGCGACGAGCTTGAGGAGGCCATCCGCGCCCGCCACTGCACCCCTGGGTCCTCGGCCGCTGTCGCCTCCGTCTCCGCCACCTCTCTTCTCCAGTCCCTGCTCGTCAAGAAGCCCGCCCTCCAGCCCGCTGAGAAGGCCCAGATCATCGGAATCTCCCAGGGCCCCTGAAAGCCCTGCATCACGCCGGAGACCGTCTCGATTGCTCGGATTCTCCCGTCGTGGTGGTGGCGGCGGCGGCAGACGCTTCCGGGTAGGCTCGCCTTTGTCTTCGGCAGAAAAACCCTAATAAGCCCATCTCCTATGGAAGTGGAGGTGAAGCTTCGTCTCCCGGATGCCGCCGCGCACCAGCATCTCTCGGATGCCCTGGCGCCGTGGCACCTTCGGACGCACCTCCAGGAGAACCTCTTCTTCGACGGCGCCGGCGGGGAGCTCTCCGCCCAGCGCGCCGTCCTCCGCCTCCGCTTCTACAACGGCGACGCCCGCTGCGTCCTCTCCCTCAAGGCGAAGGCCCATCTCTCGGAGGGGATCAGCCGGGTGGAGGAGGAGGAGGAAGACGTGGACCCGCCGGCGCTGGGGCGCGCCTGCGCCGCCGATCCCAACCGCCTCCTCACCGATCTCCACTCCTCCCGCATCATGGAGAAGGTGAAGGGCTTCTTCTTCGGCGGCAACTCGGCGGAGCTCGTGCCACTCGGGGGTTTCAGGAACGTGAGGGCCGTCTACCGCTGGGAGGCGGAGGGGTTGACGCTGGAGCTGGACGAGACCCACTACGACTTCGGCACTAGCTTCGAGCTGGAGTGCGAGACGGCGGAGCCGGAGCAGGCCAAGGCAGCGCTCGAGGGCTTCCTCAAGCGGCACGGCGTGCCCTACGCCTACTCGGAGGCGTCCAAGTTTGCCGTCTTCCGCGCCGGGAAGCTCCTCCCATGACCGCAGGGACGGTGAGCCTTCCCTTCCTCTGCGACCCCTCCAAGAATGGAAATAAAAACAGCAGGACCTCCTGCGTGTTTTCCGTTAAATTCTTATATGGGCTCTGGAGCTTCCTCTTCATCTGCCCAGAATTCCCTCCTATGCAGTCTGAATTAGAAGAACTTTACCTGTGTTTTCCTGGTTTGATCGAGTGCCCAGCAGCTCATCGTGCAATCACTACGACAAAAAATGGGAGGCCCTGTTATTTCCCTTATTCTTGTGTGGCGCAGAAGGGGCGGGGTCTGATGATCGCTCTTTCCATTCTAAGAAGCTCTAATAGGCGCAGAGGGGAGCAGATGATGAATGCTTGAAGAACTGGGTGAATGCGCAGAGAGGCACCTCGAAGGAAGGCAGAAGAAGGAAAGACCTTGCTCTTGCACACTCTCTCTGCCCCTCTTCCTCAACTCTGAGGGTCTCTGCCCCTCCGACCCTTCCTCATCACCGCCCTTTTCGTCCTCCTATTCATTTGCGTCTTTTCCTTCTTCCTCTTCTTCTTCCTCGCTCCTCTTCTTTGACCCAATCGCCTCCTTCACCTTTTGCCTCTGGATCGACGTCGAAAATATCCACCATCGTCATCAGATTCATCATACAGAAACCCCCCCCTCAGCTCCTTTATCGCATTGATCATCTCCTCAGTCCCTTTCGGCGATGTACTCGCCCTCCTCATCCCCATCACTGTCCGCGCCGTCGTCATCGTTGGTATCTGCAGTTGCCTCGTTCCTGCCTCTTTAGATCGAAGCTTCTCCAAGTCTTCAGAAAAAGGTGCAGACTTCAGACGAACAAGGGGACCCAGTGGGACCATCTGTTCTCATTCTTGGGAACAGAAAAGGGCATGGAGCTACCAGCGGGAAGAAGCTGCACAATTTTGGTATCGTCTCTTCCAATCTCCCCAGACAGCGGCCCCTTGTGCGCCATTAAAGAAAACACTGGGGCTCTGGGCAGGCCCTTCATCGATCATCCAAGCAGAGTTGTTCTGTTCTTGAGATTTTTCACAGGGTCTTTTGAACAAAGTTTAATGAAGCATGACCAACCAAACTACATATATTACAACTGTTTCTTTGTCTAAGAATAGCAAGAATGGGCTACCTAGAGATGAGACTTCAGAAGCAGTTGTCGACCCATGAACTTGTAGAAATCAAGGTAGGACAGGCAAGGATAGAAAAAGTTTTGAAGAAATGCTCAGAATCAAAATCAAGAAATCAAATTGTTCAACCCTCAATGGAGAAGAAGAAAAAGATGAACGAAACCTCAAAAAAGAAACCCTATCGTCTCTCTGTAAGTCATTTATAGGCACATGTCAAACCCTATGTCAAGAGTAGTAGTTTTTTGAAGAAGAAGGGAGAGACTCTAATTGTCATAACATGCATGATTGACGGCCACGATTAAATCTTACAACAATGAAAAAAAGCATCCAAATTGAATTATGTGTGTTAAATTTTTACAAATCTCTACTTCTATGAGTTTTAATCCGAACAATCTCTCCCTTAAACTTGTAGGAGCTCTCCCACATCACAAATTCCAGCCAAGTCTTGCATTTCACTGAATTTGACACATTTGAGTGACTTTGTGAGAAAGTCTACTAGTTGCATTTGAGTTGGAATATGTTCAACTTCAATCTCTTTCTCTTCAATACACATCATCACATGATGAAACTTTATCTTGATATGCTTCAATCTGCTATGAAAAGTTGGGTTCTTTGCAAGTTTTATTGTAGATTTATCATCCACATAAATCTTTACGGGCATGTAGTCACACTTCATCAATTCATCAATCAAATTGTTAAGTCACACTGCTTGACACGAAGCAAGTGTGAGAGCTACAATTCTCAGCTTCACAAGAAGACAAGGCAACTATCCTCTACTTTTGTGACATCTAGGTAATCACACTTCCTCCCATGAAAAATAGAGTACCTGATGTACTCTTGCCATTGATTGGATCTCCTACATAATCATTATCAAAGTCTATAGGCCAATGTGCCTTTAACATATCTCAACACCCTCTTAGCACTCTTCATATGCTTAGTAGTAGGATTTTCTATAAAATGACTTAGAAAACCTATATTAAACAATAAGTCTAGACGAGTATGAGTAAGATACTTGAGATAGTCAAGTATACTTCTATATATAGACATATTCATTGGGCTTACACCATCTTTCTCAAAACATGGTCTCACTTTCAATGGTGTTTGAGATAAATTGCAATCAAGCATGCCAAATTGTTTGAAAATTTTAAGTGTAGAAGTCCTCTAAGATAGGACTATCTCTTCACTAGATTGATACACTTAAATTCCCAAATAAAAGGTTAGACTACTAACATCTCAAACAAGGACGTCATCTTATCCTTGAAAACTTTAATTATCTTCACTGTGGATCCAATGATCAATAAATCGTCCACATACACACCCGTTAGAATTATTGTTTGCTGTAAGTGCTTTATATACATAGTCGGCTCAAAATTGCTTCTATTCAAACCCAAATCTTTGAAACTTTTGTCAAGCTTGTTATACCATGCCCTTGGTGTTTGCTTTAAGTCATATAAAGCCTTCTTCAATCTATAGACTTTATCTTCTTCTCCATTCTAACAAAACCTTCAAGTTGTCTAACAAAAATAATTTCTTCAACTTCACCATTTAGAAATGTTAACTTGACATCAAGATGTTGAACAGACCATCCATTTTGAACTAAAATAGCCAATAATATCCTAATAGTCTCTATCCTTACAACAAGTGTAAAAATTTTGTCATAATCTATTCCATTTCTTAATGCATAGCCCTTTACCACAAGTTGAGCCTTATGTCTAATCACCTCTTCATCAAAATTTCTTTTTACTTTAAAAACCCACTTTAACCCAAGTGTTTTGTAGTCGTTTGGGCATGTCACATGGGACCATGTCCCATTCCTCTTAATTGAAGAAAATTCTACAATCATTGCCTTCTTCTAGACATCATCTTTTAATTCCTCTTCCACTGACCGTGGCTCTTCGTTAGTGAAATTGCACACCTCATCATCAAGTAAGTCAACTTGTTGTATGTTACCATATAACTCATTTATATTTCTAAATCTCCTTGTAGTATCATTAAAGGGCATAAATTGACCTCTAAATGTCTCACTTACTTCAACATATACTCTCGAGTTTTCAACTTGCTCTACAACTAGAGCTTCTACTAAATTGACTAAGTCAACACTATAGTCAAATAAAAATTAGGATTATTAATTAGATTTGAGAAAATAACTAGTAACATTTCTCAATTCCAACTCTTATCTTCTTCAAAGATTGCATCTTGAGTCACATAAATCTTCCTGTTAACTAGGTTAAAAACCTTATAGCCTTTTGATCCTTTCTTATAGCCTATATGGATTACAATTTTACTTCGATCATCCAACTTCTTCAAGCTTCCATCAGTCACTTTGACATACACAAGACATCCAAACACTCTAAGATGACTTATTTTTGGTTTGCTCCCTGTCCAAGCTTCATAAGGTGTCATCCCTTCAAAACTTCTAATTGTGGTTCTATTAAGAAGATAGACAATAGTATTTTCTACTTCTCCTACAATTTTCTTGGCAAATAATGTGTCTTTAACATGGACTTCACAATTTTTACAATCGTTTAGTTTCTTAACTCTACAACTCCATTTTGTTGAGGAGCATAGGGAGTAGGAAATTGTCTTCATATATCATTTTTCATCACAAAATTTAGTGAATTCAAGTGAATTGAATTCTTCCCTTGGTTTGTCCTTAGACACTTAATTCTTTGAGATTTCTTAGCCTCCACCATGGCTTTAAATCTTTTGAAGCTTTCGAATGCTTCTAACTTCTTCTTCAGAGTAAAAACCAACGTTATCCTAGAAAAATCATCAACAAGAAGAAAAAAAAATATTGAACTCCTTTGAGTGTCTTAGGCTAAATTGTACCACATAGATCCCCATGGATCAATTCAAGAGCTCTAGAGGCTCTAAATGTGGTTATTTTTGGATGGGATACTTTAATTTGCTTTGAAACAATACATTTTCTACACTTATCATTAGCTTTTTTGAAAACAAGTAATCCCTTTACCATGGTCTTTGTAGAAAGCAATTGAAGAGAGTTGAAATTCAGATGGCTAAAAACCTTCTATGCCACAACCATGTGACATCTTTAGAAATATGCAAACATCTCTCAAGAATATCCAGCCTCAATAAATATAGGCGTCTTGAATTTCTCTACACTCTTATAATCAACTAATCTTTAGAGTCATGAATCGTCAATAATTCACTTTCAAGATGAATCTTACACCCCTACTCATCTAATCTCCCAAAACTCAAAATGTTAGCACAAAGATTAGGGTAAATAAAATATTAGTAAGTGAAATTGAGAATCCATTGTAGAAATTCAGCATGATTTTTCCCATTCCCTCAATGGAGATTCTCAAATTATCCCCAAAGCTCACCTTACCTTTGTATGATTCATCAAGTTTACAAAATAATTATCTCTGACATGTAATATGAGAACTTGTACTAGTATCTAAATACCACAAGCCATCTTGCAACTTTGATTGTGAAATTTCCTATATGAGGATTTTCATTGATTCTTCTTCAATTGCCATAAGTAGTAGTACTTCCTTCAAATCTTTATTGGTCATATTTGCTTTGTCATCAACTAGCTTCTTATCTCTCTCTTCTTCGGATTTATACATTCATTTGAATAGTATCTTATACCTTGGTAATTGTAGCATTGAACCATTGATTTATCGTACTTCCATTCCTCTTCTCTTTCATTCTCCTTCTAAGACCCCCTCAATCTGCCTTTGCCACAGCCTCTCCCTCTCCTTTTTGAGCTTTTAAAATCTTGTTTCTTAACCTTTCAAAGTGCTCTAGTCAAGAGAGCCTTCTCCTCTATCTTCACTGACTTTTCTTAAAACTTAGCCTCGTGAACTTTTAACATGTCGAGAACTTCATCTAAGGTAAGTGAATTCAAATGTTAAAA
The DNA here is from genome assembly GCA_024713555.1 of Spirodela polyrhiza. NCBI lineage: Eukaryota > Viridiplantae > Streptophyta > Magnoliopsida > Alismatales > Araceae > Spirodela > Spirodela polyrhiza. Next base: position 4,158,380 of record CM046539.1, read on the forward strand.
TTGCTCAATGGACTTGGTGATTGTATCAAATTTGCCAAAAACTGAATGCAAGAGTTTACCACTAACCTCTACATTTGAGACCTTTTCACTGAAGCCTTTCAATTCAACCATAGTTTTGTAAAGTTTGCTTAAATAATTTAAGATTACCTTGTCATCCTCCATGGTGAGATTCTCATAATCTCGCTTCAGTGATTGAACTCTGGCTTTCATCAAACATGAAACTCATTCACTCTTCATCTTTAAAACATTCCACATCTGTTTAGTAGTTCTTTCAGGGTTCAATTCATCTACAATCTCGTCTGAGATTATACTAAATAGAATCGACATTACCTATTGATCTTTCTTTTTCAGAATGTCGTCGTTCTCGATTACATCTCACAACTCCAATTCTTTGAGGTGCAACCTCATCCATGTCACCCAAACCTAGAAATATCCCAATGTCCATTGGATGTGACATTGATCTTGATTCCACTGCATGTTCTTATGTCGACATCTCTCCATGTTTCAGCAGCATCCTCTTAGGTAGACTTGCTTGTGGCTTTGATACAAAATATAGAAATCAAGATAGGACAGGCAAGAAGGACAAAAAAAGTTTTGAAGAAATGTTTAGAATCAAAATCAAGAAATCAAATTGTTCAACCCTCAACAGAGAAGAAGAAAAAGATGAACAAAACCCCAAAAGAGAAACCCTATCATCTCTCTGTAAACCTTTTCTAGGCACATGTCAAACCCTATGTCAAGAGTAGCAATTTCTTGAAGAAGAAGGGAGAGACTCCAACTGTCATAACACACGATCAATAGCCATGATTAAATCCTGCAATAAAAAAAAAGGCCCAAATTGAGCTATGTGTGTTAAATTTCCACAAATCTCTACTTTCGCGAGCTTTAATCCCAACAGAACCAAGCTCCATAACAATTTGCATTTGTTTGACGTTTTGGGGCTCACAACTTTATAAGCAAAAACCAATGGTTGGTTAGTGCAGCTGAGCTAGCACCTTTCGTTATCAAACTCCGACTGAATGCAAAGAACTTAAGACACTCTCATATTATTCTCCCATCATAATTTATATGAATTCTTGCATCCTCTCATTGGCTGCCTTAGAATTATCTCCTTTGATCATGTAGATCTACCTACACCAATCAGCCAAAACATGGCATAAGTTCCTCCTTTAGGTGATAATCTCGTCTAAGATCCATATTTGTATCAGAAAACTTTGTGGTTTATCAACAACCCACATGCATAGGAGTAAGTTTCAAAGTGTTTTGCCTATAAATGATCGAACTAGAATATTCTCCAAGATTATTACCCATTTTGGCCTTTGAACTTCATCGGGAGATCAAATATGGGGCTGATGCTCATGAGCCATAACCCCCTCTCCCAACATGGAACTATAGCATGGGCCCAATATAGCTGGGGAGAGAGGAGTCAACCTTGGAATGCAAGTCCTCTCTATTGTAATCTTGGCCTTACCAAGTCTCCCGCTCAATGGGTCTTGCAAGTAAAAGGCAAATATAAAGAGGAAAAATGCTTCGGGTTCTCTAAACCTCTGGGGCTTGCCCTTTGGATCACAACTCATCAGTCCAGTGATGGAATAAAAAAAATAGGAATAGCCACAAGGCAAGTGAAAGTTGCCAAGAAAGGGAAAGGCACATGCATCGCTACAATTTAGTTTATTCGGCTTCTCCAATCTAATATGTGAGTTATCTCTTCCCCTCTATATCTTTTGATCTAGAACAAGATGTCAAGAAGAGTGTAGGCTCAGAGGGAGCTTAGAAGGCTCGAAAGGGTAGAGTGTGGAAGACTCAACACACTTCATGTATGTGGCCCATCATGCCAAAAACACATTATCTCCTTATATGTTAGTAATTAATTGATTTTTTGTAGCTATTACCTGTTGGTTGGTTCCTTACCAAATCTTATTCTTCTAGGGTCTAATAGCTATCTCATCAACAAATTTAAAGAGGCATGCCGTGGGGAAGAGAGAAATCTTTACAATTTTTATAGTCATCCCCATTTCTCTTGTTGATTATAGATAGTTTGCTTCTTCCCCAACTTTCATTTTGTTCTACAGTATCAAAGTAAAATTTTGACTCAAAACTTACATGTGTGAAGAAGTTTCAAAAGAGGAGATGATCAAAAGTTTCAAAAGATGCACTTCATAAGAGTGCAAGTTTCAGCTAACATGATCACACTTGATTGCAATTTTCATCATATCTCACATATAGAACCAACATGCAAGAACCTCATATGATTGATTTAATAATTCATTTTCATATTTGAAAACATTGAGAAAATTTTAATGATGAAGATTTAAAGGATAGTATTATGAAGTTCAAAATTCAGGGCCATCTTAAAAACTGAGGAACTCTTCAATTAAATAGTGGGTAGTATAGTCTTATGAATATTAGATAATTGTAGAAGAAAAACATGTTTAATTCATTGCATACAAATTGACATGTAGAGAATCATTTGGTGAGAACAGCTATGTCCCATGGATGCAAGCAAGTGTAGGAAAAAAATTCATACTTAGAAGGATGAAAATGAAAATTGTGCTTACCTTGGTTTATTTTGATTTATTATAAATTAAGTTTAGATCATAAATATGAGAATATATACAAGACGATAGATATTTTATAGAATATGATATATAGTTTTTTAGCTTTTCATCCCATTATCATATAAATTCGAATTACACATGTTTTCTCACCTTTAAAATGATTTAAGATGAGATATTGAGGAGACTGGTCTTACAGCTGTTCCTTAAGCTTAATGATGTTACAATAGTGATAGAGCAGAACAAACTGATCATACAGAAGGTGAGGAGCTGCTCTCATAATTGATACAATGTATCACATTTTCCAAAAGAAGGAAAAATAAGCCGTAAAATGTGCACAAGTTCTTTGGTGTCTTTCTTCAAAATGTTCATAGTAATGTATCCAAATTGGCAAAGGTGGACAAACCCAAAGTGTGTAAATGTTTTTCTTGCTCACAAAAAGAATTAGAAATACATTAAGTAAGGTCATGGATTGAAAATTTTCATAAATATGGGGTGCTAAATTTTAAGAACATATAAATGAAAAAAATTAACATGAAAATGAAACTACATTCAATGAGTTATCAAAACAATTATTTATGGGATAAAGTCTATTATATGAGTACCGATTGGTTAGAATATCAATGTTCTTACAAAACTGAAGAAGAGCACATCCGATGCAATATTATTAATTTTACCTAATGCATAGTAGAGAGGAAGATATTCAATGTCATCAATGATAGTAGTACATGCAAAAATATTTTGTCTTCAATTTTGGCATAAAAATGATAACTTAAAATATTAAGGCATGCATCTTGTTAAACTAGGCAAATAAGAAAAGGTCTTGAAGAAAAAATAAAATAATTGTGACTTTTGAAATTTTCAATTAGAAAAGCATAATATATGAAGTCATGTGATATAATTAATTCGAACATGTACCATGATTATAGAAGTGATGACAATTTAACCTTTATTTCAATCATTATGACAAAGAAAATATTTTTTGTATTTTATTCTATGTCCAAGGTTAAAGAACAAATATGCTTAACATGGCTTAGGACAGAAAATGTAATGATATTGGTTGACCAAAATTAAGTTTTAATAGTTTTAATTAAAATTTTTAAATGTTCAATATCGTGAGAAGGGTAAAACCAAACATATAAAAACCCAAATAGGGCATTGTAGTTTACCATATAAAGAGGCTTATGTTGTAACCTTATTTTTCTGAAATACATATAACATCATACTTAATTTCTAAAAAATCTTACAACATTTTTGATAAGTCTTCATAATCATGAGTTAATAATTTAGTAAGATGATATTTTTAGTCTTAACTCATGATTTTATAATTTTATTTTGTTGAGAGAAATGAAAAATATATATTTAAAGAAAAAGCAAAAAATCTACTGGCCACATGAGCTCGCTAACAAGTTGGAGGCCCAATCAGGCGGAGCCGCTGAGCGGCTAAGGACTGCAAGCTCAAGACTCAAGTGGCTAAGGACTGCAAGCTCAAGGCTTGAGCGGCTAAGGACCAAACCGTGAGCTCGAGGCTCAAGCAACTAGCAAAGCGGACTGTGAGCTAGGCACTCAAGCGATTGACGTGTGTGTCACTCCCCTTTCATGTCATCGGTGGCCAGCCAGGCATGGGGCAAGGAGTGTTTGTACACACGTAAGTGATTTGTACCTATTGATGGCTAGAGAAGTGCCCTTACTATATGCACGTGAAAATCACTTAGAAAACCGATGTGGGATTAAACCGTGCGCCTTACTTTTTCCCGCATATTTTCTAAATACCAAAAATGTCCCTCAATGATCATTATAAAATTATCCTTATGATGTCATACATTGAGGGCATTATAGTACTTATCTCATCTCTCCCTCTTTCTCTCTCTCGCAGGCAGACAATTGTAAAAGAAATTGCGATTTCTGGAGAGTGATTAAATTGTAAAAATCACCAAAAATTCAACAAAAACTTAGTCAATACAATTCGCGGAGCATCATGGCTGAAATTGGTGTAGGATTCTGAACAAAATATCACAAACTTAACGAAGAAATCATCTCTACTTGATCGACAAACAAGCCGTTGCCGAGAAGAGGACGATCCGCCGAGAGACGAGTTGCCACCTCCTGAGAGCATACCAGATGCGATAAAGGGCCCCCTCTCGTTGCGCTAACTTGAGGATGAAGCCCCTAAGATGCACCCCACCTCCATCTAGCACACCTCTATCGAGTGACAGTCACCGGAGGGCCATAAGTCGTCATTTTTCCATTCTGCCAGGTGACAACCGCCGGAAACGATTTGACAATCCATTCCACCGATTTTTAGGCTTCAAAAAAAGTTCTAGAGATCACCCACATCGTCTTTGTCCAATGAGAGCCTTTGAGGCCGTGGACATTGCACAATTTTTTTTTTGAACACGCAGAATTTCGGCAATCGTCGCCGCGAAGTCGGAACTCTGTTTTTCCTGTTTAAACTTTATTTTCATTTAAATTAGTAATCTTTGGCACGATTTCAACATCTAATATATTTCGTACTTGATTTACAATTCTTTGAGCTTTTACAGAACTAAATTTGATCTATTAATTTGACAATAATTACTTACGAAAGAATCGTAGGTTGGAACTCTATTTCTACCCGATTCGTGTTCTTCAAGTGCTGACATCACTTGATGCCATTACCTTATTTCCTTTTTACATTTATTAAATAGATTATATTTATTATTTAGTTAAAAAATCATAAAAAAATCATATTCCTTTAGGAAAATTCTAAAATATTACTCGATATTATATTACATCCCTATGATTGACCTGGAAATTTCTCACTATTTTTGAAATCTTTTATCGATTTATAATTTATTTATTCACTCTGATAAACATTTAAAATTCTAAGAATTGATCTTTTCTAGTTTTATAAATTTTAAATTTGCATGATTTATTATACAACGATTAAGTCACGTCAATTACTACACCATTGAATGGATCAATTTAAATTCTGAAATAATAGATAAACTAATTATTAGGAAAGTATTTAATTAGGGAGAGTATGAGTTTCTATATTTTCTTCACCATGGCCAAAAGGAGTGGTAGATAAAAAATGCATCTAGACTACCACAAAAGAAGTAAAATTATAAAAAGATACATATTTTCCAAATCTTAGCTTAATGATAGATGGTTTAGGCTCGAAGTGTTTTATAAAGTAAACCAAAAAAGTTGGTTACAATCAAATTTCAATACATCCACATAAAATCTTGGGAAAATCATTTCCAAGATTAAAGAACTTTTAAATGGTTGGTGAGGTCATTTCGTTTGTTTAATTTTGTTAACATATCCAAAAAAATGATAAATAAATAGTTGAAGCTATATATGCCACATTTTTTACTTATATAATACATATTTATTTATAAAAATAATAACATGCCTACTCATCTATTTTAAATACATTAAAAAATTATTAGGGAATTAATTTATTTAAAATTTAAAAATTTAGCTTATAAGAGTCTGATTTTCCTGAGGTACATAATCATCATGTAAGGTAAAAAATTTGATGAGTACACATTCCATCATGTAAGGTATATGATGACCTTGACTAAGAATATCATAGACATGTATTGTTCACACTTGGTCATTATCCAAGGTAAAAATGTTGATGGTAGGCAGTCCATCCAATAAAAATGTGACCTTCAACTAAACATATCAAAAAAGTGTATTCATACAGTCTTCTATTTTTTACGTAAAATTCAATGAGAATGATTTATTTAATAGGGATCTTAAATTGACAAATTTTTTATCTTTTTGAAGATAAATAATTATTTATTTGGATTTTAGTCCTATCAAATTTTATAATTTGATGGATCAATTGTGAGCATAGGAGCTGTTTGTCACAAGAGATCCAACATCTAGCTTTTTATCAATTATCAACCAAGAAGAGGAGAAAGTGAACTACATATGGATTGAAGTTTTTTCTACTTGTCAAATTATTATATTCATAGAAGAACTATCTATTTCACCTTATTCATATCATTTAATGATGACCAAACGTTAACACCTGTTAATGATCAGAATAGCATTGATGGAATCCATGTAAGATGACTGTAACACATCATAGTGGAAGCAATTCCTTTATTCAGCTTAAATAAAACTAATGAAACTTTATCACAAGGAAAATATGTAAATTACATAGCTAATTTACATGAAGTGACTTATTTTATGGTGTACCAAGCATGTGTTAATTGAATGAAAGACAATGCCAAAGCATAGGACTTAATATATCATTATCTATTCCAAAATAGCTTGGGTAAATTTTATTAAGGGACTACCCCATGTACAATAAACAGTTATTTTTTATAAAGTTTTAAAAAATGACACACCATATTGCGTGAAAAAATATGAGGAGATAATTTCTCATTTTTTAATTACTCTCTATTTCTGATTTTTTTGTTGAAATTAAGATTTATAGTTGTTCAAAATACTTAGATCACTCCACTCTATGTAGACCTCATTCTTATGGTCCATGAATTTAAGTCAATAAAACTAATGAGCTCATAGGCTTTAGGTAGCTCCCACATGATTCTTCAGCCCTCGCCAGCCTTATTATTTCTCAAAAGTTCTTCTTCTAGATTCATGACTATAAAGGTTTTTAGATGTATCAACAACTAATCTCTTTTAGATTCTAAGCTTGATTACCACAAAAAATTAATAGAAAAAAAAAATCAAAGGCTCTTATAATTCAACATGTTGCTTATGTTGGTGAGATTTCTTAACATAGAGATATGAACGCATCTTTTGATATAGAGATGCTCTAATGTTTGTGAGGGGAAGTCCGATTTAATCCTTGAATGATTTTTTCCTATTCAAAGAGTTGATGAGGTTGATCCTTATATAGGGATATTTTCCATGGTCAAAAAATAGTAAAAAATAACCACCCATTATGTGGCAGCTAGTTTGAGGATATTTCAAATCACTTACATTTGTTCTATTTTTTCATGTAGCATTGTGTGTTGATTTTCAAGACATCACATTTTTTTTCTTATAAATTTCCTAATTCTTTAATAGATCAAATAAGAAAAGGAATTTGTAGTGATTTATTCTACCTAACTTACTCTACTCTTATGAGGATAATGGCCTTGAGTTCCACTAAGTTTTAATGTCTTACATAGAATAGAAATAATTTATTAGGCCTACCACTAGATTTAATAACTCCACTCAAGTGTTTCTCTCCAAAACTCTCTTTTAGATTAATAACTCCAAATTATACTATCACCCATCAATTCCTTCTTTGTTCATGATTCTATGTTATCCAAAATTAGGTCAGCATACCAATAATCTCTTTTATATTGATGGCAGTAGGTTAGATCAAGTAAAAAAGCTTTCTTACTCAAATGCACGAATTATCATTCTAATTAAATGATACAATGTGAACAGCTTACATTTATTTCATATTTTCACTCGAAGGCTTATATATGCATTCTCTTTGCCCAAGTGGTGCAAAAGCTCTTCTTGAGTGTGAGAAGATGTCTTTGACATCACTTTGCTTACACTTCTTTTTCAATGATCACAATTCTTGTAATCTTCTGTAGACATTGTGGTGATTGCTCTCCTCCTTTTCTTAATTTTTATTTTTTTCTTTATTCTCTTTTCTTTGTCTAATTCGTTATGAAGTCCACTTTTATATACTGCAATTTGTGTTATTCAGTAGCCCTTTACAATGTCTGAAAATCAGGTTGGTTGTTGTCACACCAAAGCCAGAAATTAATCTTTATAAAATATTAGTTAATATTCTTTAAATCATCAAAATCTGAATTTTAACACCATTTTTTCATTGTGTCCTTCTCAAATACTTTTCTAATTAGTTTAAGCATGCCATATTTTTGACATCAAGTATTATTAAAACTATTCTACATTTTTTTGGTTAGTATTATTTTCCCATAGAGCTTATTTTAGTTTATTTAGACTGATTTTATTTAAAATGATTTAGATAACTAGACACAATTCTATTAATATAAGGTTACCATTTTATCCTTCGATAATTTTTCATTACCAAAATTTCTTAGGCTCAAATATGTCGTAAGCTATATAATATAATATAATGAGTCACGAACATGATGATTCACAATTAGCAAGGCATGTCAAGACTCAAAATTTTTTTTGCAGAAAAATAGTTGATGTTCGAAAAAAGATAGATAATTCCCTGAATTATCATGTTAAAAGGGCGATAAGATCAATGATTAAAGCCTAATGAATGTGGGAATATGATAGTTACATATTAAAAACTTTATTTATACATTTTCACACTCTAGTTTATGAATTATATCATTTTTTATTTTCTAAAGGAATATAAGACTTCAGATAAATGACAAGTGGAAAATTAATTTATAACCATAATGCACATTCAAAGGCATATAATTTTTCTCTAATCCTTTGATTTTATCATGGCCATTTATGCAATCTATGACTATGAAAAGGTAAAATTGTAAAAAAGACTTACTTGTAAATCTTGCAAAATATTGGGACAAAATGGGAAGGCCTAATGTAGGGCATACAATCCCAAAAGAGGGGAGCCACCACCATCCCTCTCCTCATTCATGATCAGCTCTCTTTATCCTTCCTCCCTTGGTACATCCCTCTCCTATCATGGGGATGGCATGCTCCTCTCTCCTTTGGCATCACCTCTATCACATTATAGGTGGGCAAGCTCATCTATTTTCCTTCCTTTTTGGTGGTGACAACATCAGCAATGATCATGGGTCTCCTCTATTGACACAACAAGAAGAGGATCAACCAAAGACACCCTTACATGAGGCTACCGTTCTCTCCTCACGTTTGTCAAAACAAGACGATAAATCATTTTCATTTTGTTCTTTTGACTTTCATGTAATTGAACCTCTTTTATCCTAGTTAATTTAATCAAAATTTTGTGAAACTATATTTTCCTTTACTTTATTGATTTTGAAAACTTAACATTACTGAAGGAAGTGGAGAATCATCTCCATTGGCCATCAATAATTTATTTACAAGGTGGCTAATTGAACCTTGAGGGAAACCCTCCTCTCAACATGCATTGAATTTTTCTATTTGTGACTGTTAAATTTTAGAGAATAAATACATAAAAAGATGGCAATTAGTTAATATACATCCACTAATTCAAAAATCTCCTTGTGTTCGACTTGGTTTTTCACTAATTTATCAAGAGATTAATCTCACGAAAATCAGTTTATAAATTGAAAATTGATGATCTTAATAACAACGATATAAGAGCAATCAAAGATGACTTGTATTATCTTGACATTTTATTTCAGAAAATTGAAGACCTTATTTATTTGATATGTTGTTTTACTTAGGGCTAAAAGGGAGTTGATTTTTTTTGAGGTATTTGATCTAATATTGTCATTTTATATATTTTTTCTTCTCTTATTATAATTTCTCTAGAAAATTGATAAAGGAGGAAAATTATTTTATAGTTGTTTTGTCCCCTTCGCCCAAGCCACTTCCCAAGGATTCTTTTTCCTTCAACGTAACTTGTCCACTAAGTGTCCTACTACTAATTAAAATGGCTAAACTATCATGTAAAATATTTCTAGATTTATGAATTTAGATTGCCCAACTACTGATTATAAAGACCCTCTTTTAGTGATAATTTGCAATCACAAATTAACACATAAAAATGCATAAAATTTCACCCTTTGTAGAGTTTTTGTCAAGATGTTATGTTGTTGTGATGCTAGAATAGTTGAGGATCAATGATTTTCTTTTGATTTCTCAATAATCTTCTCATGTTGAAATTTCTTTGATGATGTAGATTACTCTTTGATTTTTGGTTGAAAAGAGATGTTTCCTTGGTTGATTTTCTATCCCAAATTCTTGTGTCAAGGATTGTCACTTGAGCTCTAGACTTCAATAAAAAATATTCTTATTTGGTGCTGAAAAATGTTTTCACTTACAAAAGAATAGGCACCTGAGTCATAATTTTATATGAATAATCTCCTTTATGATAAAATATTATCATTGAGGTTTTATTTCAGTACTTTAAACTAATCATGTTTTATTTCCTAGAGCTATTAATCACTACTTCAAATTTGAGTATCAAGAATACCATAGTTCAAAAGTAAAGAATGATTTCATGTAAAACATCAACATAAATTTCAATTCTTAAGTTCATATTCATCCTAAAATTTTAGTTTATATTCACTAAAGAAAGAATGAATTTTAGCATATTATTAAACCTTATAAAAAATCTTAAATCATTCCAAAATGTTCATTGAGATATTTCAAATATGACAAATCTATTTTCAAAGGTCTGATAATTATCACTTCAAAAACTAATGTTTGAATGCACATTCAAATTATGTTTAATGAAGAAATTATTTTTACTATTTAATTATGTTGAATTTTTATGTGCACTAGAGTCAAGAATAGAGGGTTTAATTGATTACATATTTATTTTATTTTGAGAAGTTTATCTTGGAGATATTCTTTTCTTTTCTTTAATGGGTTTATGTTTATAGATTGTAATAGTTAATCCACTAGTTTTATAGTCTTTCAACTTCTTATCTATATCCACTTTCTAAAAATACTCCTTATTCTTTGGTTCCACTATTATTATCATGCAATCACAATTGTTGGTTACAAGGCATAAGCTCTTACAAAATTTCATCAAAAAATTTATTTCTAGATTTATGATTCTGTGTGGTTTTTACCATGTCACACATCACAAGTTAAACTAAAACACAAAGACAATGAGGAACAAATACATCACAATATTTAGTATTCATTTTTCATTAACTAATAATGATGAAAGGTATTGAAGGAGGTTGGAGGACATTAGGTTGAAGGAGAAAGGTTGTCACTTTCTAGGGATGCATCCAAAGCTTTCTCTTTCAACCTAACATACTCCAACCTCCTCCGATACCTTCAATCATTATTAATGAAAGAAAAATTAATATTAAAGGCTGTGGTATATTCATTCCTTATTATTTTATGTTTTAGCTTGATTTGTAGTATGTGTCTCTATAATGACACACAAAAATCAAACTGAAACATAAAAAAAATGAAGAACAAATATATGACAGCCTTTAATATTCATTTTCATTTAAAAATGATGATTGAAAGTATTGGAGGAGGTTGGAGGACATTGAACTGAAGGAGAAAGCTTGTAAGTTAATAGAGAGGCCTCCAAAGCTTCCTTGAATGATTTTTTATCATAAATAAAGTGAATATGATAACTTATGATCCAATGAGTTATATGAAAATTTTTCTATAAAATAGGCTCAACCCTACGTTCTTTAGCTTTAAATTGGACTTAGTTTCCAAAGTCTCAAAATTTTGACATTGGGAAACCTTCTTGAAAGCCTAGCCATTTGTCATCTGAGCTTGATAGTAGGGAGGTGGTGTAATGAATGGGTGGGGTTCCATATTTCTCAAGGTAATTTAGTAAATGAGATCAATACTCTTGCTTCCAATATAACTTTGAATCTAGAGAAAGGTAAAGATAAAAGGTTGTACTTTGATAGTGGGGTAGCTTTCCAGAACTCTAAAAAAATAAAAATTTGGCTCAAACTTTGAAAACCAGGTTGTGAATCATCTTAATAAAGGCAACTTAGGCAACCACATTACATGCTTTTCAAAAAGTTTTGTACACAAAAGTGCTTAAAGAAAAAAGGTCCATGTTGACATTCAACACTAAAAGTCAATTGCATGTTAGTGTACAAGAGGTAGTTGTGTTGTCTTAGTCGAAATCGTTGGTGGAAATTTTGAATTCAGTTGAAGCTAAAACATTTTATTACAAAGAAATTATGTATGCTAGAGACATTCCAATCTTTAAGCCTTCTCTCTCTATGAACTTTCATCTATTCACTTTTCCAAAGTACCAATTAGACATTCAAATAAAGTTCAAATTTTCAAAGTATCAATCAAGTCTTCATACCATGCTCAATTGTAACCTTTTCTATGACACAATTTGTAATATGAATGAAACCCTTAGACTACATGTTCACCACATGTGGAGTCTAGAGAGGTGCAGATCAATTGGATAAAGATCTTCAATGTTTTAAAATCTTGGGTTTAGATTTCAAGATAGTGAAAGCTTGCCAAAATCATCTTCATCTCGTTTTTGCATGGTCATAGAGTCATCAATACTCATTGAGAAAGACTCCTACCAATAGCTAGAAAAATGTATACAATTTCAGACTTTTATTTCTTGTAAAATTTGCCATTTTTAATTTATACTGCTGAGCTCTAAATGTTAAAAAACACATTAGTTTATCATAAATGTTCACGTGCTGACACAGTTTCCTTTTTTGTCTCAACATGATAGTAGACGCCTCTATGCATAGACATGACATTTTTGTTTCGACAATATTAACCCATGTGTCTCCACATCAGTGTGTTCTTCGGGATCAACATTCCCACAAGTTTACCTGACCCTAGCTCTCTCTCTCTTCCTCTCTCTCTCTCTCTCTCTCTCTCTCTCTCTCTCTCTCTCTCTCTCTCTTAGTCTCTCTCTCTCTCTCTCACTCACTCACTCTCTCTCTCTCTCTCTCACTCACTCACTCACTCTCTCTCTCTCTCTCTCTCTCTCTCACTCACTCACTCACTCACTCTCTCTCTCTCTCTCTCTCTCTCTAGGATCAAGATTGTCGGCTCAAGGTGTTGATGACCACACAATAATTAGACTATTGCCTTGTAAGACTGGCTTGATCGGAGATATGGTCTCTTGATGAAAACATACAAATGGCATCTTTTGGCGGGAGCGCATATAAGACCCGTGTAGGGCTAATGTTGCCAACTAGAGCTTGGCCACCGCGTATATTCTAGACGTGGCTTATGGGGCCGAGTGGGCCCCAAAATCCAACCAGCCGCTCTCTACGGGGACGACGGGCTTACTGGCATGTCACCGTCAGATCCCCATCGGACGGCTGTACTCACTCCCATACGCTGGTCGACAGCTTGTCAGAGAGGCTCGATGAAACTGGACGGCATATGCTGCTGACGTATGTATCATACGTCACTCTGTCGAGCTCGTCAGTCTGTAAACCACCCAGCTGGAATACAGATCTTACGTCATCTTGGGGCCCTCTCTCTCTCTCTCTCTCTCTCCCCCCCTGAAAGTCGTGGGGCGACTTTTGAGCAGGCAAGATGAACCCATTTCCACCAGTCCGTCTGCCTCCGAAGCAGCGGTCAATGGGGTTGTTGCCGTGACCCCCCCTCCCCCTTCCAGTCAGCCGCTGGTTCATGTTGACCTCGCTCCCTTTTCCCACTTGCGCGACGTTTGGTGCCCCTCCGGTGTCGTATCCTCCTTCCCTTTGCAGACAGTGGGCGGGGGGAGGGGGGAGGACAGTGGAGACGGAGGGACAGAGATGACTGCTCGGAATCAATCATTGGGCGGAGATGAGGCGAAGGGAGGGTGTCTTGCCGTCTCCTTATGGATGGGGAAGGCGGTAGGCGGCGGTCGCTCGATCCGATCTGGCCGCTGGTAGCGAGAGGGCGATTATATTGGCTCTCTGGGTATTCTTCTCTGGCCCATGAGCCGCTAGGGTTCTCGACGGCAGGCAGGTGATTCGCTTCTCCGATGGGATTGCTGCTTCTCCGGTTCGGCGGATGGTAATCGCCACGGCTTCCTTTCTGGGGACCGCCGCTCTGATGGCTGCCCGATTGTTGGCCCTGTTGACGTTTGCGCTGCTGTGTCGGAGCTCGGCCAGCGGCGCCCCGGTGCCGTCCCCCTGCCGATTCCAAGAGATCGGATGCGCTGAGTCTCCCTCCGGGCGTCTCTTCTTCGTTGATCGGAAGGCCGTGGACTGTGACTCTTTCTGCAAAGCTCTGGGTGCTGCAATCCGGTGCTCGCCCCGAGCTTCGCCTGAGGCGGAGGAAAAGCGAAGGCTGGTCGAGGAGCACTGCCACGGCGGTTCCTCTTCAGGCCTCCGCTCACCTCCGGTAGGCTGTATCTATCTGAGAGGCAAGTCGTGGTTTCCACTGACGCATGTGAGAGGTCCGTTGCATGGAGGTACCCCCCCCATGACCTTCTTCTTGTTCCTCTTCTTCTCTCTTCTCAGACGAGTTGCGCCGCCCGAGCCCAGGGAGAGAGTCTCTGCTGCAGCAATCAGGACAAAACCCGGTTTCTCACGAGCTCCGCGGAAGGCCAGCGCCGGCGGCTGCGGAGCACATAAAGGGTTTCTCTTTGACTCCGGAGAGGATGGTCATGGCTTCGTCTTGGTTCCTCCTCCTGTCCTGTGCTCTGATGTGCCCTTGCTTTTACGCGAAGAGGAAGGAGGAGCCCGAGAATTCCTACAAGGGACGGAATCTGCAGTCGAGTACGTTGGCCATTTCAACTCGCGTCATCTGCTCTTCTTCTCGTTGTTGAATTATCTAAGATCTTAATTAAAAAGTGATGATTTTGGGTCCCTCGGTAGATCATTGGAATTTCTATCTTCTACTTACTAAAATATAGATCAGTAAAATGGACTCGACATGAATGGATCATGGCATCTGCCTGGCTATGGTGGAAGCAGATCAACCTACTCTGCCAATCCTGTGTGAAATAATCGACAGATAGACTCCACATATGACGGAATCTATGAACACCTATTCATTTGCTTGTCACCACACAACCTCAGAAGCATAATTGTAAACCCTAGACCGAAATTTGTGCGGTAATTGCATGTAAAAGAATCAGCATGGTGGATATCGAGAATCCGAGCCTTAAATACTAAACCCTGGACATATTTTTTTGCTATGATAATGTTCAACAGAAGCGAGCGCATATTGATGAGGGATCATCTACCTTTTCATCATCATGATTGTAATTTTAGAAAGCCATGAGGTTCTTGTGAACAACCCACTTTGTTGCTGCAGTGGATCTTGATGTAAGCTCCCACTCCGAAAGGAACCCTGGAACGCCGCATCGGGCATTGGCTAGCCCGCAACGTGCACTAGCCAGCCCGCGACGTGCACCAGCCAGCCCGCGACGTGCACCAGCCAGCCCATTGCGTGCAACCGCCAGTCCGTTGCGTGTGCCACTTAGTCCTTCGCGATTTTCCCTGTCACCCCAGCTGAGCAGAGTCAGCTCAGTCCATCTGACCTTTGATCAGATCGTCAAGGCCACCCAAAATTTCTCATCAGCACAGAAGATCGGAGAGGGAGGGTTTGGAACAGTGTACAAGGCAGTCTTGCCAGACGGGCAGACAGTGGCCATTAAGCGGGCGAGGAAGGTGACTGTCTTTCCATTATTTTCTTCTAAAAATGTCAGGCTTATGGTTGTTAGAATGACCCACCGATAAGGGACTTTTTACAGCAACACTTTGCGGCTCTGCGAACTGAATTCAGTAATGAAGTTGATCTTCTTGCAAAGATTGAGCACAGATGTTTGGTGAAGCTTCTTGGTTTCATTGACAATGGAAATGAGAAAATTATCATCACTGAGTATGTTCCCAATGGCACACTCCGGGAGCATCTGGACGGTAGGATATCTCTGCTGCTTCTTCATACGTTTTTTGTTTTTTTGGCTCTTAAGTGGTTTAAAGGTTCTTTCTTTCTGTCAGCTCCTCAGGGGGAGATTCTGGACTTCAATCAACGGATGGAAATAGCCATTGATATTGCTCATGGCTTAACCTATCTCCATTTATATGCAGGTGTGGGCTGATTTTGTGCCTTTGTGAAAATGCTTCTCGTCCTTTATTTTAGAATATGGTTTAAGTGTATGATCTTACGGAGCTTATTTTATTATCAATCAAAAGGTTTAATTATTTATCGTCCTTGGCAGAGAGGGTGATAATCCACAGAGATGTCAAGTCCTCGAACATCCTCCTCACCGAGAACTTGAGGGCCAAAGTGGCCGACTTTGGCTTTGCTAAGGTCGGCCATGGGGATGCGGGAGAGACCCACTACTCGACCAAAGTCAAAGGGACCTTTGGATACCTTGACCCCGAATATCTTCGGACGAACCAGCTCACTCCAAAGAGTGATGTTTTCTCCTTTGGGGTCTTGCTCATAGAAATCTTGTCTGGAAGGCGGCCGGTGGACCGTGGAAGACCTGCTGATGAAAGGCTGACAGTCAAATGGGTATGCAGGATCCTGTTTACTTTCTCCAAAATAGAAAAATGATTTAATTTGAGCAATTTCTCCTGTGGATGATCTTTCAGCTTCAGTAACAAACGAGATTCCCACAGGTCCTTAGTTGAGTGACTAAGCACTTGCTTACTACTTGCACCAATCCCTATTCATGTTTTCCATAACTTTTTCGTAAAATTTTCACCCTTATTCTTGATGCATCTATCAATATTATTCTTTTCACTTTTAAGCCCACAACTCATATGGTATCTCATGGAGATCATCTGTGGTCATTGATTGCTCAAAGTCAACGCTCAGGAGATTGTAGGTCTACTCCATATATTAGTTTTATTGTCAGAAACCCACTTTTCCAAGAATTATCTGAAGCTCTTCTTGTTCCAGAATAGAGAAAACTTGTTAATTTAATGGTAGCTTTGGAAAACGTTATGCTGGTCTCAGCTTATTACCACGTTTCTCAGGCATTGACTTTAATTAATCAATGAAAAAGCCATTCATTCAAGTTTTCCACCAGCATATGGAGATCATAAATTAAACTTCTTTTATCCGGAATTAATTATATTTTGCTGAACAATCAAAGCAAATGCTTGAGTATTAGCATCTACCCTGGGTTATTTTCCTCCAGAAACTTTTTTGATTCTGTTGAAAACCAGTGTTTACTGAGGAATCGGATCTTGCAGGCGTTCAAGAAATACAATGAAGGGAAGGTGAGGGAGATCATGGATCCGCTGCTCAGAGAAGAGGTGGACGGAGATGTGCTGTC
This sequence comes from Spirodela polyrhiza, assembly GCA_024713555.1. Classification (NCBI taxonomy): domain Eukaryota; kingdom Viridiplantae; phylum Streptophyta; class Magnoliopsida; order Alismatales; family Araceae; genus Spirodela; species Spirodela polyrhiza. The sequence goes on from CM046539.1 coordinate 4,175,732, forward strand.
TCGGCTATTCAACCTAGCATTCAGGTGTGCTGCCTCCACTCGTGGTAGCCGGCCTTCCATGAATGAAGTCGGTGAGCGGTTGTGGGAGATAAGGAAAGACTACGGAAAGAGCCTGCAAAGAGGTTAACTTGTGAGCTCCTCGCTCCCTCCTCTCTCTCTCTCTCTCTCTCTCGCTCTGTTTGTCTCTCCTGGCTTCGCTGTGGAGGGAACTTGGTGTGTAAATGATGTCTTTGTTTCTCATATTGTGTCATCACATCCCTTTGTGATTGATTTGTTGGCTGTTCATTGTACTTAGGACTAGAAGGATAGCCTCACTATAACTACATGATCAGACTGATTTATTGGGCTTTTAATGGACCAGCATATTGCTTACCACGCCTAGAGTTGGGTGTCACCACGTGGAATTGAGTACTTTTCTTGCCTCTCTCGACAGCATGCAATCTTTCCAATGCTGTTAATGTAGGTCTGGCCAAAGGTCTCTCTTTTGCACAAAATGTGTACAAGATGGGATTGTAGGTTCCACAATCACTACCTGATATTTCAGAAAGTCATATGTTTTCAAGCAATTCAGGTCAGTTAGATGCCTAGATCATGGATAAGTCAATTTGTTGGCTTTAATAGCTTATTTTGTTTTAATGATGAATAAAATGTATCAAGTAGTAGTTTGATGAAGTTTAATTGACTAGAGGTGTTAATTATAGGGAAGGCAGCTAAACCCTTAAAATATATCAAGTTGTTTTAATTCAATGCATTTCTATAAGGAATTAGTGGAACATAAGACCTTATCTGATGGGATAATCTTGATGATTGTAATTGAGGAAAACTTTAAAATCTTAATAGGTTGACTAAAGTGTAAAAACATTTTTTTAATTGCAAGTTAAATTAAATATCCTTATGGCCTTACAAAGCACTCAAACTTTATCATATAATCAAATTAACAACCTACAGTTTGTAGGGTGATGGAATTTAAACTTTATAATATGATCAAATTAACTTACATTGTTCTATACAATGCGTTAAGGTTCCTTGCATAGTTTCAATATAGACAAATTTAGAACTTGGTGTCATGAGTTAGTCAAATTGCTCTAGTTATGTTGGCCTTGATAATCCACAATAACACCAATGAGTCTGCTCTTAAGAAATCAAGCTTTTTAATCAAAGAACATGTATTTGGCTATTATAAGATTACACATTAAGAGAGTCTATCCTTCTCCTAGAGGTTGCAGCCTCATTTAATTTATTGGGTAAAGTAGCCCATGCCTTTTCCTTTTTTTGGCCTTGGGGTTCATTCACCCAAACCTTTATTAGTCTATAACCCTAAGGGTTTGTGAGATTTCCTGTTTGATGGATGGTGCAACAAGTCCTTTTGATGGGATGGCTTTAAGGTTCAAAACCCATCTAGCATTGCTATGTATCATGCACCTACATAGGATGCTTCTTTCTTTGAAAAAAATAGAAATGCTTCTTGTGATGCAACCCACCACACCATATGATGTCACCTGCCTTTCCATCATGTTGATGTTGTGCCACAATAGTGTCATTCCATGCCCATAGATGCCAATGCCATAGAGTCCATAGGATACTTCCCCTAAAACTCCATCTTTGTGTACTCATTGCCCCAACCAGGTATGACCAGATGCTAACCTTCTAGCCATCATGTCTGCCCATGTGTTTCTATAGAAATCAATGTTTGCCATGGTTCTATCAATGTTTGCATGCCTACATTGTTGTTAGCATGAAATCATGCTAATAGTGAGGTTCAATGCTCAAAAAATTATTTCTTGATTACAAGGGTAGCTTAGAGAGAGAGAGAGAGAGAGAGGTGAGGATAATGCATAGGCCTAGGCTTCTAATAAAAGTTATTCTAAGCCCAAGTAAGCTATATATAAGTTAGATATAAACTAGGTTGTACCAATTATTATTTGTTAATTTTATTTTAAACTCCAAAATTTTGAACATAATCTAGGTAACAGAGGCCAAGAGTCTAGACTTTCAATTTTTTTTTCCATACTTTAGGTATGCAATTTTATTTATTTTTGTTGTAAATATTTGAAAATAGTCTTAATTTATATCAACTTCCCATATTGGCTCCCACACCTTTAGTACTTTTCTTGGAAGGACACCACGTAGAGGGTATTCTTATTTCTTGGATAGTTTTTAAAATATATACAAATAATAATTAAATGAGAATAAAGTCTCGCGTGGATGGCGTCTATTGGGACTATTTCGAGTGGTGTTGACGAAGGGATAGCTCATGGGCTTGGTCTGGGCCCATACATATCAGGGCCGGATTCTAAGCCCAAGCCCAAAAATCCGGCCCGGCCCGTGTTGATTTGGGACTTTACTGCGGAGGGCCGGGCCCAGAAATTAAGTATTGAGTATTTAAATCCATTACTATCTCCTTTAATGAAAAAAATTGGTATATGTTTTTAATGCTTTAACGAGAAAAGTTACTTTGCCTTCGCTTCATAACACCCCTAAACCCTGCAAACCCTAGGGCTTTTTCCTTTTCTTCTTCCTCTCTCTCGCTCTCCCCCTCGCTCCCTCCAGCTCTCTCTGTGAAGCGGCGGTGAGGCTCCAGCGCCGTCGTCGGCGATGGCGGATTTCAAGAAGCTCTCAGAGTCGCGTGATCTCACGCGGATCGAGCGTATTGGTGCGCACTCCCACATCCGTGGGCTCGGTCTCGACTCCAGCTTGGAGGCCCGCAGCTCGTCCGAGGGCATGGTCGGTCAGGTCTCCGCCCGACGGGCTGCCGGCGTCATTCTGGAGATGATACGGGAAGGAAAGATTGCTGGCCGCGCGTTGCTCCTCGCTGGACAGCCGGGGACGGGGAAGACCGCCATCGCCATGGGGATGGCGAAGTCACTGGGTGAGGAGACGCCCTTCGCCGTCATGTCAGGGTCGGAACTCTTCTCCTTGGAGATGTCAAGGACGGAGGCTCTCACTCAGGCCTTCAGGCGCGCCATTGGCGTCCGTATCAAAGAGGAGACCGAGATCATTGAGGGTGAGGTCGTTGAGATTATCATTGACCGCCCCGCAGCCGTGGGCGCGGCCAATAACAGGTACTGGACGACATCTCCCTCTCCCCTCCCTACCTCCCTTCCTCTCATATGTCTCCTTCTGGGTTGAGCTTAATCAGTAGTGTTGCATCTATAACTTTTTTCTGTCGGAAGATGAATAACTTGCATTTATTCTTTCTCCGAACGCCGTTATTGGTAGCAGTGGAGGATCATCGCATCCACCTTCCTCGTCGTCATCAGTTTCTGCCACCAAGACCGGAAAGTTGACATTGAAGACGACTGACATGGAGACGGTGTACGAGCTGGGGGGAAAACTAATCGAGGCACTGTCAAAGGAGAAGGTGCAGAGTGGGGATGTGATTGCGTTGGACAAGGCCTCTGGGAAGGTCACGAAGCTCGGGAGGTCCATTGGGCGGTCGCGGGACTATGATGCTGTGGGGCCACATACAAGATTCGTAAGGTGTCCGGAGGGGGAGCTGCAGAAGAGAAAGGAGGTTGTCCACTGTGTCACTCTTCATGAAATCGACGTTATAAACAGCAGGTATGGCTTCTGCTCTCTAAGTAGAACCAAATTTTCCATTATGGGGCGTAAGATATCTTTTATTCAACCCTCTTGATGCGTCTAAAAAAATAGATATATGCTTCAGTTGGAAATATTTTGAGCTATTTGCAGGAGTTACTGACAAGCCTTGACAGTTTTATGAATTGCTAATATTTTAACTTCCTTTCTCTATTCGTGAGAAAATTACTTGAAGTTGTTATTTGATTTTCTGCCAATTTTTTACCTTTTTTTCTTAAAAATGGACGGGGTTTAAGACTGCTATACCCTCATCGTGAGCCAATCACAAAGTGGCACTTATTTTGAAGGAATCAGTGCCGTTTATTCAAAAATAGAGTGTCACTGTGAGCAGAGAAAGGAGTGCAAGTTTGGTAGAAAAATGTATTCTGAAAGAATAAGGTTGGAAAACCCCTGTGATGGTAAGTATGACGTACCTGATAGCTGTTTAAGTTGGGGGATGTGTAAGATTAAATCTCTGGAAGGGAAAATTCATCGCATATTCATATATGACTAAAGACGAGGTATACATGTTAAAATAAATTTAAACCTGAAATATGTAGCGTGTCATAAAAAATCTCTGGGTGCCCTTATCTCTATTCCACTTTAGGGACCATTTTTGCAGGTGTCCATGGCATTTTTTTTGTCTTAAAGACTAAATTTGCAGTAATTGCCATTAGTATATAGAACATCTAAATTTTGAACGAACGCAGATGGCAATCAATGTGACCAATCATAATTGAATTATTTCAAACCTTGGAAATATTAAGAAAACCAAAGGCTGCTCTCTGAGTAGGCTGTACTGGGCATCCATCTATCTGTGACCTGATGGTAGCTGCTTCCTTCTTTTCCTGTCGAGACACAACATTGCCTTCTCTGAGCCCCATTTCTTCCTCAAAATGTGTCTCACCATTCTCATCTTATTCTCTCTTCGGGATGTATCTTCTGGGAGGTGAGAGTTCTGGTGCTCTATTTTTCGCATTGTTCTTAAAAGAAAGCCTACGTTCGAGCATTCTCACATATTGCACTTGACTGGCATAAACATGCTCACAATCTGAACCACGACTTCGAAGAAATTGTCCAAAAAACTCTCAAATTAGTTGCATGATGTCTTAATTATGCTCGCTATTTTCCATATCATCCACCTGCTTGATAAAATTCTGATAGGGTTTTCGGAGGAATTTGAGATAACATTGAAATTGAGGTCGTGCAGTTGATTTCCTTATTTGCCATCATCCCTCACTTTCCTTTTTATTGCTCTGATTATATTGACTCTGGTTCCTCTATCATACATTTCGGCGTCATGTATCATGGAAATGCATAATGGCCTGCTACGTTCTCTGGGCCCCGTAACCTGTTGCAGCATCAGCATCAGAAACATACGTCTAATACTGGAATTTCGCCGTAAATAATCAAGGAATTGTAAAATTTTGGACATAAAATAGTTTTACATTAAAGTGCTTGTCTTTATAATGAGCGCTGTGGGGGCATTTATTTCCTCAGAACCCAGGGCTTTCTGGCGCTCTTCACTGGTGACACCGGGGAGATCCGGGCGGAGGTGAGGGAGCAGATCGACACGAAGGTGGCCGAGTGGAGGGAGGAGGGGAAGGCAGAGATCATCCCCGGGGTGCTGTTCATCGACGAGGTCCACATGCTCGACATCGAGTGCTTCTCCTTCCTCAACCGGGCCCTGGAGAACGACATGGCCCCGATCCTCGTGACCGCCACCAACCGGGGCATCACCACCATCCGCGGCACCAGCTACCGGTCCCCGCACGGCATCCCCATCGACTTCCTCGACCGGCTCCTGATCATCACCACGCAGCCCTACACAGAGGCGGAGCTCCGCCAGATCCTCGACATCCGGGCCCAGGAGGAGGAGGTGGAGATGTCCGAGGACGCCAAGGTCCTCCTCACCAAGATCGGCGTGCAGACTTCCCTGAGGTACTCGATCCACCTGATCACCGCCGCCGCCTTGGCGTGCCAGAAGCGGCGGGGGAGGACGGTGGAGATGGAGGACATCACCCGGGCCTACCAGCTGTTCATCGACGTCAAGAGGTCGACCCAGTACCTGATGGAGTACCAGAGCCAGTACATGTTCAACGAGGTGCCGAGGGAGGCTGAGGAGGACGAGGCCATGCAATCTTGACGCCCCCTCCCCAACTCACTGCTCTCCTCTGCTCTGCTCTGTTTTATTGCAAGCTTCTTCTCCTAGAAGATTGGAGACGGGGATTCTCTTGATGATGTAATAGGATCCAGGGCCCGCTCCATGAGGCGCGGGAGGTGGGTCTGACTTCTCAACGAGGCTCCATTGTCGGCCATGGTGGCGGGGGAGGGGCAAGCGTCGTTCATAAGCGTAGAGGAAGGAAAGATTGAACGGCAGGGTTCTCCTGTTTCTGCTCCTGGTTTTTCTTCTCTTCTACCTCTGCCTTGGTGTTCTTCTTCCGTTGCCGCTTGATCTCGTAGCATGGGAAGCCTGCCTCAGACTTGGGGGGCCTCTTGGGCTGCGATCGAAATTCTTTGACGACTGCTGGACAGAAGAGAGAGAGAGAGAGAGAGAGAGAGAGAGAGAGAATGTATTTCAGGACGATATGGGGGTTCGTAGAGTAATATAAGAATGGAATGGGCGTGAAAGGCAAATGTAACAAGTGGGGAGGTCGAAACAAATTTATTGCGTAGACGGTCTTACCGACTGTGGTGTGTGATGGAAACGGGGCAGGGGTGACTTTAGGAAGTTGGTCTTCCCTGTCGCCCTGGTTAATCTGGGGGGACTTCTGCCGGGGAGGGAAGAGAGAGAGAGGCCGTGCCGTCTGGTCGACTCCTATGGAAGATGACTTGGCCGCCGGCGGAGGGCTGATGCCCCATACGATCCCCTCTGGCGAGCAGACGGTCTGGGCGGACGCTTCCCACCTTGTCCAGGCCGCCTGCAATGGTGACAACACCGTGTTCCCTCTTCTTCTTTACCTGTCTGGCCGTACGATGTTGCGTATGTCTGTGTGTCCATGCTACGTGCATATGCGCCGTCTCTTTGGAAGTTTGATTGTGATCTTCTCGTCACCAAAGTTTGAATCGGAAACCGTTAGGATGGCACTCGGGTTGGAACCCTCAGAAAATGGTTTCATGCTATTTTTACGCGGAGTTTGCTGGGTTTTTGGGGGAGCAGAAGTAAAGTTTCATTTTTTTTTTCCTTCTTGGTGTATACGACGATAAGGGGGATGGTTTTGGGTGTCTTGCGGATACTTATGCACGATAGAGGATGGGGAACTGCAAGATGGGCAAGAAGGCTGTTGTATGCAATTTTTTCGAACATCAGTGCATATCTCCCAATCCAACCCGTGTTGCTCGTCATTGACCATAGTATATCTCTTATGATATTGGATATGTGTTTTGTTATATCTATTTATGTATCAAAGTTTTCCTGTTTATTGCAGGTTAAGGTTTATCAATGTGTTCCATTTTTATTATGCTGATTATATGGCAAGCTATCAGCTATTTGATTCTACTTTAATCTTGCACTACAGATCTCCAGGATGGAGAGCTCATCTGTGGAGAGAATTTCAATCTCTTTGCTGCTATGTCTGCATTGGAGGTAATAGATACTTTAATTATGTTAATTTATTATACTTATTTTTACTAAAAAAAAATGGTAATACTAGTCCGAAGGTTGCTCCTTTTTTCTCCGTAGTGTCCACAAGACAGGTGTTTTTCCATGCCAGATATTTTTCAATGAGGTTCCACTCCATCATATGGCTAAAACAAGAATTTGATTAAAGACGAGATATGGAAATGCTTCCCAATAAAATTGTTTAATATGTTTTTTGAAACATTGTACTCTGCCTTGTGTTCTTCAAGTGTCATATTTTTTCTTATCTTTTGTCCTTGATCTTCGGTTTGTGGTGGCGATGATGATGATGATGATGATGATGATGATGATTTAACTTAAATGTTAATAAAATACAGTCACAACGCATGAGTTTTGTTTCTTGAAAACCATTTGCATTTGTTTCGTTACCCTGTTATTACTTTAAAACTTACTTTTTTTCATATGCTTTATCTGGCATCTTATGCTTGTATTTTGTAGATAATGGATCCAAAAATGGATTCGGGAATGGAAAAATGTGGATATCAGTCTCTCGAAGAAGCCATTGAAAATGGAGCTGCGCCTGTTCCCCTCAGTTCGGACAGAACTCTTGATGTCCAATACTGCATTGATGTCATGGATCACCTGTTAACATGCGAGGTTGAGTCCATGTAATGCTGCTTACATCATGTGTTCTTTCACGGTTCTAAAGTTCAACATGATATTACTTTTCAGGCAACGTGGCACAGGGGACATTCACTGGCACAAACAGTCTTTTCATGCATATATCTCCTTAAAATTGAAAGGACATCTTCGCATGCATTATTGCATTCCTATTGCCGGATCATTAGGGCTACATGTAACTTGGTCGTGTCAGCTGTTTCAGATGCACGCACACATGAGGTAAATATCCAGTAAAATTTTCTTTAATCGGACAAGTCAGTCTGATTTATTTCTTGGTTGTGCTGGGGGCTAAATGGACGATTTTTCTTACCCTGACATAACAGTTAGCATGGATGACTTGGAAACTGTTATGTGAGCATGATGAAACGTTGTATCACAAGCTTCTAGTATTATTCTTAAAGCCTGGTCCTTCTCACATGCTTCACGACATCAGTGCTGTCTGAGCGGTTGTTCATAGCATTACAGTGAACCCCATCCATTCTTATCTCGACATCATCTATTGAGTTGGCCGTGCTGCCCCTGGCAATGTCCTGTCAATTTAATCATTCTTTTTCTTGAGTAACTGAAGATCATAACTGGACATCAGTAATTCTTTTTGAGTTAAGATAAAGCTCTCTCTGGCAATTTTAAGCTGAGGTCAGGCTTTCTTACGGTAAATAATTACAAGATAGGTGACTTCTTTTGTCCCCCTGTAGGAAATAGAACACTAAGTGATTGTGATCGATTAGGGAATAAATGATGCATAATAGTAGAATTATATGCTTCTGTAAACTTTGACATGCCATGTTGACTCCTTTAAGGGCAATACGATTTTAGAACTGTTTAGGATAGCCTGCTTTTGGGCAATCTAGACTACATTAGAACGTTATTGCTTAAAAAACTTATGTTTTGGTTAATGATAAAGAAAATTTTGATTATTGATCACATCTTCAGAGCCTTACTGTGCTTCATGTAAACGATAGAGCTTAGGTTATGCAATCCTTTGCCTGTATATAAGTTCATAATTTGTGGCTATGGACATGTATTTGTATTGGTGAAATGTGGAGCAAGCGGTGGTACATAATATAAAAAAATTGCAATTATCGACAAGTAGCATGAAAATAACATCAGAGTAAAATGATGTATGGTTATGGGAAAGTAAAAAATATCTGATTTTCCCCATGCTTCTGAGGGTCATACAGTTCGTCAATGACTATACCTGAATCACTGGAAACAGGGATATTAATTGCTTAAGCTTTTTATCTTTAAAAATGTCAGTAGAAAATACCATAAATCATCCATCAGTTTGAAAAATGAAGGATCATCATTAATGTAACTAAGCATCATCCTATTAGCGTGGTGTACATTTAATGATGTGAAATTGGTCTTCATGTTCAGATTTATTCTTATTGGCTAGAAAATCAGGATCAGGCAAGGGGCAATATACTTTAGAACAGCCCAGCGTACGTAGTAAAAATATTTTTATGCATATTGGAAAACACCCTTTTCTTTACATTTGTTACGTAATTTGCGCTTTTTCCTCCAATTTGATCTGAGATATAGCTCTAATTTGAAGAACCTTGGATGGATGAAAGTGAAGGGTGTTTGGTAGAACCATTGATTGATTCGTAACTTCTCAAAAATAAAAAAAATAAAGACTATTTTATTAATTATCAAATTGGAATGATGATAAAATCGTTCATTTTGGTCATCATTTGAGATCACCTCTACAGTCAAGTCTTGGGTACCTATTAAACTAAGGTATACCACCCCAATGCCAACTATATGAAACTAAGCTAGATTGTGGCCACAATGTATCTTAGATGTTTGCAAGAGCCATAAAGGCATAGTGTGAATTGAAGTAACAATGATCAACCTTGTACTTTGGAGCTCTCTGGAATCTTTCACTTGTCACGGTTGATTGTGGCCTTCCATCTTTCAGTTCTTAATGTATTGGCAGCTTTGGGGAAATAGAATGTGAAAAAAAATGCTTTAAATTTATCGCTCATTGTTTAGCATAGACAGTTACTATTTAGCAAATTGTATTTTCTGTGGGTCCTTCTTTTAGGATGCCTGCATGCTATGAATTAATCATCCACCACCTTGTTATTAGTAGCATTTAAATGAAGTTCTGTATGGCATTGTTTTGAAAACGTGGTTCTTAAGACATTGCATAGTTAATGGTCTACATGACAAGTTGGTCCTGATGCCTTGAGCATCTGGATCATCAAGGTACTTATGATGACTATGCATAGTGCCTACGCAACATTCCTTTACAATTCATCCATCATCCGTGTTTTTTTGGGGATAGAATCGACATTGTCCAAATATGAGATGAAGGATCCGATCTTGCCTGTGTATCCCATCATGTAATGCACAATGAACAACTGAATAAAGTTTGGGAGATGGGCAAAACATTTGTGCAACTGAGCACTTGACATTTTTAATATGTATACCTATAGAGATTTGTATTTTATCAATCATTTATTTATTTTTATATTTTTATATTTTATTCATAATTATTTTATAGAAATAAAATAAAATTTACCTTTATTTTACATATGCTGTGTATATGGATTCTTATTTTTAAGATATAATATTTATTTTTTATATTTAAGTTATTGCTGATATAGTTGGTGAAACGTTTTGCCTATTATGCTCGGTGTTAGGTGGTAGACTGCTGCTTTGATCATCCGGGTCATCTTCAGAAGCAGGGTTCAAAGTGTACTTCTTTTTTTTATCGGGGTCCTGGGGAAAATATTTTTAGTGATGCTTTAGATATCCTCTTTGCATTTAGTTCTACTAAAGACTATGGTGAGGTATTTTGCCATCACTCATTGTGATGCCACTATTAACCACTCCTAGAGCAATTTCATGCTTCTGATTTCTTGGCTTTATCTTTTAATATCGTTTAAGTGTCTGTATTACCATTTCTCCCTTTGAAGTGCTGTGTAGAACATAGATGTGGTTGGGAATTCAATTTCTCGTTTTTATGGCAGGAGGAAGACCTTTTTACCATGTGTTACGGTTTGCCATTGAAAGGAGAGGGTGATGAAAAATGCTTACATATCTTAAATTCAGTGGAAGAAACGCTTTCTCGTCAATTGCGTGCTTGTAAGGCTCCGGTTGCCAAGAAGAAGCTTTCTGAAGGTATTCATCTATTTTACGAAAATGGCACCCATTTTAAATTCTATCAAATTCATTTATCAATGAATTTTTTTGCATTGAATCAGTACTTTGATAATGAAAACTGTTCTTTCTGTAGAACTTCGGTTAGCAGCTTTTATCTGTCAAAACTTTAGTAATTTGAACAAAGTTTTTAATCAGGATAGTGGAATACCTACTCCTTGCCCCTTTTGCCTCTTCATAAAATCAGGCCTGTGACAGTATATGACGATTTTAAACTGTAAATGATATTTTATACATGCTTAGTTCTCTTTGCTGTCAATGGCTGTAGTAGGGCCTCATAATAATTAATCGAAGGATAGATGCATAAGAACCAAATCAAAAACTTAGTGTGCATAGATTCTCATAATAATTAATGTATTGAATGCAGTACTCGAGGCAGAACTGGATTCAAGAAGGGGACAGTAGTGTGGTCCATTTCTGCACGTATTCTTCAGTTAGGAGAGGCGCACTGACACATAATTATGGGATGACAATAACAGAAAAGTATACCTGATATCATTTTTTGCTTCTACTTCCATGATCTATTTTCGTCGTTCTTCTAAAGGAGGAAGCAGAAATGTTATCAATAGCCACCCATCTTGAAAGAAGTTGGATGGAGGACAAGGCACAAGGGAATCCTCTTCAGGAGGATCAGATCCGAGTGGATGAGGAGGAAACCAGTATTATAGATTCTCAAATCAGAGGAAATGTTTGACAGGATAGAACGCCCTGATGGCGGTTCTATCACAGTACAGGAAATGAAAAAGGGAAAGGAAAGGGTGGGGAATAGGTTCGAGAGGATTTCCTAGCCTCTCCTAGTGCGAACTTCTTCTATGTCTTATTTCAGCCTCTGTTCTTTTGAGGTCTATTTATAGTCCTCTATCAGTCTCATCTTATACTTCAAGTCTGTGGAAGTTGCCTGAAGTTTCTCCCACGTGCTGTGCATATGTCTCCCTCTTCTGCTATGTACACTCTATAATGGGTCGTAATGAAGGACTGGACGATATCTTTCAGCTCTTGTGGGATTTGCTCAAGGAAGTCTCTTTATGGCTGGAAAGGAAATTTAGAACGGAAGATCACATAGATGGGTTTCATGATATGTTCCTAGTGCTTATTTCATAGAATGAGATGTAGAGAAACTAGAAGAGTCCTGCCAGCCTGCCTCCATGATATTCCCAGGGGGGCTTATCCGTGGAAACTCCCGACTGCGGGCAGGAAAAGGAGGGAAACGGATACTCAATTTAAAGTGAGTAAACAGAATTCCATACTCGATCTCATGGATTCATATAGAATTCTGTGGAAAGCCATATTCGATGAAAGTCGTATGTATGGCTTGTAGGGAGATCTTTCATATCTTTCGAGATCCACCCTACAATATGGGGTCAAAAAGCCAAAATAAGTGATTCATTTTTAGCCCTTATAAAAAGATGATTCTTGAGCCTCTTTCACGCTCATGTCACGTCGAGGTACTGCAGAAAAAAAAACTGCAAAATCCGATCCAATTTATCGTAATCGATTAGTTAACATGTTGGTTAACCGTATTCTGAAACATAATATATCATTAATAGAATCGAGAATGAAAACTTCATTCTGTACATGCCAGATCATGAATTAGTAACTGCATCCAATCGCCGAAAAAGTCCCAATTGTTTCGAACTTTCTATTTTTTTTTGGAATGGGATATTTTATTTATGGAATCCCCATGAATAGGATCAAATCTTATTCCATGATATTTCCATAATCTTCCTCTTTCTTATTCTTAAGCAAGCCCCCGAGAGGGCTTAGTTGATCTATGATTTATGTTTCATTTTTCTTTTTGTTTGTTTCGAGAAAGATATCGATCAATTCCAATTCTTTCTTTTTCTATTGATTCTTTTTCGATCGAGATGTATGGATCCATGGATCTATGTGTCTATATAGACCCTGTTCATGGATTAAAGAAAATGTGCAAAAGCTCTATTTGCCTCTGCCATTTTATGAGTCTCTTCGTTTTTGCGTATGGCATCGCCACTCCCTTTGGCAGCATCTACTAATTCGGAACTTAATTTGAAAGCCATATTTCGACCCGGACGTTTTCGGGATGCTCCTAATAACCAACGAATGGCAAGTGCTTTTCCTTGTGTAGATCCTATTTCAATAGGAACTTGATGAGTCGATCTGCCTACACGTCTTGCTTTTACTGCTATATCGGGAGTATGTGGGAGCCTTTCCTGGATTTTTGCCATTAAATTACCTTCCCTGTATCCCATACAAAAATTAGTAATTTTGGCCCATGCATATGAAAAATGAAAGTGCCCTTTTGCTTTAGATAGTGTAGGGGCTATTTATATTATTGTCGCTATACCAGAGAAGGCTACTGCAACACGAGAATCTCCTCAATGCTGAACCGCCTTCTTTTTCCGGGAATCGTGGTAGGCTGCAAAAGTGGAGATAATTGGGTCCGTTTTTAACCAATGGATTGTATATCGTTGGTGTTCACAAGAAGCATGCCTTTCTTTTCAAGGTTCCAAGGTTGAATGGTTTTTTTATGAATCCTTGGATGGGTGAGACGCATAATTTTGTACATTTGAGAGATGAGTTCTATATCCCCTGAAGTCAAATAGCTATAGCTTAATGCATAGGGAAATAAAACATAATATGAATTATATGTGGCTGCACTTCATATATCAAGGATATTGCACATTTATGTTACTGTGTTTTTCCTGGAAAATTTATGCATTTTTTGTGTGCCAGCTTCTACTTTTACTTTTTATATTAAGCTAATTGATGTCCTACCTTCTTAAATATGATACGGTAGTAGTTGATGTGCTGTTTTTGATAGTCTGGAGTACTGTTATCGAGATGTTTTGAAATGATTCTAATTTCTAATAGGGTAGACTTATTTCCAGGGAAGTATAACGGTTATGTACTAAATTTAATGCATCTGAAGGGGATGGATATGTTTTTTATTATTGTTTCGTATAATTTCATAAATTTCTGCCTCTACAATAACTTTTCAAATTTTTTTGTTTGAAAACTTTTTTATGTTTTTGTAGTTGAGATGTCAGCTACCAAAGTTTGATGATCTTCGTTAATGCAGACATTGAATCCCTACAACCTATTGTTGACTTGGAAGAGGGATACTGCAAAGCCCTATTATCTCGTTTACGTTTCCGTAAGGTCTTGCCCCATGTACCTGTTTGTTTTCATACATTTATTTGAAAATATGTTAGTTTTTAACCACTGTCTAGCGTGTATGATTATAAGTTTTTTTATGTTTAATCAACTTGAATATGTTGTATCTTTACACTGATGTTTTATATGAACGAATAGTCATTTCCTTTATTTATGTGTGTATTTTATTCTTCATGTTTTTCTTTTACGCTCACACATGTAACTGCTTATCGAATGTTCAACATTATTTTTATTGTGTTACCCTTCTAAGTTAAAACTGTGTTTCGGTATAATTTTCTTGTTGAGTTTTAATGGTATTATTTTCAATTTGTACAGCACTTCTACCACGTCCTCTTGTACATGAGGAAATCACAAGGAAGAGGATTAGAGTTAGCCAGGAAGCATATTGCAGCATGTCTTTCTGAGCTAGCCCTCATTCTCAAGTCACTGGAGTTCCTCAGGTTTAATGCTCATGGATCACAGCAAGATGACGTTAAATGTGAAACCACAGCCTCTGGCTGTGAGCCTATTGGCTTTGCTGCTAATTTGAACAGCAGATTGTTGGCCCCTGCTCCTCCACGTGCAATCAAACTTCTCAGTTGGATTGAGGTGAGCAGCCGAAGCAAAAGAATAGGATCATTTGGATCAGTAAGTTTTCCATTTTTTCTGACTTCTCTATTCTTAACAGGCTATCAAGTATTTCAAGAAACTTCTCCATGACCTAGATGCTATTTGTTCATTTCCGTTGGATCCAAGTCTAGAAGGTGTTCTTGATTTTGTGGTCCAATTTCAGAAATCTCAACCGGACCTGATTGCTAGAGCTCACCTGCAGGTCTTCTCATGACATTTATTATTATTTATTTTCATCTCTGGTTGTAATATGTGCTATCTGCATCTCCATTACAATTAGGATGGTGATTGATTTCTTGACCCTTTTCCTTGATCTTTACAAAGCCTCCTTTTTGTTTGTTCAATAATTTAACCAATTGAATTCAAATTAAATGCAAGCTCCTACTCAATAACAAGCGTTCCGATTGAAGTACAGCAAAAACTACACGGCTAGCACCCTTCAATATGGTCTTCTAAATTTACAAATCCTGACGTCCTTGGGAAAAATCTTTAAGATGTAGTCCAGGCTGGGACCAATTCGATGAGTGGAAGATCTGGGAGGCAGCAAACTGAATGATTGGAAATGCAGTTTCATCAAATTCCGGGAGAAGTGTCATTAAGCAGCTGATTTTGGAAAAGCTGTATTATTTGGTCTTTATCATTTTAAACTGGAGATGAGAACTGTTTTGCTTTATCGTCAATAGAATTATACCTGGATGTGGCGGGAGATCATTAATAAATTCTCAGCATAACTCTATCTTGAGTATAGTGGGTACTAGAGTTGTCTCTTGATATTCAACGTTTTTGCAGCTGATAGTCCGAGGAGTCATAACTTTAAATATCATTGTTACCTGTCTGCTTTTTTCTTTAGGAGGGGTGTTGTTGGCTTCGTTCCTCACCTTCATATTTTCAAATTTATGTTAGAAAGTCACGCGATTGTGGACTCTTTTCAAGAATTGAGAATTTCCCGACTTTTTAGATCTCTGTTGGCATCAATCTCGGTTGAGAATTGAATTGTACGTATTTACTTCTCCTTGCTCTATTTGGTAGCAGTCATGCGGACTTTCCTAAGTTCCTTGTTTCATATGACAATTTAACGTTTCATTTTAGGTGTCTTTGCTAGCCTACCTCGTTAAATATTTCTCATTTTTATATGAGCATATCTTTTTATATTCTCGGTCTCTGTGCTGTGTTTTAAGTTCCAGTTATCATTTGGTCTTGACTGGTACCAAAACCGCCCTCTGCTCCTAATTTAGTTTTTTCCGTTTCTTATTTAATTTCATGTATTTCCTTCCAACTTCATGAGTATTTTGAAGTTGATTACACAGGACAAGGTTTTAATGAGTTAAATCACCAACTTTTTATTTTCTTGCTCTCCATTTTGGGTTATTGAGGTCTGTGATATTTTATGGCTTATTAATGCTCTTTGTATATTACTGGAGCATCCTTATCTCTTATAGAGATTCTGGATTCTCATCCTGCTCCTGGATCTGAATGACAAATAAACAGCTATTGTTGATTCAAGATGGCAAGCTTTATGGGCGATACCCTTTCTCTGATGTGATCATCAAATCATTATCTATTCCTGAGACTGCGAGGAACCAAGAGTTCCAGAAAGAGTTTCAGAAAAATGAGTCTGTCACACAACTGGAACAGGTCAGAATAGTTTTTAATTGCAAGTTATTTTCTATGTTATGTCAAAACATGATCGTATTGTTTGTATATTTTACTGGTTCTTTTTAACTCTTTTACTGACTTACAGCTTGTAGTGTACTTGCTTAAAGTTATTTGCACAAACGCTGCATGGCAACGACGTAAACTTGGAAAGATACTGCAAGATTGGAGCGTCACCACCCTGCAGGCATGTGATTCTTTAATATGTTCAAGTCCTTTTTGAATCATTACCTTCCTTCGTTTCCATATGTTTTTGGGTCACGCATTTGTATGTGATGAATATATGCCATGTAAAACGTGGCTTAACATAATTTGCTTGAATTTTTGCGCTTGCACAAGGATTATTGGAAGACAATTGCACGAAAGAATATATACAGTTGATGCCTGTGTTATTCCAATTCTGGTAGATGACTAATGACTTTGGGCAACTCTATTGCGTTATGACGTAGCTGATGTAGCTGATGCAAGTAGTGGCCACTCTATTGTGTTATGATATTGCTGAATCTCAGGTTCATTCCAATTTTAAGCCCACCGTTCTCTCCTGGTGGCGGACCCAGTGCTGTAGTCAAACGCATTAAAAGAGATTTTGACCCTGATGAACCTAATGCTAATAAGCTAGTCGATCTTGATTCTTAAGAATGCTTATAGGCGGGACCACCTAGCCCACAACGATCTTCTTGAAAGGTGGCATCAATGAACTAGGCTTTTTGTCAGGCATTCTAGAAAGATGAATCGCTAATTGATTTAATTATTTCTCTTTTAAACGTGAAGTCAGGCATATGTTCCTATACTCGTGTTACTGCAGAGATAGTCTATACCTGCGGCTTTACGCTGGCTTTCTCCTGATTGAATGGTAACTACACTGTAAATGATGGCAAGGCTCATTCCAATGTACTTTATGTTTATATATTATCTATGTTACACGGGTGATGCATGGTTTATTCCCTATGGTATTCATGAATAAATATGTTGGCATATGTTTTCTGCAAAGATGATGGAACTGCTTAAATTTCTGAAAGCATGACATCACATTTTTGCCCATTCCGTTTTCCAACACTCAATGGTGAAAATAGATTAATGAGAGACGAAATAAGTTTAGGATTCCAACGATCTATCTTGTTGAAATCAGTTTCAGATTATTTATTTATTCGATATGATGAGCTTTATAGGGCTGCATGAGGTTTAAATATCTGGATAGCATCCATGGTCGCATTCCTTTGGTTGATATATGTTTTGCTATTCTGCCTAAGGAAATATTTTTTGTCTTTCCTTACTGCTCTCCCCTAAGATCCTTATTCTGTTCCATGAGCCTTGAAGATCATCCAGAAATTAAAGGTGGTTCTTGTCACAGCTGGAGCTGGCATTTCAAACGCAGTTCGGGGAAATGTCCACCTCTTCCGTTGACCAGGTGCTTAATCTTCATTCCCCCCACCCTCTTTTCACTTGAATAGACTTATATGCCCACACTGATGTGCTTGTGGCATGTGGTATCATGAAATCACTAACCATGTGATATAACTTATTGTTTTAGCAGAATTTATGTACAAAAGTATCAAAACATCTCCTTATTTGGGCAGAAGAACAGACCTACTGGATTGCTTCTCGGTTCTTGATGCTGGGGTTTGAGCTGGATCTGTACTCCCCCAGCGAATACTGCATGGTCTATTGGTACATGTATGTTGTCTTCATCAAACGCTTGGAGAAGATGCAGCTCAGATTATCGAGCAACATCAACCATTGTAAGCATCATTTTTCCTCTGTATCTATTCACCTCTTCTCAACTCATTTTCCAGTCTGCTAGGTCATTGCCAGAAGCAAAAACTACTAGCCATGAAGCTCATGACTTATGTGGTTGCGCGTTTTATTGTGGGTCATTTTCCCTCTGTTTATGCTTATATGATTAAGTCCAATATTACACCCAAAAAATGTCATTGCCCTCTGCTTCTCTGCATATACTTTTTAGCCGTGCCTTGTATTGGTTTGAACTGGAATTCTTTTGAGAATTTACCATAATAAATGGGGTTTTCATCAAGTTCATCAGATTTGCTTATGGGTTATTATTAAGTATGAGCTTATTTTTCATGGGCAGCCGTAAAGAGAGGGAAGAAGAAGAGGGAGCTTCCCAGGGATGGGGCGGCGGAGTTCTCGCCGCCAATCTTGTTACTGCAGTGCTATGTTCGCATGTCTGAGGGGCTGGCCATGGTGCTCTTCTTCTCTCTCTCTCTCTCTCCCCCCTGAATTTAATTATTTTCTTCTGAACCCTGAGTCCTTATTAATGCACTTGTTTTGTTTCCAATCTGCCCCTCTCCAAGATGCTGGCGGCACTCAGTAACGTGAACAGGGCCTTCCAAGCCCCGGCCATTTTCAACACAGAGCAGGAGGTAATGAACTCTGATTTTCCATTGCATGACACCCGATCCTGTCTAAGCTTGAATCAATTTCCCGTTCCCCAGCGCTTCAACCAGCATTTTGATCTCCTCCAGAAGGCCCGCCTCCCAGAGGGCGTCTCCTACCAGCTCTACAAGGAATCAATCGCCCATGCGGATATTTCTGTACGTAGTGCTTGCCTTCGCCTTGTTCATGCTCTAGAAACCCTGCAATGGGACATAATCTCCTTTTCGCATGATCCAGGACGCTAGAAACTACCATTATTTTCTCGATGCCCAGAAGTTTGTGGCAGCTCTCAGGGTCAGGCTGGGCAGTGAGGGCGGCCGGCTGGCTGAGCTGCAGCAGATAGAGCAGGTGGCTGAGCACAACCGGATTGCCCTCAGCGTGATCGATCGAGTCGGGCCATCAGACCCATCGCTCCGGGTGACTCTCGAGTTCGATCGTCACCCTTGCTTTGCTGTGGCCGCCATCAAGCGATCCTGAATTTGGCCGATTTTGAGTTGTCTCGGAGGTGTCCAATCCGATCGGTGCTTATTATTTTCCAGTTTTGCAGAGGGGATGAGCTGGTGTTCCATTGGAAGTGGCGCATCTATTTGATTCATCGTTGTAATTTTATTGTTCGGAGTTTATGTTTTTAAGAGAGAAAAATGGCGAGGAAGAACATTTATTTATCTCTTTAGAGAGAAAATCACCTTGGTGTTCTCCTCTCCCCTTTATTGCAGTTTTGATCTGGATTTTTTTTTTTTAATCTTGGATGATGCTAATCCCTTGGATGGACAACTAGATTTATAAGCTTATATATTTCAGTAATATTTAAACTATAGATACTAAGACTTATAAGTAGTTATAAGTAGTTACTATGACTTATAAGTAGTCATTCCCTTGGGCCCTAGCACTCGCACATATCTAGTTCTTAATTGATGCGAAATAACTGTGAATGATTTGCAAATAAAATTACGTTAGATAAGATAAAATCCATAATTGCGAGGGAAGTGGCCTTTTAAGCTCCTTGTGTCGACAAATAACAGAAATAATATGCTTCATTTTTCATGGAAATTTGGGTGATTTTTAAAACAACCAACCATATTTTGTAAAAAATGTATTTTAACATATTTGGGAAGGCAATATGATGGACTATCCCATATTGATTATATATGAGATATATATATATATTTTTTTATTCATCATCACAAACTCAAGTTTGGATTGCTGGTCCCAAAGGAATTATACTATGAATCAATATCAACGTGAATCAATCTCTTTTCATTGGGGCCGGGACCAACACACATGTTATAATTTTAATTCAGGCTTGTTGAAACAAGGGGGGGTCAACTCATTTTAAGGAACGAATTCTAGATAATTTGACTCTTCCATGGAAGATTGATGATAGGGAGATGTATCATCTACTTTTACTTTTCTAAACACACCTTTTATTAATCTCTACTACTCCAATTAAAATAGATGTTGAACACTATCAAACTCATCACTGCATACTCGTCAAGGCTATGAATAATTTGGCCATGAAATATTTGTAGTTACCTTGTTGTCATAGATCTTATGATTTTAAGAATATTAAAAGTACATAAATTTAGTTTCTTTAACACAAGACCTCTTTATTTGTGAATAAGGTTTGATAAAACCATATGATAACCAGAGGTGAGTTAGTCCTTTTCTTTATCTAGTTTAGTTATAAAAAAAAACTATGTAACAAATGAGAGATATTATAACTACAGCAAGTTTACTCATATTAAATAAGAAATATACACACTTTACATTAGTTCAGCCTACCATGCCTACTTCACTTTCTTGAGATACATTTTCTTGGTCCTACCATCCACATATGGTACTATACACCAATTAAATATAAACTTAGCTCTATACCTATGTCGCTAAGAGGTCAATCGCTAAAGATCCAATGCAATCTCAATCTTTCTTTATTTTCACAAGTTTGGCAACATGTAAATGACCACAATAACTCACTGATTGTAACAGACTTTTACTATTATAGGCCAAATCAAGGATTACTAAATTTTACTTGATAATGGTAGGATGCCAGAGCTTTTAGTGGTCCTCAAAACTTTAGCATCTTAAAATATTGTCCAGAAAATTTCAACCAGAGAAGTATTAACTTGGCATTCATAAGAGGTGAGTGCATGCCATCAAGAATGTTTTTCCGGGTTTAGCACCTAATTATTGAATAAAATTTATGCTGATTAAAATAGTGAGAAATAATTTTTTGTCATGTTCAAAAATTTTTTTGGAGCTAGAACTTAACAATAAATAGATAATACAGATTATTCTCCTTAAATTTTTAACAAAGCAAAATTACCATTAGATTCTTGTAATTTTGAGAGTTAGCGTTAAGAGACATCATATGAGAGATACTAAGATAATACCCTTGTGATAGTTAGTGAATAATCATTTGGTAATTGCTTTCACAAGACCAACGCATTTTTTTTGGTTAAAGTAAAAATGGGTTTCCTATCATTTTTACGTAGTCTATAGATAGAGTGAGATTTTTTCCATTTCCGGTGACGATCCGAAACAATTTGGCGGGTCCCATAGTGGATTGGGAAACCCGCCCTGTTTGTTGGTCTCTCCCCTTGATTTGGGCGGGTGGGTGTTGCAAGGGCTTCTTCGGCGACATCTCTCTGCTGCTTCGGCATCTCCTCAGCCACGGTCCTGCTCTCGCCGGGGAAATGGTGGCATCGCCGCAGCCTGCGTGACCTTCGGCGAAGGGACCGTGATGTTCTGGATCATCCTCCAGGGTTCGCTGTGGACGGAGGAGGGGTCGCTGTGGGGACGTTGCTAGGTGAATGGAGGTGGAATTTTGAAGCATCCTACTGGCTGGTGCTAGGTCACGAGTAAGACGCTTGAGGGAGAATTTTCGGTTTTATTTTCTCTTTCTGTGCCAGTAGGCGCGAAGTGTACGGTTTTCTTTTCTGCTTTCTCTGCTCTACTTTCGTTGATTCCGCGGACTATTCCCTGTTTCCACTTGTCTCGTAGAGAGTCCCCCCTTCCAGGAGAGTGTCTCAAGGTTAGCTCCTGTTCTGATTTGACGTTTTTCCTGGTGGTGTTGGCTCTGGTGGTTCAGGGCGAGGGCACGGGGAAGTTGGGGATGTCTCGAATTATATATTTTTCAAAACGTTAGAACAGAAACCTTTGCTCCTTCCTTGTACCTTCTGTAGGTCTTGGTCTCTTTGTCCGGTTTCCAGTCTGTCGAATCATCTTTTGATCTTACAGACAATCCTGGATCCAGTGCAGAGAGATTGCCTAAGAAGGAAGGCAGAGGAGGGCAAGGAAGAAAGAACTGGAAGGGAAAGATATCATTAGAGAGGTAGGGAAAATTTGCGTTGAGACATCGATAGAAGTTAAAGCTTCTCTGAACTTTGGGCTGGAAAGGAGACTGTACATCTTATGTGGGTGCATGGTAGTATGTGGAGGCTATGGTTCCCGTGAAAAGGTTCTGGAGCTTCTGTTGATCTTTGCGTATTGTTTGGAGGCTCCAGATTGCTCCATAACTTCATCACTTTTTCTGGGTTTTAGACATGTAATGGTGGGTGGTACGCCTTATAGCCACATTTTTTATGCTGTAAGGCGGGTTCATACCAAGCCTGTGTCCATAGAAACTATTAGGGAGTCGGAGTGTAATGACGCACATACGGCTTAGGAAATTGATACTGGACATTACCGAAGTCAATGGGTCTCTTGTGATGGTCATTCAAGAGATTTCCAGGTCTCATGGCAAAGGATTATGTTGGGAGAGGTGTCAATGGAGTTGTTGTTGATGATGAACGCCAGAAAAATGATTAGGGAGACCCTGACGAAATGGATAGATCTGATGTCTTTTCTAATGTGATTGGTGGGTGGTAATGTTTGAATTTGATGCCCTAATTTGATTATCATGTTTTGGTTTCTAGGTTAGACCTAATTTAAGTGTTTTGGTTTCTGGGATAAACCTAATCCGAAAATTCTCTCACAGATCAATATCTTCTGACAATGCCTATGATGACTCTGGCTAGATCACCTCTGATTTATTGGGATTCATGGACAGTTCACCACTGTAAGATATCGTTAGTTGCTGTAAAAGACTGTGGGGAAGACTCTGGAGCGGGTCTTCCTCTTCTCTTTCCTTTGTTGATGTGTGTACTTTCATTGGATAAGGATTTGATTTTTTATGAGTCTCGTGTAATTTTTGCTTTACTTTTTCTACCTACTGGTAGGGACTTTGAAAATCTTGTTTACCCTTGCTTGTGTTTTTAGTCGTTTTTATAATTTTTTTTGCTAATATAATGGGTTTTTTAGTGGCATCAAATCGACCTCTTTGATTTACAGCTGTAGCTGTGATGAACATAAAAATTTTTAGCATGAAATTGTGCTAGGAACATTATATTTGATATGGCTGGCATGTTTACTCTATTCAGAATATCTGCCAGATTCATGATGATTCACTTATTTCTTTTTCTTTTCCATCTGATTGCACTGTGCAGAATGTTGAAAGAAAATCATGTATTTTCAATTTAGTTCATCTTACTGTTCAAGAAATTCGTGAACTTTCAGAAAATAATAAGGTCAAGAACAACCTGTAATCTGGGCAAAATATCGGACAATAGACTACGGTCATTATAGGAATGTTCTTTTGATGCCAGAAAAGTTCAGGATTGGGTGATTAATCAAATGTCAGCGTGCAACCAGATCTGACCCATTAATAGCTTTCCTGCAAGTCAGTATTGGTGTAAAACCTTCATCCAGTTTTAGCTTGACTTCATGATACTTTTGCGGTGTAATCTTTCTATCAATGTATTGTTGTTAGGCTTAATATGCTCAATAGAGTGGCCTTTTTGGATTATAACATTCGTCTTTAATCGCGATGATATGATATTTTATTAATTTCTCTTGTTCTGCGTAGGTGCTACTACTGATGGATTTTGGTGTACTCATTGTTTCCTTATGCAGATGTTGGTTCTCTGGCTTGCATAGATAAGCATCGATCACCACAAGCGGGCTAGAAATTATGTGGAATGCTGGTGCCAATAATGTAAATTTTAGAGATCAGAGGAGTGGTTATGGTCTTGTCGGGACCGAGTTAACTTCTGTCCAGAAAATTCCTTCAGTTGATGGTTCTAAAGTGTTTTTAGCTGAATCTTCAGGACATAGAGAGGCCAGATTTCATACAGGCGATAAGTTCCCAAGTGATGTCTCATCAGTGCATAAGAGAAATTTAAGTGTAAACTTGCAGTATGGGTCTGAGGGGATATTTTCACAGCAGATTTTTTGGGCAGCAAACACTCAAGGAGGGAATCAAGGCATGCTTATGGTCCATAATCCTCAGCCTGAAGAAAAAAATATTGGGTGGCCACAGGATGTGAATGGTCAATATGCTGACCCGAACAACTACTCTTTGGGCATGCAAACAAAAGGCGTAGATTTCCAGGGATCTGGGTTAAGCAAGATGGGATTTGTGTCTCATGTCTCAGGACTGTCGCCTGTTAACATTGCATCTGTCGAGGACTTCTCTCAGCCACCTGTTTCACATAATTTTGTGCATAGTTTGCCCAACCTGTCTGGCTCAGGTAGATTACTCTCATATACTGGTGAGAATGCCGGTGCTGTTGGAAAGGTCCAGCCTAATTTCAACTCTCAGGACGTGATGAACCTGGCTTCAAGGGATTATGTTCCACCAAATCTTTCATCTGCCAGCCAAACGAATGTGCCCTACGAAAGGAAGATGCCTTCCGAGTTTTCACAGGTTGGAGTTGGTAAAACGGAGATGTGTGTTAGTGAGTCAAACCTTGATGGTAAGAACATTAATAGTGGTGTATTCTATGTTGGAACTGCCACTGAGGCTTTGAAGGATGGCTATAGTATGGATGTGGCAAGGTTTCTCAATGCATCAATCAATCCTGAACAAATTTCTGCTGTAACAGAAAGTAATCAAGCTCATGGATCGTATCATTACCCTAAAATTGATTCTCAGTCACTAAGTTCTCCATGGGGAAATGTTTTAGGTTCTAGCTCTAATGCAAAGGATTTAGCAAAGAACGAGTCTGCTGTTTCCGAAAATTCTTCTGACGCTTATAGCAAGGCATGTGAAGCACTTTTAGCTTATGCACGAATGAAAAATAGCGCGAATGAATCCCTGACTTCCAAAAAGGCAGATGGTTTCGGTAATGGAAGTGGAAGTGAATTTGTAAAAAATGCAGCTTTACTGGAAGTGACAGGTACAGCCGACAAACCTGCTGGAACATGTGAGAGCCAATCCTCTCTTGCGATGGGGAAGTCATCTGTAACAGTAGCCCCAACAATGACTGAAGCACTATGGGACGGAACACTACACCTGAATGCATCAACAGAAGTATCAGCCATTGCTGTCTTTAAAAGGTTTCATGATTTACCAAGAAGCATTGTTTTTCACAACTTTATTCCCTTTTCTTTGAAACAACTCATATTTCAGTTACTAATCATTCTTGCAGAATTTAGTGCTTGCGACCAATGTGCTTTCATTTTTAATTTTTTTCCTCTTTTAAAATGTTGTGGTCATCTTTCTGCGTGGGAATCCTTTTTGGCCTTATGTTAACACTCCAAAGCAATCTTTCATTTTGAAAAGTGTGTTGTTGAACAAAGGATCATTCAGTACAGATAAGCTATGCCATGAGAAACTTACAGGCAGCTAATGCCAGGTGACAATTTTACACGAATTCATCCTAAATATCTAATCGTGTTGATAATATCACCGAAATAAACCTAATCTTTGATGTGCTTTTTAGCAATGGCTTTCTTCTCATTGTTACTCTAATGTAGACCCCTTCTAAGATGGTAAAACTGTGCGTGGATGCACGTGTGTAAGAGTGCGGTTTTCAGTCCTCCATTGCTCATCTTAATATCCTGTTCCAAGAAATGAAGCAAGAACTTTACGTTCTTTAGGTTTCTCTTAAAAGCTGGTGATATGGTATCGGTCCTTCACCTCGTAAATATCAGTGGTGCTGGTATTCTAATAGGATGCCAGCTTTTAAATGTAATGATCCTTTTTAGGCATTGTTTTTACTTTTATGCCATTTGTGAAGACAAAAGACGGTTAATCTGATTGAAGAAAATATATCAACAAAAATCATTTCCGTGATGAATGTAATACATGAAAGATGAATCTTACGATGCGAAAATAAAGCAAAAGTATCAGTGTTTGTTGCTGTCTCCTTACTTTCAATATACCCGATGCACCACAGCAGTCCTGTTACTGGGAGGTTGATATGGCTCGGGGTTATTTGGTGGATCACGACTGGGGTGGGTAGACTTTACATATTAACACTACGCCGTGAAATTAAAACGAAATTCCCTTGAAACAATTTTTCACATAAAAATGGATAGTGCAGGCATTCATCGAAATTACTCGTTAGGCCTAGGATGAAGGCCCTTTATTTCGAATCTCCAGTATTGCATTCTGTGTCACTATCCAGAGAAAAATGATGTTATTCAAATCAGATAAGACTTTGTAGTCTGCTGCTGTAACACAGGTGAATCGTCTACATGAAGCTTGCGTGAAACTTTGTTGTCTCTTAAGCAAAATTCGATTAACTTGCTGAAAGCAGCTTTCTGGATGAATTGCAAATGCCCCTATCAGCAAGAAACTTCCATAAAGCCTGTCCAGTAGTGTCAATTTCATTATCCCTGGGATCTGTGATTTGTGCCCAAAAAAGGCTGTTGGTTAAGTTTCTATCTTGTATGATGAAGAGGGAGAGATCATTTTCAAACCGTCACATTCCCATATGCAAATAATTTAGGTCGGAATATTTCCAGAGTAATGAATGGAGAGGGAAGGACTTTAATGTCTAATTTGTGGGAGTATACTACTCGTTGTTTTTAGTTGATCCATGGGTATCCCAAGTTTCTTTCGTATGACGAACACTGAACACCACATGAGGAAGTTCAAGTTGATTGTATGATTGGAAGGAAATTGCGTATTACGTGGGTTGGTGAGAGGACCTTGACATGGTTTCTTGCACTTCTCAATAGTGTTTGTTGCTTCATTAGGTGATGTTCTGTCGTTCTGTTTGCCTACAGCTTTCTCTCGTTTGCTTTCAATGTGGTCACATTTTTCTTCAGTACTGTAGTCTGGTCCTAATAACGGCTTTGACTTGTAAATCAGAGTTCACAAAAGCTGTAGCCTGATTCATACTTAAATTGAAATGATTGCCTATGAATGCCACTTTGTCAGACTAGCAAGCTATAAACTACATTCTCACGCATACAATGTTGACATCTGTGGAGATTCAGTCTGAGATGTGCCCATATGATAAATAATGCGTTCTTCAGAACTCATATCGACAGACTTCAGAATGAAAGCCGAGTTCTTCAAATGAATAAGCCCATCTGCAAGACGCTCTCAATCAACCCTGTGCATAATGAACACATGTTCCTATGAACTGATGTTAAAAGTAAACAGTTTTTCATTATTTCGGTTGACAGCATGCTTGGGTGGACTTATAATTAGTTAAAAAATTGCTTCAAAACACGGTTTGCCATGACATCACTTTTGATGGCTAAAACAGTTCCAAGCTGACGTCCCATGTGTAGGTAGAAAAGTTCTTGCAATAAGGTGCGAACAAATACATAACTCCAAAATAGTGAATGCCATCTATCCTTTAATAGTGAAAGACTATGTTAAATGAGTACAACATAAAGTGCTTAAGCTTTATGATACAGCAGGAAATTTAGGGTTTTCCCCTATAGGAGAACACAATCAACATTACTTTTGGTTGTGTGATACTAATCATACCTGAAACATTAATGATAACATCCAGCCTAACCTTATGATCAGTTAATTATGTCTTTTGGCCTGGACTGTGACTGTGATCCTGCCCTATCTATGAACACCATCCCACCAGTTGCACGCTTGAACAGGTGAGGCTCTCCAGGCTGATCCAAGAACTGTCTAAGCTAGTTTTTTTTATAATCTTAAAGTGTGCAATATGATGCAATGCAATCACTACCTAATCATGGGGAAGTATGTACAACTGTGTTTGGTGGGTTCTCAAAAACCCGCTGTACGTAAGCTTACTTTATCAATAGTCTAAAATACTTAAAATGACAGACTTACCTTCTTCCTCTATCATCCCATCACACGCACACAAACAGTTGTTTAAACTGATTATGTGTGCAAAAGTTGATGAACGACAAGTGGATCATGGGTTGATTGTGCTCTTGTTTAGAAAGTTGATTTTCTTGTACAGTAATTTGCATTCTCCTAGAGAAGGCTTGGCTGGTATTTAGTATCGACGCTCATCCTGGTAGCACGGGGTTATCCATGGAATATGATGCTGCCTTAAATTTCATTGAACCCCCTTTGCTAAATTTTAGAACAGAGGAATGTAAGGGATGGTTGGAAGCAATTTATTTCGACTTAGTGGTATGCATCAATTTCTTGGGCGTCATTTACAACTCATTTTTTAGCCAAGAAAGTCCAAGAGGGATGCTTTAAGCAGAATCATTTTACCTGTTAGCAAAAGAAAGTGCCAGAAATAGTGTCATTAAATCATTTCTGTATTCCCATAAGCATGAATAAAATTAGCGAATTACTAGCTGGGGAAAGTCGGAAGACCAGAGGAAGAGTGAATCCAGAGGTAGCATTATTGGCGCCACAGCATATACAGGTTAGTGTGGAGACAAAAGGATAACGGTTGCAGCTGTATACCACACAATCTGTAATTCTTTACGAACGAGGAAAGTTGCCAGTATTTTGGGTCATTTGAATAGTGATCACCATTTATGTACCTCATTCATCCTAGAATTTGGAACAATTTGAAGTCTAGAAATCTTAGTCCAATTCACGTTGTGATGTAAGCGATTGGGTTTTATTCAAGGAAGATAAATCCCTGTTGTTACTTCACAACTTATTAATGGATTTCTGACCGAAAGTGAATTGGAGTTTCCTCTTCCGAGTCTATGCGACTCATGGGTTTTCCCATAGTCCTTGATGAATCAAGGCGGGGAGATTCCCTTTCAAGTTTCTCATTTGTTCTTATGAGACAGTTTCTTATCGTAGCATGCAGTAGAGGAAGAAACTGTGGAACAATAGAATCCATATTGCTGAGATTAGAATTGACTAATTTAAGGATGCAGTGAATTATTTTTCAGATTTTGAGCCATGACATTTACCAGTATGGAATTCTCATGATTATGACGAATATTGGTCTGTAGATTAATTTTGACCAAATTTGATGATTGACATTCATATTGCATGAAGAAAGGGCAGAAGGTGTCGACTAGTTCTTTTCTCTCTTTTAATTTGTTGCTACCCTTAAATGATGAACTTAATTGATGTAAAATTTAATACCATAAAATTATCGCTCGTTGTGAGTGTGAAGTGTATATCTTCAAATTTACCTACTTTGTCATGTCTTACTCCTCAGAATTACGAATGCATTGGATATAATTTTATGGAATGGTGGGCTCAGAAATAAAGGGTTTTCAGCCACCAAAGTGGAAAATTATGTGCCAAAGGGAAGTTGTTCTGTTGGTTCGTATTGAACAGATTTTAAAGTCATTGTTATGGTTGTTATTTAGAACTGTTCAAGATGGTCAGAACCAGTTCGTGAAGATTTTCGGTGTTCAAGATGGCCATGCATTAGTATATTTGACAATCAGTTGTGTCGCACATAGAAATGAGTCTTTAGAGCTTTAGAGTTTCTCACCTACTTTTCAGAAGTTTAGATTTTCAATAAATGTATTAAGTTCTAGGAAGATCCGTGTTCCCAGCAGATTTCATTTTAGACAAGGATTTCCTGATCTGCTGAAAACATTCAGTGAGTTTCTTACCACACGAACGTGACATCTTTTGGAACCAAACATCTTCATATAATCTGAGTCAGAAGGGCTTTTTTCTGGGTTCACTTGCTCCAGAAATTCCGGCTCAGTGGTTTTTTGAATCATATGAAATACAATTGGGCTTATTAGAAGTTGTAGAGTCTACTGATTCTTTAAAGGTTGATCTGTCTATATTCTTAGTAATGTAGACATGATTGTAGAAAAACGGAAAGGATCATCGACAAGAATAAGGGATAAATTTACTACATGAAATTTAAAATTTAAACCAAATGCAGTATATACTAGAGAAGCAAAGAAATAAAAATATGAATTCGTGCAGGTTTTTGAGGCTTAAACTTATATAGCAGTTAGCTGGATTTTCGGAATTGAGTGTGTAGAATGAAGTTGTGGGTAATTACCATTTATTATGTCTATAGATACCTGACAGCTCTTACCTGGCTTAATAAGCTCGAAAATGAATGCTATTGCCTTTGACTCCTGGCTTTGAGAACAGTTTACGAGTCTCTGCTTTGTTTAAACAGGATGATATTCAGAATCAAGTTGACTAGAGTAAGATTATGTTGTAGGTGTTGTCTCCAGATTTTTTAAATGGATTAACGTTTCATAAAATGATATTAGAATAATGCAACCATCACCTTGGCACGTTCTCTCTTGAATGGCTAACTTGCGCTTAGTAACCTTTAGTACCTCAAGTGTGAGGCTGGTAGATTTTCTTCATCTTTGGCAAGGGAAAATTAAGTAGAAAGTTTTCTTTATCTGTGAAAATGAAATTGCGTTGCATGTTCTTGGAGGACCGCTGTAGATGATGCTCGTTTGCTGTGTGACCCTTTTTCTCATTAGAGACGGTGGTGGGTCTTTATTCACCCACCAAAGCACATGGTTTCCAAGCTGATAGCTTTCTTTATGGTTACTTTCTCGGCTAGATTCGCGTTCAGTTTGATTATTCGTGTTTCCCGTTGAATCTTTTATGTCGAAAATGCTGAGAACTAACTAAAATTAACAACATTTTTAATCTTACTTTCCCTGTTAGTGCCTGTTTCATTGCCCCTTTTCATCTTGATGACATGTCGGAACCCTAAGTTGATGATGGGTGAAATCTTTGCACGGCAGATGGCTGTAGACTGGTTATTTAGCATCATACTGGATGATTACATCAAGCTGTGCATTTTTGTCCGAAAACTTGGTGTTTCCAGAGATTGACTTATTTTTCTTGGTGATGTTTTCTTGCAGTGGTGAGAAACTTTTGGAGGCTAGCTGGTCAAAATGTGTTGAAGTGAAAGGAAAAGTTAGATTGGAAGCCTTTGAAAAGTTCGTCCAAGAGCTTCCCCGCTCTCGTAACCGTGCATTGATGGTGAGTATTCTCATTTTCCACCTGAGCAGCTGCTGGCATGTGTTGCCTAGTTGTATTGTAGACCTAGAAATAGAAGCTTTAAAGTATATTGCAGCTGGCGAGAGACACAAGAATTCAACGTCATGGTGATCGCCCAAGTGACCTGAGCTGCTGCAAAATGAAAACTGAATGCTAGAATGAGAAATATTGAAAATGGAGAGTAAATTAAGTAATGGGCTGGCAATTTAGGGCTTGTTTTGATGTGTCACGTTTCTGGAAAATTTGTGTGATCGGGCATGAGAGTGTTTTTTGAATCTTTCGGAATGTTTATCTCTAAACTTCCCAAACGAGGCCATAAGATGATTCCAGAATCGCTGGCAAGGATGGTCGTATTAGACAACATGACATGCCCACAAATTGAAGAATGAAACGCGAGGGGCAGACAAATTTAAATGTTCTTTTAAGTTTTGAAATTAATGTCAGGAAACTATATTCTCATTGGGAGATTTTTTTTCAGATATTCGAAAACAGTGTTTATGAACTTTTTCTGGGCGTGACACCACCCAGAGTTTGTTTAGTGATGCACCCCTCAATCAGCTTACGTGATCCATTTGCAATTTATTATTGAAAGTTGTAGAAACATAATATATTTTCCAATAATTGAAAGGGCTCATATATTTATTGGTTTAGAACCATTGGAGAGTATTTGCCATCGCAGAAATCATTGCCAGAAGATTATTGGCATGTGTTTTTCCTAGTTCATTATTGCTCCATGCGTCCAATTTCTGCTTAGCTGAATCGAAGAATCTTAATGCGAAACTCTCTCTCTCTCTCTCTCTCTCTCTCAGTGATGCCATAATCCTTGATTTCCGAATGGTACCGACCCCTGGCGGATGGGCATCCGAGTCCTGTTGCTCTCTAGAAATTCATGGATGCCGATCTTGATTGCCACTGGGTACAAACTAATCGAACCAATGTTTTCAGGTCATTTCTATTCACTGGAAAGCTGGCACATCCGAGTCTGGATTGAAGGGTATGAAGGAGGTGAGACAATGATTTACCTAACACGGAACAACACTTAACACTGAACTAAACAACTAATGTCGGTCATAATCATTATTCCTTCTCAAAATCAACAGGTCGCCAAGGCGTACAAAGAAGGGCAGAGGGTCGGATATGCCCAGTTTTCTCCTGGCGTTGACGTTTACGTCTGTCCCCGCAGCGATGCCATAATTACAATCTTAGCAAAGCATGGCTTCTTCAAGGGCATGGGAGCCATTGAAGAAGACCAGGACTCACTGATCGGCTGTGTTGTTTGGCGGAGAAACAGGCCCTCTTCGGACCCTTCTTCGAAGAATCCCGACAAGGACCAACAACCCATTGAATCCTCTTCTGCATCATCCATGGCGAGTAGCGCTGACCAGGGCTCCTCCCTTGCCAATCCCACCGATTCAAGACCTGACCAGGCGCTACCCACCCTTCTGAAGCCCCCCCCATCCATGGAGAATGGAGCTGCCACCAGCTCTGCGCCAGCGCCCACGAACACTAAAATAAATAACAGCGACTCCTCCCCTCTTCCTGCTCCAGCTTTCAGCGTATCTTCTCTCCTCCCGCAGCTGCCGCCATCGGCTGTTCAGATGGACTCCCAGCCGTCGGAGGGTCTGCGCAACTTCATATCGAGCGCTGTCAGGCTCTTCATGC
The DNA here is from genome assembly GCA_024713555.1 of Spirodela polyrhiza. NCBI lineage: Eukaryota > Viridiplantae > Streptophyta > Magnoliopsida > Alismatales > Araceae > Spirodela > Spirodela polyrhiza. Next base: position 4,208,395 of record CM046539.1, read on the forward strand.
AGGACCCAGCGGAGTATATGAAGCCTCCGGTCAGCTTTGAACCGCCGCAGCAAGATCTTCCCGGAGCGAACAGGAGGCTGGACGGTCAGCCACCCTCTGCTCGGCCTCGGCCTGGGCCTCATGAAGAAGACCTGCCAGAATTCGACTTTGGCAATGCCCCCCGAGCCCCACCAGTATCCAACCACGTGCTCGCATCATCCAGTTTTGGCCACTCTACAGAGGCTCCTCAAGCTAGCGGCCGATTCCATCATGATCTTAGCAAGGATGCCGGTGCGTTATCCATGGTTGCAGAGCTGCCCAGTGTGAGGGCAGCGTGGCAAAGGGATCTGCATGTCCCAATTTCAGGTCTGGCGCAGAGTGCTGCCCCGCAAGGTGTTTCGGTGTCTCGTGATGCCGGAGCTCCTCCTCGCTGGCACTCCAACCCACCCAATGCCTCCGAGACGGATCAATGGCCATCTGGTGCGGCGTCCAGGCCTTTCGCTGCGCAGAAAAGCTCAGAGCTGATGGGAGCAATGGGCAGAGCAGGTGGTTTTGGTTCGGAAAATCCTGGCATGCAAGAATCTAAGTCTTACTTTGCACAGAGGAGACCTGGGTGGAATGGCGGCGGCGGCGACGACGACGACGACGACGACGATGATATGCCCGAGTGGCGGCCTCCAGGGGCGGAGGAGAGACAGAAGTTGCCTCCACCGCCTGGGCGGCCACCTCCATTGTTCCCGCCCTCGCCTCCAGCATCCAGATCCCTGGCATCTTCCTCGGCTTCCATGTCTTCTTGGGCTGCCATGCCTCTGCCACCCCCATCGGGCCAGACGCCATATGATCAGAATCAGGGCGTTTCCCAGCAGGATCAGCGAGGGATTCTGGGCCAGTGCCCGCCTGATCTGTACCCCAAGATCACTCCTTTGCAAGCAAGGCCTGCTGCTGCTAGAAGACCCAGCCAGTCAGATCGTAGATCTCCACCTGAGGCGCCCAGCCGGAGCAGGTCCAAGAAACAGCGGCGGATGAGTGGCTGGGATGTCAGACCCTCCGAGGGCAAGTCCAGTCGGAGGGCCCACAGTAAGCGGAGACGAGGGCACTGAAATCTGCTCTAGAAAGATAGAACTTTGCCCGGCGGTATTTATCTCGCAGAAGCTGTGCTTCGGCGGAACTCAGGAGAGCGAGCAGGTGCGTGGCAAGGTTCTATCCAACGGTCGTCCAACATCCCATGTGGAGTTATCCTGGTCGCTCTGTCTGTGTACAGCCAATGCTCTCTGCTCGCTTCTGTTGAGATCATAAAATCTGCGTGGTTCTACAGAGGAATTACAAGAGAGCATGAACTATCATGAGCTATGCAGAAATATAAGCACAAAAGTCTTCCACCCATCATACCTTTCAGAACTGTTTGCCTTCAGACCATGTGTGAGGGAAAATTTGTGCTGTCAGCTCCCAAATCATTGGTCGGATGGTTCAAAATCATTGTTTAAAATCACCGACATTGTATTTTCCAGAGGCCTCTTACAGAGAAATTCAGCGTTACGAGTTGTTCTCCAATACCAAGGTTCCTTTTCCCTTGTGGTGTTCTGTGATTGCAGTCTCCATTCTCAAGTCTTTACTGGTACCACAAATACCACCTACAGTCAACATATTTAAGGATAGAAATTGACATATTATCACCAAAATGAGAAAATTAATGACGGGTGATTTATGTTTAAAGTGATAATTAATGACATATTGTTTGATTTGGGCCATTCTCAATATTTTTTCAATAAACAATGGATAAAAAAATGATGTTCTTCACCACAGGAAAAGAATGGATGATCACAATGTAGTTACGAGAATCTAACCTTTCTCCAACCACTTGGTCCCCCCAATCATCAGAATCATTTTCTCTAACCAGTTAAAGAGTACCAATTTATTTTCTGAACATTTTTTTCTTATTTCATGAATTTCTGTTAGAAATCATTTAAGTATGGCAGAACTGTACAAAATAAATCCTTAGTATGTTTTATCCTGTGAAGGAAGTTATTGGGGACTAAAATGTTGGTAGTCGTGAACTAGAGACAGAGAGAGAGATGACCCATTATCTCCTAAGGAAGAAGAATGAGCTGAAATGTGCATGCAATGTAGCTGTAAAGCAAATAATGCCTAAGATAGCATGTACATTCTCAAAATAGTCTTTTTAACAATGCACATGTTTCTTTGAGTATTTTAGTTTACTTTCCAAAAAACCTTTCATAGTCAATTGTCTACTCTCTTATATTTCCACTTTTTCTCCTCATTAGTTCATTTTACAATGCTAAACAATATCTTATGTTGACTTTTTCGAAATGTGTGATTATTTATATAAAAATTAGTCTTTTTTAAATTCCTAATTCTTAGAAAATAACTCTATCAAGACAATAGCTATTTTATTAGATAGTGGCATGAAATTATTAATGCCTAAATTTTTTACAAATGAAAATTGAAGAGGTGTTAAATAGTTTATGGACTAACTTCTTAGCATATATATAATACAATTTTTTCAATGAGTACTTTTCCCTTTTCTATTGCCATTGGAAAAGCCTATGCCTTATGGATTGTAACACCAAGGAGCAACAAGTAGATACCTAATGATTTTCACATCAAATGAAAGATATGCTTAGAATCATTTTTCGGAGTATAGTTTTTGGGTCAAAAATCTAAGTTATACTTGGTCACAATATTATGTGTATGCCCTTAATCTGCTCATTAAACTTTATATAGGATAGAACTTTTATTATTTGGATTCCAAATCTTTGTATTTATTGAGTCCCTTATAAAGGAGACAATAAAAATGAACAAGGATATTTATGTAATAATGGTGCTCTACATTATTAGCAAGTTTCATATCATCTATACATTTATATATTATTAATAATATATAATTAGTTTCATAAAATTTAACCATTAAACCTGGATAAATGGTAATCCCAAAAAATTGGACCAAGCATGAATAGGTTTTTTGTAGGGGAAGAAGTTGATCCTTGATTATAGATGATACATTAATAATATCATTTCCAAGAGACAACATCATTGATAGGTATCATAGAAGCCTTTACATCATCCTTCCAAATTAGATATAGTAGGGGGGGGGAATTGATGTCAGGAATTATGCAATCTAATGCATGCATGCACTGTCTACACTCAATCCATCAGAATGTCATAATTATTGAAAAACTGATATTTCTTGAAACTTCCCTTTAAAGTTTTCTTTATATCATGAGTGGAGAGGAACTTTTCGAGAAGAAGGGTGCAACTAGAAACTACAAGAATTAGTTGAATTTTCATCATAGTTGCAGTGCATTAAATTTGCTAAAAGCCATGCCAAATCGACATTGATATATTTGCATTTATGAGTGTTTATCTTTGAAATATTGAAGGTTAAAACACTAGTTGGACAATGATTTCACATGCATCATTATTTTTACCATATACTACCCAATTTCAAGACATTATTGATATATCAAAATGATTTTTTCATTCAATGAGATTAGAATACTATGTAAAAGCTGAGGGTGCTTTGGTATAAAGATGTGTTCGAAAGGCACTGAATCATCAAGTATTTTTTTATTTACTATATTTGGTATTATTATTTATTGAAGGATTTTAATTATTATTTTATAAATTATAATTATATAAAAAATTTATATAACATATTATAATTTAAAATATGTAAAAAATATAAAAGATGTACACAAAATTATTTCTTGATTCAATAGAATATAAGTCAAATAACATTATTATGGTACCATGGTTGGTGCCAATGAGTTTTTTATTTGTTTGGGAAAAAAATGACTGTTCACCATATGGAACATGAAAATCCACTTGAAATTTTAAAGAGAAGATTTGAAAGCATATTTATTCTGATTCATAAGGAGAAATGCACTGGAGTGTCTTGCCCTTGCCTATGGTTCAAAAAAATGATTCTAGAATAATTATCAAAACATAGTTTACATTATAGAAGAAAGAAATATATCACCCCACATCCTTGTTCCCCTTCTAGGGGTATTTTAGTGATAGGTTCTATAGGAATTGGTGGATCTTTCTCAATCAATTCCTTTGCCCCTCATTCTTTGAGAATAGGAAAGATCCCTTAAGAGACCACTAGGAACATCCATCAATTATCATCAAAGATTGGATATTTAAAGACTTTGCAAATGATTGTATATTTACCATGGAAAAGTATGCAAAATTTGTTGTCATTTCTTAAATGCCTGAGTAAATAATTGGTTTCTTATCTATTTTGCATTGCTAAATATCAGGATGAGTCAAAATCAATGGTGAGTTGTCTTGACCCTTATGTTTAAATGATAGTTTCACAAGTACATTTATACAAAGGAAGAAAGAAACTGAAAGTTTAGCAAAATATGCCACCCTTTCATTGAGCCAAAGATGTTGGTATGTAATTTTTTAAAAATAAAATTGTGACATATCTTCATCATTTCGTGGCTACAAGACAAATGAATGGACTAGTCAATTTAGTGGTCGCAAGGATGGTCCGATGCTACACAAATAAATTTCAGAATTATCCCTCTTAGAGGTAGTGCATACATTACATGCTGGATTAATGGAGGACACAACACAAGTGACGGAGAACTAAAAGGAAGATGAAGAAATGTAGATGGCGACCAAATTGATAGCAGCTCTCAAGGAGGCCAATGAGTGTGCTAGAAATTGAGTTTTAAGCATTTTAGCATAGAATAATTCCTGAAATATTTGAACATCCAAACAAATTGAGCACTTCTGTCTCTGTAAGCTTCATGTGCTTTCTATGTGTCTACATTCAAGTTAAGACAGGTCTAGCATGAGTTAGCATTGTCTCCATTATCTGACTTTGGACAAGGAAAAGAAACCTAGATATTTGGAAATTATTTTATATTTGACTGAAATTTTTTTTGAGTAAGATAATTCTAAGAGAGTGGGCCTAGCAACACAGTGGAACCCAACCTAAAACATCAAACGATTCAAAGAGTGCAACTCAAGATGACTAACTCTATTTCAAGAAAAAGTATCTAGTGTTGTTTGTAGGGCCAAGGCCAAACATAATGAGCAAGTGTCTTGATTGTTGTCGTCCCTATGGTATGAAAATTTGAAAGAATAATTGGGTATATATGTTTGTATATATAGAGGGGTAGAGAGAGAGAGAGAGAGAGAGAGAGAGAGAGAGTGTTCATAAATACCATATCAATAATTAGTGTTGCTGGTTTAGGTTGCGTAAACTCAAGATAAAAAGGAGCTCTAATCTAACTATTGGAAACATCCCTTTTTGCTCTTCTGCATCATCAAATAAAAATTCCCTCTATATTATTAGTGCATTATCTTCACTTCAATTCATAGATTAGCTGGTGCATTCATTCCTCACATATTTTCTTATAAGAAAAAAGTAATAAAAGCTTAATATGGCGTTTCTTTTTCTTTTCAAGGACTATATTTTGGAGAGTTTTTCTCCCCAAGAAATTAAACTTTGGACAGACTACTACTTGCCCGACTAAAGAGGGAAATAACATTATAGCCATTTCTGCCCTCTGTAGTTGCTTAAATCATGGGCTTTAAAAGAGATTTCACTGTAATGAAATCTACCATGAGTTAGACTTTGAAGCAGAAGCCTTGAATGTCATTTCTTAGGAATGCATATTTAGAATCAAGAACACGACTAAAGTTCTCATAGATTTCCACCATAAATGTCTCAAATTTGTGGAAGGAGATTCCAATTACTAGGAAAGGTTTCAACCTACAGTATATTTAGTTATATTTTTGGTCAGGTGTGTAATTCAGACCAGCACATTGAATGGAATAAACTACAGTATGCTAGGGCAAAATGAGTGACCATGGCTATTTGATCGATCAATAGCCCTTGACATTGGTGGCTACAAAGGTTTGAAGATATCTTGGTCAATCTTCAAGGTCGAAAAACACATAACAACATGTTCTAGGAAGATTCAAAGGGAAAACGAGAATAGAGTTATGGTGGTCATTTTGATAACAAGAGAAAACTCTAACGAGTGTCGATTACTAAGGTCAGGCATTCCGAAACAAGTTAGGAGGCCAAAGTCTCCATAAAGCATAGGTAGATGATGACACCAACTTACAATACCTAAATTGGGCCGTCACCAGAGATTCACAACATTGAGAAGGAAATCAGAGAACTCGAAAGACAGAAAGGGTAAATTAATAAAGATGAGTCGTCACAAAAGGTTTTATTGACAACTTGTTCATAAGTTCAAGAAAGCAAGAAATGAAGAAGGGATGAGGAGAAGTTCAAGTTCAACAGAGAAACCACACAAGGAACTACAATGGGAAACGAAGTGTCCTCGCACTGTAACCTCAACTCGATTGCACTGTATCGAGACTCATGCATTATTATAATTTTTTTCTTTTCTATTCTTTATTACTATAGTTTCTTTGTCTCAGGTTAGTGACGCCCATTTCTACCGGCCCATGCTATTTCAACTAGTAATAAATGAGACTGGTTCAGCCCATCATCGGCTTACAGTCCGGTTCTCCCTGTAACTGAAGGGACTAGCACAAAACCGGGTCCCAATCCCTCTTTATAAGTAATAGAAAATTAGGGCTTCGGTAGTTCTTTCTTGATCTGTCTCTGGTGGCTCTGTCTCTCCATCTCTCAACCAAAGGGTTCCTGATGATCAGAGGAGAGCGGCCGTGACTATCCGTTGTGCAAGTTCTCACATAGCGCAAGTTGGGTTATTTTCGTTTCTGGTTTTTATCAAAGATCCAACTTCACTTGATCAGAAGTTCCAAAAGGCAATGCCTGGGCAGTTGAGTATAGAGAGAAGAAACATCTTTGTAGCAGAGTCAGGAGCTGACTGAACCATTGTGACTTTAAGTGCCTCTCTCTCTCTCTCTCTCTCTCTCTCTCTCTCTCTCTCTCTCTCTCTCTCTCTCTATCTGTATATATGAAAGCATAGACTGCTAACTGGATAATGTTCAGAAGAAATAATGGCCCATTTATAGTAGGAGGTATCAATTTTACATTGAATTGACAAAAATGACGCGAACTCAATATCAAAGTCGCACACCCCCTCGTACGTGAAATTGCAAAAATACCTTTTGTCAGCAGCATGGAGTGGAGCCGACAATTTAAACGTTGAACTATAAAAATGAAACATTTCAAGCTCTTGACATAGTGTCAACATCCTGGTGATGATGCATTATATTTGAAAATACCAAACTACCGTTTCCAAACCTGCCACCTAGACGTCAAGGGATCACAGTGTGCTTTGCGTCTAACAGCCCAAGTGGAATAACCTTTTTCTATTTTCTGCCGCCAGATACTGGACATGATGTTTAATACTAAATCACACAGATATGAAGAACTCACTTTGTACACAAAACTCAATACTTGCCAAGAACTTACAAAAGCTCCATATGAATATTTGACAAAATGTCCTTATACACATCAAGAATATTCAAGTCAAAGGAAGAAGGAGACGACCCCAAAAATGGAAGGAAAACCATAATTTTTAATAGCTTAACATAATGTATCATGTTTACCTAATACAGGAAGGCAAGGTCACCCCGTGGCAGACAAATGCCAGCAGAACATAGATCACAACCAAAAGTAGGAGGATCAATAATATCCTGCAGGTTGAATGACGCCAAAGTTAAAAAAATAATAGACATGTGTGAAGATATAATTGGAGTAAGGCACTTATATCGTCATATTCTACTCAGTCTAGTGTTACCGTGAGTCATCCAGAAGAAAGCAAGACTTTTGTTGCGTTTTCTAGCAATCTACTGGGGATAAACAAATCACATAATCTAAGAAGGCAAAGAAACGGCTTTCAATGGCATCCTACTACATTCTTATTCAATCAGAAATTATCATCAACTTTACAGAAGTTCTCATAATACAGGCCTCTATTTCTTCTACCTTCCACCTCTAGCTGTCTAAATCCTAGTTATTTTAAAGCAAACTCAGAATAGTTTCCAAAATGAGAACTTACATCAGCTTTACGTTTCTCCACCACACAGTGTTTCTGAAACGGCGAGCTTGCTTCCTAAATCGATTAGTGTTTGCTTGCATATTTGTAGTCTTATCCACGAGCAGTTCCAGCCGGTCACCTCTTTCTAGAACCTTGTCGATGTTCTCAATCATCACATTACGCACCTGTAGAAAATGTGAGATGAAATATTCAGATAGCAAAATAGATATTGAAGAGTCAGTTTAGTGTAAGAAGAAAATGCTTAGATTAACATCTTCATCATCTGAGGCATAACTATGGTCAAACCAATAATGTCTCACACGAATTGTACAGAGAGTATAGTGTACAGAAGCTATCTCATTTGCAACAAAATCTCAAGTAGCGATACCTCTCTTTTAAAATTGTAGATATTTCTTCAAAAATTTCCCTACAATAAAAATCACCGAGTGCCATGGCATACGCCTTCCGACTTCTCCATAAAGAAGGTAAAATGGGTGATTAGGTTCAACTAGATTTTTTGTTTCGGACCAAGCTTGCATAATTCTGTAGATTCCCACTTAGGGGTCAAATGTCTGATTGATTCTGAAAATGAAATCCATTGGACAAAATGGAAGAGACTACGTTTATCCCCAATCAGGATTTGGCAGGACAATCTGACTCTTTCACAAAATGCATAAGGAATGCAACGTCCACATATTCCATGATGTAACCATTGGTCAAACTGATCAAATTCCATGCTGACTCCACCCTACCCTTGTTGTCTTTTATCCTCTGGAATACTACACATTGGTATATGCTACAGAAAAAAATGTCTGACCCAAAATTTAGTGCCCCAATCAATATAACGACCTTTGCGTAGATACTTTTTTCCAGATAATAAAGTTGTCTTCCATATAATTGGATTTACTTGCTGAAATTCCATGCAACTGAAATCATTAATTAACAATGTTTCATGACGAATATTCAACTCACTGGTCGCTTTGAAGTCTTGTGAAGCCGCCATGTCAAGTGGAACATCTCAAACAATATTTTGGGAGAAGATGAACCAACCACACTTAGAAGAGAAGTCAATAAACCAACCAAAATTTTACCTTCCAACCATCCTAGTATGAGTCTTTCACCTCCTCATTTTTTCAGTTTTTATTTGATGCTCCAGTTCCTTTAGTATTTCTCATCTCTCCCTCTATCGTGGGAAAAACGTGTATGTAACATGCAATATGACATGAATTCAACGAATACTTAAGTTTGGAATAAACTAGCCACAGCTATGACTTAAATTGGCTCTTGTGTGCTCATTTCATGCTTGCAATTTCAAGAAGAATTAATGATTTAAAGTATGGTTATTTTTCGCATTAGCAAACACCAACACATTCTTTTCTTATTGCTACAGAGACGGTTTTGAGTAATAACCCATTAAGACTTAACTTTGGATGTTTTGCTTTTCTTCAGCAAGTACAATTGACTTTAATAATTTTTCTAGCAATACGAAAACAAGGTAGTTGATTACCTGATTCATTTCACCTCTGATGCGATTCATCCTGTCTGCATTGGGGTCATTTGAGTAGTAGTCCATTTGCTGACTAAGAATTCGAGAAAATTCTTCATTCATCCCATAGGCAGGTGCAGTGTGGCAAGCACGGCCGTATGTCTTGACAAACCTTGCATGGATGTCCTCTAGAAAGGAAAAAGGGATTCTGCCTGCAAAATAGAGGCCAGAAATGATATATTCATGGTGGTGAGGGAATGAATCAATTGTCTGCCCAATAAAATTCATTTGATTCATTTATATAATAAAAATTATTAGAAACATATTCTGATAAGAATCAATCAATTCCAATCACTTTTGACTCCACTGAAGTAGGAAGAGAAATTATCCACATCAAGATTCCATTGAGTACTCTTACACCGAATGATGGTTCAAGATATACAAATCCTATCGTTAAAGTAAAATTAACGAAAAGCTTCAAGATCTTCATAACCAGACAAATTATTGACGCATGTCAATCTCAGTTTTAAGGGAAGATACAAATTATTCTGATAAATTATTAATCCGATAATTTACTGTTGGCACTAATTCCATAATGCAAAATCATGAGGGAAGATACAACTAGAACACATATCGAATGTAAAAGGAATGAAATGTAGATCACAGGCTGCTTGACACATTGAAGAAGTAATATCTGGAAAATAATCTTCACGAAAAGTTCTTATGTGTCCAGGCCACCCAGAATCCCGGAACAAGTTTCGAATCTAATAAGATTTCAATAAGTATATCGTGAATAATGGGCTCATCCAGAATCTAGGAATCTTTCAAGGGCAGGGAGGAAGGCAAACAGAAAATGTAGACAAACCTTCCCGTCCCCCAACGACATGTAAACCACAAAGATCTCAATTGGCGTTCAAGAGGGGAATCGAGCGCTATCACAAAGAGAAGATGTCGAAATCCAGTCTCTATTCTTACTCGGAAGAATATTCAAAACCTCATTGACCATTAGTGAACAAAGAATAACATTTTTGTGCATCAAAATTTCAATAGCAGAGAGAGAGAGGTATGTAGGTAGGTTTGATCGAAGCTCACGGCCAGCGGCGTCGTCAGCCACGCAGAGGACAGTGATGCCATCGGTGCGTTTGACGTGGAAGATGTAGCGGTCCTGGGAGTAGGAAACATGGCTGTCCTCACCGCTGGGAATCCTTTCCAGGACCTGACGGGAGATGGAGCTTGCGTTGGCCAGGGCCGCTCCGGCGAACTCTGCCAACACCACCGATCCCCTCGCCACCAGCGCAAAAAGGATCGCCATCGCCCAATTCCCCCCTCCCCCTTCCTCTCCTCTCCTCTCTCTCTCTCCGCTCCGCGCAGAGGAGGAGCGAACAAAGAGGAAAGCACGGTTTTCTTCTTTCTCCACCAAAGTCCATTCCAATGTTCTTTATCACATTGATAACTTAACCTGTTCTTCTTAGAGATTGCGCAAATCCGAAGGACACATGGATGGCGTCACCTGTGGGAGAAGGATGGTCCTTCAGATTTGATGATCCGGAGGAACATTGGAACAAAACGGAAACGGGGCTCACAATGATTGGTCAACTAGTGGGCCTGCAAACTAAATTATCCTCACTGATTAACATGACCATTTTCTTCTTGCGTCATTAATCAATAAGAAAGGAATTAAATAGTTATATTTCTACCTTTAGAAAAATATCACTGATTAACGTGGCCATTTTTTTCTTCCATCGTTAATTATTGAGAAAGGAATTAAATAGTTACATTTTTACATTTATAAACTGTCCAATTTAGTAAATAAGAACGAGCTTACTTTTTATTGCTTTGCAATAGGTTTATGGTATAAAACTAAAATATTCAACTTTCTACATAAAAAACCCAATACTGCACTTCTAAATTATGAGATGTATCAGCCATGAATTATTCCATAAATTATATAAAAACACCTAATCATTTTTACTATGTTGCCAATAATAGGTCTTGTGATTGTACTTAATCATTATTTGTCTGTTGAATAATTTCTTACAATTAGATAGCAGATTTTTTAATTCCAATTGATAATTGTGTTCATATAATTATTAAACAAACATGAACTAATGAAATATTTTTGGGGAAATTGAATGCGTATGTTTCAGAAGGTAGAAATGAGTTGAAATTCAGATGACACATTTTGAATTCCTATTTTAAATATCCAAAAAATTAATATTGTGCTAAATTATTTTGTATTACTATGTACAGAATTTCAATCTTCAGTATCAAACCTACCTAATGGTACTATTCAAATTTGGCTAGTGAACTTTGAAATTCCGTTCTCTATAGTCAAACTAGCAAGGAGATGACAAATATCATTAACTAACTAGTTTGTGGTCAAACTAGCAGATGTAGGAATTAAATATTGATGAAAACCCCTTATGAATTTTTTTATGAATTTTTTGTTTTTCAAATAATGATATAGGAATACATAATGAACACATATCATAAAGATTTTTTTATTTACCTATCAAATCTGAATTATCAATAATGCTCAATACCTATGAGTGGATGCCCAACTTTTCAAGGAGATGACACTAAGAATCCAGCACACTATTGAGTATAGTAATGGATGGGTATCATAAAAGGATAGAATTTTCAAACAAATGATGCACTGAAGTCTACACAACTTTGTGATTGTGTCTGACTTGTGAGTTATTTATTATTCCATAAGCAAATGGTATCAAATCATTTTATCATTTCAATAGAGTAACATGCAAATAAAATCAGAGTTTTTACTTTTCCATGTATTAGTACATTACTGTGTATAAATGAACACTGGTGAGTTTTAATTAAAAACTTTCAGATTGTTAAGACCCACCCTCAATAGAGTCGTGTCATAGGACTAAGTTACACCAATTCTTTTTTAATTAATGATCAAGTTTCTTCTGTCTAGGCAACCTAACTTGAGTAAAAAAGAATATAATAAAAATACATGGTTAGGATGATACTAACAAATTATAAATCATGGTACCAAGATTGGAGTTAAATTACCATTTTCAAAGAGAAAGTCAAGAAGAGGTACTTAAAGAGCTGCAGAGTTATTGTTAAGGAACTTTAAGTTTTATGGGCTCCATTAACTTTTTTGGGATGTAAAAATATATTAGAGTGCTAACTGGTTTTAAAGTAAATAATTTCTAAAGTCTTACAAATGCATTTCTAAGGGGAAGTTTGCGAAAGTTATAAGACTACTAAAAGACTATGCATCTTTCATAAAACTTTGGCTTAGTGACCACCTTTAGAGATTTCTACTTTAACCTATTTTTTACCTTGAAAATGTAAAGAGACCAAGCCAGTCATGCTTATTGAGGCAACTCAACATTGATGATCTATATATGCAAAAGGTACATTTTTAGGTGAAAATTTATGTTTTAATGTCCAAAAACTTTTTAAGTTGTGTAAATTGTTAAATCAGTATGAGGAACATCCCATATAATGAGATTGTTATTCAAATGACTTTTCACATAGCTAGTACCTACTAGTTATGCCTAAATAACAAATATGAATTAAAAAAATGATATGATTCATGAGAACATGGAGATTCATATCTCAATAAATAAAATATTCATTGTCAACACCCTAATAATTTAAAAAATATAATTAGTAATAAATTGAAAGAGGGAATAATGGAAAATAATGATGCCATAGAAAGGAGACGAAGTATAACATGTTGGAGAAGAATATATCTAGGTAATTAAATGCTAATAATACTTTCAATCCTTATGAAACTTTATACAAAAATTAAAAAATAATAGTGTTGACAAATGTGGTAAACAATACATGGACAAGGATTAGTTTATGGAGAGGGCTAGAATGATACAAGCCTACCATCTCATTGTGCTAATACCTATTGAATTTAGCCATTTATATTGAAATTAATAAATTAAACTTATTTTTATGATTTCAAAGAGTTTATGTTATAGTATTTTCAAAATTAGTGATCATCAAATAGGGAAAGTTTGAGAAGAATGTTTAGTCTTCAAACTAAAGAGAAATTAAAACTTAAGGTTTACATGGTCTTATGATCACCTCATAGTGTATATATTGTACTCTTCTATATTAAACCTATTTTAGGTATAGATGATTTTAGCACTCAAGTGTTGACCAGCAAGATGCAATACAATTAAGCCTATACATATGACATATTAACATGAAAGTAATGAGTCATAAAGGCTTACTCTATTATTTGGTTGCTTCTATCCCACTAAGATCAGATAAAAGGGTGTCTAGTAGGCTCAAAGATTAAACAAGGTTGTCACACAAAATTAGGTGGTTAAATCTTTTGGGATTGGGTGGTCTCAGGAAGTAATATGATATTGAGGTTCTTCATCTATTTTCCATTATTCTTGTTGTAGATTTTGTGAACACCCAACTCGATCATCATGATAAGCAAGCTAATTTTATCTATAATATATAAGGTATCTGTTTGAACTTTTATTCATCTTATGTTTGCCTTGTTTATGTCTCTTTGATGACATGAACTTATATATAAAAAGGAAAAGGTTTACGTAGGTGAACAACATGGGAGATCGGAACACCAAGGTTCATTGGCACATGGTTTTTTTATGGTGGGAAAGGGCAAGAGGGAGAAGATTGAATATTTATTGTCATTTCTATGTTACTTTCTTTCCAGCCTTCATCACAATGTAAGGAAGGCAAGATAACAAAGGAATGATTTTTTGATTTTTTCCTCACTTTATTATCTTCATCACCACAATCCCAACATATTAATCTTATTTAGGAGCCATATTGGAAAGTGAATAACATTGGGTAGCATGGTTTTTGAATTTTTATTTCTCTTTTTATTCAAATTTTGTATAGATTCAAGGCATTTTAGAGCTCTATGTAAACTTTGACTGGTGCTCAATTAATGAATACCAATAGAAAACATGTATCAACTAAAGAAAAGTAAGGTAAACTCCTTTCATCTAAATAGTCATCTTTATCAAAAGTGACCATGTCTTTTCCTCATTGACTAGTTATTCTATTAGTGTAGTTAAGGAGGCATTGATTTGAAATTATTCAAGACTAGTAATAAAAGTTCAGCTCTTGTTATTGGTGATAGAAAGATTGCAAACCTTTCAAGGACTCTTCAAAAACTTGGGAGGAAAGGCAAAGTGTACAATCAAAAAAGCCCATGTTGATTAGGAATCTCTTTAGAAGCTTGGGATGAGAAGTAAATATTGTAATAGAATAAAAAAAAAGGACCTCACCAACTAAGCACCTTGAGGCTCTATATTGAAACATAATCTACATGTATCCCTTGACATGCAATGAACAATACAAGCTTTTGTGAGAAATTTTTTACTCTCCTTATAATAATATCATCTTTGATAGCATACAAATTCTCTTTCTAAGTGATTCAATCTTCTTCTCATCCATCCATGGAATAGTATTCAGTGGTTAATTTAATATTTTATAATCGCATGGTGTGGTTGTCTTACTTTTTCAGCAGATATTGTCAGTATATCATTTGGTAGGTAAATTCTAGATAAGAAAATTACTAACTTTATATGGAATTTAGATTGAACTGATAGTGTCTTCGATAGACAAAAAAATAGTATTTCCTAAGTTTAATGAATTTGATAAAGATCATGTAGGATTACTTATCTCAAACAAGTTAGGATGTGCAAATGGGCAGGTTAAATTTTAGTTGACAATTATGTGTAGTTGATTATCAATAATGAGTTTAAATCATTATTATCAATAACATTGTATTGAAAAAGTAAACCAAATGATTAAAGCACAGAATTTAGAGGAGACCAAAAATAACAAATGTTAAGATTCAAAAGGAGAAATAATGAGTGTGCCTAGTGTGATATTATTGGGGTGAATCTATTTATGATTATCTATGAATAATAAATAAAATGAAAAGGGTGATTGAGAAAAAAGATGATATCAATCGTGAACTAATTGCAAATATCAATGTAAAAAAATTATTGAAGTAATTTTCTTGAAAATTTGTTGCTCATTCAACTCATGGTTGCTTTCTCACATTTAAAAAATTATTTTCCTTTCAGTTGACCCATCTATGTACACTCTAAGTACTCTTCCTAAGTAGTTATGAAAGTTAAATATTTAACCTTGCATGCGAACCCATGCAAACTTCCTCTTCCACTTATTGGGATGATTAGCTTGACCATGATAATAGGTTGTGGGTGATACTCCTAACTTTTTTGTTTTGTGTAGTCTGAAGGTACTTTCAATGCCAACTTTTAATCCATTATTCCTTTAAAAATATTTGATCCTCTCTCTCTCTCTCTCTCTCTCTCTCTCTCTCTCTCTCTCTCTCTCTCTCTCTCTCTCTCTCCATCTCTACCTCTATCTATCCATCTATCTATCCCTATCTCTATCGCTCTCCCCACATGCGTTGATACTCCTATAGTCCTACACTTCTAGTGGCAAATTTCCTAGCATTCTCATGTAAAGCATTGTGGCCATAATTAACTTGATAAGTAGAAGAACTTCCCTATGTTAAATTCGCATAAAGATCCCAGCCAATATGTATGTTGGCAATGGTCTTCTGTGAGACATCTTTGCCCAGAATGCGAAACTAGGTCCCGAGAACAGAGGACAGTCAGAAGAGATACCAGGGTCCCACGTGTCAGTCTCTCTCCTTCCCTCTCTGTATCTATCTATGTATCTCCCTCAGCCTACCTAGCTAGGTGGACCAGAACCGGGCTCCATAGGTTCGGCCCACTGACATTACTATACAGGCACCCATTAAACTTATGATTTTCATAACCAACATTATGAAATACAGAATTGCATGCCTAGCTTCCTTCCAAGCCGACGAAAACCCACCGAGACATTAGAACATGATATGCCGACCCACGACGGCCTTAAGCCTTACATACCTTCCCTCAATATATTTCAAATAACACCTTGTTCCCCGATAAAATATGTAATATATAATGTTTATCCAAATGGGATGGCAATTTTACCACCACCAAGGGTAGAAATGCGTGAAGAATAATCATGGCTGGTCCCGCGCGTAGAACCAGGTCCTCGAAGGCTGTCACTCCCCCAGATTCCTCGTGCCCCCTCTCGCCATTAAAAAGCTTAGCTGTCCATGAACAGCCCCTGTGCGCCTGCTTTGCGGAGAGAGAGGGAGGTAGAGGGGCCAAAGGCGCACTGTTTCATTAGGGTTTCACTCGCAGAGAAGCCAGGTCTCCGTGGGCCTTCCTTCAAGAGCAGTCCTTAGACAGAGCCCCCAGCGGGCAACGACTAACTGTCTGATAATGGGCACACCGTTTCCCCGTCCCCCTACTTTTCCTTCCGGTCGCAGGGTAGGGTAGGTCTCCTCCCTGAGAGCCAGTTCGCTGGCGAGCCGGAAGGCAGGCACCCGCCGCGGCGGCGACGACGTCCGGCAGTCTCCTCTCATTCTCCCTTGAGATGCTCTCTCTCTCTCTCTCTCTCTCTCTCTCTCTCCGCCAAACATCCTCACCGTGAGCTTCTCCCTAGCCTTGGTCTTAATTAACACTGGCTGTTGTGGGTTCGGGCTCCATAAAATAATGAGGCTTTGCGTACCGCTCGGAGAAGCGCCTCAAATTATGGCATGATACGTCGCGTCTACTCGTAGAAGAGAAGAGAAGAGGGAAGGAGAGAGAGCGAGAGAGAGAGAGACAGAGAGAGAGATAGGGAGAGGGAGAGAGAGAGATAGAGATAGAGAGATGGGGAGTGGGAAGGAGAGAAGACGAAAGCCCGGTTGTTTCATCTTAGACACTAGTATTGGAAAAGAACGTCTTGGAATACCTTGGTCGTCAGAGATCCTTAATTTTGGAGAGAGGAGGTTAGTCTCTCAAGAGAGAGCAAATCAGAAACCCCGAAAAAGAGAATTCGCAACTATCATTCCCCTGCCAAAGATCTGCAAGTAAAGGAAGGAGAGAGAGAGAGAGAGAGAGAGAGAGAGAGAGAGAGAGAGCAGGCAGCTACGGCTAGAAGAGTCCACAAATCTCTCCAAGGAAGAACGGGTTCTCGCAGAAATTTGGTTCATCCCTTAGCCCCCGAATTGGAGGTTGAGAGGATGTACGTGAACATATTTATAAAGTGAGCGAGAGACATCACACACGCACAAAAAAAAAACAAAGGCCAGGAAGCTGTCACTAGAAGAACCCACAAATCTCTACAAAGAAAAACGACTTCTCGCAGAAATTTGGTTCATCCCTTAGCCTTTGAATTGGAGGTAAAGAGTCCGCGCGTGAACATATTTACCAAGTGAGCGAGAACGAGAGAGACACACACACAAAGAAACAGTCCAGGCAGCTACCACTAAAAGCGTCCACAAATCTCTCGAAGGAAAAACGAACTCTCGCAGACATTTGGTTCATCCCTTGGCCTCCGAATTGGAGGTAGAGAGTCTCTGCATGAACATATTTATAAAGGGAGCGAGAGAGAGAGAGAGAGAGAGAGAGCTAACGGCTCCCACTGGCAGAGTCAATAAATCTCTAAAGGAACATGGAATTCTACAAACCCCCCCGCCATCGATGAACCTCCTTCTATTTCGAGACAGAGTGAATGTGATTGGGAGGGAAGAGGAGAGAGAGAGAGAGAGAGAGAGAGAGCTTACAACTGTAAAAGGAGAATTCGATGCTTCGACCCTCCCAGAACCTTCCTTTCGGTCTCTCCTTGTAGTTTCCCACAGCATCCTTGAACTGCAGCAGCTTCGGAGACTCTGTCAGGAGCCGCAGCGCAGTTCAAGAAAGCTGTGGAAGATTACAAAGAGGGCCTCCTCCCCACCATCAGAAACCCCCCAAATCCGCAGGCTACGACTGAGAGAGAGAGAGGGGAGAGAGGGGGAGAGAGAGAGAGAGAGAGAGACCCAAAGAGAAAGTGAGAGAATGCGAAGGAGGAAGTTCATGGGGATCTATGAACGGCTGCAGATGGTTGGGGGCCTGTGGAGGTGGTATTTATAATGAAGCAAGGTTTTTCTTCATCACAGCTTTCCCAGCATCATCAATCATACTTATTCTCAAATCTCAGGCCTTTTCATCGTCCCTTTCCCTTTCTCTCTCCTCTCCAACGTTGCTACTGCTACTACTGTTACTGTTTCCGGATCATCTTATTCTCGTCCCTCTCGCCATGACAGGTTAAACCTAGAAGATCCCAGCCATCGCAGGATCGATCCCGTCGGGAGACTTCAGCCGGGCGCACGTGCCGGCTCGGGGAGTTCATCCCTCCTCCTCATCTCTCTCTCTCTCTCTCTCTCTCTCTCTCTCTCTCTCTCTCTCTCCCCCTCTCTCTCTCTCTCTCTCTCTCTCTCTCTCTCTCTCTCTCTCTCTCTCTCTCTCTCTCCCCCTCTCTCTCTCTCTCTCTCTCTCTCTCTCTCTCTCTCTCTCCCTCTCTCTCTCTCTCTCTCTCTCTCTCTCTCTCTCTCTCTCTCTCTCTCTCTCTCTCTCTCTCTCTCTCTCTCTCTCTCTCTCTCTCTCTCTCTCTCTCTCTCTCTCTCTCTCTCTCTCTCTCTCTCTCTCTCTCTCTCTCTCTCTCTCTCTCTCTCTCTCTCCTCTCTCTCTCTCTCTCGCTCGCTCGCTCGCTCGCTCTATTTTTTATCGAGTCAGTCCGATCGACCCTGCATGCAACGTTAGACGGTCGCACGTGGGGTCTGGATCTGCCGAGTGATGAGGGTGCAACGGCCACATGCCTCCGCCTTTGCCAGGCTTGAAATCGCTGGACTGAATAATGTTGCACCGAGCCCACGTGGGTGTGGGGGTGTCTCTCATGAGAGAGAAAGTGAATCGACGGAGAGAGAGAGATAGAGAGAGAGAGGAGGGAGAAGAGAGAAAGGGTGATCCGAGGAGCTGATAATCGCGCATTAAAACAAGGTGCGTATTTATGGGGTTTAATTTTTTTAAAATTTTTTCGTGCCTGGTTTTCTTCCGTTTTGATATTATTCGGGTGGGGAGGGAGGAGGATTTTACAGTCGCGGTGAAGAAGGGTGGGGAGGACGACGAGGAGGAGGAAGAGGAGTTAGTGAGGGAGTGATAGTTTTTTGGATGGGATGGCCTACCAGTCTGCCAACCCAATGACTAGGATGAATCCCTGAATCATGGGTCGAGCATTTATTATAATCGAGTTGAGGCATGGGACAGCTATTCATCGGTGGTCCGCTCTCTCTCTCTCTCTCTCTCTCTCTCTCTCTCTCTCACACACACACACACACACACGCCATCTTTTTTCTCTCGTTGGCTCTCTCTCTCTCTCTCCCTCTTTCATGCTTTTTCTTTCTTGCTGCCTCTCCCTCTCTCTTGTTCTCTTTCTTTCTCACTCCCACATACCCTTTTCTCGCACGCTCCCTCTCATCCTCATCTTTCTCCAACTCTCTCTCTCTCCCCCTCCCTCCTTATCCCGGGCTCTGCCGACTTCCTACCCCCCCGTATGTTGAGTATCTTACTTTCACCTGATTCAGAGGATTCAGCGATAAACCTCTCTCTCTCTCTCTCTCTCTCTCTCTCTCTCTCTCCCCCCCTTGAAATCCTCCACTGAGAATTGAGAATCAGAATTATGAGGAACCGCCCCCTCCCCCGCGGCGTGGTCCACCACCACCACGCGCTCCCCTCGAATTCCTCGCTCAGGTGACGCCGCCGCCGACTGACCCGAGCAGCTCCCACGCTGAGAAGAACACCACCACCACCACCACCACCGCCACCGCCACCGCCGCCACCGCCACCACACCAGAAGCACGCCCGTCGGCCCTACCAAGAGGATCGATTCAGAGAAAAGAACGGGGCCAGCGAGAGGAGGATTCTATCGACGCCAGAAGCAGCGCAGCAGCTTTTTGTTCTTTCGATCAAGCAGGGCTGGATCGGATCAGTCAGGACATCATCCTCCCCCACAAGATGGGCAAAAACAAAAACAAAAAAAACCAAAGAAAATTGTTTTCTTTGATGGGCAGATCTGTTTCAGCTCCCTTCATATTTAGGGTCGGCCATCACGTAGTGGTATGCGATGACCAGCACGAAGATGAAGATGCCGAGGAAGTTGCAGAAGAATCCCAGATCCTGGTCGTCGAACATCTGTCAGAAAAAACCCAAAAAAAAAGGAGGGAGGAGGCAGCCAGAGGAGAAAGAAGATGGGTCAGCAGAGTTTCGCAGAGATCGGCGATTTCTGAGCATCTGGATGCGAAGAAACATCAAAAAAAAAATTCTTGGATTCATGAAAATATTGGGCTCCTGATAATCTAAATAAACAGAAAAGTAAAAGCGAGGCAGGCAGAGCAAGAAGATGGGTGGGTTAGCAGAATGTCACAGAGACCGGCAGACTCTGAGCATCTGGGTGCGGAGAAACATCCAAGAAAGAAATAATCTTGGACTCGTGAAAATATTGGGCTCATTAAAAATCTAATCTAAACAAACAAAAGAAAAAAGTGAAGCCACCAGGTCTACCTCCTTTCTCCCATCCTAGTTCTCTGCCAAAGTACTCTTCCAGTATATACTGTTCCTCCCCTATGTGGACTTTTGCCTCAGATGACTTGTCATCTCCTTCTTCCTCCCATCTCTAAATATCACCATCATGACCATGCACGCATCTACCCAACAGTATTCTAAAATAGTGGGAAGAAGGCCCGATCAACAGAGGAAATTTAATGGGTCCCTCCAAATTCGGCATGCCACTTGCGCCTGGATCATCCACCATTTTCAGACAGACGCGAACAGCCACATTCAAAAGTTTTCACAGCCGCCACCTGACATATGTGGAGACGAGCCAACTTGGATCCGGAAGACTCAGGCTCTAAGCCCATGAATTCCAGGTCTCCGCTGCTGAAGATTTCTCTCCAAAGCAGTCAACTATCCGATCCGATGATGAACCGGCCTGTATAGTGAGGCAGCAAAGCGAAATCCGTTGAAGAACAGCGCGTTCTCGGCCAAATATCTCCACTCATCTACCCAAAAGCTCAATGAGGAGAATGGTAATCAGCAGATTGGCAGGCCCTTTCTTTGCGGTGATGAAAGATCAAATGGGATCAAATTCTCCCTGTATGTTCAGGATCCATCTCCACAGATGTAGAAACAGGCATCGAGTTCACCAATTCGGCGGACAAAACCCATGTTTTCCCCTGAGATTACATCTCCATGTGTCATTTTTTCTTCAATCCTTCAAATGATCCCCAGTCGTCGCCCTGATTGGAGAGGAATCTACACTCTTATCGGGGGACCCAAGCATACTGACTTGTAGAACAAGATCTTGATCTCGCCAACTGAAAGACCTCATGAGGGTTCCCAATGGTTCCTGTTCCAGAGATCTCATTCTTTCGCTCACATCTGAATTATCACAATTTTTAACTTCCATCTACGAGTCCCAGGGTGGGTGGGTACTTCACGAGAATTCATTCATCCTCTCAAAACTTCCTGTCCGCTGCCGGAAAATGACCCTAAAGATGAGATGACGATGGAAAGTCCGCAGACTGATTCTTCAGTTTCTACATGACCTACATGTAGAAACTGTTTATGATGATCCACATAGCCCACGCTTCGCTCCAACCACAAAAACTTCAAAGAAGTTGGAACTCAAGATCTCGCATATGCTCGAGAGAGACGAAACGCCGTTCACAGAGCCCCGACTCCGCCGAAATCTTACAACCCGCAGAGAAAGTCTACAGAGGAGGAGCAGGGTGTCTCCATGGCAAATCAAGGAACAAAAACTGCGATCGCCTGCGTGAGACTCGGGAAACGGGAATCAGAGGGGATAACAGGGGCACGCACACCCCCTTGAAGCTCTCAACCACAACCCAGGGGTCGGATCTGAGAAAATGGGGACATCCCCGGCATACACCGAGGGGGGAACCAGGAAAACACGACGAGGAGAACAGAAGAACTCCAAGACTCACAGAAGAAACGACCACAGTGATCCATTGGGACGCACCTTTCCGATTCCGCCTGCTCAGTAGATCCCCCTGGAGCACAGCGAGCGCCTACACAGACACGGCCGGGAAGGAAGAAGAGCACGAGGACGACGGAGCCTCCGAAGCTCCAAAGAGGGGACTAAACCCCGGCTTGGTGTCCTATCGGTCACTCGTCGTTGGGTCGTACATCGAATATTATTGGTTTTTCCGAATTCATCCACACCGGGTGAGAAATAATAGAAATTCTCTAATTACCGAGTTTTCAAAAAATAAAAAATACATTTTTTTCTCAAAACTATTACCTTTAGTGACAAAATTTTGGAGAATCTTCTTTGGGGAAGGTGGGGATCGTAATTACACAGTAATTTTGATATTATTTATAATTTCCCATTTTCACAAAGAAGGTAATAATTATTTTGCCTAGGCCTGAACGAATTATGTGTTCCCAAAACAATCCGACTCAGATGGGTCCTATCGTTGGCAGATGTTCCTACCATGTAAGTTTTTGAGTTTAATGATTAGAATGATAAGAAAAATCGACATGAAACCCACAAATTCCCACGACAAACTGACCACTAAAAAAAAAAAGAAAAAAAAATCGGGGTTGGGTGGGGGGAGAGGGCAAAGAAAAACACCAACTTCATGTGTACTACTATGAAAAGAAAAAAAAAATATATATATATATATATATATAAACTAATATATGGCAAAGCCACAACAAACAATGGGAGACTCAGAGGTCTTCTCTCCAGGTTTCCTTGCAACAGCGACATGCATGCATGCATGCATGGAGGAGGCACAGAGATCAATGAATATCAATGGATGCCGAGCGTCAAGCAGTTACATTCCCCTTCTTCGATCGGACGCTGGCATGCGCTCATAGAGCGAGCCGTCACTGTACCCAAAAGATAATCCGGAGAAGACCTCCGTGCTTGTACAAGAATCAGTCACAGAGGATGAACAGCTGTGGAGAAGAAGGCCAGGAGCTCTTTTCACACCTCCACGCGAGGCTGGCGAGGGCCCCGGCACGAAGGGCGCATCCGGAAGGGCAAATGGGCGGCGGAAGAAGCCCGCCCCCCCTTCTTGAGAGCTTCAAGTTGAGAGGGGCGGGCGGTGAGGCGGCGGGGGAGCCTGCAGGCTTAGAGGTTGTCCCTCAGCCATTTGAGGGCTCCATTGGCAGCCGACCTGCATGAGTGTCCGGTCCCATCACCATGATTACAATCTTCCAAGAAAAAAAACAAAACAAAAAAAAAACGAAACTTTGAAGCGTAAAATGTGGAAAAACCCATATGAATTAAGTTTTCTCTCCCCCCCTTCCCCCGCTCTGAGTTAATACTGGATGATCAATGCTGACAGAGAGGTACCCAAAATGGTTAACTTATGTGACAGAAAAGGCTCTTCATCTTATTCTGGCTATTCTAAATGGGGCATAGTCTTTCTGGCAGAAAAAGCAGTATACTAGTTCATGATGATCATACACCGCCTCGGCTTCCCCTCCCCTCCCCTCCGGCCCCCTTTTTCTTTTTTTTTTTTTTTTTGCTTGAGGAAAGGCAGCAGCAACAGAGCAACTTGCAAGAATCCCAAAAATCACAGCGCTTTCAGAGAGCAAAACTCTTCACGGATAACTTCAATGAAGCTTACCCGACAAAATTCTTAACCTTCTGCCAAACGTCCGCTTCTTCACTCGGTGTCTCTGAGTCCTCGGATTTGACTTCAACGTCCTTTGGACTTTCTGTATCCTTGGCTGCAAGAAGAAAGGAAACAGAGCACTGAGCCATAGGTAGACTAATAAATTAAATATGGCCGACACGTTCATGGAAAAATCACCAAAAATGACTATAGACAAGTTTCTTCGAGGACTGTGATTATCTCTCTAATGACAGATTCTGCCACCTTCACTGCAACTATTGACGACTAATTGCCATACATGGAATTGAACATACCTGGTCTGGAATGAGTTCGAGAACGGCTGGCAGTCGGATCATTCAGTGATGCAAGCTCTTCGAGCAACTCTCGTTCTCTTCCACTAAAGAAAACAAAGAAATATGCCAGCATACACGAACAGTAAGAAAAATTCATCAAGACAGAGCCAAATCTGTACATCGCTTTACCCTCCAAGCTTAAAAGAGATCCATCAATAGATGTCCGTTATGGCACATTAAGATAAAAACTAATATGCATGATAACAAAGGAGAAGTGTTCAATCGAAACATAGACATAGACAACACCGTTGAGGGATTCATGTCCTCCGCATGCATGAACATGGTACATAAATCAGAGGACGGCTACATGATATGTTACATACAAGTTCTACAGAAAAAACTGAAAGGAGGATTCACCTGATACGACTTGGTATGGTGACTTTGATAGTAAACAAGTGATCACCACGCACTGATGGCTTATTTAGCTTAGGAACGCCCCGTTTAGCTAAAATAAGCACGTCACCGGGTTGAGTACCAGAGGGTATTTGAAGCTCAGTGTCACCATCAACTGTCATCACCTGTTGAGCGGAAGCTATTACAGTGGAAAAAGTCAACTAGAACCAAGTATATTGATTGATTTCTTCTGAGAAGAAAGTGGCCATTAACCCTTCATATTCTTTGATTTATTGCAATGCAGGGAAAAGTGAATGAAATAGATTATCGAATTTGAACAATCATGCATGGTTTCTTTTACTAACAAGAGAAATGCATTTCACGATGTGAATCGGCGGCTCACTGTTACTGTACTTTTCAACCATTCAACCAGGATGAATGAACAGTCTTCTGAAGCATTGAAGCTTACCACAAGGGCCACACAGCACACATCAACTGAACGAAAAACCAAGATGATGGCATAACGCAGATGAATAAGCCCAGCATCTAAACTTCAAGTTTTCATTAGTAACCTGCAAGCATCTTCAAGCATATGCGACATATTTTTATCACACACCACGCTTGTTTCGGGACTTCTCATGTAAAGTGTTACCTAGGAAACGGATGCAGAGAGCATATTAACTTCCCGAACATGTTTTAGCAGGATAAAATTTTTTTGACAGTACCCCCACCTCTCAAGGTGTAGTTAACCATAAATTTATGCTCTGTGGGATATCAAGATTTCAGTACGTTAATCGTGCATAATGTCAATTTTTCAGATCACCCGTAATCCAGTACATTATGCTGTGAAGATCTGTAACAACTAGTACCATACTCTTTGTATACAGGAAAGGCGGTTTGGATGTCATTGACATTTGAAGGACTAGTCAGTATCTTAGAAAAATGGATCACTGTTAAACCCTACTTATCGTTATGCAGAACAAGTCTTCTATATTAGGCTTTCCTTCTATTTTTCCTTTCAGTCCTATTATTAGATGTATTTCCCTTTTTTGTGTTTCTGTTATTAAACCTTTCCGTAATACTGGAAAGGTTTATTAGACGCCAATATAAATACTGGTTTACTGCCCTGAGAAGGGCTAAGTCAGTTTTTTCCCTTTCCTACTTCTGCTGTATCTCGTAACACTTATGAATACGAGTTACATATTGAGTACAAGATAAGCGACCGCAATCAACTGAAAAAGAAAATTAAAATGCTACATGTTAGAAAGGTCTAATAGTAATGTTATAAAAAACTAAGGGTATTTTGAAAAAGTACATGTAGGGTTCGTCCCTATTTAAAAGATGTTAAAGGTTAATAAATGTTGAGATGGTTTTACGCCATTCCTCCTCTCTGTCCTCCACGACAGAGGTTTTCTTCCTCTTCACAATTGTCTGTCTCCCTCCCTCTTTCGATCTTAGCTTTCAACACAGTAGATATCTGATCTTAGCTTTCAACACAGGGAGGGGTGAGTGAACGGATAAGAAAATAGATATCTGATTTTTTCATACTACACGACCTTTCATTCTTCTATTTGCCTTCATTTTTCTTTGAGGTGAATGGGAGCACGGCATTTGCTGGCTGAGGACAGGGTGTTTTTCATTTGCTGGCTTAGGATTTCTGATATCAGTTTCATCTTCATTGCTAGATAATCATCCCATTTTGTTCCTACTCATCAAGATCCTCTTCATCCGCAAACGTTTATCACAGCTTTAAATTTCCCATATTGTTCTATTATCTCTTGTTTTCGTCGTCTATCTGGTGTCATCTCAAGTATGCCAAGGTCATCTAGTGCCATCTAACACCATTCTGCGCCATCCTGCCCAGTCCAGCATTATCTTATTCAATTTGACATTAGACAACATTATTCTCCCACGAAACTAACAAATTGTCAAAGCCCAAGAGAGGAACTCTTCAACACTATCACAAAGAGAGTTTCAGCCGAAGAGCTGCTGCAACAGATCGGCAATGGTATGATCATCAAAAACTTAATCAAGAAGAACTTTCTAAAGTTCATCTAGAGGGGAAGTGTTGGAAGGACTCATGATATTATTATACCAGACTAAGGGTATTCTAAGAAAGTATATATAGAGTTCGTCTCTATATAAGGGACATTAAAGGTGAATGAATGTCAAGACGGTTTTACACCGTTCCTCCCCGTCCACTGTGAGAGACGTTTTCTTAAGCTATCCGTTTGGAAAGACGGCCTGTTCTTGACCAATGAATATCTCAAATCTTTTTGGAGTCTATTTAATAATCTTTGAAAGACGACCATCCAATGGGCATCAAGTACTGGACGTATACATGTTTCCAGGTCCGTCATTTTCCACTTACGTTGTCAGAGAGAGGGACATTTAGTACATTTCATAAGCTATTGCCTTCTCCAAAGAATTTCCGAATCAAAGAGGTCAACGTCCAGGTGCCAAGTATGTCATTCAGAAACTAGGAACAAGACTTCTGGAAAATTAACGACTTTTTTGTCACAGAAAACTAAACAAAATACTATGCGAGAAAAAAAGGAGAAAAAATCACCTGAGCGATAGTCCCTAAAATCGCGTCAATATAGCTGATTGAGACTGTTGAAAGCAGGTTGATACCATCCCTCTGAATCTCGGGTATCTCCCGAACATCAAGACATACATAAAGATCCCCCGCAGGTCCCCTGATTAAATGAGAAACTGAAGTGAAATTATTGATTACTACCAATGAATACTCATACAAGTGGGTAAAGGAATCAGAAGCTGAATCAATAATAGGTCAATTTTATGACATGGAAAATATATGATATCACAACGCGTAATGGCAAACTTTCCAGATATTGCAAACAAGCACTATTGCAAATCCTAATATCTAGTCATACCCTCTTGGTCCTGCATCACCCTCACCACGAACACGAAGAGTGCTCCCTTTGCTAACTCCAGGGGGAATTTTAACTTTTATATCCTTCTTAGTACGAACACGCCCTTGACCAGAACATTTTCGGCAGGACTCAGAAACTACTTCACCTTCACCACCACAAGTAGGACAAATGGAAACCTACATACATAAATCAGTTTGAAGATAAGAATCAATAATTTTACCGTCAGTAGAAAAATAGAGGGAGAAAAATATGTGTTAAAATTACGAAGAAGAAACTTTTGCATCCGAAGGCCAATCAGTTCGCTTTTACTGGCAAAGTTGTAGACCTTGCCCACAAGACTAAACCAGAAGAGTAAATACTAAAACTATTCATCAGCCTTTGTTTGTACATCAACATTGCCTTCCAGGTGATCAATATTTTCAAGTGCAAAAAAATAGAAGATAAACCAAAAAAAACAAAAGCTGAATGCAGAATAATCACATGGTATTAGAGAGAAAACAAAAAGGTACAAATTAATTAATACATTGCATATTTATCCAAAATTTTTATTGAAATGACCTTCAACATTCAGCCACTGGTCTGAGCATTTCAACTTCCCAGTAAGGCTTACACTATGCAAATCAAGTCATATTTCTATCAAATCATCTCACGCTATCACAAAGAACCTTTTGATATCAAAAGGCCAGAAATCTAAATTCAAAAATGAGGAATGACAATGAAATGATGACGAAACATTCTCAGAAAATAAATGGATGCATCCTCCTGACAAGAACATCTATTATTCAATGCTTTCACTTTTACATGGCTAGTATCTTGGTGCAATGCGATGTTCTGGATCCTTTCTTAGGGGTATTTTGGATTTTCAAAAATATAATCATAGGGAAGAAGATCCTTGCCACTTTTTCCTGTCATATAGACTATCTAATGTTTAGCCGGGAGATAAGGATTTTCCCTTATTGGACAAACTTAATCATTTTTTTCACCTGCCAACTAGTCTCGTGAAAGTTGTCATAGCTCTACAGCCTAAAACTACCACAAGAGGAACGTACCACCAACTTGTCGAGGGTTGACATTAAAGTTGTAGCATTAGATCCTATATCCTGACACGGATTTGTGGAAACCAAAGGAGCCTGACTGATTCGCATGATTAAAAAGAATAAAGATTGTGAGTCAATCTATCAGAATACAGATTCGATAGGCATAGATGCACATCATCTCGTGTAGGTGTGTCAGTAAGTTATAAAGAACATGGATCCAGCAGGATCATATAAGGATGTATAGTGTACTGCCTCCACTTCTGTACATAAGACAAGTGAGGCAGAGGCAGCGATTTAACTTGTCTCCCTATATCCTGACAGAGATATTATATATGCCAATGATGATCCTCTTCTCCTGCTTGAATAGTAGTATGCGTTGCTTCTCTAAATCGAGCAACTGTCAGCTTCTCTTTCTTTCGTATGAATAGCATGACACCAGTGATAGTCAAAGTTTCTGGGTAAATGTAACAGAATCCTTAGCCTCACCAACTAATTGCCAGAAATAAAAGTAATGGGAGCATTTCTCTTTGTAGAAACTGGTTTTTTTATCCTTCTACCGTGCTTTCTATTTCTTTTCTCTATGTTTATTACAGCCAGCAACACTGACAAACATTGTCAACAGCAGGTGTCCGCATGCTGCACAGACCTATTAACCAGAAAAGAAAATAGCCACACTCCTCATCCTGCATCCTGTTGAATGAGGAATGCGCATACCTATACAAGACCTGCCGCTAGCCTTCCTCCAATCTACAGCAACCGATTTCCAGCATTAGATATAATTCTTTCAGCATATTAGTGGCAACATTTTTCTTCCTTCTTTCATGTCAACCTTTTCTTCTTTATTTTATTTTTCCTCGAAAGACCATTCCCATTTGATTAGTATATAATCACATGGACATAACAAGACCCATGACATGGAGTGCGGAAGAGGAAAATATGTTGCTAGTATATTGTACTCTAAAATGAAATGCTTCATCTTACGCACAAGTGAAAAAGGAGAAGATGATAGGACAGCGGGACATAAAATGGAGAGAGATCAAGAAAACATGAGCTCACTTTGTCCATGGCACAGAGATAAACTGTCAGGAGATCACGTTTCAAAAGGCAATGACAGAAAGGATATTCATATTGCCGATAAGATGAGCAATTTCCCAGCGTTTGTCAGACATTGTACTTAGTTTTCCAATATGACAAAGATACCTAGACACTACCAAGAGTTAAAACAGGTAGTAGATGTATCATAAACATGGTTTCCGTGTATAATTTTTTCAGCACCACATGTAAACATAGTTAAAATATGGAAACAATCGAAATAATCAGGTAAATCAGGCTCAGTATTTTTTAGTAGTACATAGAAGAATACCTTATTATTATCTGGCTCAGTGTTTTAGAGGGATCAAAATATCTTTTAGGCCTTCCCGACCCCGAAAACCAAAACAAAAAAAAAGAGAATTTTACATCTTCAGCTGGATTTAGCTACCTTAGTGTTGTCCGAAAAAAAAAGACATCCTTCATTTCAGATTTTTGAAAGGAGAGAGCCGAAAACAAGATTTTTTTAAAATCCTTCCCGAAAATCATCTAGATTACCATTTCATCAGCCACAAGACATTCAACTCATTTTCTCAAACAAAGAATGAGTGGGAAACATTTTACTTAAAAGAAATGCTAACTACCTGAGAAAACAAGCCGAATGGTGTCTGCTCTGTTCGCATTACTTGACCCCTTCCACCGCAGGTAGGACATACCCTCAACTTAGAGCCTACCTTGGCCCCAGTACCGTCACAAGCATCACAGGTCTCTAAATGAGATAGCTCAATTTCCTTCTCTACTCCGAAGATAGCCTCAGAAAACTCCAATGTAAGGTCATAACTGCAAAAAAGCTTTTATTCATAAACCAAATCTCTCCTACACAATAAGACTTAATTTAAAAAATAATTCACGACAGGTGCCCAAAACAAAACATCTGTTGACAAATGAAGGGATAACCCACAAAATTAGGACTAGGAAGGCATCAGTAGTAGAATGTTTCAACGTCCCTAGCACCGTCAAGAACGTATATGCAAACATAAATCTCCAACTACCGAATGAAACAGTCATAATGTTCATCCATATCATAAGTCAAGTTGCTGCGATTGCCATAAGAAAATGAAACTAACATAACAATAAGAGAACATGTAGGAGATAAATAAAACATAAAAAATTAAAATTAAAAATTGAAAACATTAAATCTTTAAGTATTTTAGTAATTCATTGTATACTAAAATCTAGACCATTTACCAGAAGGGTATACCTTTCCATTGGATAATATCCTATTTTAAAGAAAAACCTATTCCAAGAAGGGCATCTGTGTCCCAGAATTTGAAGGAAAGGTATTAGTGCATTATGATTTAGTCAAGAAGACATAAACAACAAGGCTGCCCACCTTGAGACATAGAAATCATGTCCTCACTAGAAAAAAAACATAAAAATCTAGAATAAATAAAAAAGTGATGCTATTTCAAGAAAATGTTTTCAAACACCACAAAAAAATAGTAAAAATTGGACAAAGCAGGCAGGCATATTAAACATAAAAGCACGAGATCACATGGAGGTTACCCCTGACATTCACTTGACCAACCGATCCTGAGAAATGATTAGATGTTTATGCAACAGCAAACGCTAAAAATTTTATCATAGTGTTTTGTTCCATGTATAGTCATAAATATGTAGAATGTTTAAGTGATGTTCCATGGCTCACCGAATATCTTCCCCCTTTGTAACAGTACTGCGTCTACGTGTTCTAAATGTGCTCTGGTCAACTCCAGAGAAACCGCCCATACTTTGGCCAAAGAAAGCCTCAAACAGGTCAAATGGATTACTCTGCACAAGAAAAATTGAAAATCAAAACGAAGAATTGGGAGATCAGACTATGTTCCCGAGAATTAAAATATCACTGTGTACCTTAAGAAAAGTAAGACAGAAGGAATAACATCACTTTTACGACACAGTTATTTCATGCTAATCTAACTACAAAAGGTGATCACTTTACCGTATAAGCTCCAGCTGAGCCGCCCACTGAACTCTTCAGACCCTCTTCACCATACCGATCATATACAGCCCTTTTGTTATCGTCTGACAACACCTAAAGATGAAGCAACTCAGTCACTCATCATAACCTGATAATGGTTTGTCAGTAGCAACAAGTAAATATTACCACACAATAGAGCAGATTCTCAGGAAATTACTGAACATCAGTGCTCAATAGACAAATGCTTTACACAGCATCCACCCAAAAAAAAATCTCTCACATTAGCCTATCAGTAATGTTGAGTTTACGTCAATAATTTTTATCATACAAATTTTGTAAATTGAGCTAATTATTCGTTCAAATTTGTAACACTAATAAAATATTATTTTCGAGAAAATTTATCATCAACAGAAATTATCCAATCTAAAAGTGAGCCTCAAGAAACTGAAATTGATTTCAAAACTTATTTTACACCAACGGATACTCCCAGCCAGGCAGCCAAGACTCTATTAATAGACATCTGGGGGCAAATACAGCAAATAGCTACCACAGTAAAAACCAACCATTAGACCATTTTCTAGCCATCGAAAACCAATGGTTTTGGCCTTACATTCCTGAAATCGCATTTAGTTCAGACATTTCAACAATAACTTTCAACATCATTTTAGGGCATTCAAAATCAAGAAGCTGCTTCCACGTCCTCAAGAGCAATCAAAGCTCTAAGGGAAAAAACCGGTGCTCCAAGGTCCTGTCTAATCATACTGTTAGATCTGTTGCGATATTCCCACTTGGCCAAAGAGTATAAGATAAACCTAGAATTATAATCAAGAAATTAATTTTCTGGCACAAAAAATATGGTGTATATGCTTGTATGTAACTTTAATCTAAAATGGAGTCCACTAAAGTTGAGAATTATAACTTGGGATAAGTGAGCGTTAACAAAGGATGAAGAATCTTTAAAAGAGTAGCAATAGTCAAGGGGCCAAACCACTACAAGAATATTGTGTAATTTACTGAGACAAATCTGGGAGCTGACTAACTCTAGAAGTAAGTGCCATAAAAAGAATCATAAGTGAAAGTCCAAAAAGACCAATCAACCCTCCTCCTTTCAGTCTTCCTTTCAGCTCCAACAATGATCATATCATGTAACCATGATGTATCAAATAGAGAAAATTTAATCAAAGAGACAATTAAGAGAAAACGCTGAGAAGTCATAAATTACCTCATATGCAGCACTAATCTCCTTGAACTTTTCAGTGGCTCCTGGCTGCTTGTTCACATCAGGATGATACTAGAATAAACAATTAAAGATGTTATGATTATATGAAAGATGATGCAGAGAATTTAATGTGGCATAACATTGTAAGGGGCATGATAATTTTTTTTACAGGAAACCCCTCAGATATTACCATCTCTTTTTCTGCTGCTGTTTGAGTCATGAATACTGAGTTAAACAGAGAAGAGATAAGGCATACAGGAACTACAGTAACACATCCAACCTTTCTAATTCAAAACTTTTAATGGTGTGAAATTCATGATGCAGAAAGGACCATAGTTATATTAGAGAAGCACGCAAAATTGAAGATAAACTTTCCTGAAATTTCGAACCGTACAACCGATATAACTTATGTATCTATCAAGAATTTTTTCTAATAATTTTCTAGGATTCTAAAGATAACAAGAGACATATAGCAGTTTATAAAAATGCTTTCTTCATTTGAGAAGCCTAAAACTTGACGGTGCCACCACTATAAGTTCAAGGTTTGATCCAAAAGTAAAAGAGGAGAAGGAGAAAGGGAAAATATAAGCATAAGGTGGAAAATGAGGAGGACAAAAAGAAGATAACAAATGATGCTAACCTAAAGGAAAGGAAGATGAAGAAGAATCTTTATTAATATCTCTCATCTCCCACATATCTCTCTATGCTGTTATTCCTCCGACTTGACAAGATCATACTGGCATCCATGATATCAAGTCATGGTCTGTCCATCAGAATAAAATGTCATCACAATGCTCATCTCTTTACATACTTACAACACCCAATCTACAAGAATGAAGGTTTCCAAGTCCACCCATTTCCAGAAGATTATCATCCACCTCCTTTGTGATGATCTTCCCTCTCAGAATGTTTAAATCTTTTCCTCACAAAATTCTGTTTCTTCCATTAACTTCTTTTATCACATAATAGCTAGAAAACCATCATGAATCAAACACCAACAACATCCTTCTCTATGCTAACTGCACTCATAATTTGATTTACCATCCCTTTCCCTGGTAGAGGAAACATTCCTCTCTTAGATCAGACCTACCATCTTTAGACCTCGAAACTACACCCTATTTATGTGAATGGTAGATCTAAGACATTTATGATTCTTATTTTCATGGGAATTTGAATTTTTTACAAAGGACTTCGCATGGATGAATTCAAAGAATGAAACCCAGTATGACAAATGGTAACGACAAGACCAATTCCTTGTAAATTCGTTCTCATCATCTACATAAGAGGCTATGAAATATCAGGGGAGAAATAAATACGAACAGAAAAGTTTTAACCCCAATTCTACACATGTTGTTTAGTTTTCAGAGAAAAAGTAATCGCCTGGAAGGAAACGACAGCAGTACCATGGAAGTTCAATGTACAGCAGAACCTACTGCATCTGATTCGAAAATATGATGGATATGTGCGACATTTTGGGAATCATAAGAAGAAGAATGCAACATGAATCAGAGACAAACAGATAAAAAGTTGGCCAATCCCCTTTGTATTTCTGTTTGATATCCTTCGTTGTTTTTACATACAGACCGCGATATCTTCTTCCAACAAGAAATAAAATCGATATCACCGAAAAAATGTCTTTCAACACAATTGCAGAAACGATGCCTCCGCAAATCATCCGCAAACCAACAAAAACCCAGGAGCATCTTTTTTTCTCAACGACAACGAGCAACAGAAATAAGAGGTGTCTTGGCATAAGCTGGTATTGCCTGATTGAAACAACATGGAACCTATTAAAATGCATAGGTGACAATAGAACTGGGGAATTTTTTTCTCCCAAGACTTTTTTATTTTTGTGGCTACTTGATAGAGATGCTACAGACTTCGAATGTAATCACCGAGTATTTTCCTATTTATGATTGTGAAAGGAGAAAGGAAGAAGGAATACATTCACTCTCTGCATTGCCCTCACTCCATAAAAATAGTGAAGACTAGAAATAGTGTGTACAATTCTTTCAAGCTTCAACAAGAACTTTCCTGATGATCACCGAACCACGCAAAACTACCAGATAATCGAATGAAGGTAAAAAAAATTGGAACGAATAAAAAATATGCCATGTAACGAGAAAAATTAGAATCAGCAATGAAAAAAAAATCTCATGGGAATCCAGAGCCTCAAAGGCATCAGACAACTAAGAACTGGCATTCACATTTAATCGTGAGGTAAAAAAGATAAGAAACATAGAACCCACGTGTTTGCCTAATCAAACAAAGGCACTGCGGAGGTCTAACCTGGCGGGCCAGACGGCGGTAGGCGGCCTTGATCTGCTTTCCATCAGCAGACTTCGGGACTCCAAGGACAGAGTAGTAGTCCGAAGACGCGGAGACAACAAACTCCGACGGCTTCCGGCCCCGCGCGGAGCCGCCCCTTCTTCTCTTCCTGTTCCAGTACCGGAGCTCGAGGCGCGGGGAGAGGGAGAGGAAGGAGATTGGGTGCGGAAGGGCGTGGGCGTCCGGTGTAGGCCATCTGGCGACAAAGGCGAGGACAGTCCGGCGGGGAGAGGAGGACGAGGAGGAAGAAGGCCCGAAGGAGAGCTGGGAGGACGCGATGGAGAGCGCCATTGGAGCTGTGCCACCAGCGATGTAGCGGGAAGAGGAGAGAGAGAGGGAGGGAGAGAGAGTGGGTGAGTGGGCACGGTGAGGAGGGGTCGCGCTTGCAGTGTGTGGTGAGATTACCGGCACGCGCCACAATGCTCATCTGGTATTCAGTCCCACGTGTGACTTCTTTTCTTTTTATTTTTAATGATATGGTCGACAGGACAGCTTTAAGTCAAATTAGAGGCCCCAAAGAATGAGAGAGAGAGCGAGCGAGAGAGAGAGAGAGAGAGAGAGAGAGAGAGAGAGAGAGAGAGAGAGAGAGAGAGAGGAGAGAGATATTTAAGGGAACCTTACCTTGGCAACCAGTAGCCACTTTCATTAGCTATATTTTTCCAGATAATTCAAATATTAAAAAGGTATTTTTATATGTGCAGATAAACAAGATAAAGATGATTAGATAAGGAGTCATCTATTTTATTAGCTATATTTTTCACCGTAATCTAAATGATAAAAATGTCTAGTTAAGGGCTACTTGAGAGCATCAATAGGGGCTCATTTTTTCGATTTAATCCCTCCGTTTATTCAAATATTATTAATCTTTCCACTTTCCTAAATTATCACCATAGGGAAGAGGAACTATAATTTAATTTTACTAAAATTATACATTATTTATAGTAACGTAATATATAGTATATTATTTTATTTTAAAATCCACATTATAGAAAGAGAACCATTCATCATTCTAAAACTGGCCCAATTGACAATCTGAAACTCTATGATTCTTGGCGTCTACATGAAAATATTTTTGAATGAAAAGGTATTTATATATAAACCCATACGCTTCACACTGTTGAATTTTAGTCAAATTTTCATTAGCAATAATACGATTCCTAGATTTTCTTTGATCATCTATGTTTTTCACATGTAAATAATAACCATGCTTGTAGTGTCTAAGGGAACTATTATCTTTTTTCCAAAAGATGGACACTCTTGGGTAGCAAGTTTTTAAGATAACTATTCAATAATAGTTCAATTCAATAATAGATGGAAAATTGACAAAAATACTCATAAAGGTGATGCTGGTCATTATCGATTAACCCAGAAATGAATAAGAGGCCTACATTTCCCCCTCTTGTTTGACAGAATCCCTTTGGTGGAGAGTACTGGTGCAATAGCTCTTTAAACAAGCATTTGGCGTGCAAATATTATTTTTTTCCACCTGAATTTACAAGAAATTGGCGAAGATAATGAGAATATGCCCATATTTTCTCCATCCATGAGGGGATCCCATTTCAAATAAGGATATTTGTGCAATGGTTTGTGGAATTGGGTGGTATACGAACAATTCTCCTTCATATGAGAGTCATCGGGACTCGTTACATATGAGAGAGAGAGAGAGAGAGAGGAGTACCTCCTTGGGGGAGGAACGTTAGGTGGGTCCGTTGACTTCATCGGAGCCGCGCAGCCGTCTGTTGAATTGGGGCCCATAAACGTGGCCCATCTTGGCCCGCTTTGCCTCCAAGTACCTCCTGTTCTCCGATGTAATGGGAGTCAGCAGTGGGACCCGCCCCACCACGCTCAACCCGTAGCCCTTGAGCCCGATGAACTTGGATGGGTTGTTGGTCATCAGCCTCATCGTCCTCACCCCAAGGTCCTGCAATATCTGCACCAAGAAGAGTACCATAATGATTGAGGATCTTTCAAAAGTCAACCCATCGTTCCCTTGATCCAAGTTTAATTGGATAAGTTTCACTTTCCAGGCATTGAAACCCAAAAGCAGGAAACCGGGTCTATTCTTCCTCGGGCTGAGGGGGAGTTGACCTCCGCCACCCAGCACGTTGACACCGTAGGATACAAATATCTGGGAATATTTCTCCCTCCAGGCTCGGGTGGAATTGACTTCCGGGGCCAGCTAACCCGTTGACTCCTAAAGCTAGAAAGAACTTGCCCGCTCTCCACCTGGGGATCTGATTTTAAGGCCAGAGCCCGGGTTTTCCGGGCTAGGCCCTTGTAAACACCACGTAGAAAGAACTGGGTCTATTACTATCCAGCTGGGGGTGGATGACTTCAGGGCCGAACAGGTCCGTTGACGCCCTAAAGTAGAAGAACCGGGCCTGTTTCTCTGCCCGGGCTGGGGGTAGTTGACTCAAGGCCTAACCCCCGCCCAGTTGACTTCATTGAAATAGAGAGAACTGGGCGTGTTTCTCTATCCCGTCGGCGTAGAGGACGTTGACCTCCGCGCCAAATAAGCCCGTTGACACCCTAAAACAGAAAGAACTAGGCATATTTCGCTGCCCAGGTGGGGGAGGAGTTGACTTAGGGCCTACCCACGCCCCCTGTTGGCTTTAAAAAAATAAAAGGAGAGAGAGAGAGAGAGAGAGAGAGAGAGAGAGACGGAACTGACCTGGGCGCCGATGCCGTACTCTCTCGAGTCAACGGGCAGGCCCAGCTCCTCGTTGGCCTCGACGGTGTCGCGGCCGCTGTCCTGCAGGTTGTAGGCGCGGAGCTTGTGGCCGAGGCCGATGCCCCTCCCCTCGTGCCCGCGCAGGTACACCAGCACCCCTCTCCCGGCCTTCTCTATCATCTGCATCGACAGCTCCAGCTGCTTCCCGCAGTCGCACCTCGCCGATCCGAAGATGTCCCCCGTGAGGCACTCCGAGTGCACCCGCACCAGGATGTCCTCCCCGTCTCCGATCTCGCCCTGCAGGTCATCAACAACCTTCAGCTTCTCCTCCATTCGACCACAGTCACAGAGCTTGCAGAGAGAGAGAGAGCGCTGGATGTTTCAAACTGGCATTGTTCTTTGAAGAGAGGGAGGGCTCACCTTGACCATGGCGATGTGCTCAATCCCATCGAGCAGGGATCGGTAGCAGTAGGCCTGGAAATTGCCCCACTCCAGGGGAAGCCGCGCATTGGAAGAACGCTCCACCAGCATAGCTCTCTTTCTCCTGTATCTGAGAGAAAGAAAGAAAGAAAGAAACGATTTCGTTGGCCAGATCCTCTGGAATTTATAAAGAGGGAAAGGAAGAGAGATGGGCTCAGACCTGATTAGGTCGTCGATGGAGATGATCTTCAGATTTTCCCGCTGTGCGAATTCACATAGCCTGGGCAATCTGGCCACTGAACCATCATACTTGTCCAAAATCTCGCATAGGACGGCCGCCGGAGGTAGCCCGGCCAAGACGGCAAGATCAACAGAAGCTTCTGTGTGTCCCGCTCTCTTCAACACGCCTCCTTCCCTGTATTTGATGGGGAATATGTGACCTGGGCGATTGAAATCCTCAGCACGAGAGGTGGGTGATGCCAGAGCCAGAATCGTATTCGCCCTGTCTCTGGCAGAAACCCCTGTGGTTGTCCCTTCCTTCACATCCTGCACCAATGGCGGAGGGGGAATTAAGCGAGAGACTGGAATTCTGCGCTCAATAGGGTTTTACGATGAACGATTGCGTACCACTGAGATGGTGAATGCAGTGGAGTGCTCCTCTTCGTTTTTCTCATTGGACACCATCAGAGGGAGCTGCAACCTCTCCAGATCTTCCCCTTTCATGGCTACGCAGACTATTCCAGTGCCGTGTCTCACAGCGAACGCCATCGCGTCCGGTGTCACCAGCGATGCAGCCATTATGAGATCTCCCTGGTTTTCCCTGTCCTCGTCGTCCACCACTATCACGAACTGCAAGATATTCATACGCAGGCCTCAGCGAGGAGCGGGAAGGAAACGGAAGAAAGGAAACCCTAAGCCCTTTGAGAACTAAGCTCAGGAAACTGACCTTGCCGCGGCGGATGTCTTCGATGGCCTCGCGGATGGAGGAGAATCCCTCCGAAGGGTAATCCAGGTCAAGTTCGTCATCGCTATCGGAGAAGAAACTATCGTCGGCTTGAGCGGCGTCCCCTGCGTCAGTCCCAAAGACTGAGTCGGATTGGATTGGGGGAGTACCAGAAGCGGCGGCGGCTGCGGCGGCGGCGGCGGCGGCGGCAGCATCTATATTCCTCGGTTTGATTACAGAGGAACCAGGCCCTATTAGACTAACCAAGTCCAATCTTTGCACCTTCCTGGTCGCCAAACCCAGAGGATTGAAGAACTGCAACCCGGTGAAATGCCGGACGCGTCTGCAACGCTTCCTGAAGCCAAGACTTGGGAATCAGGAGGATGAAATGCAGAAAGGCAACTACTCCGGCGAGAGACATGCTACGCAGAGTTGAAAACATGGCGGAGAGGAGGAGATGAAGGTGGTCAGCGACTTACGGAGGGGAGAAGAGATCGGCTGCGGCGGAGCAGGAGATGCTGCAGACGGACGAAGAAGAAGCAGAGTTGGAAGCCATTCCCCTTCTCAGCCTCCTCCGTTCCCCTCGCCCAACCCTCAACAACCGGTGGTACTCTCGCTCTCTCTGTCTTTCTCTCTCTGCGCAAGCTCTGTGACTGTGGTCGAAAGGGGAAAAGGGAGACGACGGCGGGCGCCACCGGATTTCGTCGAGGACGTGGCTGTTGTGGCGAGGTTGCAGAGGTGAAGCCCTCTACGCCACCGTTACAGGACCATGCAATGGAGAGTGGGGCCCGTCCCGGGGTACGTGGCAATACCCTTGCCGCGCTCGGAGTCTCTTCAAATGACTGCCAACTGGAGATAAGAGCACCGGGGCCCCACCGTCAGGGGAGCACAACTGCCCGGGGCCAACCATTCCGATGACGTGGCGAACACCTATCTAAATCCATTTCTTTGCTATCTCCAACGGCAGTGGCATGTTCTGATTCGGCCTGACTCAGAGCGGGCCCCACGGGAGGCCCAACTCTGCCCGGAGATGGATAACTTGGCCCGAAAAGCTCGAAAACTGATCTAATCTTGAGCTCTTCATCATCTTAAAACCTCCTTCCACATTGCTTGAATCTTTCCTCCGATCTTTGTACAAAAATACATCAATGATCCTCGTAAAATTAATAATTCTATCTGTTCATTTCATAATCAATACATTTTCTTTCCCCAAATACTTGGTCCACTAGCCAAGTCTTGTATAGATGATTCTTTATTTGCTAGAGCTTCTTTCTTCATGTAAACCTACTTCAACTAATTTTTTTTCTTGGTCTTAGTTGTGTTATTAATTTTCAAAGTTATTTTATGAAAATAAGTCATCTCTTCCTTCATAATAATCATTGATTTGGGTGGTAGTAGAGGTCTGTAACAATTTATGATTTATCAAGGGAATGAGATGTATATTTAGTAGTTCAGCTATAGAACATGAGGACGTCGACTTCCTTAAATGATAAATTGTATATTAATAGCAGTAAAACATAAGCACATTTACGTATGACATCATATTAATAAATATAAAAAAACCATTCTCTACACTTCCCTCTTGGTTAAATCCCAAAGAAAAGGTGTTTATGTAATGTATGGTTTATATTATCTTGACACAATGGGTCTAAGATTGTACACAATTATGATATCCTAGGTCATGTAAAACAAATTTAATAAAAAGGATCCAAACTTTTGTTAATAAAACATCATTAACATTTTCTTATTCAATTTGTATAACTAATTTTAAATATTAAAACTCAACTCATATTTTTTATTTACCATTAGATACTATTTAAGATAAATTAATAATGTACTAACATAGATTGTTGGATAGTAGATGATCGCATGACACCAAAATGACTAGTTAAATAGGTAAAGTCATAGCTTCTTTTCTTTTATGTTTGATGTCTTCTACCTTCTTATTTATTAGAATCAAGTAGTTGTGTGAATATTTCATATTATTTTTATGTTAGTTAAATCTATTTATTTAATCCACATTCTAAATGCTAAGTATGATATTTTAAGAATTAAAGTGATATAAGAAATATGAAAAAGGGTAAGGGGTGAATTGGGTGTTTATAGATTGTCGTCAATTTGTGCTTTCTACATGTTAATAGATTGTTACTACTGGTTCTCTTACAACTCTCCCTTCCTCTCGTTTTCTCTATGTGGCTTTCTTGCAATTTTCTTTCCCTCTCTCTAATCAAAAAACATTAAAGTTTTTTATATTAGTTCACCCTTGGCTACTTTTAGTCTCCCATATGTTTCATACCAGATTTTTATTACTTTGCTTAAAGAAATATGTGCTAACATTCACAAGCTCAACCACCTAAGCACTCCAATCTAGTTTCCTTAGGGACAATATGCTTCTATGGATAAAATTGGCTACCAACACTTTCTACTTTTGGCCAATTGCCTCTATCAAAAATATGTAAGGTGAGAAAAAATTATTTAATTTGATATAAAAGTTGCAGCAATGGATTTAGGCAAAGTTGATGTGCCAATAAGTAAGGGGTGTGAAAGAAACAATGATGATAGTGTTGATGCCCTCACAAACCATGAGGTCACCAACACTAGTTGGGATAAATAGATCAAAGGGGAGGCAATCATACTAGTTAGAAATGGAAAAGAGGTGACAATGGTTATGAGAAGTAGCTTGATAGAGGCTAGGGATGATCCAAGACTATCATTTTGTGAAAAAAATTGTGCAAAGGGTGCGTGCTTCACTTATTACAAGAAAATGAAGTTTCATGGTTCAGTTTAATATTATCCAAAGGAAATAAAAGTATCAAGGTTATCAATGAAATACACCTCTTGACTAGTGATGTGCTTGAGACCTCATTAGTGGGAGGATGGGATGATGTTGTGAACTTTAAGGCACTACCTATCAAAGACCTTGAGTAGAATAAAGAGAGGAAAAGAAATCTCTAGTGAGAAAAAAAAGGTGTGGGATAGATTTGACAAAAAATAGAGAGGGAAAATGCTTCAAAAAAGGGGAAATTTGTCCAAGTGAGTTTTAGATTAAAAAAGAACTAGTACTATGGGTCTTGGGATTTTAAAATGTTGTTACAGGGTCTACAGCCTTGCATCTTTTTG
Organism: Spirodela polyrhiza; assembly: GCA_024713555.1. Lineage (NCBI taxonomy): Eukaryota > Viridiplantae > Streptophyta > Magnoliopsida > Alismatales > Araceae > Spirodela > Spirodela polyrhiza. The sequence goes on from CM046539.1 coordinate 4,250,658, forward strand.
CAACATCATTTGGGGAATTAGTTAAGAACAATGAAATGTTCCTAGTACATGATGACTACTAATGATAAAAAGTAGGTGGTATCTCAATAGACATCTTATAGGATTGTTAAGTGATTGAAACAACGATGTGCATATTGTGATACTAAATTTTTAAAGGTCAGAAATACTTAGAATTAATTGATGAAAAAATAACAATAATAATAATAATAATAAAATGATGATCAAAATAGCCACTAGTTTTCATCTTTTTTCAATCGTAAAAAATAATTTAAGATCAATTAAAAGAACGGCTTATGCTTCTTCATCTCCATATATGCATATGAATTAAAAAAATACACATTTTGAAATAACTAAAAATAATATTATCAAAATCCTCAAATAGAAATATGGTTTTTGGTTTAGTATTTAGGGTGGGTTCTAATGTTATTGTTCAAGATTATAGTTTAGGTTTTTGTATTTAGGGGTGAAAAATAACATAGTTTGGTTTTTTCCCCTTGAATTGAATACCATAATTATTTAAAACATGGCCTTAATTGAGATATATGCAAAAATAGACCAAAACCTAGTTTTTTTTGAAGTATAACTTTATACATTTCATAGAATGAATTATAATTATATTGATAACGAGTGACTTCATCGTCCATCTTCTACCTCAAGCCCATCATCTTGAACTCTCACTTTTCTTAACATCATTCCTAGTGTTGAAAATTTTTACTAAAATCTTGAACAAGTAGGCCCTAAAGTTGATAGAAGAAAAGCTTTGAGATATTGAAGGCAACATTTCAGATATTCAATCATTTTTTTTATTTTCATATTCATTAACTTATATTTTTTTATTCTCCTTTACTCTTTAATGTATTTTGATGTTACAAAAAGAGGGGGAAAATTGAAGATTGAGAAAATTGAATGAGCAAATAAATTTAGGGGGATCACCTATTCAAGGAGGGAAATGAATTTTTGAAATTATATGTTGAATTCTTGAATCATTAGGGCTTATTTGTGTTGATGTGAATTTTTTGTGGATTCATATGATTTATATCTTTGTCATATGGATGAATGGGATTAGTATCATATTTTGGTCAAATGGATTATCAGATCAATAAATTTCTTCAAATAGTTTGGTAAGTATCAAAAATGGGGGAGATTTTTGATGCCTTTCATTTGGATATTAAAAAAGATAAATTTATTTATTAGATATTTATTGAAATTTGAAACTCTTATCTTAAATAAAATATATTTATATGATGACTTATCACGAATGATATCTAATACTCTTTCTTTTTTCTATACAAAGTGAGGTAAAAATAATATTAATGTCACATGAATTTTAAGAAAATAAGTTATATTTGATGAAAATTATGTCTATTAACATTTTAGTATTTTTGGTGAATTATATTATTTTTTAATGAATTATTTAATGTAAGAGTGTATTATCCATTCTTTTTAATAAATAAAATATTTTAAAATAAATTAAAATATCATATAAACATTTTTGTATTATTATTTTTATATATTTGTGTAATATTAATAGTAGGCCACTAGATAACCATCCCTGTGGCCCATGATGATGTGGATTGGAATCCATTGTGTCTAGATTTGGGATTTGCCAAAGGAAATAGATGGTTAGAGTTTATATGCCTTGCTTTCAGCCCAAAATTTATAATGTGGGATTAACTTATCTCATCACTTGTTTCAGGTCACATGAAGCGCAGCAGTTGAAATCCTACAACATAAAATTTTTAAATAATCTAGAACAAAAGGTGACTCAAATTTGATGGTGTTTAGTGCACTACATGATAATGACATAAACACAATAATCGATAATTATCTATTAAAATTGACAATATATTGCTTAGGAAAAGGAAAATCGATGATAAAGAGGAAGAAAGAGGATGTCAATGATTGAATGGAGAGATTGACGATTAATTTAAGGCATTATTTTTGGATATGAGGGACAAAAACAAGAAGAGGGTGACTAGTTGAAGGAAGAGAAAGGAAGAAAGTGATGTTTTGAATGATTTTTATTTTCATTTTTGTGTCTTTTTTGTTCATTGAGTGACATAATTTGAATAGACAAGATTGTTTCTAAATTTTAATTGATTAAAGTATTACTTTCTTGTTCTTATGTTATTGAATAAGAATTTAGTTTAAATTTGCTGTTAACCTTTATAAGTTATCTTTTCTCAATCTCTTAGGAAAGACGAAGGAAGGGAAAGACTTTGATAAGTTATTATGATTTAATCTAAATTTAACACTTTAAATTACGAATTCTCAAAGGGTTTTGCTGCTTTACAAACAACCAAGCCTGATATTCATATTTTAAATTAATTTTTTATTCCGAATTCATTTATTTCTTTTAGTACAACCCTGATTTACAACTAAAGTAGTTTTATACCTCATTTATTTCTATTTTACGTGATAATTTTATCTTAATATTCCAAAAATATAAAAAAGAGTTCAGTTCTCATGAGTGATTAAAAAAAATATAGTCACCAATTTGTCCAACAAATAATTGAAAGGTTTACACCATTATTAATTCTCAAGATACTTTTTTGACTAGAGGGATGGTTAGAAATTCAATGAAATAGAGGATTATGTAAACTTGATTCTTATTATCCCTTTCTTGTAATGATGTTGGCTGAACATAAGGCATTATTTCGATAATTTAGTCAAGGAAGATCACTTGTCACTTGAAAATGATACTCAGGTTCAATGCCTTCATGTTGTCAACCAATAAGATAGACCTACTAAATGATCAAAAAAAATTTCTACACAAATTATTAACAAGGATTGGAAATTATAGAAGAGAAAAAAGGTGTGTTTTTAGATATCATGAACTGTAAAAGGTGCTCAATTTATACAGAAATCAAATTTGAAAACTTTCTCATTTTCTGTCATATGTCAATGCTCAAAAACTAAAATTGGCTGAAAATTTTAATGGGAGGAAAATCATATCAATATGCCTTTTAAACCTTCACATATTCTCTATAGTGTTCAATATGTCAACATTAAACAGAAACATCTATATCTAGAGTGTATTGATTCAAACAAGTTTGAAAATGACCTAGTATTGTCAAAATAAAATTGATAATGTATTTGGTAATAAAAACTTCTCAAAATAGCCTCAAACAAAATATAATTGTTGAGTAGACACACTAAATTACGATTCTAATGTGTAAAATCTATAACTCAGATCATTTATCATATATTTTCAAAAACTATTCATTAAAATTGAGAAAATGTGAGATGGAGTGACAAACATGACTTCAATTAATTGATTTGATGTCAAAGACATTTGAAAATAATGTTCCAACATCATGATCATACAAGATCAAATCATCTTTTATAGTTGCACCTTACTTGAAGGATTCCTGTTGACCTAAATATGTTATTGCAATAGTTTTTAAAATATTAATAATTTCGATGTCAAGATTATTGAAGAGTCAAAGTTACATTGTGGATCGTAGCCAATCAATGTTGAGCTGAACAAGCCCGGCATGTGATAGAGGTTGTTATTACTGCCCACATGTTGGTCCTATGTTCGACCCAATACAGTAGAGGATCTTGAATCTTCCTTTCCTTTTGAATCTTGACTTCTATATAAGGAGATGTACATTTCACTTCCATTAATAAAGAATTACCATCAATTCTTCATCTTTTCTTTTCTGTACTTCTCAGTTCTCTCTCAATCTCTTCAAAGATACAACATAATAATTCTACATTGTGAAATTCAACTAAATTTTCAAATTTTTTGTAATAAATCATGAATATAAGCCTTGAATTCCTATTTGAATATTTGATATTGTTATTTGTGTTGTTACTGAAAATTTATTTAATTAAACTTATGTCACCTATTTTAACCTTTTTATTTGATCTTATAAATATTTTTCATTATCAAAATGATGCACATTTAATTCTCTAGGAATTAGGCATCTAGTTTTAGGCTTCTTTGGCTTTCATGCACTTTAAGCTACATAAAAAAGATAGTGATCATTCATAATTAATGTCACAAATGTCTTACATCTTTGAGTACGAGGAATCAATCTTAAAGAAAATGATGGAACTTTTAATAATATAAATGAAATAAATATTTTTAATAAATATAAAATGGAAGAAATAACATTAATCTAATTTTTCGTATTAAAATGAAAAGTGAAAAAGTCCTCAATTGATAGCCTCTTTTTGTTATTATGTAAACAAAAAGTAAAGATTAATTGTGCTTGGCTACTGCATGCCATGAGATGAAGAAACTTTATAATACTGAAAAAACCATGACGTGAAATTATGGGGCTTAGTTTTCATATATTAGCATAGTCATAAAGCTGTTATTGTGACTATTAATAAACAAGTATCGTTTTATTTTTAAATACCCTTAATTTGATAATAAAAATCCAAATAACTAAAAAAATTCATTATTTGTATTTATTTCCATAAAAATTTGGGAAAACTTGTATAGTAGGCGTCGTACTTTTAAGTTCAGCGAAATATTTATGTAATAAATGAGAAACTTTGTAAATTAACGGCAGTATCTTTCGAGATAACTTACTAAAGCGATGTTAAACGTACAGGTTAATACTGCACAACTAGCCGGTCCCAATGAGTGGACCCCACCCAGTCTCCCCGCGCAACGCACGCCGCCGGCGACTTGATTCCCCTAGCCGCTGTCAGAGGAAGCTCCCAACCTGCTTCCCAACCTCCTCTCTCTCTCTCTCTCTCTCTCGCTCTCTCTCTATTTCTGTCGCTTGGTCTCCGGTTCCTCGTCGCAGCAGTCCCTGAGTTTCAGGGTACGGTGGAAATTTTACATCGAACTCGAAGTCATCGGGTTTCGCGTTCCTCTGGTAGATCGATCGATGGCAGCGGGGTCGAAGCATGTGCTGCTACCGTTGTCGGATCCTCAGATGAGAGGGAGCGGCGGGGACGAAAGCCTCTTCAAAGGATCTGGAATGACAAAGCGCGGGGCGGTCGCTGCGGTGTCCTACATGAGCTGCGCAGGTTAGCCGTTGGAAAACTATGATCTTCATCTGATTCCTTTCTTTCTTCACATACATATATGCGTGATCTTCCGTGAATTCCGAAGAGAAGTACATTGGAAGCTGAATTAAGAATTGGACTGACTATAGAAATTTGCTATGAATGATAATTAGCAAGTGTTGAATATGCTACTCGAATTACTGTCTGGATGTGTCTCAGTGGGTGGAGTTGGAGGTCAAGGCCTGTGATTCTTGTATCCAGCCCAGCGTTGAGACCAATTTTACGGCTGGAAACATATTTCTGTCTTGATCTTTTAGAAACTAACTCCAAGCTCACCCAAGTTTGGGAATCTATATTGCCGACTTTCTCAGATGATGACAAGTTCGTTAAATCCTTTCTGGTGTAAGAAAGAAAAGATAACATGCGTAATGTTGTGTGAAGGCTTAGACTGGGTGAAGCGGGACTTTTTATAATCTTGATCCACTCGTCACCTGACATTTAGGGATATTCCTCCAGTTTCAATGTATACCTTGATTAGGCCCTAGCTTCTGATTCTGGAGCTGAATATCCTGGAAACTCGTAATATGGTTTGCATTTTCTGGTAATCTACTTGGTTGATACGGCCACCTGTGGAGTCCGTATCAAGTCAAATTTGGGTCAACCCTGAGCAAAGTTCAACCATGTTTGCTAGCAGCAGATCAGAACTGAAACCTATCAAAGTTTGTCTCCGCGCTCATCAGAGGGTAATTGTTTCCTAATATACCCTGTGGCATGAGAATCATAACTTAATTTGAGTAATCATGTACCTTCTCTTCTCCTCTCCCGTCTTTGACTAATATTTCAGTTGATTCACGTCCCAATTGTCCGTTTAACCCAATTCAAATCCATGAAATGGTGCGATTGATGCCAAGTCTCATCTGCTTCTTGGATGTGAAGTTCAAGAAACAAACCACAAAGCAAGAAAATATTTCCAGACGGCATTGAAAGGGAAGACTACTATTATCGTATTGACAGTAGACTCATCTGTAAAGGGAAAGAGAAAGAGAGGACAGAAAATTTTAGAATGGAAAGCTACTGTCAGACTTGACAGAACAGATGAGAATAGACATTGCTGAAAAGATTGAAGGAAAATTTCTTGCATTTGGCTAAAACCTACCAGTCCTTGGTCCCCTTCTGGCTGGTTGGCAAGTCATCTAAGCAAGATGTCAACAGTAGTTTGTTCTCCTGTCTTCTTGGTATTTTAAGCTGGGTGATAGCAATAGGAGAGAGAAATTATAAAGTGATTGTATAGATTAGTTTCCTTCATCTCCATGCTGCTTTTATTGCATATTCCTTGATCTTTTTCCTCACTTAAAATGACGACGTGACTTTTCTTCGTTTTCCATGTTTAAATTTGGATTTTCCATCCATGGATCTTATTGGGATGTGGCATGATATTGACATTCTTGGTGTTTTTTATACAAATGGAATCTCCTTTGTTTTTGTGTCTTATGGTAACTGGCCTCCATTATGCAGTCTTGTTGGTGCTGTTTAACAAAGCAGCTCTCTCTTCATATAACTTCCCATGTGCTAATGTCATCACCTTGCTTCAGGTAATTTCATTGTTCCGTATCATTGGTTTATGGTGCATTTTCTACTTTATGATGTCAGTCCAAACATACGGTGTAGATCTTGTTTCCTCGTGGCAGTGATCGAAATTTTATGTTACATCATTCTATTCAGCTCATTAATACCTATTCACCGCTACATTTATTTTATTTCTAATGCAGATGATAAGTTCTACATTAATCTTGTTTGCAATGAGACGCTGGAAAATTATCTCTTTCACAGCTGGTGAATCACGGACAGTTTCAGATAGTCATTCAGCAGGCTTTGTTTCACTGCCAACACTACTTCATACTCTTCCACTTTCCTTAGCTTATCTGCTTTACATGGTGCGTTCTTCTAGCAATTTTTTCCTCCAAGAAGAAGGGTGTCGTATTATTTCTTGAATATTTTCTTTTTTTGTGCTCACAGCTAGCTTCAATGGAGTCTGTTCGTGGTGTGAATGTTCCCATGTACACAACCCTTAGGCGTACAACTGTTTTATTTACAATAATTGTTGAGTATCTTCTGACTCGACAAAAATATTCGACTTCAGTTCTTAGCAGGTAAATATTTTTACTTTTTTTAGTAATGAAGATGATTCATTTAGACATATGAAGAGATACAGATAGATATGATACTGGGAAATGTGAGAGGTGTTCATTGGGAATAGGCATCAGAAAATACATCACGATGTTCAGGACCAACAGACCAGTAAAACTGGCACATGCCGAATAGCCTTATCAACTGAGTTGTCATTTTTGACATCACTACAGGTGTAAAACGAGAATGATAGTGTTCATATTCAACCTTCATTGATTTTTTTTTAAAATTGATTACATCACATGTCATAAATTGAAAAATTGAACCGATGTACAGCCATATAACTCCGCAGATGGTGGTCAAAAGCTGGAAAACACTGCCTTCCACCCCCCCTATTTCAGTGATATAATTGAGTCAGTGTTAACGCCACCTTGATATAAGGCTATAGAGCCTATATTTATTGACATTAGATGGCTGTGTTGAGTCTATCCTCAATTTTTCTTTGCAATGTTGGGCTTTTGGGACTAAAGCCCCTCATTCTTTCATCGTATATGTTCCTTGTAAGCGTTTATGTTTCTGATCGTCTTCCATGGTGAAAAAACCAAGGGCTTTATCAGTGTGGGACTCATTGTTTTTGGAGCATTTGTGGCTGGCGCTCGGGACATGTCATATGACTCATATGGCTATGCTATTGTTTTATTGGCCAACATGACCACTGCAGTATACCTTGCTACCATAGCTCGCATTGGTAATGTCATGGCCTTACATTTTGTTCTTCTAATGGATCATGCTAGATATCCTTGGTGACGATTTTTTCTCATCTTTATGCTTTGTTGCACCTTTCATTCTCCCAGGAAAATCCAGTGGTCTCAACAGTTTTGGTCTAATGTGGTGCAATGGTATGAAAGCGTTCGAATTTGATTTTTTTTTTCTGATGAGGTCTATGCTCTTATAAAAGTAAATGAATGCCTCGACTGTGTTTCTGGAAGTATCCAAGAACATTGCTATATTAATATCTGCTACTTTTGCAGGATTGATATGTGGCCCAATTCTGTTACTTTGGACGTACATTCAAGGTGACTTGATGAGGACAATCAACTTCCCTTATTTATATGATTCTGGATTCCAGGTAAGCAAGATTTTTCAATCATGTGACTCAGTATGTAGTGTTTGGTCATTTCCAATGACCTTGGAATAAATCTACTGTCCTGAAAACTACAGTCTCATTAGAAAAACCAATTAAATTCGATCAGAGAGTGGTGTGCACCTAAATTGTGTCCATGATATTTCATGGTTTGCAAGAACCTGCTGCTGCTAATTGTGTTTTTTGTAGTCAAGAAAATTGCATCCGTCTGTTGAGTATGTAGATTCTGGTTTTCCCAAAAACAGAGATTGCTTATTCGCGTATGTGCAGCTCATCAGTATGATTTTTTGTACCCTTCGGTCAAAAAAAAATTTCAACCTTGGAGAGGGATATCCAGTCACAGTATATCTCTGCGTAGAATTGTGTTTCCTGGTTTCTTAATAGCTGCATTCAGATTTTTCTGGGCCTCATCTGAACCAGCAAATCCGTGTTTCAAGGATCTCATTACAAACTTTCCTCAGTTCCATGCACCATGTACAATCAAGCATTTCCTTAGTCTAATCATGCTTCGTGTAATCAGGCAACATTTCTACTGCAGATGGGAGGGAACTCTCTGTGTGCCTTCTTTTTTTTCAATCTTATTGATATTTAATTTTAGTGGCAGACACACCTGAGGTGAAAAATATTAATGGCAGTCATTTTGCAGGCTGTGATGCTCATTTCCTGCATCCTGGCGTTCTTCCTGAACTACACCATATTTCTTAACACCACCCTCAACTCTGCACTCACCCAGACGATGTGTGGCAACCTCAAGGTCAGCTTGCTCCCTCTTCCCTTCTCCATCCTGTCATTCCTATGTGGCTGCTTCGTTCTGACCTGATTCCTTGTTGTAGGATCTGTTCACCATCGGGCTTGGCTGGCTGGTCTTCGGTGGCCTCCCATTTGACCTGGTGGGGAACTTTTCTCTCAGAATTTCTTTCCATCTGCATTGGGATCTTCCTCTTTTTTCCTTTTTAGATGGAGAAGGTTAGGGATTTGCCTCTCTTGATGGGTGTGTGCCTCTTGGTTCCAGCTGAATGTGGTCGGCCAGGGCCTCGGCTTCCTTGGGTCCGGCTTGTATGCCTACTGCAAGCTCACAGGTAGGTAGATGGAGTTTCTGAGAGTGGCTACTAGATGCCACTAATATTGAGGGAAGAGAGGACCATTGAAGTCACCTCCTCTAGCTGAGCAATTTGAGGCCAATCATCTTCTTCTTCGTCATCACAGCATTAACGAGTGTTGATGGGCCTGTCTGCCTTTTTGGCTGCCGGGAGCTGTTCCTAATGCAGAGTCTCTCACCCTATGCCTTCCATTATTTTTTCTTCCCTTTTAGAGGGGGTGCATAAAAAATTGATCTGAAGTGTTTTCGACTCATGTAATCCCTGTTTAAGTAGATTTTTGATGCCCAATGTCCCTTTTGTATTGGCATGGCTCAATTATTTTCTTTTTGGATAGCCATGTTATGTAGCGAAGGGGAAATTTCTGATAGGCTTTTTATGATCATCACCCTGCTTTGATGAACTCCTCTCTCTCTCTCTCTCTCTCTCTCTCTCTCTCTCTCTCTCCTTGGTCTCTCACACTCTCTCTACCCCCATGCATGTGTGGTATGAAAGGATCCCAGTGTTGGACCCCTTAGTGGCACAATGACGCCAAATGATCGAAAGGACTTCTATTGTTCCAATAGGGAACGAAATAAAAAAGGTAGTGGCATCAGGTGAGCCAATTTTTAAATAAATATATTTTAATAAAAAATTAACATTTAATTTTGAGCATTGCCATCAGAAATATCTCAATCATTAAAACTGAGGCAAGTAGGTGTTGATTGTTGGTTTTTGACAGGAGAAATTGGTTAGGTTATTTCCAAATTGGGGAAATGTTGATTAGAGAGAAGGGAGAGTCTAAAATAACTCTCATTTATTTCTAGAACCCTCTATTCTTTTACCCATCATCTATTGAAGGGGTTATCTTTCTTCTCTTCTCTCTCTCTCTCTCTCTCTCAATTAGGTTAATTAAAAAAGGGTTTTAGAGTTAAGCTTTCTTACTGTTTAGAGGATGACCCTTGCACAAAATTGAGAGGTTTATTTCAAGGATAGCAATGATAGAAGTAAGATTAGACCACCCAAGTGGTGTGTTACCACCAGAGTTCACCAAAAACTTTGGAGTTAAGTGTGCCCCATGTTACCACACCTCCCTCTCCTTGACACCCCCATTACCCAGCCACCAATGGTGCATCAGTTGGTTTCCAACGATACATCACCACCACCAAGCCTCAAATAAGCCTGGCAAAAAGTGGGTGTGTGAGGTACTTGGGCGATGGGGGAAGTTCGGCCCATAGAAGTGAAGGCACAAAAAAAAAAAAAAAGTGAAACTAATGTAGGATATCAAATTTAATCAAAAGAAAGGTGAAAAGGTTTTGACTCAAGTAACCCAGTACTAGTGAACCAAACATGCACATGTTTAAAAGATGGGCCACAGTGATTAAAAGAGTTTAAAAGGTTTACATGGCCATGAATAAGGTGCATAAAAAACTTGTTCACAAAAGGGTCAAAGTTTCCAAGTTGTGGCTTTAAGGTAAGATAGCTTCAAAAAAAATTATTTCTTGTGGATTCAAGGATAAGATTTCTTAACCACTCAATTGTGTCTATGTCAGTTGGTGCTGTAGTAATGTTTAAATATTTTAATAGTAATCTTATGAAATTTAATGTTTTTAATATTATACTATTAACTAGGCAAGCACTTTATTTAGAATAATAGATTTTTAATTAGAATGAGATGTTTGTAAATAAATATATAGAACAATATGCTTCATAATCACATTTTTCTTTATTGATTATAAAGAGCCTAATGTTTCTATTGATTAATTTCAATGTCATGATGCTTTTAATGATGTTATTAGTAGTAGTGAAAATAATTGTAATTATGTTTCTTCAACTATCATTCAAAATTTAAGGCTAAAGACTAATGAAGACCATCATTGTTACAAAATTGGATGAATTGAGAAAGATTTTGAATCAATTGTGACATAAACTTGAAATTTTCAATTGGTGAGATATATTTCAATAAAATTTAATGTGATGTAGTCAGCATGAATGATTGTTCTCTTCTGTTACAAGGCTTTAGCAGTTCGATGTATATGTCATATATTATTGCATAAATAATCAATACTTATACTACAGAAATCTGAAGAAAATTACTCTATCCCCATGGAAGGATAACAATCTTGCAAACATCAAGACATAAGACTAAAAAAAAAGGTTGCACAGTTGAAGATAGATAGGATGTTAATAGTTCAGATTAAAAATTAAGAAAAGTTTTAATAAAGAAAGACGATGATAGCAACATAAACACTTCACATATTAGTGTTCAGTTGGTGTAAAATGAATTCTCTAAGGTCAAACTTCACTCATCTAACTATTATATTAGAAGTCATAATGACTTAGTTCCATCCTCTAGCTTTTGTCCTTTCTAGAAAAAATGATAAATCATGAAAGGAACATAAATTGTGTTTTGAATGTATCATAGCTGAAACAACAATATAAAGACACTTGTATATTACATGTTATAAATAAAGAATGTGGTTTTAGTAATCCATGGCTAGATGAAATATTTGACATAATCTCAAAAATAAAACATTTCTCAAAAAATAATTTAGCTATTGAAATCTATAATTGTGCAATTAATATGTGAAAAAGGTAATTCTTAGCCAAATCAAGTTGTTACAAATCACTTGTGTTGCTCGGTTTGTCTAATATGAGGATCATGAACTTGGTGAGTCATTGTAATGAAAAAGTTTTTTTTCTTAGTTTAGTTATAAAATTGATGACAAGGGCATAAAGGAACATATGTTTAATTGGAAAGAGGCTCTAAAAATTCTACAATAGAATCAACACTACAATGATTTTTATCATATCAATAGAACTCTACAATTGAAAGGCTTTTCAAAATGGCTTGTTTCAAGAGATACTAATTGGAGAAAAATTTGAAAAATATAAGCAATAAATATATTTTCCCATTGTAATAGATTTAATACATGTTAGTTCAAAGCTGAGGTTGGAGCTGAAAAACTATATAGTTTTCTTGATTTCATCTTTGAAGATACATCAAGAGAGTGAGATTTGTACTCAACTTTGATAGTTTAGTGCACCATTTCAATCATGGAACTTCAAGAGTTTATGATTATCTCAACTACTAGAATTATTTGGCAAGGGCTAATATGAGATAGTTGAAAATTGTTTTTAAGGATAATAAGTTAAAATTAAGACTATAAGTTGAAATTAAATATTACATTTCATATCATGTGTGCATCTAATTTTGATAATTATCATGTAGTGATAAATCAATTATTGAGGATGAGTTTTCTTCATGTAAGGGAGATTGACATAAGACATTTAATCCAATCAAAAGAATGAAGAAAATTTTGACCTAGGTGGTCCAAAACTAGTGGACAAATGTTAGGCCTCTAAGTCTAACTTTGAGAAACAAAAGAGGGCCAAATACTCAGCTAGAGTGATGGGCTTAATTGAGATTGAGGAAGTGGGTCAAAACTACATGTGACCCACTAACAAGGAGAGTTGGTATAAAAGGGTCTGAACAGGAGGAGGAGGGGGGTAGCTAGGGTTTGTAATTTGGATCTGCCTCTATTAAGGTTTTGTTGAGAATGGGGGTTCTATTATGTGGTGGAGGTCATTGTCTATGGTGGACTGATCTTGTTAGATTTTGATCTTCTCTCCTTCTCTCTAAACATGCTCATGGATCCCAAGATCCTTTTGTTTGGGTGTTGTAACAACTTGGTATTAGAGTTGAAAATGGGACCCAAGGTGAGAGACAATTAATTGGAGGTCATGGAAGAAGACTTGGGTGTGGTTTGGGACTGCATAGCAAAAATGGAGTAAAACCTCACTCACTGGCTCAACCAAGTGATGTATATGATTCAGCTCTAGACTAGGATATTTATGTCCAAGAAAGGGGAAGTGATAGTAGAATTAGGGGACAACCTTCCCATTGAGAGGAGCGTGTATGAGAGACCAAATATAGCTTTTGTGGAATCAAATGTCAACCACATTTAAAGCACATTAGTTGGAGCTAGAGGCAAGAACAAACCTAAACATTTTAGTGTTTAGTGAAGCGAATGCACTAGAATGGATGTTATAGTCGGAGTTTTACTTTTAAGTTACAAGGACAACAAACTTTGATAAGATTTTACTAGCAATGATGAAGATGAATATGAAGGCACTACAATGGTACTCATGGATGGTAGAGTTCTTCTTATTAAAGAATTGAGAAGATTTTATAGACTAACTATACATCAAGTATAAGAGAACTTCCTCAAGAAATTAGTTTTACAAGTTTCTAAGCATCAAACAAGACAAATTAGGGGGGGAATATAGAGAGAAATTTGAAGCACTACTTTCATTTTGAAAATATTTGCATCAATCTTGGAGAATGCTTTCCTCAATGGGTTAAAAGAGGCTAGTGACAAAGGTCAACATATTCAAGCCAAGGGACTTGTGGGGCATGATGAAATTAGTTAAACTTACTGAAAAATGTCTATCCTCCTCACAAAAGATGTGAAGACCAATTTACCCAAAGTGGAATCTTCACTATTTCAATAACACAAATTACCAAATCTAATGAAGTAAACAAAAGTGGCAACCAAATTTAGACCTAGGTGGAACATGCCTAGCCAATGAAAATGAAGGGCAAAAAAAAATAATTACGCTTAATAGAAGTTGAGCTTCAAGTTATAAGAGCTAAAGGTCAGTGTTTTTATTGTGATGAATGATTTGACCTAGTACATAAGTGTAGGAAGGAACTATACATTTTGATTGTCGAAAAAGAAGAAGAGGAAGATGCAACAACTTAAGATGAAAAGGAAAACTTTCATACAAGCATGACAGAGGAGATTACAAGTGAAAGTGTCACTCAATTCAGTGATGTGGCTAATAATTCCAAGCATGTTGAAGATGCTAAGAAAGTTGGTTGACCAAGAAAGTGTTAATTTTAATTAATTAAAGTGTGATAAATAATGTCATATTAGTTAATTTAGTTCAATTAGGGGTCAACAGTCAGTCTCAATCAAGTTTTTAGTTGTGACCTGAACATAAACCTAAGTTCAGTCCAATCACTATTTGATCAAAAGTTGAAAAACCTAAACTTGACCTATGACCAATCCAAATTTATATATATATATATATTCATTAAAATTTATCTCTAATATGGTTAAATTTTAAAATATAGAAACTTAATTATAATATTAAAAAGCTTAAAATAAATAAAACCATTTAGCTACACATAATTGTGTTATATTAAAAAATATAAAAAAGTCAAACATCATGTAACAAGAGGAGCTTGTGGTAGTGAAAAATCCTACGGTAGGAGGAGCTTGTGGTGGGAGGAGCATGTGCTAGAAGAGGATGCACGGCAAGGGAGGATTCTATGGTGGGAGGAGCATGTGTTGGAAGAGGATGCATGATGAGGGAGGATTCTGTGGTGATGATAGTAGAAGAGAAGCATGAGTGGTGATGGAGGAGCATGTGGTGACAAAAGGGGACTCACAGTGAGGGAGGATTATGTAGCGGCAACAGAAGAAAGCATGTAGTGGCAGCAATAAAAATGTGCAATGGTGGTGAAGGAGCTTGTGATGATGAAAGAGGATGCATAGCAAGGGAGGGAGGATCTTACAATGCTGGTAAAAGAGAAGTGTGTAGCAGTAGTGGAAGAGAAGCCTATGATAATAGTAGAAAATTATGTTGACGAGGGTAAGGAGAGAGAGAGAAAGGTTTAGGTCTCTCTCTTTTATGATCATTGGATCATTTGATCCTTCAGCCATTGATTTTTCGTCCACGAAAAATTATGACCAAATTGAAATGACAATCATGACCTTTTTGCCTGACCATTGGACTTGGTTTCAGTTTGATCAATTAAACTTAGGTCATGATCATTGATCCTTATTTATAACTATAGGTCAACACCATTATCCTTTACATCGTTATGATGGGAAATAGAGTACAATCAAGAGGAAAAAGAATTTGTATGGGCATTAAGTTATTTGTATAATGTCCATAGATCATAAATAATTTTATTTCATTAGAAAGAAACACATTATGTAATCTTTGGAGTTCAATATTTATGTACCTCGAGGTTCATCACTAAACACTGTGGATTCTTATAATGAGTTTCATTGTGAACAAGAAGACTAATATTCTTAACTTAGGTTTAGTGCTGAGAGGTGCACATATACATCAAAGCACCACTTATATGGTCACTGACAATAACAACAAAGGAGTAGAAGAGACTAGCAATCATAACATGTGTTGTAGAAGCATGATTAATAGAAGAATGGTTAAGATGTAAGTTTCTCTTTATTTTTTAACCCTTAAGGAGTTTACCCCCAAATTGAGACATAGATCAACTCATTCATTTGTTGTCAAGGACAACACTAGTCAATGTGTATCCTTTTCATTACCCCTATCATTAGAAATATGTTATGAAGGTATTAGTGAAAGAACTTCTGACAAAGTGTGATATATAATCATTTTCAATTAGACCCTATTGGTTAAAATAAAAAAAGAGCTAGCACTTGTGCGTCGACTACAAGATAGTGAACAAGGTGATGGTGGTTGATAAATTTCCTATTGCCATAGTGGATGAACTATTTGAAGAATGGCATGGAATAGTGTATTTTTCAAAGTTGAACATGTACTTTGGATATTATCAAATAGACATGTTAGAAAAGGACATTAATAAGATGGCTTTTAGTGATATCATTTCGGTTGTTAGACACATAATTTACGTTCTAGTTATTGATGAACCTGATATTTTCTCCTTACCTTTAAAGATTCATCTTGGTATTTCCTAGTGACATCTAACTTTATATTAGGTTTGAGGTAAAGTACAAAGAGCATCTCTAACTAGTATGTATCATCCTTTATTGATGTCTTCTACTTAAATCACAAGAAATATTTATTTGTGAAGCACATTATCAACTTCTTGGGTCATTGGATCTCAATATAAAAAGTAGAGACAAATATTAATAAAGTGGATGCAATGTAATATTAGTCGAGACCTAGAAATACGAAAAATTATTCTAAGACTTTCTAGATACTATAGACAATTTATCACCATATATTTCAACCACTTATTTGTGAAGCACATAATCAACTTCTTGGGTCATTGGATATCTATACAAAGAAAATATTAACAAAGTGAATGCAATGTAATGTTAGCCGAGACCTATAAATACTAAGAAACTATTCTAAGACTTAGTAGATACTATAGACAATTTATCACCATATATGTTGAATTCATTGTGCCACTTAATAGATTACTTAAGAAGGAAAATTTCAAATGAACAAGTGTAATAAAAGATATCTTTGAGGAATTGAAGTCCAACATTAGTTCTACCCCAATCTTAGTACTATTAAACTTTTCACAATTGGTTGAATTGGAGACTAATATGTCTAACTATAATGTGAGGATGATATTTATGATGTAGAGAGATAAAATAGTGGTTTATTTCAGCCAATAATTCACAAATCAAAACTAAATAAAGGTAATTTATGAGAGAAACTTCCTTACCATTATCTTCCTAATAGAAAAGTAACATCATTATTTATTGGGGAGCTCATTCATAGTATGTGTTAACCATTATAGTCTTAAGTATTTATTGAAATAACATCAAACACAACTAGAATATTAATGTTGAGTCATCAAGTTATTATTGTACAACTTCTAGATCAGATACAAGGCAAGAAAGTCAAATGTGACAACATATGTACTCTCAAAATGACACCAATTTCTAAACTCAAAGTAATAGTGGTCCATCACCCCTCACTGATTAATTTACAATAAGTTAAAAGAAAAGTGACCTGAAATTTCAAGTTGAGCAAGATAGCCAATGATTTAAAGAAAAATAATTAAGTTTTTCACTTCTATTCTTTACACAATGACTTGCTCTATTACATGTAGAGGTTAATATTGTCCCTTGCATCAACCTTTATCCTTAGAATAATGATAGATTACTACCAAAGTCTAAAAGTGGAACATTAAAGTTTTTTATATATGTACAAGTAGATTTCTCACAATTCTCCTAGTCATGCATGAAAATAGATCCACTATAATGTTAAGGTGTGTCAGACCAATTAATTAGCAACATAAGATAGACTCTATCACTAGTAGAACTTGTTTAGTACTTGTCCACTCTAAACCAAGCATGGGATGATTTTACAATGGATTTTATAGGACTTCCTTCTTTGCATGATAAAAATATGATACTGGTGGTGGTAGATCAATTGATGAAATATACTCATTTCATTTATCTCTAGCATCCCTTTTCTGCAGCAAATTTAACATAAATATTTGCCCAAGAAATCATGTGATTACATAATATACCTCAAAGTATTATTTAGAACATGACACCATCTTTTTAAGTTCATTTTGGCGCACCATTCATAGCCTAATGGGCACTTGAGTAAAATGGAGGATAACATTTCACTTGGAGACTGGTGGGTAAATGAAAAAGGGTTAACCAATGTTTGGGCACATACACTATTTTGCTTGTGATATACTAAGGACGTGGAGCAAATGGTTCCCATAGGCAGAGTTGTGGTACAACACCACCTCCATCAATTGTTGTAGATGACACTATTTTGAGCCCTTTATGGGTGTGACCTTCCCAACATTTTATATTTTGGAACATTATATGTTAACCCCTTTTGATGTTTAGCTATAGTTTTAGGATTATGATGTACTCTTAAACTCACTCAAAGAATATTTGAACATGACTTAGTCCAAGATCAATGACTAAGTGGATTGTCACAAACGAGATTTGAAATTCTCTATGAGAGATTTGGTGTACATAAAAGTCAACCTATACAAAGTATAATCATTAACCAAAAGATATGATGTGAAGCTCACTCATTGCTACTATGATCCCTTTGAGTTGTTGGAGAGGATTAGTGCCACGGCATACCGACTAGACTTGCCTCCTTATGTTTAGATTCATCTATTTTTATGTATCATAGTTGAAGAATGTCATGGGCACTAATCAAGAAACAATACCATTGATGTCATAACTACATGTAGATTAGAGTGGATCGTGTAACCAAGAGAGGTTATGGACATCTCTCACTCTACTTGTGGAATGAAGGCCCTAGTATGATGGAAGGACTTACCAAAAAATGAGTATGGGAGCTGTTGGACAGTCTTCAACAATAATTTACAAAGTTACTCTTCGGGGACAAAGGCATTGAAGGGAGCAAGGAATAATGTTAGGCCTTTAGGCCTAACTTACTCCAAATAGAAGAGGGCTCAATACTCAATTGGAGTGATGAGCCAAACCTAGGATAAGTGGGGTGAAATCAAGTGTGACCCACTAACAAGGAGAGCTGATATAAAAGGGTTTGAACGAGAGAACAAGGGTGACTGCTAGGGTTTGTGGTTTGCCACAACATTTGTTAAGGTTTTGAGGGGGAATAGGGGTTTCATTCTGTGGTGGAATTTGCCATCTATGGTGAACTGATCTAGTCAGATTTCTTATCTTCTCTCCTTCTCCCTAGACTTGCTCATAGGTCTTGAGATCATCTTGTTTGAGTGTCATAACAACCAACCATCCAAGACATCTAAAAGACATACTACAATGAGTAGAAGAGTTTAAAATGCCTAAATCAATTTTAACCCATAGTAAAATATATCACGACTATGTTAGATATTCTTTTTGTAGTTTTAAGACTTCTAATGTTCCAAGAGAGAGGACGAAAGAGAAAAGATGGTGGGATCACGACTATGTTAGATATTCGTTTTGTAGTTTTAGGACTTCTAATGTTCCAAGAGAGATGACAAAAGAGAAAAGATGGTGACATCACTACTATGTTAGGTATTCATTTTGTAGTTTTAGGACTTCTAATATTCCAAGAGAGAGGACAAAAGAGAAAAAATGGTGACATCATGACTATGTTAGATATTCATTTTGTAGTTTTAGGACTTCTAATGTTCCAAGAGAGAGGACAAAAGAGAAAAAATGGTGACATCACGACTATGTTAAATATTCATTTTGTAGTTTTAGGACTTCTAATGTTCCAAGAGAGAGGACAAAAGAGAAAAGATGGTGGCATCACAACTATGTTAGATATTCATTTTGTAGTTTTAGGACTTCTAATATTCCAAGAGAGAGGACAAAAGAGAAAAGATGGTGACATCATGACTATGTTAGCTATTCGTTTTGTAGTTTTAGGACTTCTAATATTCCAAGAGAGAGGACAAAATAGAAAAGATGGTGACATCATATAAGCCAATTTTTAAATAAATATTTTTTTGTAAAAAATTAACATTTAATTATGATCATTGCCTTCAAAAACATTTGAATCATTTTAACTAAGGCAAGTAGGTGTTGATTGTCATTTTCTTACTAAAAAGATCAGAAATGTCAATGAGAGAGCAAGGTGAGTCTAAAATGACCTCTCATCTATTTATAGAACCCTCACTTCTTTTACCCCATCCTCCTCTGATGAAAGATTTATTTCAAGGACACCATTACTAAGAGCAAAACTAATGTATAACATTAGATTTAATCAAAAGAAAGGCAAAAAGTTTTGACTCAAGTAGGCAAAAACTCCTTGATCTTGTTAGTTCAAGATCTCGCCCTTATTTAATTAGGGATGGATTGAAGTTTCAAAGTTATATGAACTTAGGATGTGGTAACTTCATAAAAAATTCACTTTTTGTGAATTCAAGAATGAGATTTCATCTCTATGCAACTCCAATTGGGTTCAAGACATAACATTGATAAGGTTCAATTATTTTGTAAGGTCCTCTTTTTGCTTGTTTTCCTACTTATAAAGGAATCATAAAAATTTCTTTGTACCATATGAATAAGAT
The DNA here is from genome assembly GCA_024713555.1 of Spirodela polyrhiza. NCBI lineage: Eukaryota > Viridiplantae > Streptophyta > Magnoliopsida > Alismatales > Araceae > Spirodela > Spirodela polyrhiza. The sequence continues at coordinate 4,270,753 of CM046539.1, forward strand.
CTAGTTCATCATCTTCTTTGCTTTTTCTTTATGCTTTTTTTTGCCATATCCAAATCTTTGTTCATGTTTCTTTTCATATGCAAGTACTTGGTTGGCAGTGTTTTTTTTCGTTTGACTTGTGGGTATTCGTACCCATTTTGATCATGACATCTAACTAGCATTTGCACTCGAAAAACTAAAGTAGCATTGGTTTTTTAATGCAAGTTAGAATTACCATGCATATTTCGTTATAACTTAGTCAAATTATTCTAAACTTTGGGAGATATGGGTTGTGGCCATATTTATTAGATAGCTTAAATTAAGCTCATATTGAAAAGAAGTGTGATAAAGTAAGCTCTAACAGTGTATAACACAGCTACAATCTTGGGAGAAGCATGCAGGAGAAATCACTTTGTAGTGTAAATAAATGCGCTGTTCAAGACCATTTGCTTAGGACCATGTGCACATACAACTAGAGGAGCCTACAAGATTAAGCTCTTTGGGCATCATACATTTACCATGAATGGGACATGTGGATTGGACTCTTCAAACACCATGCATTTTGTATGACAAAGGAAACACTACACAAACAAAACCGTTTTAATACTTCAACTTAATAATGAATGGTGCATCTTTGACTGAACCTTTTTAAAATGCCCAAGTGCCTCTCTGCACCTTGCACTTGAAAGGTGTGTTACTATTTAAGCACAAAGGATAGCCAAGCAAAATCGAGAATTGGTGTGACTGCTAGCACAAAGGGGGCAATAATGCAAGCAAAAGTCAACCCTCTCTTTATTTCAGAAAGGCTGAAACCACATGTTTCTCTTCACTGCAGAAATTGGAATAGCCTATTTGAGGCGGGATGCCCAAGAATAGAAGTCACCATATGCCGAAAATTTTATCGATACATGGAGAAAACTTGCTACTGATGGAGAGATCCATGACAGGGTCTGAGCCTTGAGAATGTACTGAGTTCACATATCATGAGCCTGCCCCCTCCGGTGAGCTGGACGGCGAACAGACAGAACCAGAACCTCTCTCTAGGTAGGTACCATACATGGCGCACAGAGCAGACCGACAGAAACCTTTTCAATTTAAAAAAGGAATCAAGATCACAGCCACAGACTATGTATGAGGGGAAAGATACCACCCACTAACCAGGAAGGCGCATGAAACAGCCCACAAGGCAAAGGGCTTTAAAGAGCTCTAAAGTCAAAACCCACGAGATTATTGATACGCATTTCCAACTTCCATTCTTCAACATCACAAGAATATATGAACATAAATACACCGGGCCCGGCTCACAATTGGTCAAGTAAAAATTTTTGGGGGAGCCTGCAATCAGATGCCATCTTGATCCTGCTGGGGATACAAGGAGGCCGTTTCCAGGGGGAGGGAAGGCGGCGTCCCGGGAGGGATGCAGGCCTCGCCGTTCTCCCCAGCGCAGACACACAGCGCCTCGGCGTCCCGGAGGGTGTCGCCGAGGCGGATGCGGCCGCTGAGCTCGTTGATGAACTTGAGGAGGGTGTCGAAGTCCATCTCCTCCCCCATGATCTTCTGGCGGTACCGCTTGAGGATGGCCACACACATGTACAGGTGCAGGTGCTCCGAGAGGTAGTGAGTCCACAGCACCTCCCACAGCCGCATCACCTCCTCATACTCGAATTCCCTGCAAAAAGGGTCGGAAAATGGTTTCATCTATCTACCGAGGGAAACCACTTGGTTCTTTTCTTCTTTTGCATCCCGAGAGGGTGCCCCATTTTGATTAATTTTTTTTCTGTTCTTGTTCTTCTCCTCTCTCGCTGAACCCACCAAAAAAAACAAACAAACAAACAGAAGAAAAAGACAGACTGTCTGAAACGTGAATCAGCCAGATTTTTTTTTTTGATTCATGAAACGGTCTGGGGAAGAACAGGAGAGGTATTAACAACCAATTAAGGGCATGGACTCTGTGCACTGGGTCACCAAAACAGGGCGTAGGCGTTCAATCTTACATTCAGCATGACCACAACACGATAAAAGAAAATCCTCCCAATATTTAATCTTTTCTCTTGCTATGTAATTGGGTTAAAAGAAGCCCAGCAGGTCTAACTGCCGTGGACAAAGCTTCCACAAATGTAGAAAGAGAAAGAAAAATTAACGAAAGAGAATGGTGGATTCCTACAACAAAGAAATTAGTACAAGGGGGAGAGAGTATGCGTCAGGATATCACTGCTCCTGTACATGAATATTAGCCATTCAAGCTCTTGCAAGAAAATTGACCGGATCGGACCCAAAACAAGGCCTATTATCTCCAAGAAAAGAAGAAAAACAAATTTCATGTCCAAAGAACATTATGGGTGGCTAAACTGTTGGAATATAAAGTGAAGAGAATGACATTAAGCAGATTGGCTCCAGTGTTAGAAAAACCACCAGACAGCTCTGTTGGGGCTGTTTCATAGTATTAGGTCTCAAGATATAACTGACAATTGGGAAATGTGCGTGGGCATAAGGACATTAAAAGTTAACTAGGATATTTAATTTAATGGTAACTTCCTGCGAGACATGTCTCCATTAGAAACATAGCTCATAAGATTTGCACAAGCGATATACAGAGATTACTTACCTTTTAAACTGTATAAGAAGCCATCGGAAACAAAAGAAATAATTCAAGCAATCCGTCTTGCTGAAATAATTGTGTAGTGGGGTGTCAAGAAGCTCCACCAACTGCAAGCCGAGGCAAAAGAAATAATCAAAATACATGAAATAATAAATATAGAAAGTAAGGTTTCACGAGATTAAAAAATACGATAAAAACATTGGGTGCTTGGAGTGTGAAACTCCGACCGAAATAAGAGCAAAGAGCCTGTGAACACAAAATATTCCTTTTTCTTAGAAGGAAAAAGTGATGGCGACAAAATTGTCAAAGCAATGATTCACCTCCAAGTCCAAAACTCCACTTTGTATTAAGTAAACTACTAAAGGGGACAGACTACACTGTTTTCAGGCACCAAGTCAACACAAACTAATCAAACCAGGATGTCTAAATAAGAGAAAGGTAGTTGGTAAATGGAAGTGGACTTGAAAGATGCAAAGAAAGAGAGAGAGAAAGGGATCTATCCAAGCCCTTCAGGGGTTATCTTGGGCAGTCCAAGAGAATCTCGTCCTCTTCTTCCTTCATTCTTGGCACTCCAAGAGTAGAAGGTGATAGACAATAGGAGAAAACTTGAACATGGGAACTGTACGCCAATGTAAATAAGATTTCAACTCTGCAGCAGGTATGAACGTATCCTAACAGTCAATTTATCTGATTCTATGTACCCTTGCATCACAAAACATGCCTTATGTAGCTCACTGGTATTATAAGTAATGGTGAAAACATCAATGGTACCCATCAGACATTTTTTTGGGCGAGGTCACAAGCCTTAGAGTCACATTCTTTAGCATTCTCGTTTTCTTGTTCATTGGACTGACCTACCTGGAACCCGTCGCAACATCTGCAAAATAAATTTGAATGGAGAAGGAAGATAGAGCAGAAAAAAATTACAGGAGGGAGAAAGGAGAGTGTGGTAGACATTTTGACACAGGATGCATGGTGACTATACGGTTCCTTTAATGAGGGGAATAGATCAGTTTCCTGAGGTTTGAGATGGAGAGAATATATCATCTGATGGTTCAACATTTGGACTTAGGACTCAATATTCTCATGAAGTTATTATCCATAAGAGATGTATCTTCCTATCATGGTTGTTTGGAGTCTGCAGTAAATTCTTTCTCATGTGCCATGGAAGATAAAGAACAGCATCAATCTCCACTTGCTGAGAACTCGGACGAAAATAAGATCCGACTCTACAAAGGTGACATGACAGTGGCCAAAGAAAACTCTAACAGCCCCAGGGTTAACACAAGACCCTGAATGCAGACAATTGATGGAATAGAGACGATTGATAATTCAAAGAGGAAAATGTAATAGAGTGAATCAGGATGAAAGAGAAAAAAGGGATGTTTCCGTGGGTACACCAGATGGGATCTCATTGATAACAGATGACGTAGAGAGAACTGATTCTTGCTCATTACCTCAAGCTCCAAAAGGTAACGATTCTTGTTCTTTATCAACCCATGACCATGAAAGCTATAAAATGATATTAGAACATCAAAGTGGAAATATGGTCGCAAGTATATATATTAATAAATGTAGTCTCAACTTTATAATCCTACAATCTATGCCCTGAAGGTAAAGAAAAGAAATGAAAGAGAATATATCAACTAAACAGCACTAAACGACTCAAGAAATATAAGCATGCGTTTATTTACCTTCAACAATGCAAAAAGTTGCGAATGCATGCCACTCTGATCTCGATTGAAGTTTGGCCCAAGACGCTCCATTAGTTCCACAAAACACCAAAATGACTCTGATTCATCTTCCATTACATAAAATATGGGAGATAAAAGATCACTCATACCCTGAAGTTGAAGAGACACCAGCAAAAGACTATGATTGGCACAATAAAAAATTGGATGAAAAATATTAATAAAAATCCATTAGAGAAATAGAAAATAAAACATTGAGATATAAATACCAAGTTTGCTACCGAGGATAACATGAGAACAGATACCAAGTTTTCTACCTCAAAAAGACAACTCTGGCTTTTACTTTACATCCAAAATTTCTTGGTTCCACTTCTTATTTTTGCAAGAAGTACAGCATTTTAAAGGATCTATATTTCCCACAATGTTTTACAGCATATAATACTATATTACGTACTTGAGTAAAAATACTATAATACATGATTTGCCGAAAAGCAGAAAATCATTACCTGACAGTAACCAAGGTCAAAATTGTAAAACGAGTAAGTCAAAAGTATGTCATGTAGGACTGAAACATTTGGATTGTCATCTCCATCGTAGAAGGAAATAGATCTATCAGTTCTCACCTTCAAAAAATAACCAAAGTGCAAAAGAAAGATAATTTAGTAGATGCAGTATAAAATAAAAATAGGAAGATTATCATGTGACTAAGTCAATACCACATCTTTTTCGATGAGGCCTTTTCTCTCCCTGAATTTCGTAAACCTTTTTGCTTGTGCGGGAGAGATACTCTGAAATAGATGAATTAGGGTAGCTCGTGAGATATTTTTATGGACAATATAATAAGATTAGAAGTTCTAAGTGACTTCCAGCAAACAACAGAACTCTGGAATAGCTTCAAATTAATAGAGCATTCAATGGTTTCTGAAAGTCCATTAAAAACAGCCCAGAGTTGTGCTCAAAATACAGCCAAGCATCAGGGTGAAACACTGGTGGTTGAGGCAACATGAATCGATAGCAGAGCTAGAGGAGAATAAAAAGCTGTACACCACTGTTCAGCCTCTTTTATTGTATTTATTAAACACTAATCAAACGCACTGTTGCCTCTTTCCCTATTATTCTCCTTTCTCAGGGTCACAGGACAGCGTCAGCATGTGACTTCAGGAGGGAACGCCGTAAAAGTTCAAGCTCGGCCTGGAACCAGCTAATCCAAGAGAGTGATTTTCTGCTGAATGTCTTATTTTTTCATTCTGAAAATTTTCAAGGGGGATCAGGTCCTTCCTCTCTGGAACTCGACCAGAACCCCGGAATTCCAATTTAAATTAGCCAATTCAGACCAGAATCGACTAATTCACCAAAGTATTCTCACGACTGGATAAGTAAATATACTGCAAGGAGAGTTGATAGGGAGTTTACACCGGTTTGTTCCAAGATTAATGACTGGACGAGATTATTTTGTAACAAGGATGGAGCTGATTTCATTATTTTGAGAGCATTTAGGATCACAGACAAAGTTTACATCTCTTGTAATCTATTGTTTTTTGCGTGAGTGGCTTTCGTAGAGCTAATTTTGCACACATTTGTATATTCACACATTTTATGCTTAGTGAATTTGTAGTACCATTCGCAATAAAAGTGAGGATAACTGACATAGCATCCCTTGAAAATAGACATAAGAAAACAGTGGATTGGTTTAGGCATTTTGAGTGTAGGCTGAAAACAGCTCTAACTAAGAAAGAAATATTTGTCCATTTTACTCTTACTGGCATGAAGAGGGCGAAAGAGAATATATAAGCAGTGTAAATGCTTTATCTCCGGATGAGAGTTGGAAGTTGAGGATTGAAAGGTGACGTGTTTAAGAGTACCCTTTTGTACGAGTCTGAACGGTCTAAAATATTTTCGTCGTATGATTCGTGAAAAAAGTTCTTTTCCTCTCAGGTAAGCCAAACAAAGATACCAATCATAGGCACAACTTATAAAGGGAAGCAAAGCCCCTCCAACTCCAAACTGAAGTCATAATGGTTAGAATGAATACCAGATCAGTTTTAGAGAGATGATTATGATAAGACTCGTTATCAAAGCTTCAGGATACGACCATGCAATGGATGACTAAGATTTTGAGATGATTATGAGACAAGTACAATGAGGAGGAAACGGCAAGGCACAGATCTTCAAGGCTAAAGGCCAAGGAGGTAGACCTCCTAGACTACAAAGGAGAAAGTCTAGCATCGTCTTCTCTTTGGATTAACGAAGCACAGGCCTTTAACCAGATTAAAAGGCAACTATGGGATAGAACAAGTGAGACTGATGACAAGAGAATGCCCTTTGCAATTTATCATCATCTACATCTGGACTCATCTACGGCGTAAAAAAAAGCCACTGACACCAGAAACGATGACTCCATTCTACTAGTTCCTCAAAGAAAAGCAAAGACGCCAGCATATGAGTTGGCAAGTATATATCAACCGTGTGCATGAAGACATCACAGGGACAATAAAATGCACGACGAAGAAACAAGAAATGCTATTTAGTGACAATAAAATGTATGACGAAAAAATAAGAAATGCTATATAGTCACTACGGACCTGCCATTGAGATTTGATGATTTCGTACTCCGATTTCTTAACTGAAGCAAGGTATTCTCTCTCAGCATAGGTCGAATCATATGGATGGTATCCCAACAAAAATTTCCAGACCTGGGAATATTGCAAAATAGTTGAAAATAAAAAACCAGGGTGAAAAACAAGCAAGGTCCACAGGTGCTGCTAGACACCAACCTGTTTTCGTATGCTATGCTCCACTCCACCATAGAAAATTCTCTTTCTCAATGCTTTAGAATCCATTACCCTGCCTTCAGCATCCAGGAAACGAATCCACTGTCAAAGAATTCAAATGTAAATAAATTTGGAGAGAAACAATATCAACAAGAAAGATGACAGTAGCAGGGATATTGGCAATCAAGAGTCCATTTGTCCATCACTAACAGGAGTATTCCAAGTGTGTGAGAAAATTTACTAACAAATCTCTAGTGCTCTTTACATCTACCCTTCTACCCATCATTTTCACAGCGAAACTGTGCAATAAAACTTCAATGGGTTGGCTTTTTCGCCATTAACTTTATTTGATTAGTGTCAGCCTCTTTCTTAATGATTCAACTCCCAAGTAGATTCTGACATTTTCTAAGAAAAAAATCCAGGACTTAAATAGAATTTTAAGACACCAAAATTTCTTATCGACACTAATCCGATTGTCCTGTAAAGCATAAGGTCTCAAGTGAGAGTCTTCATAGAAATCAGCTGAAGGTACAATAACAGCCAACAATTTGGAAAATTTTCACGACAATTAGTAAAAATCATTACATAAGAAATCAAGCTGCAAAAGTGTGAATAGGCATCATATACAATATATCCATTAAAAAAGTATATCTGAGTAAAGGATTGCTCACAAAGATAAAACCAAAAGAGAAAAAAAAATCAAAAGACAACGAACTGACTGATAGAAAACCCTGTTTTTGATAGGACACTAAACTAACAATGAGAAACTAACGAATCAAGATAACTAATTAACAAATTGAACAGAATCAGATAATCATATAAACATTGGTCAATTCCAGGCGAAACAAACTTGCTAAAGGCCTGACCTGTCAAGGAACTGTGAAAGACTATTTTCATACAGAAGACAACACACATGTGATCAGCTTGATTCCTTCATCTGCTGTGTTAGTCTCATATAGCTAATGTGGGGAAAGTTCATTAGATCGCTCATTTCCTTGATACTCATTTCACAGTAATTTTACGAATTCTCTACATAGAGTAGACATAAAATGGCATGTCCTTGGGTCGTGGGGAAGTTATGAGAGGTTGAATCAAAATAGAGCATGACCAGAAGAATCGTGTGAGGTAAGTTAGTTCATCCAGTTAAGGCACTATTGATTCATCAAAAATGATTTCCTCTATACAGAAAGATATCTATTGGTGAAATTCTCATGTACGGTCCCGTAGAGTGACAGTAAGGGTGACTTATCTGTCGACTTTTCCACTAGGACCGCAAAAAAAAAAAACTCGGCCTTAGATAAAATTGTCACATTACAGTTCACCACCAGATTTGAAATCACTGTTCGCCTGTTATTGCCCATAATTCACAAGAACAATCTGCAGCATTAGTAAGAGGAAGGATTAAGGATTGTCGGAAGGGTAAAGGAGCCTAACTATCTCAGAGGGCATTCTAGTGCGTTGTTGATTCAAAATGCATTAAGTTTGCAGATTTCACACAGTACCTTCTTGAAGAAAGCTTTTGAACATGTTTGCATGGATTATAATAATGATACAGGTTTCACAATTTCATATGACGTTTCCTTCAAATGAATTTCATGTTTTTTCTGATTTTCTATTTCTCGTACATTTCTTAAAAGTTTAAAAGACAACTCCTGCCAAACAGTTTTCCCCAGTCCAACTTCATTCCAGCTCAGGTCGGGGCATTGATCAAGCAAGGTATATGTCCAAAAACCATGAATAATACATGCAACAGCCCTTTATTGTGCTTATCTCTGCCTCTTTAGCTCACAAGCTCCCATCCTAATCAACATAAATTCATGCTTCTTTTCCAATAATCAGAAATATAATCCTTTTATATATAATGTTTCACTTCGCTTTTGCACAGAGGTCAATTATTGGGGTAATATGTACTTTTACTGCTGAGCTGTCTTCCCTTTCTCGTCACTGTACTTAAGCTCAAACACTTCTCGATATCATCACCAGAATCTATAATGGCCTACACTCTTCTTTTACTTGTCATTAGTGCCGTTATCAGACCTTGGATTACATGTCATGAATTTCACAACTTTTCCACTATGTTCAACAGCAGTGCAGACTAATTATAAAGATTGCCTAAAATAAATTAGAAAATCAATTCTACCATAACACTGGTTCTTTGGTTCTCACCAATGCATCCCACCACAACAAGATCAATTAACCATACTCCCCGAAGAACAGTTCGAAACCATGGCAGCACAGAACTGATACCACTCAACTTTCACACGAGTCCTAAACAAAACTATCATCCCTCAAAACACTTGGCTTCAGAGAATATTTTCCACATGATCAAAGCTATCACCGTTAATGATGGTCTTCCCAGAAATATTCAGCCTGTCTAAGATCGCTTTTCCATGCCACCCTAAAAATAGTAAAAGAAAGGCATACTATTTTTACATAAAAGGCATTCATCTTGAACCTTCACTTGATATTGAACAAAACAATAATGCCTCTCGCAAATAAGTTTCCGCTCCCATTCCATCAACCCACGAGTAAATGCAAAATACCAACATTTCCCAGAATCATCTTGAATTGCACACTTGCCCAATTCCCTGTTGAAGACTCATACTTAATTTGGATCGGTGTCAAATGCCTGAAAAAATTCATGCAGTTTCACAGGCAACCCCAAGCACAGTCCAGTGAGGCAGACTGTATTTGTGTACCATGAACAGGACAGGAGCCTGCTTTCTCAGACTTCTTAGGAAAAAATGATAAAAGCACAGTCATCAGATGACCACACATTAAAACTTGCTCAAATTCTTTTTCTAGAAAGTGGTTTCTACCACACATAACTGAAAAATAATTTATGAGTTCTTACATGAAAACATTGATAAAAATCCACAATGATACTCCAAAGGCTAAAAGCCATAAAATATAATGTCCAACATACTTCTACACCGGGTTGCCTTACCTTGAGTACAATCACAGTCATTTATTCAGATGCATCAAAATGAAAACTGGCAACAGTAGATTTCAATAAAACACAACAGAACAGAAATGTTCTATATATTCTCTTTGCAACATCACAACTTCCATTCCTCAGTTGAGGAGCATACACAGCAGAATCAGCCAGATGAATTATTTAGAAATGTACGTCATAATACTCAGGCATAAACTACATGATTTAAGATCCAGAAAGTAACACAAAAATCAACTTTCATTTTACAGAAAATATAATCGTTTCTAAGCTGCTGTTATTTTTTTGTGTGAGTGCGTTTGAGGAAGAGGGGAGGGACGGAGAGGGTTTCGACAAAAAGACAAGGAGAGATCAGATGGTAACTTAGTAATTTACAACAAAAAAACATCAAAAAGAAGAAAAAAAAAAGGAAACGTACCTCTTTGACGTCCAAAGGTTGTTGCCTTTGTTTCCCCCATATTAGAGGTAGCTTATCGAACTGCCAAAATAAATAAAATTAAGCTGGAATTTTACATTTTTAAAAGTCCAAATTATCGCATGAGAGTAATCAAGTAAATATAACATATCAAGATGAATCCCAGAATGCTACGGGCACTGCGGCTTACGAATCACCCAATCTTGTAAGTTATTTCCCATCCTTTTTAGGCCAGTTCTAACAAATTTATTTGCTGTTTGCATTTCAGTGTTAATCAGTTTTATAATTAGCTAGCACTACCTCAACTTTTAGTGGGAATTTACAATTTCGCATTTCGATATCTAATTGAATATTATTTTTTAATCAAGCTGCAACTTGGAAAATAAAACAGTTCCAGACAAATTAAAGCACCATTTAAACAAACATCAGGAGCCCCAAAGAATACCGATTTCATGGATGTCTCTCAACAATTAAGCCAGATGGGATATCCCCACTCCAAAAGGCTTGCCGACAGTAACCTGGTGTACTGTTCTTTCTTTTGATGAAGTCTGCACACTTACGCTTTAACCATACTTAATGGGACATCATTGCCAAGATTGCGGACAGCTGAAACTGATTAGAACAATTCTTATTTAAGTGTTTTTGGTACAACACAGTAATAATTGTGAGGACTTTCGGTCTTTGAGGAAAGGACCCAGAGAATTCCCTGCGGATTATAACCGATTTATTTTACGTGAGCTAAGAGAAAGGGTCATCAGCCTGAGGGGTTAGAAGCAAACACCTTTAGGAAATAGATCATTAATTGTGTTCTGATAGAGATTGAACTACCAGAACAAAATTCGAGGTGTGCTTTTCAGGAAAATATGACTCAATCTAAGGTGGAAAGATTAATACAATCATTAGGAGTTTTCTGAGTAGTTCAATGAATAGACCAGAATTAGACTGCATCTACTGAAGGAAGCACTATTTTTTTAAGGTTAGTACATGAATAAATCCAATATCTGAAGGACAGAGGTAGCATATGCTTGGTATTGGAAGGATTTTTCGAAATGTGGGCTTCAACAACCCAACCGAGCAATTGAGCCTACATCTGCATCTCTATTGCCAAACTTTGAATTCATCTTAATGAAAATCTTGTGACTGTTTAAAAAACACAAGAAATCCTAGACAGCGAGACATTTTTTCACCATTGTCATTCCTTTAAGTTGGACAGAGATTGGCCCTGATAGGTCCCTGCCTGGGGATCTAGATGGTTCTGAAAATACTGTATTTCAAGAACAATAAAACAGAACAATGAGAACTTTTCATAACGTGAACTCCAAATAATAATAGTGATGTGTGAGAAGATCATCTAAGAATATTACAAGTGAACATGGAAACAGCCATAAGATGAAAAAAAAAGAAAAATAAAAATCTTCCTTTTTTTTAAGACTGGATAATACGACCAATTCATTCAAATTGAAAAGAGCAGGGATATGCAAGTACATGTCCTACGTGCTCTCAAAAAATGAAACTTTCTACAGCATCTCCAAATTTTCTGAAGGAAAATACAGCCCATGCTATGTCAACCCCCTCAAATGAAGGAATAAATGCCTTCCTCATTACGAAAGTGATAGCCCACTCTCTCACTCTATATAGCGATGACTAGTCTCTAGAACACAAATCTTCGTAGTTATGAAAACAGCAAAACTCCAAACAAAGAAAAAAATCTAGATAAAGAAAGGGACCAAAGAAATTGGAGACAAGGCATTCTAGCGGAACAATAGCTAGCTGAGAAATAATTGCGTGTTAGTGAGGACTTGAGCAAAGAAATAAGGCACCAAGAAAAAACCTATTGCGCTTTCATAACAAATTTAGCATTAGAAACTAACCAGGAAGCTAAAAAAGGAACCTCAGTTCTCACCTCCAATGGATCTGGGGCTACTGGGGCACTTGATATTTTTTGTGTATCAGTTGATGCGATACTAGGCTTATGCTCGAATTGTTTTCTCTCATGAATGCTTGAGTCATTATTGTGATTTTCACGGAAAAGATGTGATGTTGTTTCTCGGGCAAATTTGGTGACGAGGGAGAATTTCTCCAAGACTTGAATTGAAATATCACGAGCGGGATCATGAAGTTTATGCTTGTTCCGCCCACTGTACTCAGAGCTGGAGCTCGCAATTTGCATATCCCCATTACTTCTCTCAGAATTTTCAACAGATGAAAGTACACCCACTGAACCATGTAAGGTAGCACCATTCGCAACAGAAACAACACGAGGTAACTCCAAAGATGAAAGGCTTTTCTGCAAAAGAGCGTCACATATGTTATCTTTTAAGGGGCAAAGCTCCTCACAGGAAAAGAAACGACAGAGCATGCAATACAACCTGCCAATGAAAATTATAAAATGCATCCACCATAAAAGTTTTCAATAAGTAATAAAACTATGAATGAAATGAAATGAAATGAAATCTGAAAGTAAGAATTAAATAGCAATCACAAATTTAACATGAAACTTGGCACCATGCACCAGAAAAATATCAAGGCATCAAATACTTCGGGTATTCAGAAAATAAATGCTACATGGTTGATTAAAAAACAGAAAGGCTAATAGACAATACAACAAATCAAATGATCAAATTTGATAGTTAAGTCACCCGAATTTCAGCTTATATTCTTTTATATCATCAGAGGCATGCTGAATCTTAAAGTCGTCCCTTAACAAAGACAATCTCCTACTGCTACACCACCACACCACTCACAGCCTATCAACCATCAAGTTTGTCATGATCCAATTATATGCACTGTTCCACTCACCATAACTACCTATCTGAAATTTATCAAAATTTTTGCACATTGTGCCACAACATAATCTAATCTCTGATCATCCGTGTATCTTGAGCACCAAATCTAGCAATTTCTAGTCCTTACAAAGAAAATTCAACCTTCATTGAGTCTATGTCCTCCTCTAAAATCTTCTGAAAGAACACAAGGGCATTGAGATTCCCACCAACACACCCCGGTCTACTGGAATGTTACATTAGAATTGTTGAAGAATATTGATATGAAGCTAATGGTATCAATCGTGCCAAAACTAAAAACAGTTAGGTGGCAAGAAGGATCAATATTTGAGGTTGAAGGGCGATGCTTAACAGCAAGAAAAATAGAATGCACGTGAGTTGGTACTCAAAATCTTGGGGTTGACACCTACAAAAAAAATAGATAGCAAGTTCCTACGTCTCAGCATTCAGAACATAAAGTTCAACACTTGCGACAAAACAAAGAATTTCTTGCAGGTGCCAATACACATGGTCTGAGGTGAACACCAAGTGTTCAAGCCCATGAATCAAGGATCAACACAAAGGGTCAAAGCACCCAACAAACTCAAAGGTTAAAACCTGAAAAGTTGCAATGATTTATGAACATAAAATTGTAAATTAAGAAAAGTTGAAAATTAGCTGTATCCAAACCAATAAAGGAAAAAACTTTACTAATAGAGACAAATCGTTCGAGCTATAAAAGACATCACAAATGAGGCTCGTCTAAGGCTTCAGGGATACTGACATCCAAAGTCTGAAAGTTCTCTGTCCAAACACTCACAAAGCACGCAATGATCTCTCAACATCACAGCAGTCCTTACAAGTTAACTAAGCTAGATTCTCCAAATTAAAGACTTTTTGGAATCGATTCATTATTTATTTCCCAAATAACCTTTGTATTGGCCAAGCCTTGAAATGTCACAAAAGGTATAGTGGGCACAGCAACAACTCAAATTATAATAGGAGGTTAGGGGTTAACCTTAGAAAACATCCAAGAGAGAGCTTAGGGAGTGGAGTACAGCTTCAGTCAGACTAAACAGCCATAAAACAAATAAAATTTGCACCGAGTGTTTGTCTTAATTGGATAGCATTTATTACAGCACCAATGCTTTCAGTAAATATGATTCACTACCCATCACTTCTCTCTTGTAACTTTCAAGCCCCACACATGACCATCATGCATCTTATAAATTGATCTGTACCCATAATTTTCAAAGAGACAACAAGGTCAACTCATTGAACTTAAAAGACTTTGCAAGTTGAAAGACTCTTCAACATCTAGCTCTTGCAAGCATCCAACCAACCTACATCATTACATCCTCGTCATCTTGCGAAGCTTTCAATCACTGATCCCACAAATAGCATTTTAGGGGTAGGCCAAATTCACTACAATAAAAAGATTGAACGCAAGGCACATAAGAATCACAATGAAAAGAAGTATCAACGAACACAGCAGATTGTGCACCATAGCTTATGTTACTTCTCCACAATCACTCTAATCGACATATGTGGCACACTCCATCAATAGCCCGGAACAGCTAGTATTCAGACCAGTGACTAACGCTTAATGCTGAAGGGAGTGAGCCTGGATTCCCATTCTTTCCCAAGGAACTGAGTTCACATTTGCATGCATCTAAAAGTTATAGGTTACTCTATTAGGGAGAAGCACATCTCTTCCTCTTTGTCCAACTAACAAGTCTGATATTGATTGAATGATCAAGCCCATCATCACCGACTGGTCTAGGGGAGAAAGCTAACCCAAGGCTACTGTTACACAAAAGCACCTTTATCCATCATCTATTTCACGTTGCTTCACAAATTCAGGGAAGAGTTCTCTCCCTGTGACAACCATTCAGGGAAGATTCAAACCAATTTTCCAGATGAAATCTAGCAGACCAGAGAACAATATTGATGTCCCAGGTTCCTGCAGGGCGTAAACATCAAACATAACCCATATCTAGAGAAACCATCGTTCATCCTTTGACACATCTGCCCTTCATATCAAACAGCAGCAGCAAGTGACCAGGTCCTGCTGTTTGTGACAATTGGTGAAGGCCTGATAATAGTAGTGGTCCGATGGAAAAGATTTTATGCAGAGGGAACAATCATTCCTTACCAAAACACTCAAAGTCAAACAGAGTGGCTCCTCCAGGAGAACAAATGCCACTTTTGTTGATGTGCGCGGGATCATGAATGAACTTTTAAACACACTTTGAAACAAGTGTTACCTTTCTTTTCTCGTCTTTCTACAGGAGCCTACGCTCTCCAGACTAAGATTCTCCTCCCTTAAAGTCCCTACCTCTTGAATCAAGCCTCTGATTCAGGGTTTGTGGAAGAAAAGATGGATAATCAGCAACTTAATATCATCATTTTCACCTTTCAGCTTCTTCGGTTGGATCAAGTCTAATCATATCATTGTTTAGTTGGGATTTCCAAAGACCATGCCTCTCAAACACTTTATTATGTTTCCCGCCGTGCACAATTGTCAGCATACAAAACAAAAGCAATTTTTGATAGGTTCCAGAAAAGTTTGCAGCAAAAGCTAACATTTTCTTGATTCTAAGACTGAGAAATAAAGTTGGCTGAGAAATCTTTGGAAGAGCAGCATCGAGTCTCACAGGTATAAAGACAACAAACCACCTCATAATAAGGGCAACCAGCCTTCTGTCGTTTTCCTTTGTTTGTGTGCCTTAAATGTATTTTCTCTCTCCCAACTGCTGTTACTGCACCACTCGGATAAGTATTCTCTCAAACAGCAGCTAAGAAAATTTGAACCTATCTGGAAACCAAGATCAGCGAAAATCTTTCAGTGATTTTTTGATGAATGAAGTTCTTAATCTAGTGGTCGATCCCCAAACTAAGCGACCTTCCCTGCCAGTGAAAGTACATTACATGTCTCAACAGAAAAATATTTTCACCACTCAAATTCTTCTAAGGGGTGATTTACATCATTTGCTGTAGAAGGTAATGATTAAACATCAGAATCTAACGGAAATCATGACATTTCGGTATGACCACATTAACAAAGTTTCATCTCACAAGTGGAAATTCAGATTTGCACATTTATGTCAGATGTACAACAATTTCAGTTAACACAGTGATAACATTGGACTTCAGAATATGCTAACGCAAGACAGACAAGAACTAAACCTGCAAAGGGTCTTGAAAGTCATTCGCAAGAAAGACATTTGCATCATCTGCAGATCTGGAAAAAGCATAAAATTAATCAGAAAGTAATTAGCCACCTACCAAGTCAAACATTAAAGAAGAGTTGCCACAAAGATACCAAACTTATGCCATTAAATATAAGAGTCATTTTTTTCTTGAAATCAAAGTATTTTGCTTCCCATAGTATGTACTTCACTTACATTTTAATGCTACTTGCAACATCTCTAAACCAGTGACCACTAACCATATAAATGTGTCAATAAAGTCAATAAAAACATCATGATTCGAATAATGAATGCAGACCTCACAATAAAAACATGTTGCTTCAGAGTTGCAAGGAATTCCCGAACCCCTCCATTGTAGAAATAAAGTGGCGGGAATGCAAGTCCTGCATGAGTTTCAACTGAATAAGGATATACACATATATAGGCAAAGTAAACAATTTTGCATGCTTTCTCAGCAGAGAAATCTAGAAATTTTCGGCAATAACGAGTAGCAGAAATGATTTCTATCCTGGTGATTATATGAAATGTGCAGATAGCTTCTCCAATTCGTATGATATCTCAGCAAAAATGCAGAACCGTAAGCAATGCCATTGAGTAAGACATTGGCCAGGCATGAGGAATCACAATTCTAGAATAGGCCAGGATTATCTAGCCCAAGCCTTCCCTGATCATAGACCCGGTCCAGCCTTTTACAATCTCCTCTGCAGACAAGATAGGAGAGGTTATGTGCGGAAAGTGGTAGAAAGAATGACAAGTAAAGTGAAGAGAGAATGGGAGAGGTCCAAAAAGGTGGAGAAGAGACCGCAAGATGGAGAAAAGGGAGAAAGGTAAGAAGTCAGCTCGCTTGGGAAGAAAAATAAACAGGAGAAGGTTGAATGATAGGAATGAGGGGATCTGTTGGGGCTAAAACCCTTTCCACTTGATCTTAACTGAGACCGAATTAAATCGTCAACCCCAAGCTAGACTCTTCTATTTATCAAATCCTTTATTGATTCCTAGATGGGATTCAAATGAAAGTCAGGCATAGCATATTTAAATGTTTAAACGTGGGACACATAAGTCAGTCTCAATAAGATTTTCCTTGAAATACATAAACAAACTACTTTAAATTAATGGAAGGAAAACAAAACATTACACTTCTACCATTGATCAACATTTAATAACTAAGTCGAACTCAAATCAATTCATGTCGTCAAACTCAAAATTTTCCAGTTATGAAGATGAAAACATAATTACTTTTTGACCTTTTCACCGCTCAATCCGTCACTGTGACTGTCACTCTTTTTATCCTGCTGAAAATATCCTCCTAGATTTATTTTTTGCCACTCTGCCTGTTTCACCGTTACCAAGTTACAATTTTTGCTTTTACCACATAAAAGGGGGCAAGAAATGAGGTAAGGCAATGCGGGTGAGGAGGGTTTGATTAAATGATAAAACATTTGTTGAAAACTTATTCCATTGATCCTCTTCTGAATTAAAAACATTACAACCATATCTTAATTTATAAGACTATCATTTATTGTTTGAGAAAATGTTAAAAAGGGATGTGTAAACTTTTCACCATTTATAAGGTACTTGGGTTTGCCTTTGATAAATAGAGGACTCAATGCAAGGGACTGGCAGCCAGTTGTTGATAAGGTGGAAAAGCGGCTAGAGGGGTGGCAAACCAAAACCTTTCTAGAAGTGGCCGGTTAGTCTTGTTGAGGACAATTCTTACAACGATACCTACATTTTATCTTTTTATCTTCAAGCTTCCAGTGAGAATCAGCAAAAGACTGGAGGGTTTGATGAGGAGATTCTTATGGAAAGGGTCAAGACCGGAGGAAAATAGAGGCATGCCACTCGTATCGTGGAAGGTGGTCTGCAAGCCAACACAAAAAGAGGGATTAGGAGTGACAAATTTACACGATATGAATGTGGCACTCCTAATGAAGTGGGTGAAACAGATAGTTAGACCAGAGTAAGACATTATCAAGGGGGTGTTAGGGGACAGATATGGACATGGCTTGGCTTGGGAGAATTGGGAGGCACCAAAGCACGGGGCATCGGCTTTTTGGATGGGGCTAAGATCTGTATTTCCCCATGTTAGGAAGTTTTTTTCGGCGGCTCTAGGAGATGGTGCTCGATTTCATTTTTGGGAAGATGATTGGGCTAGGGGAGGAGCTCTTCGTGAGGCATTTCCATGCCTATATAGGTTGACACACCATCTGAATGCCCAGGTTAAAGAGTGTTGGGGCGGAGAATGGTGGCCGGTTATGTGGGACAGCCTCACGGACCAGAGAATGGAGGACCTGTTGAGACTACAAAATACATTGGCACAATGGTGCCCAATGAATGGAGCTCAAGACAGGTGGTTATGGATGAACAGCACCTTCTCAGTCCAGAAGGTGTACAAGAATTTATGAGGTGACACGGCCAAGACCCAAGTCTTCCTAGACATATGCAAGATCATTTGGAAACAGAGGTTGCCCCTTAAGGTGAGGTTTTTTGTCTAGCTACTACTTAGACACAAACTGATGATGCGAGCTAGACGACAGAGATTCTGTCCAATAGAGACAGTGGAATGCATGTTATGCACAAGTGAGAGGGAAGATGACAAGCATCTATTTTTTTACTGTAATTTTGCACGCACTATATAGGAAAGTTCAGCGGCTGGTGGGTGACACGCCCATAAATGGCACTTGGGCTGTCATGATTAGAGGACATAGTGGATCGGAGGTAGAAAGGAGGAGAAGAGTCGCAATCCTATGGTCATTATGGTTGCACTATAACGATATTATTTTCCGTGGGAGATCACCATTGGTGGAGGTTGTAACTCAGGAAGTGGACCACCTCGTAGCCCTCTGGTTTGGTAATAGACCGGCAATGACGGGGGGGTAGGACAGGATGGGCCAGTTCTTGTCTGGTATTACCATCTGGGTGTGAACTTTGTATGGGCGGATCACCGTTTTTTAGGTGATCTTCCATTTTCTTTTCAAAAAAAAAAAAAAAAAAATTGTTGTGTCAAGCCATCATTACATTGTGCAGCAATCAAGATAACTTTATGAAACGAAAATGCCATATTATACAAAATTGTATTATAAATCATACTAAACCAAGAATATATTACCTCTAAATGGGTAGAGTAGGATTCGATGTCCAGTTCATGCACAAACCTCCTAAACTAACGACCATTTTCAATTAACAGGCTATTCTTGTTGAGAAGAATATTCTTCCAATAAACAGACTACTTTTCCAGAGCAGAAAATTGACTTTTGAAGACTTCCTACAAAACTTGGTTTTTCTATTCACGCCAAACTAACCGGAACACAATTGGTAAAGAAACTTCATTTTATTCTATTCTACCAATAAAAATATTCACCCCTGTCTCATCAAAGGCAATGATGAAGTCAACAAACTAGCAATCATTTCCCTGTACCTTAGAACACTTTAGATCGAAGCACTCAAGAAGTAATTGCTAGAGCCAGAGACATCAAAGATGAATGTGCTCTGTAATATCAAGAAAGAGGGGACAAAAAATAACCATCAAACTTCCAGCATTGGCACATGATAGTTGCAAAACTGTTCCACTAGACTCAAAAAATGAATGCCTTATGTCATAGTGAAACATGACATTGGAATAAAAACAGTACAACGATAGTGTATCAATTTATGCCTGACTGCTACAGATATGGTTCTTGAAATGTTTTCTCTAAATGAACAGTAGCCAATCCGAATTGATCCTTCAACAGATATACGACAGAAAGAACATAATTATTGTGAAAAGACCCATATCGTCAAGTACAACCTTTCCAAAGTTCATTCCTCTCAAACGATTGCACCTCAATCATGCATGGAATATACTGTTGGGAGAATTAAAAGCCATACATGCTACAGATATGCATGACATAAAAAAATTTGGGCATTCACATGCCTTTCATTCTAGTTTCCAGTTATAACCAAAAGCCACATAAAACGTCAGAGGAAGGAAAAATCACAGAAGCATCGCTACGTAAATTGTGGGGTTTTTATCCTGCTAGTATAATGTCTACACGCAAGTCTCAAGATACATTTAAAGGAAATATTTACCATTCCTACTTGTAGTGCACTCTCAAAGAGCACACCTACACTCTGAATCCCACAAGTTTAAAATGACGAAAAATACTGTTTCATCTCCAGAGAGGTTTTAGACACCAGATAGCAGTTTGTACATTTGACAAGGAGCCAAAGGCAATCGTTGTCACGACCATAAGCAAGGTTCACAATTAAAGCCAGGTTGAATTTCTTTCTTCTATGAATTCGGCAGATAGACCCCCAAAATTAGAAACTCTATGCAATTCACATTGACCAAACTATGTAGAAAAACAAATAACAACATTGTCAATGATCAAGAAGGTGTTTTGGTTCAAATTGCCCAAAAGGCATTGGCATAATTGAATCAGAAGAAATAGCAAAACAGCAACCATAAATTGCTAACATATCAGATAATGAGACAGGAAGGAAAAAGACAATAGAAATAAAGTACCTGATGAGAGGACCACAATGATGTACTGCCAGCCAAGTGTAGGGGTATGCCTACGGATTGAATGCACATCGGCTAAAGCCACATCCTTGATAGTATACAGTTTTCTATCTGCGTCATCCAATTGAGGCGAAGTAAAATGTTAGGAGTATTAATAGAACTTTAACTAGACATTATAAACGTGAATGCCAAAGTTAAAACAGTCGGCATTCTCTATGAACGAATATGCCCATACACAGCATAGACCTCCAAGTATCTTTGCATTGTCACCTATTAGGCTCTCTCGGAGGTACACTGTCATTGAGATAAGTTCCCAAGGCATCACGTGAATTGTGTAGTACTGCATGATGCATAACCACTACCCGAATAACCTTTTAATCTTGAATTAACCTCGATATGGCACTCAAAGAGAGATTGACTATTCAGCTCAAATGAAGAAGGAAAGGGAGGGACCAGAGGAAGGAGACACACCCATTTTGCATAGAGAAAGGAATGTACTGCACCCTCCAAACCAACAGACAGTGGTACACATTTAGCATCATGTTTCATTCGCATCCAAGTATGATTAGGGGAAAATCTATGGCCTATGGAACCATAAATCTGATGGAAACTATGTATTGTTGTAGTTCAGAGGAACAGGGAGTTAAAGCGGGCAAAAATATTGCATCCTTCATTTTCTCGTTCCCTTTCACTACGTGAATAGATAAGTCCTATATTTGAGATGAATAGATAGTACAGGCGAGAATTAATGAACCAGGGGACGAAACAATTACTAGATCCAATAGGTCAGCTTTAAAGATTTGAAATGACACAAACTGAGGTGGGGGCAAGTAGCGATTATCTCTTTTACGGTGATAAAAGTTAATCATGACATCAGAGTATCTGACGAAATCATAAAAACCTCAACCCTGCACTATTTCACAAGGACAATTTTCCAAATTATGAATCTGAGAAAATGATCCTAGACAATCCACAAATGCTTTCAATTAAAAAGAAATTGTATTAGGAAGCGCTATCATATGCAGAGGAAAAACTTCTCAGATCCAGATAATAATAACATGAATAGTGCAAGTGTCGGCAACTCTTGTATAAAGACCAGTCCTCAGAAACCATAGGTAAGAGTAATTGGAAAAACACTTGTCCATCATGAAAGAATCCTGTTTGTGTCTCAGCTAATCACATTTTATCATCCTATTTCTCAGGCTAATGAATGTTCTAGGTAATTCCGAGTAGATGGGCAGAGAAGGAGCGGTAAGACATGACAACTTGCGAACACATTATACCATGACCTCGGGGAGAATCCTTTCATGTTGCCAAGCAAACAGGAGAGGGATTGGGTTCACACTTAGGCTAAATCAGACTGAATCAGGTGCATGCAGGGTGGGCTAAGTCGAGAATGATATGAAATAAACAACTTCCACACGAATGTTAAAGCGAGACCTCCGTCTAACCTTTCTCGAGTATCCCCGCATTTGAGCTGCGTCCAATAGAGTCGGTCACACCAACGGTAAGTTTGTACGGGATCCAGGTCTAAAACATGAATCTCAGTCAAAAATTAAATAGAAAGTTTTCAACATTAAAGTACGAAAAATAGTCAATACATCGATCAAGAAACAACACACGTAGAGAGTTAGAGTGAAAGAAAGAGAGGAGGATAACATAAGGGAGAGAAAACAGGCTACGCACCATAAACAGCGATGAATCCCTCTTCACGAGTAGCAGGCGCCCACTGATCCTCTCAGAAGCGTACTGCGTCGGGTGTATCGCAACATTATCCTTCACGTAAACCGTCTCGGACCCGCCGCCGCCGCCGTCCATCTCGGTCGACTTAGCAGACTCGCTCCGGTAGAAGCTTCTCCCCAGAGCCTTCCCACCACCAACATCACCGCCATCAACAACAATCGTAACACGACCGACGACCAATCAGTCACAATAACAAAGGCCTCGCGGATTGGCACAGACGATCGCGTCGGCAAGCAAGCGAGGAATACCTGCTGCTGGGAGGCGGCGTAGTCAGGATCGTCGGAGAGGTCGTGCAGATCCGCCTCCTGCATCGTGGAGGCGGGCAAGGAAGGAGAGACGGAGAACTGCAGACCAGGCGTTGAGAAGACAGATGCCACCTTCGAGGGACCTCCTTCCCTTCCAGCCTAAGCAAACAAGCCGCACGTGCGACTCGAGACCCACACGAGTGGCCTCGTTTGAGGGGGATCTGGTCCGCTCTGCGCTCTATTTTCAATAGAATTTGGCCACGTAGTTACCCGTCATGTCATCTGTTCCTCCATCGGACCCATTCGTGTGGCGCGCTTTGGAGGAGTAGGCAGCCTAGTGGTTCTGATCGACCGGCTCCATTGCACACGTGGCAGCCTCTCGTTGACTCGATGTATTGGTCGGTTTTGTCTGACCACCGAATCCATGGGACCCACGTAAAAGTTAATGTCACAGATATTCTCAAACGTCAACGGGCCGGGCCGGGTGTGTGCAAAAAGCCCGAATTGACTAAGCCCAAGCCCGGGTCATAATATTCATTAAATGTTTATTTATTTTTAAGAATTTTATTTTGAAAAGCCGGATTGGAGAAAATACGAGTTTAATATTTTGTTTTTTGATTCGTAAGTAAAGATGGGGCGTGCTACTCAATACACGTGCGGGGAACTCAGCCGACTCCCAAACGGCGGTCCACAACCCATCCCGCACGTGCGACAGTGTGACGGTGTCATTACCGCCTCCACTATATATACGGTCCTCTTAAGTCACCACTGCATGCTCGGATCTCCCCCCATCTTTGGGGCTGAAGAAAGCCCGCCTTGTCTGGACCTCTCTCTTACTACTGCAAAAACCCTAGCGAGGGAAACCTAGCGGGGGAGTGGAGGAAGAAGAAGCTGGGGGAGGAGTGAGGTGATCGGAGCCTCCTTGCTGGGGTCTGGGAGCTGAGCAGAGGGCTGAGTAGGTTATGGTTGTGACGTTGTAGAGGTAGATATGTGGAACAGTGGGGTTCCGGTTCCCCTTCCTCCTCATCCGTCGCAGGCTGCTCCATCTATGCAGCAGCCGCCGATGGCGCCGCCGGGAACGGTGGGGGTTCCGGGGATGGGACCCCCTCCGCCGATACCGCCACCACCACAACCGCCTGCTCCGGCTGCGCAGCCAGATTTCAGGATACCTCTCACCGACGAGGAGAGGAAGAGGGTACTGGACGACCGGGCGCAGAAGTGGCACCAGCTTAACTCGAAGAGATACGGGGACAAGCGGAAATTCGGGTTTGTGGAGACTCAGAAAGAGGATATGCCCCCCGAGCACGTTCGTAAGATCATCAGGTGAGTTGATGAACATGATACAGTGATTGGAGCATCATTCATTTCATCATCCGATTCATCTTTCATACACGTAGTCCGTCGATGTCTGTGTTTATTGGAAATTGAGCTGTGTTTTCTTCCACCCCTGTCCTCTGCTCCCTAGTGGCGATCAGTCTTTGCAGAATCCAATTAGATACATAGGTTCTTTGTTTGTCCCAATCAGGCCCCATCCTGCCGTGCAGATCCCGTTTGAGGATTAATAATTGGAGCCTGTTTACGATGGGGGTTGGCATATTTACTCAAGTCACCATCTCCTCATTTTTCTGTTGAGAGCTGAGCCTTGTATGCACTGTCATGAAGTTTATTATTTTTTTCATTTCTCTAAATGGGGTCTCAATTGCTGTTGGCTTATTCATGGGAAAAAACATATTCTAGAACCTCAGTTTATAGAGAGTTGTACAATCTTCATGCTATTTGACCATAGTTTTTTAACTTTCGTTTCTTCTGTCTTTGTCTTCCCTTTCTCATTTTTAAGCGATGTTTTTTTCTTCTTCTTTTCTTTCTGTTCAGGGACCATGGAGATATGTCCTCTAAGAAATACCGCCATGATAAGCGTGTGTATCTTGGGGCGCTCAAATTTATTCCACATGCGGTGTACAAGCTACTAGAGAACATGCCGATGCCTTGGGAACAGGTTTTTTTCTAATCTTTTGTAAGCATAGAACTTTTTTGTTCATTGGTCTCTTGATTTTGGTTTATCTTGCTCCTGACATATTTTTTTGCCTTGGAAGGTTCGTGATGTAAAAATTTTGTATCACATTACTGGTGCGATCACTTTTGTCAATGAGATTCCGTGGGTGGTGGAGCCTATATACTTGGCACAGGTATTTTATTTCTAATTTTTATTGTGAGTTTATTTTTTTGTATAAAGAGCATATGAGGGTGACAGCTTGAAATACGGACCCCAAGTTTGGAAGAAAACTTTTGTTACAGATTGTCTTCTAGTAAACCTTTTCAGAGCTCATCCAAAGTTTAAACACTATTCCTTAGGTTATGTAATATTTTCTTACAAAATCATTTTGCTCTTCATCTTGATTATCAAACCTTCGTTCTAGTTTTTCCCTAGAGTGCTACAGACTTCTGATCGTGAGAGATTTGGATTTGTGATGGATAAATTGTTGGAGGGGGGTGGGGGGTTGCATTGGCAGTACAGTCGTCTATGTTTCTCTCAGCTTTGTTGCCTACATGGTTTTTGTTTCATTAGCTGTCACTTGCTCTGAATCCATATTTTTAAGGAATGTCTTATTTTCTGCAATTCAGATAGTTTATAGTGTTAGCACCGTTTGTTCTTAGTACGTTTTTCAAAGAGAACAACATTTACGGATTTTTTTGCCGAGTGAACTTCTTGGTATCTGTGATTCTTACCAATCTATATTTCCTCCGGGAAGGCTGCTTTTAGTCATGTTTAGCATACTGTAATTTACTAAATATTGGAATTCTGCAGTGGGGTACAATGTGGATAATGATGCGAAGGGAGAAAAGGGATAGGCGTCATTTCAAGCGAATGCGATTCCCACCTTTTGATGATGAGGAACCTCCGCTGGATTATGCAGACAATGTGCTGGATGTGGATCCACTTGAATCCATACAGCTGGAGTTGGATGAAGAAGAAGATTCTGCTGTATATACATGGTTCTATGATCATAAACCTCTCGTGAAAACAAAGCTCATCAATGGTCCTAGTTATAGGAAGTGGCATCTTTCACTGCCAATCATGGCCACACTTCATCGGCTTGCAGGACAGCTACTGTCTGATCTGATTGACCGCAATTATTTCTACCTGTTTGACATGGAGTCGTTTTTCACGGCTAAAGCACTGAACATGTGCATACCAGGTACGTTTGCTTCCTGCAGCATTTTCTAAAGATCCCCTCTTTGTATAAGTATGTTTACCACCTGGGCCCTTTTTTATTTTTCTTTCACCCATGTTTAGCATGGAATCTTCTTTGACGGTTTTTCTGAGTCAATTCAATATGCCTTCTAATATAGACATGCGATAAGTTACCATTATGTTAGAAATAATGTTTTCCATGACGATTTCTATTTATCCTCAAGGAAACTGTGTATTCTTACTTTTTCTATTGATTTTTCCCTATATATTTTAAATGTTATCTCATTTAATTTCAGGTGGTCCTAAATTTGAACCATTGTACCGGGACATGGAAAAGGGTGATGAAGATTGGAATGAATTTAATGACATTAACAAACTCATCATTCGGTCTCCCCTCAGGACTGAATACAGAATTGCTTTTCCTCATCTTTACAATAACAGACCCAGGAAAGTGAAACTTGGCATATACCATACTCCTATGATAATGTACATAAAGACTGAGGATCCTGATTTGCCCGCGTTCTACTATGACCCTTTGATAAATCCCATTACCTCAGTCAGCAAGGTTGACCGCCGAGAGAGGAGAGGTTACGAGGACGATGATGAGGAAGATTTTGAACTTCCTGATGGTGTGGAGCCCTTTTTACAAAGTGTTCAGCTGTATACTGATACGACTGCTTCTGGTATCTCATTATTATTTGCTCCAAGGCCGTTTAACATGAGATCTGGGCGGATGAGAAGAGCTGAGGACATACCTCTTGTATCAGAGTGGTACAAGGAGCATTGGTAAGCTATGAATCCTCTGGATATCTTCTCCAATACCTGTTTTCTCTACTTTAGAAGCGTTCAAATCGTAATATATGTTTCCTTTAAATTCAGTTTTCAACTTTTCTAATATAATCTTTCTGCAGCCCTCCATCATATCCTGTTAAAGTTCGTGTGAGCTACCAAAAGTTGTTGAAATGCTTTGTACTCAATGAGCTGCATCACAGACCTCCTAAGGCTCAGAAAAAGAAGCACTTATTTCGATCTCTTCAAGCGACTAAGTTCTTTCAGACTACTGAGTTGGACTGGGCAGAAGCAGGTCTTCAAGTTTGCAAGCAGGGTTACAACATGCTTAATTTGTTGATACATAGAAAAAATCTTAACTATCTCCACCTTGATTACAATTTCAACTTGAAGCCTGTGAAGACGCTCACTACAAAGGAGAGGAAAAAGTCTCGCTTTGGAAATGCTTTTCATTTATGTCGTGAAATTTTGCGTCTTACAAAGCTTGTTGTTGATGCCAACATCCAGTTCCGACTGGGAAATGTTGATGCATTTCAACTTGCTGATGGACTGCAGTACACCTTTTCACATGTTGGCCAGCTAACAGGTATGTATCGCTACAAGTATCGTCTCATGCGCCAGATCAGAATGTGCAAGGACTTGAAGCATTTGATTTACTACCGCTTTAATACTGGACCTGTTGGAAAGGGACCTGGCTGTGGCTTCTGGGCACCAATGTGGAGGGTTTGGTTATTTTTCCTTCGTGGTATTGTGCCCTTGCTGGAAAGATGGCTGGGTAATTTACTTGCACGCCAGTTTGAAGGTCGTCATTCAAAGGGAGTTGCAAAGACTGTTACTAAGCAGCGTGTTGAGAGCCATTTTGATTTGGAACTTAGAGCTGCAGTTATGCATGATATTCTTGATGCCATGCCAGGTGATTACGATACTTGTGCACTCAATCTTAGTTATAACTGAAGCCTAAAAAAGGACTGATCACGATCTTTAATCCGGCTGACATGCAACTGCACACATTTCAAGGACATGAAATATAGAATAAACCATTAATTTGATCAGTTCTATAGGAATAACAGAGATACATGTCCATTTTTCATAGACTTCATTTGGTATCATTTTTATTCATGATTTCTATTTAGATATTTAGCATTTTGTATTGCCCATAGAAGAAATTAAAGTATAGAAATGCCTTTTATTGCAGAGGGCATCAAGCAGAATAAAGCTAGAACTATTTTGCAGCATCTGAGCGAAGCATGGCGTTGTTGGAAAGCAAACATTCCCTGGAAGGTACAATGATGTGTTATTTTATGGTCTTTAACTTCCTGTATACTTTTTTGCCTTGCAGCTGCCTCACAGATAGATATTTTCAGGTTCCTGGTCTCCCTGTTCCAATTGAGAACATGATTCTTCGCTATGTGAAGTCGAAAGCAGATTGGTGGACAAATGTTGCCCACTACAATCGTGAGCGTATAAGAAGAGGGGCAACAGTTGACAAGACTGTTTGCCGAAAGAACCTGGGGAGGTTAACTCGTTTGTGGTTGAAGGCCGAGCAGGTAAACTTGATCACTCTATTTTTTTTCCTATATCAATCATGGTATACCTCATCATGTTTTAGATTGGTTATCATCTAAAAAGTAGACTATCACCGATTCCTTCATGTTGGCAACTTCTTTTGTTAAGTGTTTCCTAGTGCAAGGCAACGTGTTCACTGGAATGAAGTGAATAGGAGACCTGTCTCTTTTTACTCTCTGACCAGAGGGCCACCTCTGTCTGTTAGCTGCCTGAATTCATACTCTACTTTTATTTTATTTGTTCCAATAATTTAATTTAAAAGTAAAATGTAGTACCATACTTGTCGCTCTGTATATTTCCATGGTTCCTTTCCTATCACTTTATCTTTAGAATGTTTTTTCTAACACAAATGCTAATTCATCGCAGGAGAGGCAACACAATTATTTGAAAGACGGTCCATATGTGACACCCGAAGAGGCAGTTGCTATATATACTACCACTGTGCATTGGCTTGAGTCAAGAAAGTTTTCTCCTATACCATTTCCTCCTCTATCCTACAAACACGATACTAAACTTCTTATCCTTGCACTCGAGAGGCTGAAGGAGTCTTATAGCGTGGCTGTGAGATTAAACCAGCTACAAAGGGAAGAGTTGGGTCTCATTGAGCAAGCGTATGACAATCCACACGAGGCATTGTCGCGAATTAAGCGACACCTGCTTACCCAGCGTGCTTTTAAGGAAGTACGTTCATGACCTTGAGAATGGCTGTGGAAATTTTATTTTAGACAATTCTTGAATTACACAATGAATAACTGACTATGATTTTGCTGCAGGTTGGCATTGAGTTCATGGATCTCTATAGTTATCTTATTCCTGTTTATGAAATCGAACCACTGGAGAAAATCACTGATGCATACCTTGATCAATACCTGTGGTATGAAGGAGACAAGCGCCACCTCTTTCCCAACTGGATCAAACCTGCTGATTCTGAACCACCGCCACTTCTAGTTTATAAATGGTGTCAAGGTATAAATAATTTACAGGGTGTATGGGATACAAACGATGGGCAGTGTGTTGTGATGCTACAGACGAAGTTTGAGAAATTCTATGAGAAAATTGATTTGACCATGCTAAATAGGTAACTTCAGTCTTTTCCTATTCTTTCAGACCAGCCTGTAGAAGCTTTTGTTGAGTCATTACGATAACGATGTTATAATTTTTTTCCCCTTTCCAGGCTGCTGCGCTTAGTTCTCGACCACAACATCGCTGATTATGTCACTGCTAAGAATAATGTTGTCTTGTCATACAAGGATATGAGCCACACAAATTCATATGGTCTTATTCGTGGCCTTCAATTTGCCTCCTTTGTGGTGCAGTATTATGGGTTGGTCCTAGATCTTCTGCTTCTTGGTTTGACTCGGGCAAGTGAAATTGCGGGGCCTCCTCAGTTGCCCAATGAGTTTCTTACTTATGCAGACACCAAAATTGAAACCAGGCATCCAATCCGTTTGTATTCCCGCTACATTGATAAAGTGCACATTCTGTTCCATTTCACTCATGAGGAGGCACGTGACCTCATTCAGCGCTATCTTACTGAGCATCCTGATCCAAACAATGAAAATATGGTCGGTTATAATAATAAGAAGTGCTGGCCAAGGGATGCAAGAATGAGGCTCATGAAGCATGATGGTAGGTTTTTTCTAATTTTAGAGAATTAAAATGCTGTTAGCCAGGTTCTTTCTAGCATGACATCCTTGTCTTGTTGTATTGCAGTTAATCTCGGAAGAAGTGTCTTTTGGGACATGAAGAACAGGCTTCCTCGCAGTATCACAACATTGGAGTGGGAAAACAGTTTTGTTTCTGTTTACAGCAAGGATAATCCTAACTTGCTTTTCAGCATGTGAGTTTAAATGGCTTTCTATTTACAAATTATGCTACCATCCTCATTTTTATCATCACCACCCTGCCACTGGTTCATGGAATTATAGGTCTACTTAATAGATACCAGTTTAGTCATGTATGCAAAAAGTTGATGAAATTTCAGTATTTTCGCTCGAATTCTTACTGGAGGGTATGCCTTATGGGATTTTTTGGCTGACGTTTAGTTCAATTATACATTTTTTAGGTGTGGTTTTGAGGTCCGAATATTGCCAAAAATAAGAATGACTCTGGAAGCATTTAGCAACACAAAAGATGGAGTCTGGAACTTGCAGAATGAGCAGACAAAGGAGAGAACTGCAATAGCCTTCTTACGTGTTGATGATGAACATATGAAAGTATTCGAGAATCGTGTACGTCAGATCCTTATGTCATCAGGGTCTACAACCTTTACTAAGATTGTCAACAAATGGAACACAGCTCTTATAGGTATGTGAGTTTGTCATTTTTTTCGCTTCCCTTTCATTTGAAAGTTTACCCTTAATGTTGACTGAACCATGATACTTTTCCGTCAGGCCTTATGACATACTTCCGCGAAGCAACAGTGCATACCCAGGAGTTGTTGGATTTACTTGTAAAATGTGAGAACAAGATCCAGACGCGTATCAAGATTGGTTTGAATTCAAAGATGCCCAGCAGGTAGTCTGTAGCCAAAAAATTTGTTATTGGATGATTGTGCTCTTCGATGAATTGCTTTTCTCAAAATCGTGTTCTCCTTTTCAGGTTCCCTCCTGTTATCTTTTACACACCAAAGGAAATTGGAGGCCTCGGTATGCTGTCAATGGGGCACATTTTGATCCCCCAAAGTGATCTCCGGTACAGCAAGCAGACAGATGTCGGGGTGACACACTTTAGAAGCGGTATGAGCCATGAGGAAGATCAGCTTATTCCAAATCTTTATCGTTACATTCAGGTTGGTTCGGTTCAGTCTTGTTGTTTCTTTCCCTCTAGTTATCTGCATACCTCTCTGTCTGTAGGTCTTCTCACTTGATAATTTAATATTATCGTGTTTTCATGTGCAGCCATGGGAAAGTGAATTCATCGATTCACAGCGTGTTTGGGCTGAGTATGCCCTGAAGAGGCAAGAAGCACAATCACAGAACAGACGATTGACCCTCGAGGATCTTGAGGTATGTGTCATGGAAATTGTGTGGTACCCTGTTGTCATTCAATATGGTTCAATAATCGCTTTCTATCTGATACCTTCGTGTTTGCCTTTTGTAAACCTCATCTTTCTTACCTATTTTATTCATTGGACCTAAGCTGACATCAGCTGATGCAATAAGGTTTTAGGATGACCATGATGATGGTGATGATTTGGATGAACTTACATTCATGTTATTTACCTCTCCTTTCTGACAGGACTCATGGGACAGGGGAATCCCTAGGATAAATACCCTTTTCCAGAAGGATCGTCACACTTTGGCATATGACAAGGGTTGGAGAGTACGCACTGATTTCAAGCAGTACCAAGTGCTGAAACAAAATCCATTTTGGTGGACCCATCAGAGACACGATGGCAAGTTGTGGAACTTGAACAATTATAGGACTGATGTCATCCAAGCACTGGGAGGAGTTGAAGGGATCCTCGAGCATACCTTGTTTAAAGGAACATAGTAAGTCAAATGGAAATCATTCCTGAGCATACCTTTTCGATTACTCTAGCTTAAAATATGTAGTATTGCTTTTTATTATTAATTGTTTTTGCCATGTTCAATATCTTAGATTTAATTGCTGACCAACATATTCATTTGGTCTTCTGTGTAGATAACCTTTTTCTGGTTTTATTGCCTTGCAGCTTCCCTACATGGGAAGGTCTCTTCTGGGAAAAGGCTTCTGGTTTTGAGGAATCTATGAAGTACAAGAAGCTGACGAACGCGCAACGATCTGGGTTGAATCAGATTCCTAACCGTAGATTTACCCTTTGGTGGTCTCCTACAATAAACCGGGCGAATGTGTACGTAGGATTTCAAGTCCAGCTGGATCTCACAGGAATATTCATGCACGGAAAGATTCCGACGTTGAAAATATCCTTGATCCAGATATTCCGTGCTCATCTTTGGCAAAAGGTCCATGAAAGTGTGGTCATGGATCTCTGCCAGGTCTTGGATCAGGAGTTGGACGCATTGGAAATTGAGACTGTGCAGAAAGAGACGATACACCCCAGGAAGAGTTATAAAATGAACAGCTCGTGCGCCGATATCCTGTTATTTGCTGCACACAGATG
Organism: Spirodela polyrhiza; assembly: GCA_024713555.1. Classification (NCBI taxonomy): domain Eukaryota; kingdom Viridiplantae; phylum Streptophyta; class Magnoliopsida; order Alismatales; family Araceae; genus Spirodela; species Spirodela polyrhiza. The sequence continues at coordinate 4,303,277 of CM046539.1, forward strand.
GCCAATGTCGAAGCCCAGCCTGGTAGCCGAGTCCAAGGACGTTTTTGACCAGAAGGCGAGCAACAAATATTGGATAGACGTCCAGCTCCGCTGGGGAGACTACGATTCTCACGATATCGAACGGTACACAAGGGCCAAGTTCATGGACTACACCACCGACAACATGTCGATCTATCCGTCCCCGACCGGTAGGCTTCTTTACCTCTCGCTCCGCATGGGTTTCCTCGTATGAATCTGTGTATGTCATGCGATCTCGGTTTCTTCTTGAAGGGGTGATGATTGGACTCGATCTCGCGTACAACTTGCATTCTGCATTTGGCAATTGGTTCCCTGGGTCGAAGCCGTTGCTAGCGCAGGCGATGAACAAGATCATGAAGGTAAGATCTTGCTGCGGAGGGGCCAGCGTCAGATTCTGGGCCCGGAGAACGTGGAAATAGCTTGAACTAACCCCCGCCTGTCTTCATTAAAATTGCAGTCGAATCCTGCCCTGTATGTTCTGCGAGAAAGAATAAGGAAAGGCCTGCAGCTCTACTCCTCCGAGCCGACGGAGCCGTACCTTTCGTCACAGAACTACGGGGAGATATTCAGCAACCAGATCATATGGTTCGTCGACGACACCAACGTCTACAGAGTCACGATACACAAGACCTTCGAGGGCAATCTCACGACGAAGCCCATCAACGGCGCCATCTTTATATTCAACCCGAGGACCGGGCAGCTCTTCCTGAAGGTCGTTCCTGCTCCCCTGGCCCTCCGCTAGCGCCTGCCCGCAGTGGGCAATGGCTTCATCGTCTACTGACCCGATGAACTATATAACTGCTTCAGGTCATCCACACGAGCGTCTGGGCAGGGCAGAAGCGTCTGGGTCAGCTAGCCAAGTGGAAGACAGCAGAGGAGGTGGCCGCCCTCGTGCGCTCGTTGCCCGTGGAAGAGCAGCCGAAGCAGATCATCGTGACCCGCAAAGGGATGCTGGACCCTCTGGAGGTTCACTTGCTGGACTTCCCGAACATAGTGATCAAGGGCAGCGAGCTCCAGCTGCCGTTCCAGGCGTGCCTCAAGATTGAAAAGTTCGGCGATCTCATTCTGAAGGCCACGGAGCCGCAGATGGTCCTCTTCAACATCTACGACGACTGGCTGAAGAGCATCTCGTCCTACACGGCCTTTTCTCGGCTCATATTGATACTGAGGGCGCTCCATGTGAACAACGAGAAGGCGAAGATGCTCCTGAAGCCCGACAAGACCATCGTCACGGAGCCACACCACATCTGGCCCTCTCTCACCGACGACCAGTGGATGAAGGTGCTTCCCCGTTGCTTCGACGCTCTGTTGATTCTTTTCCGTGAGAGATATCGATGGGATCTCGTCCTTTGGTGCAGGTGGAAGTCGCTCTGAGAGATCTCATACTCTCAGATTACGCGAAGAAGAACAACGTGAACACGTCGGCCTTGACGCAGTCTGAAATCCGTGACATCATACTCGGGGCGGAGATAACGCCGCCTTCTCAGCAGAGACAGCAGATCGCCGAGATTGAGAAACAGGTCGATTTCTTCTCCTTCTTCTTCTTCTTCTTCTTCTTCTTCTTCTGCTAATGGGTTTCTAATTTCCTTTATTATATGATCTGCAGGCCAAGGAAGCGAGCCAGCTGACTGCGGTGACAACCAAGACGACCAATGTGCATGGAGACGAACTCATCGTCACAACGACGAGCCCCTACGAGCAAGCAGCCTTCGGATCCAAGACCGACTGGCGCGTCAGGGCGATCTCGGCCACGAATCTTTACCTCCGAGTAAATCACATTTATGTGAATTCGGACGACATCAAGGTACCGCAACCTTTGATCTTTCTTTCTTTTCTTTTTTTTTTTTTTGGGTTGTTGGTACCCATTTAATGTATCGTAATTTCCGTCTGAAACAATCACTTAAATAGTGCTCATCTGTCATCATCCTCGACCTCTCAGGAAACGGGGTACACGTACATCATGCCCAAGAACGTCCTGAAGAAGTTCATCTGTGTGGCGGACCTCCGGACCCAGATCTGCGGGTATCTCTATGGGCTGAGCCCCCAAGATAACCCGCAGGTGAAGGAGATCCGGTGCATAGCCATGCCCCCGCAGTGGGGCACCCACCAGCAGGTCAACCTCCCCTCGGCTCTCCCCGAGCACGAGTTCCTGAACGACCTGGAGCCACTCGGGTGGATGCACACGCAGCCGAACGAGCTCCCCCAGCTCTCCCCTCAGGTCTGGATCCTTTCTTTTCCTTTCCCCCATTTTTCTTCTCTGGGGCCTCGTCAAAGGTCGGTGCCGGAGGGCGCTGTCTGACGGTGGGTGCTTGTTGGTCTCCGCCGCCAGGATCTGACCTCGCACGCTCGGATTCTGGAGAACAACAAGCAGTGGGACGGCGAGAAGTGCATCATTCTGACCTGCAGCTTCACCCCCGGCTCCTGCTCTCTGACCGCCTACAAGCTCACGCCGACGGGGTACGAGTGGGGCCGGGTCAACAAGGACACCGGGAGCAACCCCCACGGGTACCTCCCAACCCACTACGAGAAGGTCCAGATGCTCCTCAGCGACCGCTTCCTCGGCTTCTACATGGTACTATTCTCCTGAATCATCTTTCGGATAAAATCGCCATCTAAGATAGCATCTATATTATCAAGTAGAGTGCCATGCCCCTCATGAGATTAATTACTAAATAAATAACGTGCGGTGGTGATAAATATAATCTCCTGACTGTCATGGAATGATGAATTGCATATTTTTGTGCTTGGAGGATCCTCTGTCGGTACATATTTTTGTGATGAACTGAGTTGTGAGATCAGTAGAAAACACATCTGTGCCTCCTCCGGCTCTGACCGATGGTCGCGGCTGGCAGGTTCCCGACAGCGGCCCGTGGAACTACAACTTCATGGGGGTGAAGCACACGGCAGGCATGAAGTACGCGATGAAGCTGGGGACGCCGAGGGAGTACTACCACGAGGACCACCGCCCGACGCACTTCCTCGAGTTCAGCAACCTGGAGGAGGGCGAGGCCGGGGAGGGCGACCGCGAGGACACCTTCACCTGACCCGGCCGCCCGGTGAGTAGGCCCAGCAGACGCTCCTCTGGACGAACTTGCCTCCGGGCTTCTTCTATCGTTTCCTTTCTGGCCCGCGGCTGTATATTTTGGTGATCTAGAACTTGCTCAGATGAGATGGCCCTGCAGTGTAAAGTAAAGCGGCCTGCTGCTGCCCTCCCCCCTTGAATCCGCAGTGTAATGGGTGGGTGTTGAGTGGGCCCCGTTTCCAGGGTTTTGGATTGAGCATGGAGAATCTCTTCGGATTCCGCCGCCCTTCCCTCTTCTTATGGCCTGAAAAGCCCTACTCATGGGATCGGTTTCTAGATTTTTTTTTTGTTTTTTTAGAAAAAATCAGTTTTCCTCGGGTATTTATTGTGGAGCCTCGGCGGAGTGAATGAATGGGATCCTTGTTTTTTAATGGGTAGCAAACGAATGGAGCTCATCTTATGCAAGTTGGAAGACTCGAGGCCCGCTTGGCCCAGGTTTTCGGATAGATAAAGCCCGGGAGTTTGAAATGCGATCGAGGCTGCGGCAGAGAGAGAGAGCGAGAGAGAGACGATAACATCTACGCTAGAGTTGAAATACTCGTGGACATTATAATTTCAACATTCCACGTGTGAGGGATAGAGTTGCATGGTGATGGACAGAGGAGGGGGAAGGTGGGGCCGGAGAATAAAGTCGCTCTCTCTGGGAGCACGGAAAGGCTCGCCCATGGCGTGTAAAGCAGCCGCGCGACGGCCTATCTCACCGACGCCCCCTTCCCCAAGGAAACCGCCCCCCCCCCCCACTTCTCTCACCGACATATCGAGAGAGAGAGAGAGAGAAGCATGCAAGCAAGCGAGCATACAGAAGAATATGAACCCAGAAAATCAACACAAATACTCCCAAAGAAGACGCGGTTTGCGACAGACTTCAGACTGAGAATGGAGCGCAATCCATGGAGAGAGAACAGAGATGAATTGAGATGGCGATCTGTACATACCGTACGTAGGCGGCGACCGTGAATTCTCCACACCCGCCGTGGACTGCACCCTTCTCCCTGTCGTCGCCGCCGTCGTCACGACCTCCGCCGGGCGACCCACCTGTAACCCGTTCGGTGCTTCCGGCAACGGAACGAACCGGGGTGGCTCGTCGGCGAGCAGATGCAGCCCCCCTCCGCCTCCGGCGACGGCGGCGGCGTCCCCCCATCGGGCACCGCTGCCGCGTACGGACGTGGCGGCGGCGGGGGGGAAGGGAAGGCGGCGGCGTGGCGGAGCTCCGGGAGGCACATCTTCGGTTTCTCTGGAACGAAGGAAAAATTGGCGGGTTGTGGAGGGAAGGAGGTGGAGGGAGACGTGGAATATTTCCTCCTCGGAAACGTTTCAGATTTTTTTTGAGGCGGGGAGACACGTGGCCACGGGTGGGGAGAGGCAGGATAAGGGCTCCGATTTTATCTTTTTCCACGTGGCATCCGTCTGCTTTCCACGTGTGCCGGCGGCACACTCTCCTTTGCTTCTTTAAAAAAAATCTTAACATATCCGGCTCGTAACCGTTTTTCCACTGACAAATCCCGACCGTGGGACCCAGCGGAGGAACCAAACAATTATAATATATATTCATTTAATTATACGGCCAGATGAACGAAATGTGAAATCGATCCCACATATCAAGACGGAATTCACCAGAGAAAATTAAGAAAACGTAGGTCGAATCTCCAGCGTTACCTAGAATGGCAACGTAGACGCGATCGTACGAGCAGTATGTACAGGCATCCGCCACTTGTACTCACGCACCTACTGGTAGCAGTCTTGATGGGCGATGGTCTGATTTTCTGCGTTCACGCCGATCTTGCAGGATTTTCTTCCCTGAAAAAGAAATCAAAAGATGTTCTCGCATTTCAGACGATGAAGGCCTCCCAACGCTCTGAAGGACTCTCGGGAACAGCATCCAGAATAGGCATCTGGAGTTCGTTCTACAATTGGTATGAAAAGCACACCAGAGGAGCATTTATAATGGTCGAGGTGAGAATGAACGACACTTTGGAGGAAAATAGACATGAATTAGTGTTTATGTCGTATCATTCTTCGAATCAATGGATAGATCTATATGGGAGCGAGCGCGAGGGATCGATCCTCTTACCTCGACGTAGAGGTTGAACATTAGGAATTCAAATTCTCCCCCGATCGCAATGGCCAAGCCTAGATCCGCCGTTCCGTTCGTGGAAGTCGTATTCAGACTGAATTGAATCGGGAGAAGCAGAGTTGTCGAGTTCCGCGGATCCAGAAACACCGCGTCCGCCGTCGCATTCGCGAGAGACGTCCCTTCGTAACTCACCGACGCCGAGATCGCGCTGTAGTTGCGGGAGAGGAGATCCGGATTCCGGATCTCCGCTTGAACGCTCAGAGAGATGGTGGTGGTGGCGGCGCCGGCGGCGCGGGAGTCTCCGGCTGCGGAGGTTGTGACCCCGGACAACTGGAGCCCGGCGACGCTCACCCGGGGCTTGGAGGGCCAGAGGAAGGCTCCGACGGCGGTGAGCGAGAGGAGAGCGATCAGTACCAGGAACACGGTGTCGTAGTACATGCAAGAGACGGAGGCGGCGGCGGAGCTCCGGCGTCGGCGCCGGAGACCGACGGCGCGGTAGGGATGGGAGTCGTACCGGGATCGATCGCCGAGGAGCCCCTCCGCTGCCTCCCCATCCTCTAACTTCCACGCCATGGCTGCTCAGAAGCAGTTGTAGGTTTCCTCGTACCTCCCCACTTTAAGGAGGGGAATTTCAAATGGAATATTCAACCATTAGTCCTATAGTTTTCATTAATCTCATCCATGTCCCCCTAATGATTGTATATTTGTATTTTTGCCTGACCACGTTGTTTGGAGGCACCAACGGGCCGGGTTAGCCCGGTTCCTTTCGTAGAGACAGACATGGGCTCTAAAAAGCCCGAAATTTTAGAACATCGGTGGGGGCGAGGCAAAACTTGCCTAATTTTTGTCTTAGAGGAAAAAATACAAATAATAAAATTAATCACGTGATAAATGTGCATAGTAAACATTCCATGAATAATACTAAAAATGATGTGTTGGATAAAATCCAAAAATAATACTATTTACGGGAATCTTCGTGTGTGAAATGTGCCCATAATATTCTGAGTAATAATATTAAAAATAATAAAAACAAGAATATTATCTGTGGCGCAAGTTAGCACGGGAAACATGCCACGAGGAAATAAAATCACTTGCGAAATATATTTCCCATACGAGAATTGTGCATGTAATCATAAAAATGCTTATTTTAGCATAAAATGGACTATTGGGCCTTCTGGGACGGTTGGGCCCACGTGGACAATGGTAATTGGGCCGGGCCTGTTTATTTATGGGCTAGAATATGAAGCCCGAAATGAGAAAAATGGGCCGGCCTGGACTCGGCTTTTCGGGTTGATTGAGATGTAAAATAAAATCAAATAAATTATATCATTCAATTAATTTTTTATAACTATTTGAGGAGCTCTGAGGATTCCAGAGTGCACGTGGATATCGGGTAGGGACGAACGCTGCATCCCACGTGGCAAGAACAGAAACCCGGCAGTTGGAGCGGGAAACCAGGCGGCGGCGGCGGGAAAACGGCAGCAGGTTTCAGGGGAACCGGTGCCATGTGGGCAACGGACGTGCCTATCCACAACCTGCCAGAACTAGTCCGGCGCCAAAACCCTCCCCCCCCTTTATATACACCGTGGAAGAGAGTAGCTGCAGATGAAACCGTCGTTTCTAGAAGAGAGAGAGAGTGAGGAGAGAATGATAGGAATGTCGAAGGCAGTGGAGGGTAGGAAGGCGGCCTGCAGGTGGCTGAGGGAGACGAAGGTGGGAGATCTGGTGAAGGAGAAGAGGCGGCTGGTGGAGGTGCCCTACACAGCCACCCTCCGGGATACCCTAAACGCGCTGGTGGCCAACAACGTGGTGGCGGTCCCCGTGGCGGCGCCGCCGGGGCGATGGATCGGCGCCGGCGGGACGTCGATCGTGGAGCTGGACAGGGCCACCGGGGCCCCTCGCAAGCACTACATCGGCATTGTCACGATGCTCGACGTGCTCATCCATATCGCTGAGGAAGAGGGAGAGGACACCGCCAGCAGCCCCCGGACGACGGCGGCCGCTGCCAGGGGGTTCGATCTGGAGCAGAGGATGTCCGTGCCGGTCTCCTCCATCATCGGGCACTCCCTGGAAGGACTCAGCCTCTGGACCTTGAACCCCCACACCAGGTCTTCTCTTCTTCTCCATGGAAGTTCTCTTTTCAGATCGTCTTCCTTCTCGGCTTCAACCTCTTTCTTGCTCTAGTTTACTCAGAAATTCATTCCTTATTTCGATCAAATAGCCACAGTTTTCCAATATGTTTCCCCATCTTGTCGATTGCAGGGAGCTCACGGGTTTGGATCTTCGATTCATTGTCTTCCTTCTTCCTCCCCTAATATTCACCCATAGAAGTTTCTTTGAGCTTCTCATTTTCTTTCCTGATCTGGATAATTCTATTGCTTTAATTTTCTTATGATCCCGATTTCATGAAATTTCCTCAAAAATCATTCCCATATCCCTTGTGGTTTCTCATGTTGACCGCCTTGATCTCTCGGGGATTTTCCATATTTATAGGCCGTGTTCTTGGCTGATTCTGAAATTCTGAAAGCGGCATTCTCCTCTCTGGTTGGGGGAAAATGTTCTTTCAGCCGATGATATCTGTATGTGATGGGAAACTTCATTCCAATTAATCTAAAACCTTGAGTGTAAGTAAAACCTTAGTGCTTACATATCTCCTCGAGTTGCAGATATTTCAAAATTTTGACTGCAATATATCGAAAATTACAGTAAAAAATAGAACAGTGAAATTTTCTTTCAATTCATTTAAAAATTTCCAGATGACAGTATCATATTTATTACGCTTGTTTGAAATCTAATGATTTATCATCTACTCATAATGGAAGAAAATCCCAAAAGAGCAAAAATGGAAGATAAAATGCTGAGATGTTTTTTTTCAGAAGTGCGTTTGACCATCGGAATGAATGGCTCCGTGGAAAAACCCTCACAGAGTATACATTAAATATTCGAAACATCTATAAATGGGCACAGAATCCAGCATTCCCCATTATGAAAGAGTCTGAAATTCAACGAAATTGCTCATAATCGGAGATTTCTTCTAAACTTGAACATTTATATGGTATGTATTGTCCTTGCTTCTGGATATGCTAGTTCATTAGATGTTCTTTTTTTTCTTACTCAATGGACCACGTGCTTGAAAATGTTTCATTTGTACTTAATCCCAGACATCATATTTTGGAATCTTTACCCATTGGACTAGTTGATTGGTTTGATTTTCAGAAGTTATTGTTGTCTCTGTTCAGAGATCATCGGTGCATTTTATCACCGAGATCTAATTAAATTTATGAATAGTGCGCCATAATGCCATCAGCATGTGAAGGTTCCAATCGGATAATGGGAAATATGGAATTAAGGTCACTCTGAGTATAAGAATCGAGGTATTTTTTTCCCGTGAAATTCGAACTTCGGCCTTTGACATTGCCAGAATTCATGCCAATCTTGTTCTGATAACTGTTTCTCTCTTTGGTGCTGAAACTCTCTCTCCAAGACCTCCGAGGAGATATAATGACCCCGCATTACTTCTCCACTCTCTCCAAATGAGGGAGTTCTTCTGATGAAAACCTGACCTTCGGTTCTTGAAAATGCTGGGGTTTCTACCCACGGAGTATGAATGCTTCACTCACACCCAATACGCGGAGCATTACAGGATTCCTTGAATCTGCCCGAGGTGGAAATCTCATCCAACTGAATGCAATGGGTTCCTGTTTACACCGTTTTCTCCTCCCTGGCTTGTTCCACTCCATCCACCCAATTCAAGTGAAGTATGCTCCCAAAAATCTCATCCTTGCTGGCTGTTACATGTGCTGGTGCAGATCTTTTAAGATTCATGCGATTTCAACCGGCTGATACTCTCGAGACATACTCAACCCGAATGCACCCCTTTGTTTGATCGATGCGCTCCGTTGAATGCGAGGGCTGGCTGGTTGTTTCCATTTGAGCGGAAAAATGTTCCTCGTCGTTCCAACGGCAGTAAATTCCTGGGAAAAAAATGCTCAGCTCAAATCATGTAAAGATCTCCGTGTTTAATTCAATACGTTCTGTTGAATGCAAGTGGCGATGCCATCATCATCATCATCATCGTCATCATTATCATCATCATCATCATCATCATCATCATCATCATCATCATCATCATAAATTTCTGGTTTATTTATTTACCTTGTTTATTGATTAATGGATCGACCGATGCTGATGTTCTTTATGTTCTTGGGGGTTGGGGGTCGTGGTTTTGTTCTACAGCCTGATGGACTGCATGGAGGCGTTCAGCAAGGGGGTGCACCGGGCGATGGTGCCGGTGGAGAGCCGGGCGGAGCACGTGGTGGCGGCGGAGCTGGAGGAGGCCTCCCCGGGGTACCGCATGCTCACCCAGAAGGACCTCCTCGCGTACCTCAGCGCCTACCGCCGCCGCCTCGCAGCCGTCCTCACCCCCTCCGTGGCGGAGATGGGCGCCCTCAACGGAGCCGTCTTCTCCGTCACCGCCGCCGCCCGCGTCATCGACACCCTCAAGGCCATGAGAGCCGCCTCCCTCTCCTCCGTCCCCATCGTCGCCGCCGCGGACGACGACAACAAGGCCGGGGACGACGTCCTCGCCCAGGTGAATTTTCCTGGTTTTTCTCTCTCTCTCTCCCTCTCTCTCTAACGGTAACGGTAACGGGTGGTGGGATGTTTGGCAGAGGCGAGGGAGGAAGCTGGTCGGGACGCTGTCGGCGACGGACCTGCGGGGATGCCCAGCGGATCGGCTGCAGTCGTGGCTGTACCTGTCGGTGGTGGAGTTCCTGGAGCGGGCGGCGGGCGGCGGAGGGGCGGAGAGGCGTCTGGTGACTTGCCGGAGGGACAGCAGCCTGGGGGAGGTAATGGAGGCGGCGGCGTCGGCGAGGGTGCACCGCGTGTGGGCGGTGGACGGAGAGGGGCTGCTGGTGGGGCTCGTCTCCCTCTCCGACATGCTGAGGGCCATGAGGGAGTCGCTTCTGGCTGCCGAGCAGGAGCTGCCCTGAGAGGAAGAAGAAGAAGAAGAGGAACTAGCCACCTCTGCCCGTCTTATGTACAAATTTGGGTGCTCTCTCTCTAGCCAGGCCCAGCTAGTGGTCAAACTCTTCCTCCAAAATGGGCTCTGTTAGAGAGAGAGAGAGAGAGAGAGAGAGAGTAGGAGTGGCGACGAGGAGGCGGAGGAGACAAGTCCTCCCCACCCCCCCCCCTTCCACTTACGAAATGTGGCTACCTTTCCTCCATGTTCCATGTTCCCTCTCTTTTTCTCTCTCCAGGCAGGGCTAGCCGGGGGTGGTACTCCTGCTGCTAGAGAGGGAGAGGGAGAGGGAGAGGGAGACTAGAAGGAGCGTAAGATGGCGACGATGAGGCGGAGGAGGCAGGCGTCGTCGCGGGGATGCAGGAGGAGCAGGTCGTGATGGACGAGGCGCTCGAGGGCTCGGCTCCTGGGGAGAAGGCCGGCGAAGAAGAGCAGGGTGGTCACCGTCGTGGCCGGCTGGCGGAGCAGCAGCACCACCAGCCTCACCGACGACCTCACCAGCAGCGGCGAGAGCGACTGCGGGGGGAACATGAGAGAGAATGAGACAGAGACACAGAGATTAGATCGCCGTAATGCCACGTTAGAGAAAGAGAGAGAGGGGAGAGAGAGAGAGACGTACCATGGTGCGAAGGAGAGAGAGATGGAGAGCGGAGAGGGAGCGCGAGCTTATGTTGGAGATGGGGGTGTTAGATATTATCGTTATCTCTCTACCGGCAATTCAGACCTAACCGTCCATTCGGACGGTAGCTGACGAGCCGACCGGCGAGGAGGTCTAACTGCCAACCTCTCTCTCTCTCTCTCTCTCTCTCTCTCTCTCTCTTTTCTCTCTCCCCCTCTCGGCCAATTTAATAGCTTAAATCTTTACAGGACATCTATCCAATGTCATCAATAGATAGATTTGCAATTTGCTTCCTGGATAGAAACAGTCAGTACAAATCTCACCTAATAAAAGGAAATCAACATAAATTATGAAACATGATGGAGAAACAATAAAAAATGATTGTATCGCTGGGCAAAATGATTTATAAATAGGATCCAATGAACGCCATCAATTCGGATGCCACAGGTTAAAATATTCCTCGTCAAAATTTCTTCTCAAATCTATCTATATACATGAATATATATATATATATATAAGCTTCAAACGTGCGATAAAAATCACTTATTCCCCAAAAAAATGTCCGAGATGTGAACTCATCCAAAAAAATATCAGTGGACGCATGAAGCCTTAAAAACTATATAGATATATATTTATCGACTGCAAAATAGAAAAAAAATGGCCATCAAATTGGCGAAAAATGGCCTTTAGATTTTATTAATCTGACGAACTACATCCATCAACAGCTCAGGCTGCAAGGGTTTCATCAAATGGAAATCCATTCCCGCTTGACGAAAGTCAACTCCCTTGTCGCCCAGAGTGTGAGCCGTGAGAGCTATGATCGGAATGTGGAGGCCATACTGCTTCTCCTCCTCTCGGATTTGCCTTGTGGCCTGGTATCCATCCATGATCGGCATCTGGACGACAAGGAGAGAGCAAGAAATCAACGATAGCTCACTAAAAAGAATAAAAATCCAAGTAATTTATAATACATGCCATATTGGGAAAAGTCAAAGCGCAATTTATAATACACCCATCTATGGGATTCCTCTGTTCTTGTTGATCTGTTGTCATGCACCCACAACTTGTAACCATTCCCTTCACTGTGATTCCTTCGGTCTTGCTGACATTTTTACTTTTATAATTATACGCTTTATTCATACCATGGCAGTGATGAGATCACTGCCCAATGATCCTTCGGTTTCTGGGGATCCGACTGGACAAAAAATTACATATTTAAAGAAATTTAAACGGGACGAATGGAAGATCACAATTACCTCGCAGTCCATGAAGATGATGTCTAATGGAGGACGCCGCAGAGACCCTCTCTGCCGGCGTTGGATCTCGGCGCCTCCCCCATCTTGTCCGAGCAGCTCCTCCTGCATGGTCCTCCGGACCAGCTCGACGGCCTCCCTCCCGTTCCCGCACGATTCGACGGTCGCACCGAGCCGGGAGAGAGCGGCCGAGGTCAGGCGACGCAGCACAGGATTGTCTTCGGCGATCAGGACTCTCAGCCCAGACAGCGGCCGGTCCCTGCGGAAGGGGCGATGATCTGGGTCGCCTCTCTGGCCAGCGAAAGAGAAGCTTGTGGGAATCGAGCAAAGAATCCAGTTTGATCGGAAGCATGGATCGGTGAAACGGCCCGGCCTACCTCTGGCAGGATCGCATCCTCATTGCGCTCTGATACGACCTCCATGGGCTCCCCGAAGCCCTGCAGGAGGTCCAGAATAGCCTGCAGGCGAGAGCCATGCAAGGGCTTGTGCAGCAGCAGGTCACACGGGACCTGCTTGTTCTTCAGGACCGCCATCTCTGCGGCGGGGGTGTTTGAATTGGCCAACCAGACGACCCTGCACTCACCGTGATCGATGTTCTTGAGTAGACGGTTCAGTGAAAGATGTGGATTCCTGCAGAGTTCGAAACCCATGTCGACGATGATCAAGATATGAGCCGATGGGAAGCTCATCATCTTCGTGCGAGGATCATGCATGGGAGCTCTCAGCGGCGGCGGAGGATCCGGCCGACCCTCGGTCCTGAAAAACTCTCGGATTCCGTTGGCATCATCAGCGGCCGAGGCATCTGATTCCACTCCAGGTGCTGCTGCTGCTGCCGCCGCCGCCGCCGGGTGAGACCTTTCAGAGACGCTCGAGTGGCCGAGAGAAGGCCTCTGCCTGATCTTCTCCAGCGTCGGAATCAGAAGCTCCCAGTGGTCGACGATCCACACTCTGACTCCGAGACCCTCCAACCATCTTCCCAGGATCCTCCTCGTCTCCCCCCCCTGGATCAGAAGAACACCGTGCGTGGCTTCGGGCTTCAAGCCCCTCGCGGCTCCGCTGCCAGGTTGGGCGGCCTTGTGGCGCCCCCGCTGGAGCTCCGAGGCAGAAGCGCTCGAGCTGGGCAGGTCCGCCGGCACTCGATCCTCGTCGGCAGCCGCGGCGGGCCTGAGAAAGACGTTGAACCTGAAGCAGGCCCCTCTCTCACCCAGTCCTTTGTCGATGACGCTGATCTCTCCGCCCATCAATCGCACCTGCAAAGAACCAACACCACCCATCAGCCGCGCATGCAGAAGATCCACAGAGCGATCAATCAATCAATCAATCAATCAAGTTCGCGTGAACTTTTCACGGCGATCGGCAAGGATGGATCATGGCGCCTCACATAAGACTGAACTATGCCGAGGCCCAGGCCGGTGCCCTCCTGTCCATTCGCCGCCGCCTCGACCTGAACAAAGTCCTCGAATATGGACTCCCTCTTGTCCTTTGGGATCCCCACGCCCGTATCGTCCACCTCGAATACGAACTCCATGGAGCCCGGGTCGCCGCCAGGGGAGCAGACCGAGTTGGAGTCGCCGAAGACGCCCGGGCTCGTCGCGGAAAAGCAAGGCAAGAGACTCGGGGCGCTGGAGAAATTGCAGTCGTAGGCATGTGGGTCTGTGAGAGCTTCCAGGCTGAGCCTCCGGGCCCAGGCCCGGACCAGAACATGGCCTTCGGAGGTGAACTTGACGGCGTTGCTTAGCAGGTTGTCGAGGATCTGTTTGAGTCGCCCGGCGTCTCCCCTAACGCGGGGTGAGCTCAGAACAGAGCCGTCGCAGGGATCCCAGATCACCTCCAGGCCCTTCTTCAGAGCAACAATATGGAAAATGTCAACGGACTCCTCGATTACTGTTGCCATGTCGAATTCTGCCTCTTCTAGCTGCATCTTTCCGGCCTCCACTTTACTCATATCAAGCACAGAATTCAATATCCCTGAAAACACCACGCATGGAGAAAGACACTCGTTGGGATGGCTGCCAGCATTTTCAAAGAAGCAATCATCCAGATGAGAAAGCATAGATAAGTTGAATCTATAAATGGGTTTACTTTCATATATTCTACAAGACAAGTACGACTCAATTTACATCTCATTATGCACGTAAAAGATGAAAATTTTGAACAACCGATGACCCCAATAAATTCATCAAGCAATGAGGCATCGTTGAGATGATCATGGAAATTGCAAAGAAACAATAAACCCAAGAGGCAGTACCATAAAACTTAATATGAAATTTCTATCGCTACGACAAAATTAAAACTCGACATATAATTATTTCTCATACATGTCAAATATGATAATGATGCACATCATTTGTAATATTATCAAGAGAAATCTCTCTGCATACGGACCAAAAAGTTTTGACGCGCAGAGATTCATTTGGTCGAGATTTTTGTCCAGTTCAGAGTGTGGGGAGACCTCTGCTTGGCAAAGCTCTATTAGACCTATAATGCCGGCAAGAGAAGTGCGAACATCATGACTTGCACTAGCAAATGCTAAGCTCTTGTTCATGCTTTTCCTCTCTGCTTGTTGAGTCGCTTCCTTTTGCTTGATCAGAGAGGAATGTAGGAATGCATCCCGTCTTTGATATTTTCTGATCAACTGGAATACGAGGAAACACGTGACAACTGCCATAAGAAGAACAGATAACAAGAGGAAATATGATATGGTTCCGAGCCTGTGGGCATGATTAATCAAGCCCACATTTGGGAAAGCTAGCACAAATACCTACAAAAAAAGAAGGATATTTTTAAAAAAAATTCAAGATTTATGAAAATATCAAGCAATAGCAACTGAATTAACGAAACTTTTGATTACAGACCGTTATTTATCAGCTAATAATTCAATATCAAAAGAATTTTTTTGGATGATAGAAACAAAAGCATGACAACGCCTACAACCATGGAATGGTGTCATGAACGGTAATCCTTCCTTACGAGGAACATTTAGCGAAAGGAATCTGAAATTTAGTCTATATTTTACTGTCAATAAATACACATTCAATATTTAAGAAAAAAAGGGAGAATAAATAAATTTTAAACTATGAAAAAGCATCATTTATTGGTACTCGAAATATGCTGTACGAATATGAAAGATAACACTGTACAATAAGATTATCCCCTTGTTTCACTAAAATATCAAAAAAATGTACCGATAACAAGTATGTGCACTTTTGACGGATGGATTGTGCTATGATACTTACCATTTTCTGTCTTTTTCTCCTGGTAAAAACCAGAACATTCGTTTTGTTTTTCCTCGAGGATTTTCTCTTATATTATATTCTTTAAGTTGAAATTAACTCACAGCTATGAAACATTACCTTCTGAAATTTCTGAAGGATTCTAAATATCTAGTCGACCGTACATGCACCAGTTAAAAAAAACTGTTTCTATGTCTGCCGATCTGTCCATTGGTTATGTACAAATGTGCATATATGTAGCAAGGAAAAGAAGCACTTCATTCAAGAATGTGGCATTAGAGTTTTTTTAGTGATTATAAAAATCACTTGCGGTTAATAGACAGTGGCAACGATAGACATAGTTCAAATGCTGAATTTAAGCAACCATCTCCACAAAACACAACAATCCAGAAGCAATAAAACGTCAATAAAACCATTCGAAAACAAAAATAGTCATTTAATGAAACAGTGCCCAATAATAAGCAATTAACCTAGAGGTTGTAAGGCAGTCAATTAGCGCATCTTACAAATACCGAGATCCAAGACATCAAGTGATTATCATTAACTAAGATACACATAATACAACGCATTGAATATGGCTACTATCAAGTGAAATATACGCACCACATTTATTCCAAGATGAAGAGAAGCACAATAGAACTTGAATGATTGCCCGCCAATATCCAATATGGTGACATCAACAAAGCCATTGCCAGCATTGCAAGAAATGGCAGATTCCTTTGCAAAGTTACCTATTTTTGGGTTCTCTATATGGATGGAAAGTGTTCCATTGTCAAGGGAGAGACGGCCATTTGGAATAATTCCACCTTTTTGCAGGACTTGACCATCTTCTGTGACCAAGAAGAAGTTTCCACCATTGGCTCCCCAACTGTCTATCATATCCACGAGCCCTTGCACAGATATGCCGAGAGATAAGATTGCAGAAAGAGTCCTTTCCATAACCATGACCTTCACGGGAGCTGTGACAAGTATTAGACGATCCTTAACTTCATTCCACTTTGATCCCAAGGAAATGTAACTGAAGGTATGAGAGACGGCATCATTGAGCCACGTAGCAGTACTGGGAACCACATTTGCAGCAACTGGGGGCCCCACCTGGGTTCCAGTGTCAAGATCCACAACTTGAGAATAGTAGCAAGAGGGCACTAAGGAGGCACTCTGAGAAGCTGATCCGTTTGAGAATATCGCAGAAGTTTTGCCATTTCCTTGGCCAAAATATGATAAGAGGAGGCCATCTTCTCGAAAGAATGACACTTGGGACACAATGGGGTAGAATGCCATGTATGTGAGAAACAGAGCACGAGACTGCATCATATAAAGCAAAATTTCCCATTCAGGGGGGGAGAGAGAGAGAGAGAGAGAGGAGAGAGAGAGAGGGGGGGGAGGGAGGGAGAGAGCGAGCGAGCGAGAGAGAGAGAGAGAGAGAGAGCATTTGGTCGAGCACCTGCTGATCGGGGGCAGAAAAGGAATTGTTGCTGAGGACCTTGGCAAGGCTCGAGGAAGAAGCATTCATGTGGTGAAGCAAAGTCTGGGTTTTATCACAGACTGTTCTTAGGGCTGCTTTGTGGACATCATCAGAGGCCTCCATCACCAGTTGCTCCACGTGGTTTAGCGTGGAATGCCACACATAAAGCACAAACCCGAGTGATCCTGCGAGCATCTAAAATGAAGAAGGTTATGAGAAATTCACATAATGCCAAATGACAGATGAGGAAGAACAAGGGTCGTTCTGTTCTTTGTTACCAAGAAGGATAAGAACAAGACAAACTTAGTGACTGCAGGCTTCGCCATCTCCTCCCCTGCCTAAAACAAAAAATTAAGGTTTTAATAAAGTTCTGTCATTACTATGGATCAAGGAGAACCTTATCAGCGCAAAGTATACATTCCACCTATTTTTTTCACAAAATGGAGACAAAAAATATTTTAGATGAGTATGAATTGAAATCTCCACCTGTTTTGCAAGAGAAAAAAGGTATTTATATGGTAGGATTACGGTGCAAGAGAGAAATTGACAAGCCCAGAAAAATGGGCTACATACATCATGGACCCCTGTGAATCTCAAACATAAGGAGGGAGAGAGAGACACAGACAGAGACAGAGAGAGAGAAAGAGAGAGAGAGAGAGAGAGAGACAGACAGACAGACAGACAGACAGACAGACAGACAGACAGACAAAGACAGAGACAGAGTCTTTTATGCTTTATTTCTAAAATCAATCATATTGATACAATAGATTTAATGATGAATGCGAGATCGCCTGTCCTTTCACTTTGGGTCTATTTATTTCGCAAGAAAATGAAGTGAGGAACACGTACAATCAGGAACATACTGTGTAACAGAACCAATATACCTGAAGCAGAAAAATCCAGAAACCACAAAAAATAAAAAATAAGTGAATAAAAGTTAAGATAAAACTGCAAAAGAAACCCTCTGTTCTTCCATCAAATATAACGCAAAACCCAACAACTGGTTCAAACATTAATAAACCCAGAAGTATTTGAAGTTGAAAAATGCACTCTTGCGCTCCCCAGCATAGCATGCTATCTTTGGAGAGAAATAAAATGATATATCAAGGAAAAAAAAAGGATGATGACTATTGACTGGTAATTTAATTTAATTATGGTCAACGAAATATTAATAAAAAAATTAGGTACTAAAAGAAATGTAAGATTTCTTGGAAGCCCACCAAAATAATGAAAACACCCATGAAACTCAAGTATTTAAAACCTCTAAACGTCCTACTTCTAAGTAGCATATCATATTAAACAAATTAGATCACGACCAGACTGAATGATAATGGGAAGGGCTGATGATTCCAGACTGGCAGGTATTTAAATTGTGGCTCAATAACCGGGAACCATTTTGACCACTGGGAGCGAGACGATTTGGCCAAGAATCAGCTGACCCTTGCTGGATGATCCTGCTATTCGACTGTTTTAGGCCAGATTGGTGGAGTCAGATGGGTCGGCTTCGCGAAAGGTTGGGGGATCACAACGTTGAAGGGAGAAGGAGAGAAAGAGTTCGTGAAGAAGATGAGGAGAAGAAGATTACCCGCGGCAGCGGCAGCGGAGTGAACAATAGGAAGCAGCAGCTGGGGGAAGTGGCGGTACAGGCCTCGGTCCCGGCGGAGGCTGTAGTCGTGGAGGATAGCAGCGGTGTCGGCGTCGGCGGCGGCAGACGAAGGAGGGGGACAATGAGAGGAAACACGGGGGAATCATCAAAATTGGGTACTTCTAAAATCGCCTCCAGGGAAGAGATTTATATGGGGGCTAGCGCGATATGGAAAGCATAATTGGAAAGAAATAAACCTTAGAATCCAATCCCTAGCCGATTGCACCCTCGCCGGCGCCACCTTTCCTGCCTTATTTGCCCCCCGCCCTCTGCTCTGTCGTAGCTGGTTACGCCGCCCACTTCCGGTCGCCCGGCCGTGCCGTTCGCGTCCCTGGATCGCCGCCTCCCACCTCCGGCCGCCATCCGCCGTCCGCCGACCCTGTTCATCCGCCGTCCACCTCCGGTCGCCAGGAGGCCGCCGGTCGCCGTCGCTGGATGGCCGCCGGCTATCCAGCCGGAGTGGGGCGGCAGTTCTGTGCCTCCGTGCAGACGATGGAAGGAGGCGGGAGGGAAAAGACTTTCAATTATTTGGTCTTATTTATAAATAAAACTTTTTTATGAATTTTTTGAAATTATACTAAAGTTAGGGGCTTCAAAATAAATGTCCAGGACGGCCCCTTAAATTCGATTTTCTCGCTGTGACTCGGCCTGCGATTGGCCTTCGTTTTTCGAAGCTTGTTAGGGTTTCCCTGCCCCTCCGCTTCGCTCGTCCCTTCCTGAAATCCACAGACCATGTCGTCCAAGCAAGGTCAGCGTCTCTCCGATTCCCCTCTCACTTCTCTGGTGTGCTCCGCTGAATCTGTGCTTACATGGGTGAGTGATCGATGTGTGCAGGTGGGAAGGCGAAGCCGCTCAAGCAGCCCAAATCCGAAAAGAAAGAGTACGACGAGGTATTTTTTCTTACCACCTTTTCATCTATCATCGTTGAAAACTGGTTGCATCCCTTCTCCGATTCTTGGCATGATCATGAGTTGCACCGTGTTCCCTGATTGTGTAGTCGGTGATGTCGATTTGGTGATTATAAAAAGATGGTTTTAACCTCATGTGTCCGTATTTTTTTCCGTTAGTTTTAAATCTGATTGATTGATGTCTAACGAGGACTTGCATAGTTTAACTTCTGCCTCTTTTCCTGGGGTGGAAGATTATGTTCCGACATCATTTTGTTCTATCAGGTGATTGGAAGAAATTAGTTGTTGCTTTTATCGACTGCCAATGATTGACGCCGTTATTTTAATGGTTAGTCGGGTAATGGATTTGGCAGACGAGCTTTCACATGATTGCATGAAGTCTTGCTGTTCATGAGATTTTCATTACAACCTTATGTTCAAATTTTTTTTATAAAATTTATTGATTCTGTGAATGGATGGATGGATGAATAAATGGATTTTTTTCCCTAATTTTGCCAGCCTATTCCAAAATAGTGGGACAGTTTCCCCCTTTGAAGGATTGACCCTGTCGGGATCGTATTGATCAATATTGAAACGCAATCATTGAACTGTATTTTGAATAATTGCGATGAGTGCTAGACACCACTTGCACCCCTGTTTGGCTGTTTAAGATTCTAAAAGCAGCCATACCGGATATGCCTCAATCTGAATCAGTTTCTTTTCGATTCCCGTATATTTACCTCAACATCTCCTACAGTTGCATGAGTAGAGAACCTGACTGAATTAAATATTGGATCGAGATCATGGTTTCGTGAATCTGTGAAGACATTTGTCATCCCGTAGTTAAATTGGTACCGAGGTCAACCGCCCGGATGACGTGGCCAATATTCTCCAATCATTTTTTCCTTTCCGAGCCACTTACAGCTCTCCTCCTTTCAGGGCAGTCCTGTCTTTCCTATTTCATCTTCTAACTCAGCTCTCATTTATGTCGATCCTTTATCACATGACCAGCAGTTGCATCGGCCATGGTGATCTCATCACCTCTTTTCATGTTTCCAACAGAACATAACCTTATGTGGTCTGATTGTAGAATTCGCAACAAGCTAATTATTTTTCCTATTATTGAAAGAATTTGATCCTGCATAATTCATTCGATCAACTTTCACTTTATTCGCATGAGTAGCTGAAATGACCCTTGCCTCTGTTTTTTAGGCGGACCTTGCCCATCTTCAGAAGAAAAAGGAAGAGGAGAAGGTGAACAACACTTCATTAACTAATTAACCCAGACTTCCGTTTAAACATGCTTCATTTTTAATTATTTACAGCCCAATGATCAAACTTTTTTGTTGGAAAACAGGCCCTCAGAGACCTGAAAGCCAAAGCTTCGCAGAAGGGATCATTTGGCGGATCTGGACTCAAGAAGAGCGGGAAGAAGTGAGGGTCTCCTCTCCTTTCTCTCTTATCCCTCCCCCCCCCCTCCTCTATCTCCATCTCTCTCTAAGTATGGTGTGATGGTCTCATGTCGGAAGCATGGCCCGGGGTAAATCCTAGCCGCCCATCTCACTTGCCCTCTGCATAGTCTTGTCCCGTGGCCTTCATCCTTGGCGCTGCTAGCTAGCGTTTTCTAACCATTATACATGGGATATAATTGACTATGCACTGTGAAATAAATGTGTGTGCTTGCCTCCTATTCTCTTGCTTCTACCGAAGGATGCGGGCCGGCTGAAGCCCAGAAGCTGGAGAGCCCGGCCCGACCCATTTTCCCTGATCCTGGGCCCTGAAATGATATATTTAAAAAAAGCCCGGATGATTATGTGGGTCGGGAGGTTTTGGCCCGCCTCATGGTCTTCTCTACACCCCTGGTGGGCTTTTTATGGCCCGAGCCAGCGGTTGACATGTACTCCGCGATTATGTGATTTTTTATCTGTGATTTTTTTAATGTGTTCTTATTGTTCATTTAAATTAAGTAATTAAGGAAAACCGGTCGTACCACCCATCATCACGCTACCGAGCCCATCGCATGTATCTGGGCGTATTTTTTTATCGCATTTGATTTATTTATGCACCCATTAAAACCGGTAAATTTACCATTTTTCTTTCAAAATATTTTTTATTCTGCTAGTCTTTTAGATTAATCCTGATTTGTGGGGTTTAAGGTCTTCAGTAATTGTATTCATATTATATTTTTTGTATTTTTCTTGGTAACCTTCAACGTAGTTTCTGAGCTCTCTAGAATTGTTGGAAAAATTCCGTCGGAATGTTCTTGAGGGGCGCGGGCGGTCAATCGGCCCCCCATTTTTTCTGCGGAGAGCAAGCAGATTTCTAGTACTGATTTCTTCGGACGAAAAATGACTACTCACAAGCGTCGCGATCGACATCGTCACCATCGCCATCTCCATCCCCGTTGAATGCTCTGTGAAATTATGGAGAGCCGCGTGAAGATCTCGCCTTGGACTCGGACCAGCGTCCCATCCCCCGCCATAGGAGGCCCGGGCATGGCGCATTCTCTCTCTAGGAGTGAGGACGGAGAGAGACTGAGAGAGAGAGAGAGAGAGAGGGAGATGGGTCGTCAGGCGTAGCGGGCGTCGGAGAAGAGCTTGCTCTTGAGCCACCGGAAGCTGGTGCGGACGGAGGACTTGAGCTTGTTCTCGGCGACGAACGAGTTGTAGGCGGCGACTCGCTTCTTCCGCTGGTTCTCGGGGTCGGCGGCGTATGAGAATCCGCCGGCGCTGGCGCCGGGCCCGTTGAAGCTGTAGGCGGCGGAGGAGGAGCTCGGCGCTGCGCCTTCGTCACCGAGACCCACGTACCCGGCGGCGGCGCCGCTCCTCGCCGGGGACAGCAGCGTCGGCCTCTTCTTCTCCATTCCTGCGATAAGGCGCTGTGGTGAGCGGTGGCGGGCCGGTTAAATCACTGGCGAGTGGTGGTGGTGGGCGGCGCAGGCTGGTCGGAAAGCGACGCCTCCTCCATCACTGCGGGCCCCGCCGGTGAGCCACTGCAGTGCCTGTCCTCTTCCTCCACCCACCCACCCACCCACCCAACGCCGCCGCCGCCGCTACCGCCACCGGCGGCGCCACCACGAGCTCTTTAAAGGATGCCCAGAATGGATACGGAATCCGGCGACCCCTTACCTGCCCGATAAAGATGCGTTGCTTGTTTCAACGTGTCAAATCAATAAATAATGTATGATTATTTCTCCCCCGTCCCTCGAAATAAATTACTATTTTTTCCGGGTCTAACCTTTCAAATGATATCCATACTTGACCATGGGCTGTCCACGTGGCGTTGCTAAGGATGGATCTGGCGGTCCGGTCCGCCCCCCCCTCCCCCTCTCTCTCTCTCCTTCTCCGAAGAAATAATTTTTGCTTAATGGAGATATCTTTATTCGAATGTGGGGGCCGACGTGGATTCCACTCGTTGGTGGACATGGGGCGGCAGCGGATACTCGTGGCCGCTGACAGAGGTGGGACCCAGTGGGCCCCGGAAAGCCCGCCGACCGCCCCGGACGCCGAGGCGCACAAGTGACGACTGGGCTTTGACTTTCCTAGATTCTTTGACTAAATAGGGACAAATCTTGGTTGCGGGTATTGTCGGAAGGAGGACGGCGACGACGACGTAATCTTGTTAAACCCCTTTTAGAAAATTTTGAAGTGATGGATACACCGAATTAACCCTAAAAAATATTGAATGGGATGGGGTTAAATTCTGAATTAGGGCATAATAAAGAGGATTTTTTTCCAAAAGTAGACATATTGGGTTCTTCCACCACCCACGAGTGGTGATGGTCAGCGGTGCTAGTTTCCCTGACTTCAGCTCAAACACTCTGACCGCGGCACTCTTTCTTTCCTGGCTCAAACATTCTGACGCTCATAACGCTTATGGAAGTAATGGGGGGTGGTCGGTTGCACGTAAGAGGTATGCGACTTCCTCTCATCACGGTCAACCCGAGCATGCTCGCAAGAAATCATGGGGCTCCACTCTTCTTAATTCGTGTCAAAGCCTTCACTCACCACCCATGAAGATCTTGGCATGGCGCCCTCTCGCTCCTCCCCTTATCTCTGACCCCATAGATCGGAAGAGCTCATAGTGTTTATCTGCTACCCTTGGGCGTAGACACTGATAAGAACGGGCGTTGACTTTGGGCGCAATCCCATAAACAGGGAAAATGGATTCGTGGGCTCGAATTTACTTTAGGAAATTCAGTGAATTCCCAGGAAAAATCTCAGCTTGACGCAGCGGTCACACGATTTAATTCCGTACCGTTCACATTGGACGAACAGGGCGATTTATTGACTTGGTTCTTCGTTGAGGGACCGAAAGCCCGGCTGGGAGATGGAGCACCGGGCGGCCGCCGCCGCCGCAACGGCCGCCGTCTCCCAGGCCCTCGTCCTCCTCTTCTCCCTCCCTTCGTCCTCCGCCTCTTCCTCCGATGGCGATCCCACGGCCCTCCTCTTACACTTTCTCTCTTTCTTTGGGATCGCCGCCGCGGGGAGCCTGTTCCTGCCCAGAAATCGCAAGCGGCGGCGCCACCTGGACGATACTGGGGATCCTCCGCCTGGGGCGGCGGTGGCGGTGGCTGCGGCGCCGATCAGCGTCCGCCGGCAGCCGGACCACTTTCGGCTGGGCCTTGGGGTGGGGGCCTCCACCTTTGAGTGGCTGGCGGGGCTCCTCGAGCCGCTCCTCGACTGGCCCGGCGGGCCACCGGAGCTCCCCGCCGCGGCCGCCAGGCTCGCCGTGGGGCTCTCCCACCTCGCCACCGGAGCTTCCTACGGGGACCTCGCTGTCCGCTTCTCCGTCTCCGCCGTCGCCGCCCGCTCCTGCGCCCGCCGGCTCCGCCGCGTCCTCTGCACCAACTTCCGCTTCTGGGTCGCCTTCCCTTCCTCCTCCGACGAGCTCTCCGTCGGCTTCCACCACCTCCCCGGCTGCCGCGGTGCCGTAGCCTGCGCCCGCTTCGAGCTCGGCGGCGGCGGCGGTGGCGCCGCCGCCCAGGTGGTCGCCGACGCCGCCTGCCGGATCCTCAACATCGCCGCCGGCTTCCCGAAAGACCAGCCGAGCTCCACGATCCTGAGGCGGTCTTCTCTCTTCCAGGAAGCCGGGAGGCTGGTGGGCCCGCCGGAGCAGTACTTGGTCGGCGGCGAGGAGTACCCGCTTCTGCCGTGGCTCATGGTCCCCTTCCAGGACGCCGCCGCCGCCGCCGCCGCTTCCCCCCCGGGGGCGGCGGCGTTCAACGCGGTGCACCGCCGGATCATGGCCCGAACGGTGCTGCGGACCATCTCGAGCTTGATGAACTGGGGAGTTCTCAGCTCCGCCATGGACGGGGAGGAGGACCCGAGGGCCGCGGCGGCGTGCGTTGCTACCTGCGCCATACTCCACAACATGCTGCTGTCCAGGGAGGACTTCTCTGCTCTGGCTGCGGCGCCGCCGGAGGAAGAGGAGGAGGACGGCCGCCGGGGCGGCGCCGTCCCCGCAGCGGCGGCGGCGGAGTGGCCGGTGGAGCCAAGGGCGGCGGCGCTGAGGGACGCTTTGGCCGACAGAGCCAGAGGACTCCTGACCTGAACTCTCTTTATACGAGACTACATACCTATTTTATGTGAGAGCCGTATACGAGTACCAAGCAGAGTCTTTCTCAAGGACGGCAGAAATCAGAATGCATAAGATGCTGAAGTAGGGAAAATTCAAGCGTCCTTTTGATCTATAAATCATTTTGATTCATGTCCGGGGACCTCTTCCCCCCCTTTCCCTGTTGAAGTTGCTCACGCCACTCAGATTTTCTACATAATGATCCAAAATTAACATGAATGCGGAGCTCAAAAACTTCAATCTAACAATGCAAAATAATACTGAGAGAGCCAATTATGTCCTCTTTGAGAACAAGGGCGTCCAACATGAGACACCATGGGTGTACGCACCACAGCAATTTTGAGCTGTGGAGGGCCAAAATCGACGTCTATTATTTCAGCATGGCCTTATGATAGGGCACCAGCCGAATCCTAAGCATATCAAAGGCCAAAAATCTCCAGAAGGTTTGGGAATAAACATTATAGGTGAGACCGGGTAAAAGGCTTTGGGGGGGTAAAAAAATACTAGTAATTCCAAACCCAGGCGGTTATAAAGAAGAGTATAAAAATTAATCAACATGAGAGACCAAGTTTAAATAAAGAGGAGCTATCTCTCACACAGACTCAGAAGCAGATTCGAGGAGTGAATCAGCCAATCAAGCGAGGTGAACTCACAACTTTTAAAGGAGGAAATCTAGAAAGATTGATTTGATGCACAAAGTAGTATTTCAGGCTCGACAAGACATAGGAGGAAGACACGATGCGCCTGGATGATGTAGCATTGTAATGGTATTTGCAGACGGAAGACAGATATCCTTTCAAGAATTGGCATGACTTCAAATTCCAGTTTAGGAAGCGCTATGGCACATCTAGTTTTGAGAACATATATCAAAGATATCTCAGCATCAAGCAAAAAAGATTGACAACAACCTATAGGGAAGAATTTGAACGACTAACCACCTTTCTTCCGAAGATTTCCGCGGATATTATGGAGCAAACGTACTTAAAAGGTCCAAAATGGGAAATTCAATCTGAATTATCATGGACTAAATCAGTTGCCCTGTTGAAGATTATGGATGCTTCAGTACAAGCTGTGGAACATCTTCATACACTCTGGGAAGCGTAGCACATCAATTCACTTACTCAAACAAGAATGGAGACACATCAGGTGTCAGGATATCTACCTGGCACAACCGTGTAGCCACTCTCGAGAGATAATATCTCTCCAGATGAAGAGAGATGAACTGATTCTCCTCGCAAAGAGAGGTACCCAAAAAGAGGCAAAGAAAACAAGATTGGACCCCATAAATTTATAAGGCCAAGTAATCTACCCTACGCATACGTGACATATATGCTCTGCTTGAAGGGGAGTGTTGGGAAATGTTGGTATTTGAGTCCATTGGACCTTGTACCGACATGGGCTACCTTTGAGCCCACCAAGAATCTATCATTTATAGCATTACCCTAGGGTGTGTCAGAGATGAGAGAAAATTTCTTCTCCACAAAAGGCACTGGGGGTCTCTGGGCATTCTATCTGAACCTCTATAGTTACTAGGCAATTTTCAATCTTCTCTACAATCCATGAAACTCTTCACTTATGAAGCATCATAGATAGGACATCCTAACAATCTGACGAAGGGCAACTTAAGAGCTTCTCTTCCAATTCCTGCACACGTTGAAATGGGTTTGGCAATTATCCAGTTAAAGATCTGTATTAGCCGTGTGGGAAGATCTACATTAAAACAGAAGTTAATAAATAAACTAGATGACGTGTTCCTCATCTTGCTGGCTGAAATGGATTCCAAAAAGGAAGAAATATGATTCAGCTTAAACATGGGCATAACCTCCAAGGTCACCGGACTAAACCATATAAAACCAATTTCTAAGACTAACTCTAAGCGATTTTGTGTCTTATTTTAGTAGGGTGTAAATGAAAATTTTTCAATAACTAATGATAGAGATGAACAGAAATTAGGACGCACGAAAAATGATACAAACCTATGTTTATGCGGAATTGAACTAGACTTCACGGTAACACTCACCAGAGACAAATGGAACAAGTCCAGCGGCCAAGATTCCGTCAAAGGGAACCTCCGTTGCTTCTGCGATAGCGTAAGCCAGCCTCGTCTTCCCGCACACCCGGTGGCCCGCGCATCATAATGATTTCGTGGTGCAATGGCACCATGAAATCATATGCCAGCTTCTCCAACAACTCGATAATTATTAAGAAATCTCTCAACCTTGAACGTTCCCTTCTCATCTCCAGTGCCGATTCTGCCCCCAATTGTCCTCCCCGGCTTAAATGAAACTGCGGCCGTGATATCCGCCCTCCTCACCGACTCGCCCGTCATCGTCGCGCAATCGGCGACACTCCCCACTTGCACGTCTCTCACCACCATCCCCCCTCGCCCGCTCGTGTCTACCTCGACTCGCCGTACCTTCTCCCGCAATGCAGCTTCCATGAGGTCGATCTATAGAGAAAGCCCCCTCGCCGGCATCCGAATCATGAGCGTTCGCGGACCAACACGACGGTGAAGAAACCGGCGACAAGGCTGGTGTCTCTGGTTCCTCCCCGCGGCCGACCTTCCAGGACCTGCCGGAGGCAAGTGAGCGAACGGCGTTCCACCATGCCTTCGACCATGCAGATGCCGGCGACATTGTCCAGCTCCAGGATCCGCCCCACTCGCCGCAGCCGAGTGTCGACCCCGCATCCCCTTCGCCACCGTCGCCCCCCTCTTCCGGCGACCCACGATCTCGTGTTCCCTCCGAAGGTTTATGGCGGGCTGATCATAATGGGTCCGCATGGCCGAACCCTCGCTCGGCCCAGTCATGTCCGGCTCGGGCTTTTTTTTGGACGGGATGGGCTTTTCCCACACGGGCCACACCGGCCCGCTGAGGCCCGCATCAACATCAAGCAGGGCGGCTAACACATTCCGAGTTGAGTAATTAAAAAAGCAAGGTTACGTCTATCCGTATAATTAATTATTCACGATAAGAAAACAGACCATTCTCATTTTTAAACATTTTTAATCTAATTTTAAAATAAGGATAATGGGATTATTATGATTTTCAATTATTATTACAAGGGAAATCCCCACTTAATCTGTTTTCACTCATACAATATGAATAATAACTGAGCGTCAGAAAAAATGCTGATTAATTTTTATCCTTGGTCTTCAACCGTGCAATGGAAACATCGAAGGCAATACAGTTAAATATAGAAATTCTACCCAAATAGGCGGTTTTTTTAGAAAATTGACAAATCGTATAAGTCAACGCACTCCTCGTTGAAGAAGTGACGCGCTTATCATGAATTTGACTCGTGATAGCTTACCCACCAGGATTAGCCTGCAGTTTATCGGGGCTCGATGATCTGCCAAAAATAAATAAACCGAGAAACATTCGAATATAAAATAAAAAACTTACGTCACATAAATTGATAATGAGCTAACAGCAACCGCCTCATCTGCCCGTGAACCTCCGAAGTTATCAGGAATGAGAGATTATCATTGACGAAGCTCGCAACTTGTCATATTGAAGACAAAGTCAAACTCTTAACTGTTTCCTGACCGTCCTTAGCCGCGGGCGTTGACGACTCCACGGACCGAGTTAGAAATGAACTCTCATTGTCCCGATAACTAACGGGTCAACGATCGGACAATGGAGATAACATACGATGATCATCCACCAATCGATACCCATTTCTGTTTGGATACTAAAACGAGAAATTTAGAGAGAGAAAGAGAGAGAGAGAGAGAGGAGAGAGAGAGAACCTGGGGTGAAGGGGGCGGCGACCCGACCCGGCATCTTCTTTAATGGGGGTCGACCACCGGAACACCCACCATGACCATGATTCCTCAACTCCCGGTTCTCTCTGTAATCCCCGCCGTTTCTCTCTCTACTGGCAGACGGCAGAGAGGCACCAGGGGCAGGCACAGTATGGCGACGGGAGGACGGCCAGGATGGAAACCCTAGCTAACACTTTCCCTCTTCCCCGTGCAGGTGCTGCAGAAATGGAATGGAACAGTGCCTCCACGTCTCCCCCCCCCCCAAGTGAACATCTCTCTCTCTCTCTCTCTCTTCCCCCCCCCCTTATGCCTATCAAATCAGCAGAGATGGTGGGCGGCGGAGCCATGTGCCAGCCTCCCTTTCCCTCTCTACGTTCACGGCTCTCTCACTCTCTCTCTATCTCTCTCTTTCTCTCTCTACGCACTTCTTCTCCCTGGGCCGCCTGTCAGGACTCCCCTTCCAAGACGACGACGCCTGATCGCCGATTAAAGTACGAGAGAGATCGCCGGAGAGCCGTCCCCGAGGAGACGGAGCTCGTAAGAAAGGGGAAATTGTACAGAATTAAGACACGAACCAGGGGGGAGATTAACGACAACCTTCGTCGGTTTTCTCTGATGGCCTAGTCATCCGCTCAACTTCTGCTGCTGTACAGCTTCCTCCTGATGCCCCCTGCCGCCAGCGCTCGCTCAGAACTCATTGTCGGAGCTCTCAGGGCTCGGGCGCCGGTTGAGGTCCGGATTCATCGGTCTCCTCTCCCGATCCTTCTCCGCCGCCTCCGCCTGCGGCTGGTTCCGCCGCGGCCGATTGTAGACGTGGTGGTGGCGCCGCCCTAGGGTTCCGGCATGCATCGCGTCCACCCTGGCCCCAACCTCCGTCGCCTTCTTCCGAATCAAGGCGGCGGAGAGCGCCTCAGACTCTCCTCCTCCGCCCCCGTGCCTCTGGCCGCCGGTGCCGTCTCCGTCCTCCCCTTCCGCCGGGAGCTCATTAGGGAAGTTCAGCCTGGCGGATCTCCCCCGGAGGTGGTAGACGGCGATGTCGTAGGCGTGCGCGGCGGCGACGGCGGTGGAGTAGGATCCAAGCCAGATCCTCGACCTCTTGTTCGGCTCCCTGATCTCCGCCACCCACTTCCCCCACTTCCTCATCCTCACCCCTCTGTACTGCCTCCCGCCCCCTCCTCCGGCCGCCGCCGCCGCTGCTCCTCCCATCCCTTCCCCACCGCCTCCCGCCTTCCCCTCGCTCGGCGACGATCTCCCCCCCGAATCCTCGCTCGTCGAGCAGCAGTCCCCCTCCATCCCTGCCCCTTTTCTCCCTCCCTGTCCCTCTCCCTCTCTAGAATTCTGGTCTGTTATCTCTGCCCGGGGGGAAGTTATATGGAAAAGGAGATGGGTGGGAGGATCCGGATTCTGGGTTACTGTTTGGTTTGTCGGGCTTTCATTAGTCGGCGCCACTGGAGACGGCGGGAGATGTGAGAGAGAGAGAGAGAGAGAGAGAGAGAGAGGGGGGGAGGGGGAGGAAGGAGGGATCGACACGTGGAGGTCAGAAAGGCGCCCACCTTCGCCAGCGCTGGAACACCGCCCCGCCGACATAGAAAGGCGGGAGGAGTGAAAGGGATTCGTCTTCTTGTGCCACGTGGCATCGGGATCACGTGATAGCCGCCGACGTGCGGTTTGCACATCGGGTACGGCAGCGTCCCTCCCACTCGCCGTTATTTTATCCACAATTTTCTCTCCGGCCCCCTGATCATGTCCGTAAGTACGAAATTAGCTTCCTATTTTGCGCCCTTACGTTAGTGCCTTCCTCAGAGTGGCCATTTCCTTGTTGTGAGCAAACGAGCCGGGCTGCTCCTGAATTTGCTGCCAGCACGCCAATCTATATCTTACCGCGGTAACCCACCCCCCTTCCGCTCTAAAATGACGCAGGGTAATTTTCAAATACTTGCACATATGAGGTTCAATTGTTCGGAACTTTATATTTACCCAGAAGTGGCAGTATTAAATTCCCAGCACGCTATTTATTTAAATTTCCAGACAAACCTGAAGCTGGAGAGAGAGAGAGTGGATATCAATGGTGGGGGGCAGGCAACTGGCCCGTGGACGTTGACGGGTAGACTAGGCGAATGGTTAGTTGAGGGAGTTGTGGGCCCTATTTCCTTCGTATAAAATCAATCATCAGCTATCACAGACCGAGAGCATGAGAGAGAGAGAGAGAGGGGGAGAGAGTCGCTCTAGAGAGAGAAAAGAGGTGAGACGGAGAGAGAGAAGAGGGAGAATCGCTTGTGTTAGAACGAAAGAGGGAAGAATTATTCGGGGGCGCAGAGGAGAGAGAAAGTCTTCGGGGGAGGAGAGAAGGGAGAGAGAGAGAGAGATAAAGAGAGGGGGGGGGGCGCGAGGGGAGCACCTGCTGCGGGTCAAAGAGATGACGTGGACAACACGACGATGGGCAGTCCCACAACCCAATTATCTGTCGGACGAACCTCGAATACCACTATTATAAATAATCCTTTAGCAAATTAATGGGTGTAAATTAGACATAAACCCTCAATAAGATTTATATTTTTCTGGGTATCCGAATTGCTGCATCGTAGACGGAAGCGCCGCCCTCTTTCTGTCCGCTGACGTGGACTGGTGACGGGGGCCTGCTGTCGTCAACTTCCATGGCGTGCCAAATAATCCTCGCCCAAAATAAAGTTAAGCATTAAATCCGATATATTCCGGAAATACGAACTCGACGACTAGAATCCGCTGTCACGGTCCATGAGGCGGTTTGACTTGTCAACGGTGCACCACAGTGCGAGCCACAGTGACGTGGCAGATGTCAGAAATATCGTATCATATTTGCCAGGATATAATTCTTAAATTCTCCTTTCCGATAATAGGTGCAAGTCTCATATATATATATCGAGAGAGAGAGAGAGAGAGAGAGAGAGAGAGAGGGATCTTTACGTTGACACAGACGGCGCCGCGGGGAGTTGCTCGCCGACACGGAAGATGGTGACGTTCATGCACCGATAGCTCCCCCGGGCGGCGAACTCGAAAACGAGGACATCCCCGATATCCAGATGGTTGCCGACGGCGAAACTCCTCCATCCGCTCTGGAAGTGCGAGAGCCTCCTGTAGTTCCGGCAGCTGACTTCCCAATCCCCGGCGGTGCTGCGGAGGACGACCCTCCGCCCCTTGCCGGGGAAGAACTCCGCCGCGAACCTCCAGGGGACCGTCTGAAACCACTAGATTTAAATATCTTCCCATTCGATAATGGCGAAACTCTGGTTCTTGCTACAGTATCGAGGAAGAAATTGGTTCTAATTCGGCATCGAGAGAAGACTTACTAGGAAGGACTTCGGGGAGATGTGGCTCCGCTTGATGACGGACAGGAAGGCGGGGTGAGCTGGTTTGACGGTGGCGACGAGCCGCATGCTCCTCTCTCTCTCCTCCGCCGAAATGGAACCTCTTCGTGAGACTACGTGTAGAGGATAGGAGCTACGCGTGGTCTCATCGTCTGCAAGCTCTTCCGCTTCGTCCGCTTCTCTGTTCCCCCACTGCCGCCATCGGCACCGCGTCCCATTTTCTCCTTTGGAGAAACAGCGCCAAAGTCCGCCGCTCTCTTGAGGACTGTCCTCTGGCTCGTCCAGGCGGATGGCCATTTTGGGGACGGCGGCTGAACATGCTCTGGTGGGGTTTTCTCTCTCTAGATCTCCATGGCGTAAGCTGCCGGCGGCGGCGGCGGAGCACTTCTCGCAGCCGCTAGGGCCGAACACCAGGACCTTGAAGCGCGACTTGCCGTTGAATCTGAAGACCAGGAAGTCACCCGCTTCCAGAAACTGGGCTCTGGCGAATTCCTCCCAGCCTTCCTCAAAGAAGGTGGTGCAATCTTCTTCTTCAGTTTGACCCGCCATCGCCCTTCTGAGGAGTCGAGCTCCACCGCCTCCGGTAGCCTCCCACGTAGAAGAACCACGAACTTCCTGGGGACGCTCTGAGAGCCCAGAAAAATGAATCACATCACAATCAGTGATTCATAGGCATTTCCTTATCGTTATTTTCTTGGTCTTCCAGGCAAGATAGAGAAGCGGACGAGAAATTTGACTCATATCTTCATTCTCATTTTTACTTTTAATCATAAAGTTTCAGCTAGCGAGAGAGAGAGAGAGAGAGAGAAGAAGAAGAAGAAGAAGGTGAAGATCATACAAAGTGATTTCACGAAGTGAAATTTAAGCGAGAAGATGAAATGGAGGAAAACTAGAGGGGCATCGATCCTACTTTCTGTTTCCGCAAAGAAATCCTTAAAGAACTAACGGAAGCGCACGCAGAAGGCTCTCCGGAAAACCCTTACCAGGCGCCGCGAGAAGTCGCCGAGAAGGACCTTGAAGAAGTGGGGGTCTTGCGTCCTCATCGGCCAGTTGGAGTAAGGGACCTCTGGGCATCCTCTTCCCGTCTCCTGCATCAGCGGCATCCCTCCGCCACTGGGGAAGCGCTGGGGATCCAAGAAGACGCACAGAAACCCTAAGTGACTACCAACAATTGTTTCCCGTAGATGAGTACGGGTCGAAGAGAGATGATAGATAAACAGAGAAGAGGTATTGAGAGAGAGAGAGAGAGAGATACAGAGAGATACAGAGAGAGGTCTGCTAATGGTGATAAGATGGAGGTTTGGTGTGAGCTACGCTAGGCTGTAGTCATCATAGCCCTGTAGGTCATATTCGAGCAATTAAGAAGGAAACAGATGAATCGACCTGAGCAATTCATAGATCGATGTGAGCGAGCGAGCGAGAGAGAGAGAGAGAGAGAGGAGTGAGAGAACACTATGCTAACCCTCCGTCTGAAACAAGGAGAGAGAGAGAGAGAGAGAGAGAGAGTGAGCTAGCCTCGGTATGGGTGGCCATCCCATAATGTCACGTTCAAGAGATCCGGAAAGAGTTTGAAGACTAGGTCTAATGAGTGTGGGGATAGGGGAGAGAGAAAGAGAGAAGAGATTTACGCGTCAAAGAGCTCGTCTGAGCATCCTGGGGTAATGGCTATCGCTTCTCATTAGGTCGGTAACTGCCACTTGAGGAAGAATGAAGTCGACCCCAGCTCTCTAGTATACGTAGTAGCATGCAGAGAGGGAGGGGGAGAGAGAAAGTGAGAGAGGTCTATTAGCATGCAGACGCGATTAGGCCTCTTGTGAGGTACGTTGGATAGGCTGCCCACTTCATAAACCGACGAGCAGCAGGGTCCCTCTTCCCTTCTCATTCTATATAGAGCCTTCTCTCCCTTCCAACTCTTCTTCCGCCCTACTTGACCCAATGTGCAACGGAAGTCTCTCCCTCCCCCACGTCACTGTCGTCCCCCTCTCTCTCTCCTTCACCCTTCTCCCCTTCTTATTCAGAGTGCGGATCAGAGCACCTCCTTCCATAAATGCGAGTTTTCTACTTCCGCGATTGACGCGATAGACGTTGATTCGACCCGCCTCGTTCCCCGCTGGAGACAAACGAGGGAGGAACTCGACGTGACGGGGAGGCATTGACGGTCGATGAGAGCGGCTTCAAACGCTCTGCCAATCCTTTCGCAAAATCGGAAGATGAAGAGGATGCTTGTCAAACCGTTCATATCTCCCAATCAGAAGAGGCCGCCCTTTTAAGCAAAGGTTTCTTTTAAGGGGAAAGGCTCCAGTGTATACACCTCGTTGAGCTCTAGACGTCTTCCTTCAGTCAGGAAAAAATTTCTCTCAGCTTTTACTAGGTGCTTAATTTCTAATTACCCCACCCTGTGCTTTGAATACAAAGCTTTTATTCCAGTGAACCTTAATCCCTTTTCTTAGCCACAATTTTTTCAAGAAAATTTTACATTTTTTATGAATTTATTAAATTTTGTTTTTTTTAAGATTTTGTGTTTGTGTAATTTTTTAAAATTTAATATGGTAAGTTTCTCAATTTTAAGTTTAAGATTTTATGGTTCAATGTGTAAACTCATTATAAAATTCATGCAAGAAAATAGGATTTTAGGTTTTCCTCATCGATTGCTAGAATTGTGAAAAACTTTTATTTTACAATTTTCCTCACATATTGCTAGAATTATGAAAACTTTTATTTTACTTGTACATCAAATTTTTTTAAGTCCTACATGTTTTCTTAATTCTTGATAGGATCCAAGGTGGTACATTGAGTCTTACCTGTACCTAAGATCAATGTTGACAACTGATTTGATCAAGTCCTGTATACAATGATCAACTCAAGGGACCCATTGAAGAGGAATAATTTTTTTTGGCAATTTTAATGAATGGAGACCAAAAATCACCTTGATGCTAAAATTTCGTTCGTTGGATCCTCAAAATTTGTCAACTGGGGAGAACTCTAATAAGACTTCAATCTAGTCCCATAGTGAAAGAAAATAGTCAATCACATATGGACAAATGATAAAACACATTAATATATTTCAAACATTTCAATGTTTTTCTTTCTCTAGGATGGAGGCAAGCATGTCATCCTAAAAAGGAGGAGCTTATATTTCAAGATAGTAGGAATCGGATGTGCTTCAAAGATAGTTTAGAAATGTTAGTTGTCATCCTTTGTTGGCTCAACTAGTAATAAGAGATTAACCAAATTGTTTCATGGGTAAATTATCAATGATACAAAAAATTAGTGAAAATAGGTATAACAATTTAGCTTAATCTCATAAAATTAAATTAAAAATTAAATAATATAATTTTTTAAAAAACTTGATACAATAAATTCATCTTTCAATTCCTCTGATTCAATCATAGATGTTGCCGTCGGCTCATAGATATGATTATTCATGAATAGACGCTAATGAAGCATTGATCAGATCTTTTGGATATCAAATCCATATATGGAGCCAAGTGTCATAGAATCTTATTTGTGTCTTATTGCACAATCTTATATAAGACACCATGAGAATCATCATAGGATGTTTATAACACACAAGATACTACCTTCCACTTCTCTTTCTCTTCAATATTACACCCCCCTGATTTGAGCATTATGGTAAGATTGTTTGGCCTTAGTGATAATGTGCCTCCATATTCTTATATTATTCTGTTTTTTTTATTTTGGTGTGAACAGCAAAATTGGTAGAAATCCTGCAAATTATGTCCAACATTAAACAAAAGTTTTTGATTCTTCTACAAGCCAACATCTCTTATCAACTGAAACATGTTTCACACATACTTGTTATTCTTCAAGCCAATATATTCTGCATTCAAATTTACATTTTGTAAAATGTAATTGGACATCTCTGAAAATTAATCTTACCTAAATTGTCTACAGCATCATTCAGCTTATTATAGAACTGATCATTTTTAGACTATGTTCAATGTAATACTTGTACATCAAATTTCTAATTATTTTGGATCCGATCATCATTCATTATGATTTACCATGTTGGAAATATGCTCTAATTTTTTTGTTTTATTTTTAATTTGACTTTCTTCTACTACATATCCTTTTTTACTATATTTTTCCAAAAAGATGTAATGTATCAATGCATGTACTAGATCTGATAATTTTTATCCTGATTTTAACATTACTACAATAATGTCATATTTATGATTAATTTTTATTTTTATCATTATTTTTCAACATTAAAATACCTAAGCCAATAGTTCTATCTTAAAACTATGATTACATCCTAGTCATTTTAATACATTGATTCTATTCTCAATTTTTTAGGGTTTCAAAAATTCACATAGCCTTTACTTATATAGATGAAAAAATAAAGAGCATATCTTTCTTGAAATAATGTACCATTCAGCTGTTAATTATGCAACTTTGATATGCAACATCATAACTATCATACTGACTACTAATTGTGGCTCACTCACTTGTTCTCTCCAACAAACATATTTTCTACACGGATAGGAAGTATATGAAGTGATGTTGATGGAACTTTGGTTGGATCATTTTAGTGTAAAGAAGAGTGATATCTAATTATGACAAACCTAACATAGATATGATCTCATTTTGTGTAAAACATAGTTTTAATTTGCACATCTAGTTTTACTGAGTTATATCTAATAATTATAAATTGTGTCATTCCTCTTTCCCATTATTTCCTCATATATTTTTGAACCACAAGAAAAATAGAGAACTTTAACTGATTTGATCTCTTAAAATATCATTTTAAAAGTATCGTTAGTTAAGGCACTAGAAAATATATCTTTCCTTGAAATTTCATTGAGGTTGATTTCTTTTAAAAGGGACTAAAAATACTTTAAATATTTTAAACATAAGAAATTGAACTTTTTTTTAATGATTTTCTAGTTACAAGAGTTAAGTTTTTAGTAAAACAAACAAATAAATTTATTTACACAAAATTTTTACTCGATCTCTCTACAAAGTTTACTTATGTATGATAATTAGAACTTTTAATTTAACGATTCATTTTTAAAAATGCAAATGCCTAAATATTCATTTATTATAATGATGCACACAAATTCAATTTTTTTATAAAAATAAATTGTGCACTAAAAATAGAAATGAAAAGAATATAGATTGAACATCATCTCTCTTTCTTTCCTCATATATATGTACATGAGATTCATACATCTTCAAAGATTTCTATTAAAGAAGATGGAGGGAACTTAGGATCATATTGTATTACAAAGTACCATAGAAAGTTGTCTTAACTGAAGTTATATAACTAAAACCTTATAATAACTAAATTTGACCAAAATAAATAATTCTCAATACATTTGATTCATTTACATCTCATGATTATATTTTGGATGTCATGACAAAGAACAACAAGAAGTTTCCTATTCCCATGGCTTCTTGAACACTCCTAGTTCTTGGAGGTACTCCACCAAGTCCATGTCACACATGTTGCTTGACGTCAAACATTCATCCTTCTGGGACAGCTCACTTGCAATATTATTGTACACAATAATAGCCTCATCTAAAGTATTAAAGGCCCCTAAATGATACTTATTTTTTAGGGGATCAATAAGCTCTGCAGTTCACTTACAAGAGATAGGCTGCATTATCCCTTTATAACTCTTGCTTCTTGTTGATGATTCTCTAATTTCTTTTGTTGTTTATACTTGATGATGATCTTGATTTTTTTCTATGTTGAAAACTCCATTATGGAGAATAACAAAAGTATACTATCATCAAGTATATATACATGTTTATCAAAAGAATGATATAAGAAAGATTATCTTGTGTGATATTTTCCTTGATTTTCTACCCTAATAGGAATGTTTTAATTGACCCAACATTTATGAAATGTGATTTGATGGTGAAATCATTCTAATAAATCTATTATGATAATTTCATGGATTCCGCTAGTGTATATGCATTTATCACATGTAGGATTTTGTAAAACTTCTTTCCCAAGTGTAACATATTGCTTATTCAAAAATTACATATCATAATCTCAATGAGTTTACTTTATAAATTTGATGATTTTATCACAATAATCATTAAATTTTTGAGGTTTTATTTCCTTATTGGTAGTCATTCATGTATCTTAAAATCATAGGAAGATATCTACCTATATAAAGAGACATCTTTTCTAATGAGTTTGGAGATCAAGGCATATAAATGCAAAAATGGATTCAATATGCCTTTTGATAGGTTTCTAATATTGTTATTACAATCCAAATGTCTTGTAATGGTTTTACTAATGAAAAATTTTATTTTATATATCACATTTGAATGTATTTCAAATGCTTTTGAAATAAATTTATAATAGAAATAAATCTTTGAAAATTTCACAACTACTATGATAAAATCATCACATTTATAAAGTAAACTCATTGAGGTTACGATATGTAATTTTTGAATAAGCAATATGTTACACTTGGGAAAGAAGTTTTACAAAATCCTACATGTGATAAATGCATATACACTAGCGGAATCCATGAAATTATCATAATAGATTTATTAGAATGATTTCACCATCAAATCACATTTCATAAATGTTGGGTCAATTAAAACATTCCTATTAAGGTAGAAAATCAAGGAAAATATCACACAAGATAATCTTTCTTATATACTTGATGATAGTATACTTTTGTTATTCTCCATAATAGAGTTTTCAACATAGAAAAAAATCAAGATCATCATCAAGTATAAACAACAAAAGAAATTAGAGAATCATCAACAAGAAGCAAGAGTTATAAAGGGATAATGCAGCCTATCTCTTGTAAGTGGACTGCAGAGCTTATTGATCCCCTAAAAAATAAGTATCATTTAGGGGCCTTTAATACTTTAGATGAGGCTATTATTGTGTACAACAATATTGCAAGTGAGCTGTCCTAGAAGGATGAATGTTTGACGTCAAGCAACATGTGCGACATGGACTTGGTGGAGTACCTCCAAGAACTAGGAGTGTTCAAGAAGCCATGGGAATAGGAAACTTCTTGTTGTTCTTTGTCATGACATCCAAAATATAATCATGAGATGTAAATGAATCAAATGTATTGAGAATTATTTATTTTGGTCAAATTTAGTTATTATAAGGTTTTAGTTATATAACTTCAGTTAAGACAACTTTCTATGGTACTTTGTAATACAATATGATCCTAAGTTCCCTCCATCTTCTTTAATAGAAATCTTTGAAGATGTATGAATCTCATGTACATATATATGAGGAAAGAAAGAGATATGATGTTCAATCTATATTCTTTTCATTTCTATTTTTAGTGCACAATTTATTTTTATAAAAAAATTGAATTTGTGTGCATCATTATAATAAATGAATATTTAGGCATTTGCATTTTTAAAAATGAATCGTTAAATTAAAAGTTCTAATTATCATACATAAGTAAACTTTGTAGAGAGATCGAGTAAAAATTTTGTGTAAATAAAGTTATTTGTTTGTTTTACTAAAAACTTAACTCTTGTAACTAGAAAATCATTAAAAAAAAAGTTCAATTTCTTATGTTTAAAATATTTAAAGTATTTTTAGTCCCTTTTAAAAGAAATCAACCTCAGTAAAATTTCAAGAAAAGATATATTTTCTAGTATCTGAACTAATTTTAAATTGAAAATGATATGTAGGAGATCATATCATTTATTGAAACTTGAAATTCAAAGCCTTTGAAAGGAGTCACATAATCTGTACATAAGGATTGTGATGTGCATATTATGCATTCAGAACTAAAATGTGTGTGTGAAAGATAGATATTGCTTGTCTTGATATAAATCTCATTTAAAATTATATATAACTTACTTTATATGTTTTTCATGTAGAGATTAATTTTGTACTATAAAAGGGCAAGCCAAATTGCTAGACATTCCACATTAATAGCCAAGATGAGGGTCATTGTGTTGCATATCAATTTTTTACAATTAATATCTTCTTGGTACATAATTTGAAGGAGGCAATGTTCTATATTTTTTCACATAAAGAAACAAATGTTATGCATATTTTATTCATCCCCAATGGTGCTTAAACTAATGTCTTTCTTACAACTACAATAGTATTCTGATAAATTTAGTGTGATAATACTGCACACACTTTTTATGTTGACAAATAATAAAAAAAGAAAATCATGAATATGTCATGGTTGCACTAATGTTCAGATTAAGATCTAAATTACTAGATGTAGTCCATTCATTGATGCATTAGCCTTTTAGGAAAACTATGGTGTAAAAATCATTAAGAAAGATACATAATACACAAGTCGGATTAAAAACAAAAGAAAAACATTTCAGAAAGAAAAATGGAGAGAGAGTATTGATCCATCCAGCAACTTAGTAACAAGCTAATAAAAAATTGAAAGAAAATAAAATGTCAACCTAGCAAGAGGTGAATCAAATCCCCGCTGCACAATTCTCTACTCATGCCAGTTTGTGGTTGTGTCACTTTGTGCACAATATAACTCAACCCATGACGCTATGCAACTATGTCTATTTTATGCCTTCACTGATGTTCCCATGCCAACACGTGCCCATCTACACCATTGTGCACCTTGGCATGCATGGTCCATGCCCATAGATTCTACATCATGCCATACCATGCTAATGCAGCCCTCGTACGTACACACATATGACAAGTTGATCTGGGTTCATAACTCCGTTTGTCAGGCACTCATATGTGACCATTAATGACCAAGAAGCACTAATGTGATGACTACATGAACCCTTAAAAAGGATTTAATAAATACAAATTAAGAAACAATAGAGAACCCATGGCATGGCCCTCTAAGAAAAATTAAAAAGGATTTGCATCACTTTGAGGCATCTCTAAAATGTCTACAGCTCAAGGGAGCATGATTTTAGCATGATCTACCCCAATCAAGTCAAGGGAGCTGCCCCCAACGGATGGAAGCTTCCAAATCAGTACTCATATCCTCCAATGCCGCAACAAAGCTTTGTATTTGATGGTTTAAGCCTAAATTTAGATTTACATTCTTTGTAAGGGTTCATATTGATAAGAGACTATTATTTATGACAAACACTTGCAAACCCAGAAGCTTTTTCTAAGATGATGAATCTAGAACAATAAACGAGTACCCCAAGGTCGTGAATCAAAAAGAGGCAAATAAGGCCTCTCTAATTTTTGCTTCTAAGAGCCATGAATCTCCAACTGAGCATCAAGAGCATTTCAGTCCACTAGAGCCTTAGATCTATTAGAGGCAAGATGACTCCTTTGCTTTCAAATTTTACAGGGTAGTAGAGACCATGATCAACTCAAAAGAGAGCCATTGAAGAAGTAGTCACATTGAGAAGGAAATACATTATGGTACTACAATTTTTGCTAATGGAGACTAGAAAACCCTCCAAGAAAACATCTTGGTGCTATAATTTTGTTCTCTGGGTCCTCAAAATTCCTTGGCTCAACTGGGGGGACTCTGATGGGGGCATCAATCCAGTCCCATCTTCTCTTCCATCTTCCAAAATCTACTCCGAAAATCTGCTGAACAGCACAATTGAAGCAAACGGTCAATCACCCATGTACCTGTGCCAACCATTATGTGATCTTGACACAATGAAACAAAAAATTTGCTGAACAAAAAAAATAAAAATCTGACATCATAATTTTGTTCTTCAGTGTTCTTTTTGATCCTCAAAACTCCCAACTGTTGCAACTATGACGGGGGATTAACCTGGTCATATCTTCTCTTTTAGCGTCCACTGTCTTCTCCAAAAAATCTGCTGAAGAAGACAATCATAGAAAATAGTCAACTAGTGATGATCTGCTAATGGGTTTCTTTCTCCCGGACTGCTGCTGGCAGAAATTCATCTTCAGTTGCCATCCTGAACTTCAGAATCTTGTTGATGCCTGCAAGGGGCTTCACCTGTCGGCATGGGGATTGATTATGACCCACAATGGATTTGTCCTTGAAAAGATTCACCTCAGATGGCCCAGTTTCTGGGTGGGCCAGGGGCGTTGAATTGTCTGTCAGACCAATAGAGAGGGATTAAAACTTGGCTCTTTCCCAACGAAACTTAACAGATCTAGATTAATTGACCTCACACCAAGATTTATCATTGACGTAATTTTTTCTCATCATGTTCTCTGAATATGATGCTAATATTGGAGTGCAGGTGGAGGAAAGACTCACCAGTTTCAGAAAAGATATAGCATGTTCCAATGGTCTCTTCGTATTTCCCAATCTGTAGGAGATAACCAATAATTAGTATAGCGGTAAGTGAGAGATATGAATATCCCCAAGTGCTAAAGATTTACCATTCAATTAAACCCTAGGGCAGCATATGATCAACCCAGAGAGTCAAAATAACCCCATAACCCACCCAGTCAACATGTCCCACGATCACAGTTGGATGTAAAAGACAGAATGCTGGTCAGAGAGGTGGATGCATGGTTTGACTTCTTCCAGAGAATACATTGCGTCGGCAGCAATTCATGCATTTGAGAAAACTGACTATAGGTGTAATAAACTTCCTCATCATCATTAGGCCATCACAAAAGCTGCGTTCTCTTCAAAAAATAATGATACCAGTCTGCCTTTGAGAAGCCCCCCACCCCCTGAAGGGATTGA
This sequence comes from Spirodela polyrhiza, assembly GCA_024713555.1. Classification (NCBI taxonomy): domain Eukaryota; kingdom Viridiplantae; phylum Streptophyta; class Magnoliopsida; order Alismatales; family Araceae; genus Spirodela; species Spirodela polyrhiza. The sequence continues at coordinate 4,345,858 of CM046539.1, forward strand.
GTCTTACAGATAAAGGAGGTGCTTACCAGTTTCAAATCGTCACCGATAACCAGCAGAGGATTCATAGTGTCCAGACACTGTGCCAATCAGAAGATCAGATTCATTACTAGCCTCCCAAATTATCACAACAAGAAAGCATGAGAGCTGGGTACTTACAGAGAGCACATATGGTACATTTTCTGGTATGTGCGCATGTTCATAAACGTCATCCAAATCAAGGAAAACATACTCTTCTTCTTCTTCTTCTTCTTCTTCTTCTTCTTCTTCTTCTTCTTCCTCCTCCTCCTCCTCCTCCTTCCCCTCCTCCTCATTCTGTTTTCTCTCATCACCCTCTTCTCTTGCCTCCAAACTTACTTCCATATCCTACAATATTTTAAAAGGACCAAGATGATGATCCAGGAAGGTAATGAGGACCCAAGAAACTCAGACAATGAAAGAAAGAAATGAAGAAAGGAGACTGGAAAAAGGGAATAAATGGAGAACTTGTGAGTGACAAAGGTGAGGAATCGCTAGGAGAGGGATGATCACACCTTCTCACTTTCTTTGTCCTCTACTTGGGCAGGGTGGTAGTTTGTGGATCACCAATCAACAATGGTAGCAGATATGGCCAGAAATGATGGAGAAGGGATACCACAACAGATCAACCACAGATCGCAGTATCATACCATCAAATGGACTGCAAGATCATGAGTGCCGATCGAGCAGCATTTCTCGTGAGAACTTTCACATCACAAGGGCAAAGGAAGCAGAGCTAACCCCATAAAGAGACTGATGTAGGATAAGATGATGAAATGACAATGTTACCCTAAACAAGTGATCTAGACTTATCTTTAATGATAGATCTAAAAACTTAAGAAGGTTGACTAAGGCAAGATCGAGTGAAATGCTACAAGATTTAAAACAAATGAATAGTCGTGATTTAGGAAACAATCAAAAATTAGGGTACTCCACAATCAATAAGTCAATTAGATGGAAATCAAGCAGGTTGTCACTTCTCACTGACCACCAACTATGAAATGAGTGGACCTATCTATGAATCACACAATGACAATATTATATAATAAAATATTAGGAAACAAAATACTCTATTCTCAAAAGATTTAGATGTAACCTTTTCACCAATGTAGGTGACTGTGAGGTGGATGAACACAGAGCCCACTTTATGAATAGTTGCCCGAGTGCTGACCGTTGATCTGTTGACCTGGTTGAGCAGCTAGGTTGACTAGAACAAGGCGAGGCGGCCGTGCGGATCAGGCGGTCTAAATGGTTTGGACGGCCGGGACGAGTCAGCTTGGCCAGAGGTTCTAGCCGGTTTGAGCCGGACAGGTGGGCGGCTGGGCCGGGCTGAAGTGGACCGGTTTGGCCCAGACGTTCGTGATGCAACGAGCCGGAGCTTTAAGCCCTAACCGGCGGGAAGAAGGGGGAAGGGGGGTGGGGACAAGCGGGTCGTGCGGGCGGCGACGGCGGCGTACAGGGCGGAGGACGGAACGGCCGGAGGCGGAGGCCGGAGTGGCGGTAGCAGCAGCAGCCGCAGATGGTGCTAGCGGATGGCGGCGGAAGCGAATGGATGGAAGGTGGCAGCGGACGGCGGAGGAAGGGATGATGGTAGCGGCGACGGTGGACGGCGGAAATTGGCAGCGGACGGCGATTGCGACGGCGATAGCGGGTGGCGGACGAAACGGCAGACGCTGTCGGTGATCGGCGGCTGGGGCTGGCGACTGTGTGAAGGCGGTGGTGGCGGTAGAGAACTGACCCTCGCGGCCTCTCCTTGCGGAGCGATGCGAGGTAAACCTCAATGTTTCATTCCAATTCTCTTCCACCTGTTCTTCGTAGTTATAACCTCCAAGATAGCAAAAAGGTTTACAGAAGAAAGAAGCAGCTCCTCCCTAATGGGCTTGGGCCAGTGCGCGGAAGTTGGAGAGGCGCCGGCCCACTTCTTCGATTCCCATCAGAGACTGAGGTCTCGAAAATTGAGACCAGAGCGCAGGGGAAGGGACAGAGCAATCAGTACACTCTTTCCATTCACACAAAGAAAATCTCGGGAACTAGATTTAGAGAAGAGGCACACGAGAGACGAGGATATGATTGACATCGTTCTCATGGCGAGATGCTATGTGCCTCAAAGAATGTGATATGTCACTCCAGGATGTACATGTTCCTCAGAATAAACGGTCACATAAAATAGTGATGGTAACAACCCTGCGGAGTCAACAAACACCGGGAAGTGCAGCCATTGATCATGGCTAAGGAAGCGGTAAAGCCTCATCTCTATAAAAGAAAATAAGATTAATTTCAATTCGTCATCAGTTTTTTTAACAATCTCACGTATCTTAATAAATTCTTGTAAATGATCATATGGATCTTCAACACTTTCTCCATAATTGAATTATTTCTGAATTAATAGCAGAAGGAGGGTTAAAATATTGTCTCACAGGTTTAAGATTTTTTCGATGCTCATTCATATCATTAGAATTAAGAGATGAGATTTTCATGTTCTTCTTTTGACTATAATTTTTTCTTTTTTTAAGATAATAGACGAAAATCTGTTCCTAATAAAAAATTAAAAATTTTGAAATTGCCTTCCTTCACAATGGTGCCAAAACTTGATGTAACCCTAAGTTGTTGTCATAATCATCAATCAATTTTAATAATTTATAGAATTAGATTCACTAAAAATATTTTTAAATTGATATAGTGGTGAGCTAAGTCATCTTTTAATCATAAGAAATCATTGAATTCTCAATCAAAATTTTTTTTACCCTAATATTTATATTATTATAAGAAAATATTAGTTGCAATGATGATTAAAATTAAATAAAAGGAAAAGGAAATAAAAGAAATTTTGAATAAATAAATATTTACACAAAATAAATAATATCATAAATAAATAAATTTCAAGAGAAGATATAAATATTTAGATGTTGAAAGAAATAAATAAAAAATAAATTTAAAATAATAAAATTTTACAACCCTTAGTATCTTTGAATTCTCTTTGACCTCACAATAGATCCCTTAACTTGCATCCAGCTTATTGGAATGAATTTGGGTTGATTGATGTTTACGAAAAAAGAGAAATCATCTCATACATTAAGTTGCTTCAAATAAAAGAAAAATGAGAAGAAAAACTATTACTAACCCTAGAACATGAAAAAGTAATATGAAAAGTCTTATCTCCTATCCATCCTTTTTATTCTCTAGATCCACAAATCAAGTTTTTTATTTTGACTTGCTATTTTTTACCACAATTTTCTTATTTTTTCTCAATATTTTTATATTTTTCTCAACATTGCGTGCAAGAATAATGGATATTGTTTGTTTTATGAGATGATAATCCACATTTTTAAATACACTTAGCCACATGCATATCACGATATATCTAGTTTATTAGACGATAATAGATATTTATGCATGTCCTTGTCATCTAGCAGGCTGAAAACTATTCAATTTGCGCACCATTGATCCACAATGATCTATAGATGATGTGGCCACTTATGTCATTAGATGAGGCCACCATAATCCTTTCACTTGTATTTGCTTGATCAAATTTTGTACTTAATTAACCGTAGGTGAGATCATGACTAGTGACGTGGCTCATCTTCAAATGTTAGATCCACCCGTCATCGGTTCACTAAGAGGAAAAGTGACGTGGTTGAATATTTGCTATCAAATATCTATTGCTATTCCCTCCATATGTGCATGCTTTAATAGGATCCATGTGCTCTCCAGAACACATGTTGATAACATTATGCATTATATATGGTAGTGGCCACCATTAGATTTAGAATGACTTTTCATATAATGACGAGTGTGACATGACATCTCCTTGATCATTAAATGCAACGATATTTTCACTGTTAGATCAACAACTACTTTTTGTGTGACGGTGGGCTGTGACATTACATATTTCGATACGTCAGTTCTAATTGTTGTTATCGCTTTACTATTAGATCTAAAAGAAAAGAAGTGACCGAGTTTTAGTCTCACTTCGAGAGTATTAGGAGATACTTCTACCATATATTAATGACACAAAGCTTATGCTTAGAGGTATCTTTGAAGGGAAGATCCAAGTTTTAGTCCTAGGTCCTAGGGTTGATTTGGGTCTCATCCCTAGCTCCCAATATGCCACAAAGAATAGCCTATACAGCTTGAACCCAACTCTTATGATTCGTGACTTAATTTTTATGGGTCACAAGGCAATTGATAAGTCTTCATTATTATGAGTTAATAATTTAGTAAGATAATGTTTTTAGTCTTAACTCATGATAAATAGACTTATTTTTGTGCTAAATCTTGAAAAGTGGTTTTTAGTTGGTTAATATGAATTTTTGCTTAATTACATGATTTTATAATCTTATTTTGTTGAGAGAAATGAAACAAAAAAAATTTAAGAAAAAAAAAGTAAAAACTCCACCAGCTAGCCAGGCCCGCTAATGAGTTGGAGGTCTAGTCGGGCGGGGCTGCTGAGTGGTTAAGGACCACGAGCTCAAGGCTCGAGCGGCTAAGGATCAGACCGCGAGCTCGAGGCTCAAGCGGCTGGTGACGCGGACCACGAGCTAGGCACTCAAGCGGCTGACGTGTGCGTCACTCCCCTTTCACATCACTAGTGGCTAACCTAGCATGGGGCAAGGAGTGGTCGTACACACACGAGTGATTTGTACCTATTGATGGCTAAAGAAGCGGCCATATTATATTCGCGTGAAAATCGCCTAGAAAATTGATGTGGGACTAAACCCGGTGCTTTAACTTTTTCTCGTAGATTTTATAAATTCTAACAATACTCCTAAATGAGTATTAGAAAATGATCTTTATGATGTCATACATTGAGGGCATTTTAATACTTATCTCATCTCTCTCTTTTTCTCTATCTCATAGGCAGACAATCGGTGAAGAAATTGTAATTTCTAGCAAGCAATTAAGTTGTAAAAATCACCAAAAATTCAACAAAAACTTAGTCAACATAATTCGCAAAGCATTGTGGCCGAAATTGATGTAAGATTATGGACAAAACATCACAAACTCAATGAAAAAATCATCTCTGCTTGATCGACAAACAAGCTGTCACCAGGAAGAGGACGATCTGCTAGGAGACGAGTCACCACCTCCTGAGAGCATACTAGATGTGATAAAGGGCCTCCTCTTGCTGCGCTGACTTGAGGATGAAGCCCTTGAGATGCACCCCACCTCCATCCAGCACACCTCTGTTGAGTGACAGTTGCTAAAGGGCCGCAAGTCGCCGTATTTTCATTCCATTAGATGACAACTACTGTAAACGATTTGGAGACCCGTTCCACCGATTTCTGAGCTTCAAAAGAAGTTCTAGAGATCACCCACATCGTCTTTGTCCAAGGAGAGCTTTTCTAGGCTGTGGACATTGCACGATTTTCTTTCTGAACACTAAAATTCCAACGAACGCCGTCGCGAAGCCAGAACTCTATCTTTTCTGTTTTAAACTTTATTTTCATTTAAATTAGTAATCTTTGGCATGATTTCAACCTTCAATATATTTCTTCCTTGAGTACGATTCTTCGAGCTTTTACAGAACTAAATTTGATCAATTAATTTGACGGTAATTACTTATGAAAGAATCGTAGGTCAGAACTTTGTTTCTGCCCGATTCATGTTCTTCAGGCATTGACGTCATCTGATGTCATAACCTTATTTCCTTTTCATATTTATTTAATATATTATATTTATCATTCAGTTAAAAAATCCTAAAAAAATCATATTCTTTGAGAAAAATTATAAAATATTACCCGATATTATATTACATCCTTATAATTGACTTAGAAATTTCCCACTATTTTTGAAATCTTTTATCGATTTATAATTAATTTATTCACTTTGATAAATATTTAAAATTCTAAGAATTGGTCTTTTCTGGTTTTATAAATTTTAAATTTGTGTGATTTATTATACAACAATCAAGTCACATCAACAATGCACCCCTTGGGCCCAATTCCAAACGTAGTTTGGCCTCTAGCTTATGTCAAGCCTATTATGTGGTGTGCCTCCAGCCCACTAATGGTGTGCTCAATAGTCCATTTTTATCTCTTTTTAATTATTTATTTTAACCCTTATAGATTTAAGAAAAGTACATAAATTATTTTTTAATTAATCATAAAAATTTAACATAATAATATTTTTTTAAAATAGAATAAATGAGAATTAAGCCTCAAAATATGAAATAAATTCTCATCAACTTTCTTTTTGTTCATAAATATTAATTTAAATCAAGATTTAGGGAAGTCCATTTAAATAACATAGAATAATTAACATGATAACTTTTGGAATACTTATCAGATATGTATTCAAGACTCACTAGGGATTTTATGAGTTTTAAGTGATGATATTGAGATTGTATTTTTTAAACAATGTTTCAAGCTCTCATAAACCATTTATTTCATAATATCTTACAGAAGTTTAATTTATTTTTTTTAATATTCTCATTTATAGTCAAGATTTAGTACCAAGCACACCTCTTTGAAGTCTTCAATTTGTCTACACCATATCAACTGTATATATATTTAAAAAAATGTCAATTTGGGTTGACTTCCATCAACTATTTTGATTATGTAATCTTGTGTGAATGAGTTGAAAGATCTAAGGGCTAAATTAAATACCAAGAGAGGGAGATGAATTGGTATTTAAATAATCTCAATTTTTTTTATAGATAATTGATATGTGAACACACGTGCTAACATAACTTTACGTGATTATCTATATGTAGCCTTACTTTCTCTCTCTTCTAGTGGGTTCTCTCACGAGTTTCTCTCCTTCACTAATGAGATAAAGATTTTTTATATTAGTTCGCTTCTCACCTGACTACTTTTAGTCTTAGAAGATCTTTCATATTAGTTTTGAAATATTTATCTTGAAAATACACATTAAAATTAATGAGATTAGAAGCCCAATACCTCAAGTTCAACCTTTGCAGAGATCTAACTTTTTCCAAGCTAAATAGTACTTAGAGCACCTTGTGATTTTGCTTAAAACTACTCTCCCTTCACTAGCCAATTACCTTAGGGCTTGATGAACAGCTTCCTTGAAAAGTTTAAGCTTTTTCTTGATCATTAATCATTGATGAAGAAGGATGATGCAGTCTGCACATAGTTGAAAGTCAACAATGATATTTCTTGATCGTAAGTGAGATTTTTCATTCTAGATTGAAGTAAAATTATTGCACTTGATCTCCTCAACTTCTTTTACTTTTAAAACATTGTCCTCCAATAGATTTATGTGTTTTTCTTAAGAGATAAAAATTAAAAAATCAATTCAAATACTTACTGTCTTCTAAAATGTGAGACAATGACCTCTAACTATTGAGAATTCAACAACTTATTATTCCCTAGTTTGTTCTATTTAAAATTTTAATTAGAGATTCTTTTCTCATAGACAAACAATTTTCCTATTAACATCGTTTTTAAATTCAACATTGAGTTGGTCATTTTCTCCACGTAAACAGTCCACGTGTCACCATCCATATTTCTGGTTTGAAATTCATGAGAGCTTATTTAATATTTTGAACTATTTTTATTTTCTTTTAATAATGTATGTGACTAATAAATAAAGGGCTAACTTAAATGTCAAATAATCATAGATAAATGAACTAAAAATATAACCATCATTTACCATATCATTTACTTATTAAATATTTATTTTCTAGAAAATATTTATATAAATAAATGTGATGCTTCAATTACCTATTGATTCACTTGATCTCAAGGTTTAATCCCTTGGATCAATAGGTTAAACATAATGTCACAAGATAAATAATAGATTTTATTATATGAAATCTACGAGACATTTATGATAATCTTGTGAACCATATCGAACATCAATTATATATTTTTTCATTGAATTGTAATATCAAAATACATGACGAAGGGCATCAACAATCTCCTTCTTTTTTATACTTACAAAACCATGTTGAGAATATATATATATATATCATCATAATAATATGTAAAAATAATATAATAATAATTTCATGCACATAATAAATACACTTTGACAATAATAACAATCATCATCATGTGTCAATATATGTATCAAAGCAATATTCAGATAGAATATTCAACATTCATCATTCTCATATGTTCATACAATTCAGCCACAAAGGTTTAAACACTAAAACATAAATATATTGAATACATCATTACTCTCCCTAAGTAAGTGATCCCTATGAGTTTGTGCACTCATGAAGTTTTTCTCAATCTTTCTCTCAATTTTCAAATTTTCTCAATCTTTCTCCCCCTTTTTGTAAGATCAAAAACCAAATCATAAATAGTTAAATAAATACAAAAAACATAGTCTCTACCCGATCAAAAAATCATAGAAAATATAAGTGAATATTAGAAATATTATCTTCAAGGTCCCAAAGTCATTTTTTTATCATATCATGGTATTGCTTCAATTGTTTTACGTTGTTGTTGAATTTCTCAACAATGGAAAAGATGCCAAAAAAGGTGAGAGCATGAGATAAAGCATGAGAGGAAGATGGATGATAAAGCCACTAACCATCATTATGAGAGTAATGTATTCTATAAAGAGTGAATTTATCAATAATGTCATGTGAAATGCTATTAATGAATTATTCTATAGAAACATTTATATTGTAATACTTAAGGATATGTGTGATGACATAACCAAGTGGAAGAATAAGATCATATTTCAAAGTTGTTTTCATCTATTTTAAGAAAAAATTTCCAAAATCAAGTGAAATGCCATGAATGATGAAATATAAGATAAACATTGATTTTTTGCAACATATCATGTGCACCACTTCTATGCCACAAGAGATGACCAATAAGAAAATAAATGATTATGTGAGATAGTAGGAGATTAAATGCTTTTGTGTTATGCATAGATACATGATCCATTCTATTCAACGTGGTAAAAAATACATTTATGGTTTTTTTGGTTAAGGCTAAGGGAAGTCTAGAGGGAAAATCAAGAATAATATTTAAGTTTTTAGGAATAATATCAATAGATGATTTAACATATGTGGTGAGGCCAACAAAGGTGACAAAGGCATTGTTATAAAATATCATAACAATACTAGGATAATTTTCAATCATAAACTAGATGTGTAATTTGAATCACATCAAAATACTTCTTAACATTGATCTACTATGATTCAAAGAATTTGAAATCAAGAAATTTGCAGCAAAAGACTCTACAATATTTGAAAATTTTTTGGAATTTTTCTTTGTAAGTTGTAATAGAAAATAATAGACAATAATATTGAGGAGATTTATCTAAGATATGTTGAGGTACATCACTTTTCTAAGTCATTTGAAACTCTGTTCCTTTACTTTGAGTTCCTACAAAGTTATATCTTTTGCAGGCTTTGTGATAAGATGCTATTCATTGCATAAATATTATGAATTTCACATGTATATCTTTATTAAAATGAGCATATATGCATGTTATCATAGCTTAAAGGGTCAATTTCATTCTTTTAGAATGATTGTATAAGTCTTCTAAGCCTTTTGGTCTGTTGTGTGGAATTTTCTGACAACGGATTCATAAAGTAATTAATTTTTTAGTCAGAATATATTATTTACTTTTTCTTTGGAATTATTAAAGGGCTCTTATGGTTTTTAATGTATTTTTTTACCATGATTTAGTGCTGTCTTTACAGGTGCCGATTTCACTACCATCAATAGGTGGTCGGCCCAATTATTGTGGAGAAGCGCACGCTATCATGATGGAACCAAAGTAGAGGACTTACACCTAATCATGACTGTTTGCCAGAGCTTACGAGGATATGAAACCCTAATGAGCTGGCAGCAGCATGGAGGAGAAAAGGGAGAGGGAGATCAATGGTATAGATCATCCCAACGAGAGAGCATGATATCGGAAGGACCAAAATAATGTTTAGGGCTAAAAATTGGGGGGGGGGGGTTAGCGTCGTCATTTCTACCCTGACCATCCACGCTGAGCATATATGAGGAGAAGACTGAAAATTTGGGGGATATCTTGTGTCTTGCCCCCAACAGTGGTTGGCCAATAGGAAAGAAGGCATCAGAGATCATTCTTGTGTTCAAGCGTGCAATCTCGTAAGTTCTTCTTCTCTCCTTTTATTCGTCTTGTTGGTTGCAAATTGCCATGACTTAGGTGAAATATATAGGTCTTGGATAGAATGAATGTTTGAGGAAGCATTTATGGATTGAATGTGAGAACACCCTTTATTATATAGCATTAGTAAAAGATATTAGTGTAGAGTTTTCTTTTCTTTTTCATTCACCATTCCCCAACTCTCACTCTCTCTTTCTCTCTCTCTCTCGCTTTCTCTCTCTCTCTCTCTCTCTCTCTCTCTCTCTTTCTTTCTTTCTCTCTCTCTTTTTCTTTTCTAAACAAATCGAGTTCAGATTATTTCAATTCCTCCTTGTGGTTCGACACCCTTACTTACACTATATAGAGTATTGAGTAATAGAAATAAATATTAGTATTATTGAATAAGTCAAAAGAGGAAACAATGAAATAGTTTAGTACCATACAAATGACTTATCAATTGGCGCTGTTGCTGGGGAGGTAAGTGTCTATTAATCTAAACTGCAATAGGAAAGAAAAGTCCTTTTATTCATGAATGAGTCTCTTCATTTCGTCTAAAATCTTTTGAATTTCTTTTAGATAACTTGGAAGTTATTAACGGTTTGTTTGAGTTGTGGGTGTATGCACGAGAGGAGATCGCTACATCCTCATTTGGTTGACTTTGGATCAGTCAGGAGGAGCCCAATAGTGGAGGCCGTCTTAGAGAGCTCAAAAGGAGACAATCAACCATTCTTAGATGAAATAGAGGACAACCAAACTAGCGAAGGAACTAGGAAGTAAAAAGAATGAAGTTGAGAGAATATACAGATCCTTCTGAAAGTCAAACCCACACTAGGATTAGTGCCCCACTTGACAAAAATGTTCAGTTCAGAATTGATCCTCACATGCTACAACTTCTACCCACCTTCTATGGGAGATTTAATGAAGAATCTTATGAGTTTCTAGAGGAGTTTTCAGACATTTGTGCAATTTACAACTATCCAAAAGTACCACAGGAAGTGTTGAAGATGAGGATCTTTCCTTTTGCACTTAAGGATAGAGCCAAGGAGTGGTTCAAATCAGTGGGGCAAGACTTTCAATCTTGGAACGATATGGAGAAATGTTTCCTTCAAAAATTTTATTCATTTGGGAAGACAAATGCACCGAGGAAAGTGATAAGAGGTTTCACCCAAGGCAATGACTCATTTAGTGAAGCATAAGATAGGTTCATGGTGCTCACCAGGAAGTGTCCACACCATAACATTTCAGTGTGGGAACTTATTCAAATTTTTTCATGGAGGGTTGAACAGTAATGAGAGGAACATGGTGGACATATTTAGTGGAGGAATGTTCTTAAAAACACATGCTGACAAATCTATGCAGCTTATGGAAAAGTTAGTAGACAATTGGACATATCAACAAAGTTTCTCTAACAATGGTAGAATTCAGCACCAAGAAGTGGGGGACTCATTGATGTCAAAGCAGTGGAACTTGAGTTTAGGATGGACAAGGTAGAAAAAGATATCAGGAGAATGGGTAGAGCAATGGAAGAGCTAGTTGAAACTTTTAAATCTTTCATGTAAACTACTAATGCTCCTAACAATTTTTGTTCTCCCTATTCAAGCAATAAACATGTAGAAGCCTCTTGTTCGATGAGCCAACAGGTCAATGCATTTGGGAGAACAGATGAAGCCCACACCTCTTGGAACACCAAAGGCAATTATGACAGCCAAAATTAAAACAAGGGAGGAAGGAGTAATTTTCAACCTTAATCTCTTTCTCCTCAACATGCATAGAACTTTCAAAACTACTTGCAGCAACCAAAATCTTTTTCCTCTAATTCTATTCCTCAAGATCACACTAATCTTACATTGATGGAACTGGTCAAGGAATTACAAGAGGACAAGAGGAACTAGTGGCGAAAGCTGGACCAGAAAAATGTATTCATAGAAAGCTAGAGTGCTGTGCTAAAAGAAATGAAGAAGGAGATAGAGACGCTGAAAAGACATCAGGAGCCTCAACCTATTTTGAGGATTGACAAAAGGAAAGGTAAAATGGATGGAAATGTTCCCATAGAACACTACTCAGGTCAACTTCCAACTCAGCCCAGTATTAATCCTTGGAATTTATCTTTTATAGATGTAAACCCCCCTCTTTTAGTATTAATTGTAATGAGATTTTTTATAGCTTTTCTCCCTTCAATAACAATGACAAAGATTATGAATGTATAGATGCAATTTCTAAACTTAGAAATGGACAAACTTTGTTGGACCCTTATGAGCATAGGATGGAAGAAAGTGGGGAAGAAAAAGCGAAAAGGGTAAGGAAGAGGGGGACAACCAATTTAGTGAAGGACAGCCAAGAGAAGTAGACTGAAACCAAAGGATTATAGCCCACCTATTCCTTTTCCTAGTGTCTTGAAACTATCAAAAGAAAAATCAATGAATAATAACTTATTAGAAATATTTAAAGAAGCTACTATCACTATTCCATTAGTTGATGCTATTCAAAACATTCTAACTTATTCAAAATTTTAAAAAGAATTTGTACACCTTCACAGAAGCAAAAAAGGGTTCACCTTTTTGAGAATATTAGTTCCATTTTATTGAATGAGATTCCAACCAAAAGAAGGGACCTTGGAGCTCCATTAATTAAGTGTGAAACAGGTGGAATGATTTTTAGTAGATCTCTTTTAGATTCTGGAGCTAGTGTAAACATTATGCCTAAGGCTCTATATGATAAATTTCAATTTGGGGATCTAAAGTCAGTTTCGTTAGAGCTACAGCTAGCTGATGGGTCTATTAGACAACCTTATGAAAAGTTAGAGGATGTGATAGTTAAGGTTGAGAATTGTTATTTTCTAGTAGATTTTATAGTGGCAGATATGAAAATCACAGGAAAATTAAATCATGCACCTATCATCTTAGGCAGGCCCTTCTTAGCCACAACAAAAGCCACAACAGATTGGGATAAAGGCTCGTTTGAATTTAAAGTAGGTATAGAAAAAATTGAATTGCCTATTGCTAAATTAATGAAGTACCCTAAAGATTCAAGTGAGGATGTATACTTTCTAGGCTTAGTGGAAGAGGATGAGTTTGATTTTGATCCATGTAGTTATGATTTATTTACTCATAATTCTAATCAACTTATGAATGAACAATCCCTTCAGTAATTAAATGCTTTAGCTTCCTCAAAAATTGAATTAAAACCACTGCCTTATTATCTTAAATATGAATTTTTAGAACTTGGTAACTCTTCTCTTGCTATTATTTCATCACTGTTATCGGTTGGACAAGAATGTGCTTTGCTTAAGGTCTTATCATTGCACAAATCAGCAATAGGTTGGACAATTGATGACATCAAAGGGATTAGCCCAACTATTTGCGAGCATCAAATCTTTATTGAAGAAAATTCTAAGCCCATGAGGCAACCTTAGAGGCGATTGAACCCCCCATATACTTGAGGTTGTAAAGAAGGAAATTATGAAGTGGCTTAAGGCTGGATTTATTTATGTTATTTCAGACAACCCTTGGGTGAGTCCCATACATGTAGTGCCCAAGAAATCTAAAATAACTGTGCAGAAAAATGAAAATGGTGAGGAGGTGCAAACAAGAATAGCTTCTAGTTGGAGAGTATGTATTGATTATAGGAAATTTTATTTGGTTACTAAGAAAGATCATTACCCCTTACCATTCATTGATCAAATTCTTGAAAAGCTTGCAAGGCAAAATTTTTATTATTTCCTTGATGGTTATTCAGGACATAATCAGATAGAAATTCATGAAAATGATCAAGAAAAAATCACTTCACTTGCATAGTTGGTACATTTACTTTTAAAAGAATGCCTTTTGGATTATGCAATGCACTTACTACATTTCAACGATGTATGAGTGCTATATTTTCTGATCTAGTACGAGATTGTTTAGAAATTTTTATGGATGATTTTTCTGTATTTGGGTCTTGTTTTCACTAATTTGACCAAGGTTTTGTAGAAATGTGTGGAGAATCAACTAGTACTTAGCTAGGAAAAGTCCCACTTCATGGTAGAGGAAGGAATAGTTTTGAGATATTATATCAGCAAGAATGGACTAATGGTGGATGATAAACTCAAATTTAGGGTCTGTTATAGTTGTTGTTTGCTTTGAGTTTATACAAAATATTTATAACTTTTTTCCTCTTGATTTACTCTAGTTTTAGAATAGGGCAAGTAGGGGGTTGATCCTCAAGGAATTAGGATTGAAATTCTGATTCTTTTAAGTTTAGAAAAGAAGAACAATGATTAGAGAGAGAAAAATGAGAGGAAGATGAAGGAAGAACAAGAATCTTGATTTTCTAGAGAGTTATTCCAGGAAAATCAAGATTTTGATTTCAGAATTTAAGAATATTTTATATAACTATAACTAGGGTTTAGGAGATTGATTTGAGAGAAGAAAATATGATGAAAGGAGAAAGGATCAAGGAGATCTTGATTTTCTTGTGAAAATCAAGAAATCTAAGATCTCAAAAGGAAAGGTTGAATTAGGGTTTCCATTTTTAGAAGTAAGGAGAGAGGATGAGAGAAATAATGTTTCTATTAAATATTAGAAGATGAATCATGAATTTTTAGGATCTAGAAGGGCATACTTTGGGTCTGTATATTTCGCTCAGACCAAGGCGGTTTTCTTCAGCAAGAACACACTTCAAAGATCAAGAAAAAGAATTGCAATAATCACCTCTATTCAGATTTATCAATTTGGGTCTTAGGAGAGCTGTTTCCTGCGGCTAGCCTCTACTAGGGCAATCTTTAGAATGAGGAAAAACATGAAAAGAAAAGAAGTTTTATACATAGGAACATTTTTCCCAAAAGAACCCTCCCTTTTCTCATTTATCTTCACATGCCCTTTTCTCCTTCCTTGCTTTGATTGGGCCCCCTTTTAATCTTTAATTTCGTGGCTCATCTTAGAGAGAATGATTGAAGATGGATTGGGCTGAAATGGTCATGTTCTCCTCTCCTCCTTTGGGCCTTTCTTGGACCAAAGCTAAATCATCTCTTCTTCCAACCCAATATACTTCAAGCTCTTTAATTAATTACTTGATTAAATTCATCAAACTCCTGCACACCATATGCTAAAAATATTCATCAATAATAAAATTGCTTGACTTCCAAGAAGTCATACAAGGTTAGTCGTAAAAAAGAAACAAATTAAGTAATGTGCACATGCTTGAATCAATGCAAGATATTTCAAGGTTAATCCTCATGAAATGATATATATTTTTTTCTATATTTAAATTGTCAATAATTCCATATAAATCATAAATCATATGTATATCACTAATTTTTCATAAATAGAAGTAAATACGAAGTAATTACTCACATTCATTATTTTAATATTGCTAGCATGACATAGGAGAAATTTAAAGCCCAAAAGCATTTAAAACTATAAATATTACTACTATATTTATCATGCTATCAATGAGTTATCAGTGGACAAGGCCAAGATCGAAGTGATCAAGGGCCTACTTCAACCCACCATCAAACAACTTAGAGGATTTTTGAGGCATGCTAGCTTCAATAGGAGATTTATTAAGGACTTTACTACAATCTCCAAACCTTTGACACATTTACTTTCTGAACACACTGACTTTATTTTAAATGAAGATGCTCATAAATCTTTTCTACAGCTCAAGGAAGCTCTTATCCAAGCTCCAATCTTGTAAGCCCCTAATTGGAGTCTTCCTTTTGAGCTAATGTGTGATGTTTCAGATTTTGCAGTTGGAGTAGTTTTGGGTCAACAGGTCAACAAGAAGCTAGTGGTTGTCTATTATGCTAGCAAAAGGTTAGGAGAAGCTTAGGTGAATTATTCCACCATTGAAAAGGAATTGTTAGATATCATTTTTGCTTTGGAGAAATTTCGTTCTTATTTGTTAGGTAGTAAAGTAGTTGTATTTTCTGACCATTCTGCTTTAAAATTTTTGCTTACAAAAAAAGAAACAAAATCACAACTTATGAGGTGGATTTTATTAATGCAAGAGCTGGATTTAGAAATCAAGGACAGACGTAGGGTAGATAATGTAGTAGCAGATCACCTCTCTTAACTATCTAATGAATTATCTACCCTTGTCCGAGATGCATTTCCTAATGAGCAAATCCTAGAAGTTAAAGTAAAGAACCTACCATGGTATGCACACATAGTAAATTATCTTGTGACAAGTCTATTACTAGATGAGTGGAACTACAATGATAGGAAAAAGTTTTACAAAGATATCCCTTTTTATTTTTATGATGAGCCTCAATTATTCCACCAAGGGGTTGATCATTTTTTAGAAGATGTGTGTCGGAAGAAGAACAATGGAGTATATTATTAATAAAAATTTCTCAATTAACACTTAAAAATCATGTGAGGGAGATTGTGTAAACAAAGACATCTACACATATGAGTTTTATATCAGACATAAATGATAATTATAATATAATTTTAATATATCACAACAACATCATCAACAATAGTAAAATTTAGATAGAATTTTCAGTCAATTTGCACATTCCAAGTTCACTAATAGTTGAATTAAATCTAACTTCAGAAATGAGTTTTGTGAAGATATGAACTAATTGTTTTGATGTATCAATAAAACATGGTTTTATATCTCTTTTTGTATGTGATCACGAATGAAATTATGTTTGATTTCAATGTATTTAGTTCTAAAGTATATAAAAAGATTTTTGGCCAAGTTGATAGTAGTGCTATCACAATATATGAGTATCTTTTCAAGTTTGAGTCCATGATCCTCTAATTGATATTTAACCCAAAATATCTATGCACAACAATTTCCAATAGACACATACTTGACCCCTACAATGGATAATGTAATAGAATTTTATTTTTGGCCAAGTTGATAGTACTTTTAAAAATAAATCAAGCAACCATTTAAAAATAAACATGACTCAATAGTAATTTTTTTTATCAATTCTATAACTTGTAAAATCAAAATCATAATATCCTAAAAGGTTTACATTTTGATTCTTTGGATACCATATGCCTAGGGCTGTTGTATCAATCAAATATCTAAATATTCTTTTGATATGCGTGAAGTGTGACTTTTTATAGTTATTTTGAAATCTTGCATAAAGATAAATACTAAATAAAATATTAGGTCTACTTACTGTCAAATATAATAAAGACCAAATCATTCCTCTATATAGTTTTATGTCAGTTTATTTTCCTTTTTCATTTGTGTCTAATTTAACATTTGTTCTTATAAGAATTCTTTTAGACTTTGGTCATTCATGTTAAATTTTCTAAGTTACTCTTTCATGTACTTTTCTTGAGATATGAAAGTTCTATTTTCTAATTTTTTGATTTAAAAACTAATAAATAAATTTAATTCATCTATCATACTTATTTCAAATTCAGCTTGCATCAAAGATGAAAATTCATTGCATAGAGATTCATTGATTACACCAAAAATAATATCATCAACATATATTTGAATAATCAGGACATGTGTATCAATATTTTTAATGAATAGAGTTGTGTCTATTATTTTATAAAAGAAATAAACTTAGCTTTTTATACTAAGCTTGTGGAGTTTTTTTTAGACAATATAAAGCTTTCTTTTATCTAAAAACATGATCAAAAAATTTAAAAATTTCAAAATCAAGAGGTCGTTTAACATAAACTTCTTCTTTGATAACATCAAGCCTAGTAATAGGAGTATAAGTTTCCTCATAATCTATTCTTTTTTCTTAAACAACATTTAAGAACTAATCTTAATTTATTCCTAACTACTTTCTCTTATTCATTTAATTTATTTTTAAACACCTACTTTGTCTCTATAATATTTTAATATCCAAGTTAAGGAACCAAATACCAGATATTGTTTCTATTAAATTATTCAAGTTCTTCATGTATAATAATAATTTAGTCCATATTTAATAAAACATCATTAATGTTTTTAGGTTCAATTTGAAAAATAAATGCCATGTGAGTTTGTTCTGACTTTTTCATTGAAATTTCTTAAAACATTTTCTTTTGGATGACTTAGCATATTTCCAAGTCTAAGTAAATTTTTATGCTTGGGATTTGGCTTTAGATGAGGTAATTATTATTCTTCATTTTCTGCTTGTTTACTATTGTCAGAACCTACGTCAACACAATCAACTTTTAAATGCCCAATTTTCTGAATCTTTAATTATTCTACAAGTTTTACACGTATAAATTCTTCAATAGTTAATATTATTTTATTATATATTCTATATATTTTAGAATTATCAGAATATCCTAGAAAAATTTCTTCATCACTATATCGATCAATTTTTTCTAAATTATCTTTACCATTATTCAAAATAAAATATTTACAACAAAATGGTTTGAAATAGTTTAGGTTAGGCTTCTTATTCCTCAACAATTCATAAAGAGTTTATTTAATCTTGATTTGATTAGTACTATCTTAATCACATAATAAGTAGCATTAATAGCTTCAATCTAAAAATATTTTGGAAGATCATTATCAGTCAACATAGTTCTTGATAAATCAAGTAATGTTTTATTTTTCCATGACACCATTCTATTGAAGAGTTCTAGGTGTTGAAATATTATGACATATTTTTAATTTGTTATAGAAATCAGAAAATAAACATTCTAAAATTCACCTCTATGATCACTTCAAATTGTTTTAATATTCATGTGTAAATTATTTTATATTTTCTTTGTAAATTTGGTGAAGTAATCATATGTTTCATTTTTTTGAACTAAAAAAATACTCAAGTAAATTGTGTACAATCATTCACAATAACTAAACCATAATATTTTCCAATCAAGCTAGTAATTTTACTTGGACCAAAGAAGTCTAAATGAATTAAGTCCAAAAGTTATGATGATGAGATGTGTTCTTTTATTTGAATGGTTCTTTTATTTGTTTTTCTTTAATGTAATTCTTACGTATAAAGTTTTCTATGTTTGACAATTTCAGAAGTCATCTAACTAATCTTAATTTTGATAGTTTGTGATTGGTTCTAATATTTATATAACTAGTACTATCTTTTATTTCTATGCCAAAGATTGATCTATTCTTCATCTTTTTCAACAACGAAACAATAGATTTAACAAAGTTTTCAAGATCTGTAACATAAACATTTTTAACTATACTACTAGTAAGTAAGACTTGATTACTCTTATCATCAATAATTAAACATCTATTCTTTTTAAATCTAACTTTTATGTCATTGTTAGATAATTGACTAATACTAATCATAATATGTTTTAATTTATCAATACATAAAATATTCTTAATTAAATACTAATTATTTAAAGAAATATTTCCATACCCTTGTATACTTCTCTTTTTATCATCCCCAAATGTTACTATTTCATCTATTGGATTGAATGTGGAGAGTTATTTTTGATATTGAGTCATATGTCTTGAACACTCACTATTTAAGTATTATTATGAAGTGGTCCACCAGTGATCTCTTGAAACAATGATTAAGTTTTTAATTTGAGAACTCAAATTATTTTGGGTCTAACTATATTACCCTTAGGTATCTAAATATAATATGTTTAGGCTTATTTTCAGATTTAATATAAGGTTTAATATGATAAGTATTAAATCCTAATCTTTAATGATCTTTTTTGACTTTCGAGTAATATATTCAATGTTCTCTAACTTTCATATAATTTATTATAAAAAGATTCTAGGTCAGTAGATTTTTTCTCTAATATAACATCATTTTATTTGGCTTGTTCAATCTCTGTGTGCAACATACTATTTTGATCTTTAAGTTTTTGATTTTTTATATTTAAATCAAAAATCATTTTATAATGCATAACACAATCAAATGCTGAAACAAATAAGATACATAATGATCTTTGTCTCCTATGTGTTTCAGCTAATTGTGTGTTTTCTTTAGGTGTATGTTCTATGTTTTGTGTTGATCCACAACTAGAGTATGTGTCAGAACAAGTGTCGTCACAATCTTCATCAAAAATATTATTTATTAAGGAACACTTCATTCTCAATGGATAACCTATCAATGATTGTCGCTAAATATTTTTCTTTATTCTCATACATTTTAATTGATTTCCTAAGTATTTGATTTTCAGTTTGTTCAATTTTAATTTTATTTTTAGGATATCAACAAGATTCATCAATTTATCAAAATCTTCTTATGAAAAAGAGGAATTAGAAGTCTTTGCTATTAGACATATGTTGTCTTACTTTTTTTTCACTTCATCAGCACTTGACTCACAATCACTTTATGTCACCATTATTACCCTCTTTTTCTTCTTTATTTTCAACATTGGATAGTTGGCCTTAAAGTGACATGGTTTTTTATATTCGAAAAATAGGTCAACATTTTCAGGTGGCATATTCACATCTTCGATGCACTTGAAATTCTTATTTCTTTTCCAAAATACATTTATTTAGTCAATAAGGTAATCTCATTTTCATCATCTGAAAGTTTAGTACATTTAAGAGAAAAATCATTTTCACATTTTTCAGCAAGAGATTTACTTCTAGCCACATCAACTTCATGCATCCAAAGGGAGCCAATAATATTATAAAGTGGAGTAATATTTAAATCATTAGATTCTATTATTACTATTTTCTTAGTCATTTAATCATTAGTCAATGATCTAAATAATTTTTTACTTAATTTAACATTAGAATAAGTTTTTTCAAGACTTTTCATCTCATTAACAATTTCATCAAATCTTTTAACATATTTATGAATAGATTCACCTTTTTCCCTATGAAATAACTCATACTTGATCACCAAAATATCGATTTTGATTTCTTTTACCTATGAAGTCCCCTCATACGTTATTTCAAGCTTGTCTCAAATTTCTTTGACTATCTCGGAACTTTACATACAATTAAATTCAGAAATATGAATATCACTTAACAAAATATTCATAGGCCCTTTCATTTAGTGTGGAGTTCTACTCCTCTATATACTCATCATCAGATTTTTGTAATCTTTTCTTAATCATTTTTTAAATTTTTGATGTTTGACCTGTGGCATAAGTTCTAACTCTGGTTTTCAAAAATACATGGCTAGTTCTATCAAATATAGGTGGTCTAATGTTTGAGAATTTGATGATTAAGATCTACTCAATGAGATGTGTAAATATCTATGAATTAAGGTGAGCTTTAATACCAATTTAAAGATCTAAGAGTTAGATGAAATACCAAGAGGGGGAGTGAATTGGTGTTTCAATAATTTCATATTTTCTTTCTAGATAATAAATGTGTCAACACATGTGCTAACACGACTCTATGTGCTTATCTATGTGTAACCCAATACCTCAAGTTTGACTTCTAACCTTGTATCTTTTGGGCACTTTTGGGCCAAATAAGGCTTAGAGTACCTCGTGCCTTTGCTCAAAATCACTCTCTACTCATCATCTATAAATTTTATGTTGACACCATTTTTAAATTTGAACATTTAGTTAGTCATTTTTTTTCTATGTAAGTAGCCAACATGTCATTGTCTAGATTTCTACTTTGATACTCACGAAAGCTTATTTAATATTTCGAATTATTTTCATTTTCTTTTAATGATGCACGTGACTAATAAATAACATGCTAGACGTAAATAGTCAAATAATCATAGATAAATGAACTAAAAACATAGCCATCATTTGCCATCTCATTTACTTATTAAATATTTATTTTCTAATAAATATTTATATATAAATGTGGTGTTTTGCCTATTCATTAATTCACTTAATCTTAATATTTAATCCCTTAGATCAATGGGTTAAATATACTTTCACAAGATAAATAATATATTTTGTTACATAAAATCTATGATATATTTATGATATTCTTGTAAATAATATCGAACATCAATTATATATTTTATCCTTTAATTTTAATATCAAAATACATGCCCAAAGGCATCAACATGAATAGTAGTGGACATTCAAAATCGAAGTTGTTACTAATATGCCTATTGCTAAGAATATCAAAAAACTTTGTGAGGTCCTCTAGCTTAGTGGTTATTATTGAAGGTTTGTGAAGAACTATGGATCTACTATTTAACCTAATAGAATTGTTGAAGCATGATCATGATTCATTCTCATTAAATGATAAAGCCTTGTCTGCCTTCTATCTCCTCAAATAGTCTTTGTGCTCTATTCTGATTTTGGCTTTACCTGATTTCTCTCTTGATTTTGAATTGGAGAAGAATGTGCCTAGAATAGGGCTAGGAGTTATTTTAATGCAGCAGAGGAGGCCCATTGCTTACTATAGTTAAGCATTGTCTCCAAAACATCAACTCAAGTCTATATATGAGTGAGAACTAATGGCAATAGTTTTCATCATGCAAAAGTGGTGAAACTTTCTTTTGGGGAAGAAATTCACTATCGACACAAACCAAAGAAGCTTAAAATTCTTACTTGGGTAATAACACATATCTCTAAAATATAAAAAATAGTTAGTCAACCTATTAGGTTACCATTTCAACATTAAATTCAAAATGGGGTGTGAAGATATGACAACTAATGCAATCTCTCATATCCCTCTATTATCATCACTCACCACATGTTTTTCAACATTTCATTGATTGTTAGCAACTCTGTAAGGATATTTTGTTGCATCCACAATATGGTCAACTTTTGTCAAATTTATAATGAAGCCACCACAATCATCCTCACTTCACGATTTGAGACAATATTCTACTACGCAAAAATAAATTCTTTACTACACCTACTTTGATTATGATCCTGTTGATTCCCTTGGACATAGATTTTGATATTATAATTACATGAGATGTTTGATATTGTTTACACGATAAACATAATTATTTCATAGATTTTATGTACTTAAATCTATTATTTATCTTGTAATATTATGCCCAACCTTGAGATTAAGTGAAATGATGAATATATGAAGTGCTATATATAGATAAATATTTGTTGAAAAATAAATATTTAATAGGTAAATAATGGTTATGATTTTAGCTCATTTATCTACAATTATTTAACTATTTAAGTGTAAATATTATTTATTAATCATGTGCATCATTAAAATAAAAATAAAATAGTTCAAAGTATTAAAATGATCTCTTGTGAGTCTCAAATTGGAAATTTAGATGATAACATATTACTTACTTATGTGGAGAAAATGACTAGCTTAACATTCAAATCGAAAGACGAAGTCATAAAAGTTATTCGTCTATGAGAGACGAATCTCTAGTTCAAATTTCAAATCAAACATACTAGTTGATAGCAAGATATTGAATTCACAATGTTCAAAAGTCATTGTCGTGTGTTCCAAAAGGAAACTAGAGAGACCAAAAAAAAGATTCCACTTTGATCTACAACAAGTTATCTCTCTTATGGTCAAGAATCATCATTTTGAGCTTTAATTGCCCGTAAATTACATCATTTTTCTTCATCAACGATTGATGATCAAGATAAAGCTTGAATATTTAAAAAAGGCTCTCCATTAGACCCCAAGTTAATTGGGCAGTGAGTAGAAAATGATTTTTGGTAAAGGCACAAGATGTTCTAAGCCTTGTTTAGTTTAAAACGGGTTGAATATCTATAAAAGTCAAACTTAAGGTATTAGGCTGCTGATCCCATTAATTTTAGTATATATTTTCAAGGAAAATAGTAGAATACCGGTAGGAAGGATCCTCTAGAATTAGAAGTAGTTAGGTAAGGGGTGAAATAGTATAAAAAGTTTTTATCTTATAGTGAGAACCCATCAAAAGAGAGAGAAAGTAATTCTACACATAGATAATCACATAGTGTTATGTTAACACGTGTGTTTACACATCTACTATCTAGGAAGAAAATCTGAGATTTTTAAAATATTAATTCACCCCCTCTTGATATTTGGCAAAGCTTTTAGATATTTTAGATCCTTGCTATCCTCTAAGAATTTCATATGAGACCTATGGGAGGTCACTCTATATTTTTATGAACTTACAAATGTATTAATCAAGCACTTTATTGACCCAGCATGAACAAGAATATTAAGACATATGGCTCATTGTGTGACATGTCAACAACATAAACATGATTAACTTATCTCAAACATGATTTCTACAATCCCTTCCTATTCTTGAGCAAATTTGGGAAGATGTTTTGATAGACTTTGTTGAGGGGTTGCCAAATTTTGATGGTTACAATATTATTATGGTGGTGGATTACTTGACTAAATTTGCTCATTTATTGGCAATCAAAAATCCATTTTCTACAATTGTTGCTCATAAATTTCTTCAAAGAATTATTGATTTACATTGCTACCCCGACACTATTATTTCAGATAAAGATCATATTTTTATATCTCACTTCTAGTTGAAGTTATTCTATTTATAAGGCACAAAATGACACCAAAGCACAATGTATCACCCATATAAAGATGTACAGATGGAAGTTGTCATCTATTATCTCACAACTCATCTATGATGCTTCTCCTCTTAACCACGATTAGAATATTGCTATAACAACTCAGACCATTCAGCCACTAAATTCACCTTTGGGTTGTCTACAAGCTCAGATCCTCCACCCCTCATACTTATGGAACTTAATGTACAACCATAGCCTTAGTCAAGCACCAACAACTTGTAGGTGACCAGGTTGTGGTTTTTTTTTAAATTGAAGGAACACCTCCACTAGGCACAAAACTAAATGACGATGTAGCACAATAAACACCATACTGATTTATCATATGACACAAGGGAGTGGGTTTTTCTAAATTATGGCCCTTTCATCTTCACTCTTTAGCTAGGAAGTAGAACAAGAAATTAACACCAAGGTATTTGGGGCCATATCAAATTATGGAATGTGTTTGACTGGTGACTTATAAACTCAAACTCCTAGAGATCACGCATTTGCCCCGACTTTCATATTTCATTACTTAACAAGGTTGTAGGTGTGGGCACCAAAGTTCAGCTGCTTCCCTTGATTTTAGACAAACATATGACTTGGAATGTCTGACTAGAAGATGTGCTTTAATATCAACCCAAACCTCAAGGGGGGAAGCTTTTAATTAAATGAAAGGCACTCCCCAAATTTGAAGCAACTTTGGATTTACTCTCTATCATCTGTAATCAATTCCCTTAGTTCAATGTTGAGGACTAGATTGCTCTCCAAGAGGTGAGTATTGATACATCACTCTCAAGTGGACAGATTCCTTAGAAGAAATAGTCATATAAAATAATAAAGGTAACAACCATAGTAATCACATTGACACCATCTATGGAGTCAACAAACATGAGGGAAACATAATTGTTGATCACAACCAAGGAAATAGTAAAGCCTCATCTCCATATCAAGGTATGATTAGGAGAGTATTAGGTAGAACCAAAGGAGTCTGATGCTCTACTCAAAGTGCTTCACCATTGGTTGTGTCTTTGGTAGCGAGAGCCTTAGTCTCTCTCTCTCTCTCTCTCTCTCTCTCTCCCCTTGTGAAGGGTGCATGGGTCTAGCTATTTGTCATTGTGCTAGTCATTTTCTATGTCTATCTCTCTACAATGTTTTCAAGTTGTGTTTGTCCCAACTTACCCTCAAGTGTTCCCATCGAGGGCGTCCAATCATGAAGAGTCAAGGGCTTGTTAGTTTTCATTCTCATGATATAGTGCTCAACTATTTCTTAGTTGTTATTATCAAAATATTTTATTCATTTACATCACTTGTTTGGTAAGAGACTACAGTTCCAAAACCATGTTCACAAGAAACAAACCAAGGCTCCATTAGAAATGCCAAGAACATCAACGGATCAGAGAGGAGCATAACTCAATGATGAGAGGGGGAGGAGAGGATAGGTATGCTATCACATTGATTGATTCTCACCGAGGACTGAACATTGAAACCAACCTTGGAAATTAGGAAAGCTGCATGCAGCCAGTTCCCTCCTCTCCTAGTACCTTAGCATGATCAGATTAGGGGAGCTATTAGTTGCCAATGCTCCTTTCTCTCTCTCTACAGCACCCCACAACCCCCAAGCCACCCCTCTCTTGCCTCCACAGTGAGTAAAAAGGTCACAAGCAAACCTTCTAAGGTAAAATACTCATCTCAATGAGATTGTAATATTGGTCAATAGATTTTATTATGTAACATTTGACTTTTCTTTTAAGACTACATCCATCAAAGTTATTCGGGATGGTAATTTGGATGTACTAGAAAAATTAATTTATTTTGTTTCACTTTCATCAAATTTTAGTCAAACTCAAACCCACATATATTGACCCAAAAATTATTGAGAGATTAAAGGCTTATCCACAGTTTGTTAGCATGTGCATGAAATGTAGGTTTTAGTATGATAGTAATGCTCCTATTCCAAGATGTAGTGTTCAATAGGTAGTCTATGAAATTGCACAAAGTCTCTTCCTCTTCTCGTTTACGAATGAATTTATATTTATATTGATCCAGGTTACTTATACCATATATTTGGGTTGACTTCAACATAGTCTTTTACAACTTTATTTTGTACATTTTTATTCATGGATTTGATAAACTCAATTTAGGGGTAGATTAATGTCATTTTCGAGGTTTTGAGTTCACATAACTAATAACTTTCTTCACTTTGTTTAGGGTAAGGGTCAAATCTATAGGGAGTAGGGTTTGACGATAGTACATTTACAGGAAGAGAGTGATAAGGATCAGAAGGCTGAGAAGAATGATGATAATAGTGGAGTGCACAAAAATGGAGTGGTGTATGACTTATGGTTACGAGATGGTGAATGAACATGAGTGGGATGATATGGGATATGTGGAAGGATTGGAGGATGTGGAAAAGTCAAGGGATGAATAGATAAATAAGGATCTATGTAGAGGAGAATTGATGTATGTCAAGGGGGGAGATGACATGAACCTCATTTTGTACTTGTCCTAAGCCGAGTGGTGTTCTACTTCAAGATCTCTTGATCAGCCTCCACAGAACTCTTGTCCTCTACTCTCTTGAACAAGAATGTGCCCAAGAATGTGCCCTTAAATTTTATTGTTTCATTCAGCCAGCCGCTACTTTGGCAAAATTCTAGAACAATAAAAAGGGGAAGAACAGAGATAAATATCCTTCTGCCTTTCTCTTCTCACCTAACCTAGATTTGGTGAACTTTTATTAGATGACCTAGATCTAGGCTGATGACAATTACATGACCCTCAACCCTTGATGTCTCAAATAAGAAATAAGAGGTTTGGGCACCTGATTTTAGTTTAGGACCAGCTCCACAATTTAAGGCACTTAGCCCTTGATGTCTCAAGTAAGAAATAAGAGGTTTGGGCACCCGATTTTAGTTTAGGACCAGATCCACAATTTAAGGCACCTTAAGTTTAAATTTTGAGTTGATGCCTTCTTAATTTGGGCTTGAGTTGATCTTGATGTCCTTAGCCCACTAAGCACTTCTAGTCCTCTTCCCTTATCAAATGAGCTTTGGCATGATTCCCATAATTTCCACCTATCCTTTTCCACTCAATAAAGCTCATAAAAATATTAGTAGAAATCTAATAGAAATCA
The DNA here is from genome assembly GCA_024713555.1 of Spirodela polyrhiza. NCBI lineage: Eukaryota > Viridiplantae > Streptophyta > Magnoliopsida > Alismatales > Araceae > Spirodela > Spirodela polyrhiza. The sequence continues at coordinate 4,373,341 of CM046539.1, forward strand.
TAAAGGGCGAGTAGGGTTAGTCCAATAGTATCCAAATTCAATATAAATTATGAAGGCAGGGTATCAGTGATTAACTCCATAACTCCATAATTCCATATTACATGATAAATCATTATAATTTAGTATATTTTTACACTAATTCAATGCACATTTATGAGACATTAGGATATATATGCATGCATCATTACATAATTATCAAGATCATTTTATTTTCCAAACTTTTTTCATTTTTTAAAATCAAGATAATGTGTGGTTTTTATTTGTGTTATTGCTTCTATTAATAATCTTGGCTCATGTGTTTTGGTTAGTGCATTAGGAACTCTTAGTTCTTCTATTTATTATTTTTTTAAATAGTATCAACCTTATATTGTTGTGTGTTCTCTTCAACTTGATGAATATATTTAAGGTTATCAAAAATGATAAAAATATCACTTTTCTTCCTCTATATGTTTTTCTTCTATAGTTGTCATATAAATTAACACACTATCATCTCATTTTTATTCAGGTTAGTCTCACTTACTAAGTGGAGGTATGATCTATTTTAATGAAAAAATAGAAAATTTAATATTTAAAACCTCTTTTTGGCGAGAACTTTTGTCTCCATATTGACTTAAATTTTTAATTCGTTTGTGAGAATTGGTTAGTATTTGGTCAAAAGGTTACAAGAGAGATAAATGGCGATTTTTATTCTAACCCAGCTATTATATTTATTATATAGTTATATAAAATCATATAACTTTTAAAAAACAATTTTTGATAGAAACATGCTACAAGCTGCATATTTTCATTGTTACACTTATTGAATTTCCTTTAAAATAATTTTCATGTAAGTAATATTCATGCAAAGATGTCTGTGTTTCTAACTTTGTACTTTGGTAAAAATGGCAAATTGATGTTGGTTTCTGACATAACTATGGTTTTTGTGCAGCGTAGATCAGTTGGCATTTAGAGTGTACTTAAAATAGTGATGATAGCTAGAGGTATCTTGGGGGGGGGGGGGTGAATAAACCAAATCCCATGAAATAGGAGAAGATCTAATATAATTCATTAGCTTAAAAGGTACTATTTGAATGCCATTTTGTGTTACAAGATTATGTTGTAAATGTACAACAAATACAATACTTATAGAGTCACTAGGTCAGTTTATTATAGAGTCAAATCAAATTAGTAGAACGTGAAAGAGCTAAATATATAATAAAATACTTAGGTATGTTTGAAATATTAAGCTATTTGAAACAGCAAGAAAGGGGGTAGGATAGAGGTTTTACGAAGTCCTGATTATTCTTTAGTTTTCTAATCAATTCCTTCTTAAACTTATATTTGTAGACTCATGTGGCATGGTAGGACTTTTTAGCACTATCCCACTAAGAACATAAGATTTTTATATCAGTTTTCTCCTCAACTAGCTACTTTTGTTTTCAAAGGAAACTATCCCCTACTGTTGACTACTTTTCTCAGAAATATAAATTGATTTTGACAAGATTAATAGTAAAAAATATACAAGTTCATCTCCTCAAAAATCTATGTCCTCTCAAGTTAAATATTGTCACTAGTATTTCGTGCTTTCATGAAAAACACTATCTCCTCATCATCTAATTACCTTATGAGCTATTGCAGAGAAGTAATGATAATAAATGAGTTAATTCAAATGAAATATATCACTTTTCACAAATATGTCAACACATGTGTTAACTCACACCATATGACCATGTAACTGACCTTTAGTTTGGAGTTATTTTTTGTATTTATATCTTTTTATCCTCAAGTATTCTTCATATAGAAAAATAATTAATCTCAAAGATATTTGGTGAATATATATAAAATTTAAATCATATAAATCAAAATTAATATCAGATGATAAATTTTTAATATTTTTTTATTTGTAGTCATAAAATCTAAAGACATCAACAATGCTCTTAAGAGGCATAACTATGGATTCCACCATCCCAAAAAAGTTGAAAACAAAGACCTCATTTTTCCTTTATTGGATCTTTTGCTATAGTGGCATGCCTAAATGCCTACTATAGATTCATGATTTTTGTGTAAAATTTTGAGAAGTTGTTGATACTCATAAATGTCGCACTTAAAGATAATCAAAGATAAAAATTTAATTACTAAGGTAGAATTCAGGTCGATCCATAAAGAATTGAGTAATTTATAATGAGTTCAAATAAATTCTTCTAAGATTGATTTTAGGGAAGAAAGGGGTTAGAATATTGGATGAAGGATGACTAGGTCATCCACAAGATAATAAGTCTAGGAGAAATCAAATAAATGATTATAAAATCATCAATTTGAAGAACTTCAAGGACAAAGATAGGAGGAAATGTGATTTAGGTTTTTGTCAAGATTTTTAAATACAAGGAAAAGTTAAATATTATTTTATCACAATAATCCCAAATTCAAATTCTTCTTGGAAATGCGGTCAATCTTAGTGCCTAAGAGATCAAGCATACATCAAGAGAATAATCATAAAGGAAGAAAGATAAAATTTACTCTAAAGAACTCTAAAAATGAATGATAGAAATGCTAAATCCTTTTTTTCTAATCAACCTCTCTCTTGGGTCAACTCTATGTCATTTAGAGGGTCAACAAAAAGAGAGGACATACTCAATAAGAGAAGAAGCTAAGAAGTACGAATTCTATTGAATAGATTGAAGAAAAATACATCGAAGGACATAAACTAGAAAATAAAAAGTGCCTTCTCTATGTCGATTGGAGTGCTTCAGCTGGATGTACTCCTTGGAGTTCTTGGATTGGTCCACTTAGTGAAATTCTTGGAGTCTTCCTTTTCTCCTTGTGTGAACGCCCCTCTCCTTTGTAGGTAGATGCCATGGCAATGAAATTTTGCCCTTTTTTAATGACTCCTTAGGCTGAAAATTAATCTTATCCCTTGATAATCTTAGAGATATTTTGGACTGTTAGATCTTTGGGCCTTCTAGGTCCTAAATGAATTGGCTGGTGGCTTCCCTAGGGCAGTCCCCTTCTTTTAGGGCAACCTACTTGGGGAGGATCCTAGCCCTTCATTTTGATGGCTGAGATCCTCTGTCAACTCCTCTTTTAAAGGGGTAGGGCGTGCTCAATGGGAGGTTACACGCCCATCTTTATTATAGGGAAGGTTGTTGGGTAGTTTCCATTTTAGTGGGGACACCTTTCTTCCTTGTAATAATGGGCTGAGCATGTCCATAAGAAGCCCATAAATGTCTCAATTAGGCTCAGCCAAGGCCTCCTTTCCTGAAAGTTAAGAATTAAATAAAAATTACAAGCATTGTTAATAAAAATAATATATTAAGCACTAAAAATTATTCATGAAAATGTAGATGCATGTATGAATATATCAATAAATTATTTCATAATAAAAGTTTAATCTTATCTAGAATTATGTTTATCATTGATTTCATTATTATTTAAGTCAATCAAATCAAATTTCATGAATACAAATCAAGAAATATTAAATAAAATATATGATTCAACAAAAAATTACTCAAATTTTATTTTAAATACCTTAAATATAATTCACATGCTAGATTCATCATTCAAGAATTATTTTAGATAACATACTAATTTTATTCATGAGAGCACATAAATAATGTAGAAATGACAATATTAATGTATGAAATTAGCATGTTATCAATTGTACTTGCCTCTTCTTGATTCCCGACCTTGAGGGAGTTAGTCATTAAAATCTCTACATGTAATAAATTTTGTTTCACATGATTTCCAAATGAGGAATGTATGGAATATATCTAAAGCTTACTTTAATTTGTAGTCAAGTGTGATGTGTTGGATTTTAGGCCAGCGAGGATCAATAAGGCTAGGCTGAATTGATTTGCCATTTTCTTCTCTAAAGGATTTCTTCTTCATGAACTCATTGTGACTTTCTTAGTGGGCTGATCCTTTGTGGGTTGTGATCATGAACACACTATTTTCATAGTGGTTCGGCACTAACCTATGTCCACTCTCTAAGGACAATTCTTGCCCTTGGGTTCTACTATTTGACCATTGAGATCACAATCATTGATTTCATAAGCTCAACTCTCTTAATTTTACCTAGAAATCCTCTTCTAGATTCACGGCTCTAAGAGACCATACACCACTATATTCATAGGATAGCTCTCAAAGTGATCAAGTAATAGTCACTAAAGTTAACTCACAAATATAAGACACTATTATTATGGATATGTCCAGAAAATAAATGTTAGATGCTCTAAACTATTACAATAGTAGAAGATAAATACTTCAAAGATTCATTCTTTATCTTCTTGCTATTTCTTTCAACTAATATAGAGGCTTGAAGACTTATTGTTAAGTGATGTGACCCTAAGTTGTTATTAGAATCATCATTCAATTATAATAGTTTATAGAACTAGATTCACCAAAAATAATACTAGATGGATATAGTGGTGAGATAGGTCATCTTCTCAGGGAAAACTTTTAAAAATCTTCTTATTCTCTAATTTAATGGATTATAAAGTTGATTTGAAGATTTGATATTGATATTCTCTAATAAATAAATATATATACTAATTTAAACCTTAAAAAATTAGAAAAATAAATGAAATATATTTTATAATGATGAAAATAGAAAAGAAATAAGTAAAGAAATGATTAAAGCCAAGAAAATAAATTTATTTCACAGACCAAATAATAAAATTAAAAACTAAACTTACAACATTGAGAATGCATGTCTTGATGTCGACCTCTAGGTAGCACTTCTCAATCTTACATCTAGTTCAATGGAATGAATTTAAGGTGAGAAGGGTAGAGGAGAATGATTAAAAATTAATGGTGCATTCCTTTAAATTCTATTTTTGCATAAAAAAGAATAATATTTTCTCTCATGAACAATTCAAGAACAACTCAAAAAAAGATTCCTTTCTCTCTCATCTTTCTCTTTTTTGTCCCCTAAATCTGAAAATCATGTTTTCTATTTTAACTTCTTATTTTCTGTCATATTTTTGTGATTTTTCTTCAATTTTTTGGCATTTTCCTCTTTTCTCGTGTGACAATAATCGGTCTTATTTGTTTTATTAGATGATAATCGATATTTATAAATATACCCTTCTATTGCATGAGAGAATAATCGATATTGTCTAGTTTACTAGACAATAATTGATATTTATAAATATGTCCTCCAATGTGTGGCTTGATGAAGACCGTTAGATTCCTGCATTGTCATTTCGCTTTGAAGAGGGTAACATGACATCTTAATCACCATCAAATCTATTTCATCTCTTGCTCCTTTTTTGCATGCTTTATGAGGATCTATGTGCATGTTTCACCATATCCTGATGTTTGGCAATGCGGCAGCTTTTGGTGCATTAGATTTGATAGTGGCTGTCATTAGATCTGGCACTACTTTTGTGTGATAGTAGATAGTAATGTGGCACATTTATGTGCATCAAATACAACTGTCACTACCATCAGATCGATGGCTATTTTTTGTATGATGGTGGGTGGTGACATGACTTCTTTTAGATCATTTGATCTAGCTACTATTGTTGCTCTATCGGTGGATCTGAAAGAGGCAAAAGGATATGGTTTAGTCTCATATCGAAAGTTTCACAAAAATAACATAATATAGATTAAGGTTCTCTAGTGACTCATCAGAGGCATCTTTGAAAGGGATAATCTGAACTTGACCCTTGGCTCCCAAGGATGATCCAAACCTAACTCTGGACTCATAGTAGGTTGGGGAGGTGAGCCTACATGGCTTGAACCCAAATCCAGATCCATAACCTGGTTTACTCGGTCATAAGGCGGTGCACCCTTTGGGCCCACTCCTAGATGCAGTTTGGCCTTTGGCTTACGTTGGGCCCATTAAGTGGTGTGCCTTTGGCCCACTAGTGCTATGCCCATTTCTTATTTTATTTTATTTTTTAAATATTTATTATAATTCCTAAAAATTTCAAAAAATTTATATAAAATAAATTTTAGTTAATAATAAGAATTTATCAGATTATATTTTTATTTAAAAATAAAATAAATAAGAATTAATCTTCAAAATATGAAATAAATTCTCATCACTTTTATTTTTATTCATAAAATATTAATTTAAATCAAGATTTAAGGAGGTTCATTTAAAACACAAATAAAATAATTAACATGATAATGTATGAAATAAATCTTAAATATTCATTGTTATCCCTAATTTGATAACACATTAATATATAATTTTCACAAGTTATCATTAAGCATAGATTGAGGGTAGATAATGTGTTGAATGCTCTCCTTAAGATTGTTCCTTCATCAATCAATAAATAGTTAGCTAATCAATCATCTCTCTCCTCCTCTTAAATACACTACGTGAAGTTAATCAAAATAGACAAAGAATATATGAAAAAGTAAATATAGTTGTTGAATAATCTTTCCATTGAAGATCAGTAGTATTTATAGATAAATCAAGTGAAAACTATTTATAGATTTTCTTAGATCTCCAACAACTAGATTTATTTAAATATAATATGTCATTTAATTATTTCAGATATCCTCTAAGAAAACTAATATATGAATCTTTTTAAGACTTAAAATTTATATTTGATAATAGTTGGTTCACAGAAACTCAATAAGAATTTAATAAGCTTTATTATGTATCTAACATGATATATCTTACGGAAGTAATGATTTCTTATATGAACTAAATTTGAATTCGATCAAATAAGATATGAGATGCTAGTATACTTTGAGAACTTCAATCTCAATGATTCAACTCATAACACTTTTGTTAAGATTCATCTATATGATTTTCAACATATATTCAATATATATTAAAAAAATTATTTTAAGTGAATTTGACATGAGTGATAATTAAATTGATTTGATATTTAAATCATCAGATTATTATAAAATAAAATCATGGGTCTGTAGATACTTGAATGAGGTGTTATACTCATATTTTACTTTACCTAAACTCATTGATTTGCTTGATCAAATCATTTTATTTCTCGATTGTCATGATTTTTGTAAATAATAATATTTTCACACAAAAGCATATAATATGATAGATTTCTCATGATCTCATGAAAATTTTATTCATTTATTAACTTATCAATTTACATGTTCAAAATCATGACATTCATACATCATATGTAAGATTTCACTTGTTACATCATAATAAGTATTTCATACTTATGTATGATGCATTTATCTACTTTAGGCACACATGTATATTATTGAAGCATAATCCATTGAATAAGATTATTGTTAATTGACTTTGGTGATTTTGTCACCATCAAAATATGATCCCTTCATGGCTCGAACATGATATTTTAAGACTACTTTTAAACTAGTGTACTTAAATTGACACAATATTAAATCAAGTCCACTTTGAGATTAATATAATAAAAATCTTATCATTCATCTGTAAGTTTTATGATCTATAGGTTTTTCTTTTCTCAAGATCAATTTTAATCTTGGTATTCATAGAAGTTTTCTTTTTCTTTCCTATTTAAAAGATTTTAATTTCATAAATTTCTTTAGCATATTTTAATTGAGAGATGAACATTCTATCTTTTTATTGTTTAATTTGTAAACCTAGAAAATAACTAAGTTCCTTAAGAGAAGCTGCCATCACCTCCCATCTCCTTAAGAGAATGAGCAACAAAACTCACAACCCTCTGTAGCCACTAGGGTGAACACTAGGACCTTGAAGCACGACTTCTTGTTGAATATAAAGACTGGGAAGTCTCCCACTTTGAGAGACTTGACTTTGGCAAACTACTCCTAGCCTTCCTTGAGGAAGGTGGTACAATCTTTCTTCTTTAGTCTGACCCACCAACATCTCTCTAAGGTGTTGAACTCCACTGTCTCTAGTAGCTTTCCATAGAGAAGAACCATAAACTCCTTGGGGATGGTATGAGAGCCCAGAAAAATAAATCAAGTTTTAATGGTCGTTTCCTGATCATTACTCAAGGGTAGAAATAAAGATATATATATATATAGCTAGAGAGAGAGAGCGAGAGAGAGAGGTGGTTGGAGGGGAAGGACCCAACTTCCAATATCCATAAAGGAATCTCAATGAGAGGATGAAGTGGAGGACTAGAGGTTCATTAGTCCTACTTTCTATTTCTAAAACAAAATCTAAGAAATCTCGATGAACTCATAGATGCACATGTAGAAGGCTCTATGGTAAATCATTACCCTGACTAAGGTGCCACAAAAATCATTGAGGACCAAAAAGATTTGTGGCTAATGCATCCTCATCAAGTAGCAGGACTTATAGAGCTCTAAACTTCTTCTTCCCAATGCTTGGATTAGTGGCATCCCTCCACCACAAGAGAATGGGTGTCAGCCTAAGAAGACATATAAACCTTAAGCAACTAATAATAATTTTTTCAATAGACAAGTACGAGTAGGGGAGATGTGGTAGTTAAATAGAGAGAGATAGAGAGAGCATTAGTTATGCTTGTAGTGCTTGTATCCTCTTGTCATATTTGAGCAAATGAATAAATAAACATGGGAGGGAGAGCAGTCTACTGACCTCCAACTCAAGTCTCAATATAATTGACAATTCTCATAATGTCATGTAAATTTTGAGACTGGTGAAAGATAAGATGGATGGTATAACCTAGCCTCAGTATGATTGGCACTTCTCATAATGTCATGCTCATTTTGAGACAAGTGACAAATATGAAAGATAACCTCAATATGTGACCTAGCCTTCATATGAATATCACTTCTTATAATGTCATGCTCATTTTGAGATAGGCGACAAATAGGACAAATAGGACAAATAGTGTGACCTGGCCTCATAATGACTAACACGTCCCATAATGTCATGCTCAAGTGATTTGGAAGGAGCTTGAAGCCGAGCTCTATTAGTTGTGGATAAGAGAGAAGGGGAGATATTTGTAGGTCTAATGAAAGCTTTATCTTAGCAGCCTTAAGAATGGGCATCATTTCTCATTAGGTTGCATTTAACTACAACTTGAGAAAGAATGAAATAGAATTATTGTGGCTTGATGTAGGAAGAAAATAAATAATGGTGAGATAAATACACATCAACAAAAATTTTAAAATGATTTATAAATATTAATAATTATTATAATTATAATTTTATAAAATAATAAAATTATTGAACCAAGTAGTTTAAGAAAACCATTTATTAGAATACCTCAGATGGAGTTCTATCACATGGAGATGATCAATTGAATAGATAGGTAACTGTTTATGAGTCTCTTATACAAACCTTATAACAGAATTTATAAAAATATCAACTAGTAGAATAAATGAAGTGAAAAAAATCAAGATAGTACATGAGCCTTGGAATAATTTGTAGATTTATTAGTTCATTGTTGACTGTTGACTAGTAGATGCTGACTATTGACTATTGACCACTGATAACTCTCAATATTTACATGATAATCTCCTTAGTGTTTCTGTGATTTATGCTTTAATTTTAATTAAATTGTTTGCAGAATACTTTAAATTGGAAAAGTTAGATTTAAAATGATTTATATGATTTTAATGTTAATTTCTAAGAATTACATTAAGAAATCAGTCATGTAATATGATAAAAATATTTCTCACATGTTTTTATGTTTTATATTATTTTTGAGAATATTTCTACGTTTATTCTGATTTTATAGAAATATTAAGGAAATTTGAGAAAAATCATTAAATTCAGAAAATCAGTGAAAATCCTGAAAAATCGGCAAAAATCACGCCGGATGATCAATTGATTCTCTAGAGAGAAATTCGCCAAGTAAATTGACAAAAATCAATTGGAAATTATATTATAATTCAATGCATGTCATTTTTATAGTTTATAATCTTTTAAAACTAATGAAAAATCAAATCTTTTCAGGGTTTTTGTGTTAACGGCGGACACACGGATTGCGGCAACAAATGTGACAATTACTTGTAACAAATCGGTGAAATATGTGCAAAGGAAGATTGAAAAGGTGTTTCCGGAGAGGAATAAGGCATCCTCGATTATTCTATCCCCCTCTCGGATCAAAACCCCTCTCGTCCGGCCGCTACAAATGCCAGATTTTGCCTAATCCGTCCATCCGATACAAAAGATGGATTTCGTCCAAATTTCCCCTTCATTCAGCTGCTACAGAGGTTGAATTTCTTCCAGAAATCTTCCCCATTCTTCGCCCGATACAAACGGTGAAGAATTTCTTCTGAGGATCCTTTTCCGGACGCCGCGGCACGCTTAGAGTCGAATCACCTTCGCTACTCGATTTCAGCAAGTGACAGTTGCTGGGATTGTCAACCATCGATTGGAGAAGGTGTAGGAAACCAATCGGTGCACCGAGCCTACACAAATCGATCGTATTTGGGTGGAAATCCGATCGACGACTGTGTTGCCTAGTTCTTCCGTAAACTTTAATTTCTGTTCATTTTTACTATTTTTAGCTTCCAATAATACATCTTTCGATCCTTCATCATGTTTCAAACAAAAGCCCTTTTCTATTAATCTCTTATTTCCATCATTGTGGCTTTGGTTTGATTCATTTACGTGTTGACGTATTTTCGTCGATAGCGAATTTGGGGCTGTTCTTCGTAGGTTGACGTCAGCTGACGTCAATAATCCCCAAATTTGCAATTTTAGCTTATTTTGTTATAATTTGGTCAGAAATATAATATATCAAATAAAAATCATAAATAATTAATAGTACTTCATCTTCCTTGTGATTGACTTGGAAAATCCACTAAAAAATATTTCTATATTAAGAATTCCCTTATTTTCCAGAATTTATAAATTTTAAATTTGCTGAATTTTCTTAGCAACGACAGAAAATAGTCAGACAACCACTAACTTAGGTGAGAAGGATTTGCTCTAATCAAACAAGAATAGGTGGCTTAAATTGGATTATAAGATGGTTTGAATTGGATGGCTTAGTTCATTTAGCGTGGGAGAAGGGGTCATGGTAATGAGCCTAGAGAAGTGGGTTGGAAGGTTTGGGAGATGATAGTAGAGATGGAAAGAGGAGTGCTGGCAGTGGCTGGCGGCAACAACGATGGAAAGTGGTGGATGGTGGAGATGGACAGTGGCAAGGCAATGGTCAGTGGTGGCTGATGATTGGAGGCATCGGATAGGTGAAAGGTGTTAGGGGTTGAAAGCAGAAAAGGCAACAATGACTAGGCAAAAGGTAATGAATGGCAATAATGGGAAATGACAATGCAACAAGAAGGCGATGGTGGCAAGGTAGAAAGTGATAGAAGTTGAAAATCAGAGAGGGTGAAGATGGCGGGGTAGAAAGGTGATAAATGGCAGTGACAAGTAGTGGCAAGACGGCAATAGAAGAAGAGAAGGGAGGGGGAAATGTTCTCCAGACCAAGAATAGTGGGTCCTCTAGCGAACCCACTACTCTGAAGACCAGGAAGTCAACCACTTCCAGAAACTGGGCTCTGGCGAATTCCTCCCAGCCTTCCTCGAGGAAGGTGGTGCAATCTGTCTTCTTCAGTTTGATCCTCCATCGCCCTTCTGAGTCGAGCTCCACCATCTCGGGAAGCCTCCCACGGAGAAGAACCATGAACTTCCTGGGGACGCTCTGAGAGCCCAGAAAAATGAATCAAATTTGGAAAAATGGATCACATCACAATCAGTGATTTGTAGGCATGTCCTTATCACAATCAGTGACTAGATAGAGAAGCGGACGAGAAATCCGACTCATATCTTCATTCTCATTTTTATTTTTTAATAGTTTCAGCTAGAGAGAGAGAGAAGAAGAAGAGGTGAAGATCATACAAAGTGGTTTCTTGAAGAAGATGAAGTGGAGGAAAACTAGAGGGGCATCGATCCTACTTTCTATTTCCGCAAAGAATCCTTAAAGAACTCACGGAAGCACACGTTGAAGACTCTCCGGAAAACCCTTACCAGGCGCCGCGAGAAGTCGCCGAGAAGGACCTTGAAGAAGTGGGGCTTTTGCGTCCTCATCCGCCAGTTGGAGTAAGGGACCTCTGGGCTTCCTCTTCCCGTCTCCTGCATCAGCGGCATCCCTCCGCCACCGGGGAAACGCTAGGGATCCAAGAAAACGCACAGAAATCCTAAGTGACTACCAACAATTGTTTCCAGTAGGTGAGTGCGGGTCGAAGAGAGATCACAGATAAACACAGAATGTATTGAGCTAGAGAGAGAGAGTGAGAGAGAGGTCTCCTAATGGTGATAAAATGGAGGTTTGGTGTGAGCTACGCTTGGCTGTAGTCGTCATAGCCCTCTAGGTCATATTCAAGCAATTAAGAAGGAAACAGATGAATCGACGTGAGCAATTCATAGATCGATGTGAGCGAGCGAGCGCGAAAGAGAGAGGAGTGAGAGAACAGTTTGCTAACCCTGCGTCTGAAACAAGGAGAGAGAGAGAGAGAGAGAGAGAGAGAGAGATAGTGAGAGAGAGAGAGAGAGAGAGAGAGAGAGAGAGAGAGAGAGAGAGAGAACTAGCCTCAGTATGGGTGGCCATCCCATAATGTCACGCTCAAAAGATCCGGGAAGAGTTTGAAGACTAGGTCTTATGAGTGTGGGGATAGGGGAGAGAGAAAGAGAGAAGAGATTTACGCGTCAAAGAGCTCGTCCGAGCAGCCTTGGGTAATGGCTATCGCTTCTCATTAGGTCGGTAACTGCCACTTGAGGAAGAATGAAGTCGACCCAGCTCTCTAGTATACGTAGTAGCATGCAGAGAGGGAGGGGGAGAGAGAAAGTGAGAGAGGCCTATTAGCATCCAGACGCGATGGAGGCCTCTTGTGAGGTACGTTGGATAGGCCGCCCACTTCATAAGCCGAAGCAGCAGGGTCCCTCTTCCCTTCTCATTCTCTAGAGCCTTCTCTCCCTTCCAACTCTTCTTCCGCCCTACTTGATCCGGTGTGCAACGGAAGTCTGTCCCTCCCCCACGTCACTGTCGTCCCTCTCTCTCTCTCGCTCTGTCTCCTTCACCCTTCTCCCCTTTATTCAGAGTGCGGATCACAGCACCTCCTTCCATAAATGCGAGTTTTCTAGTTCCGCGATTGACGTCATAGACGTTGATTCGACCCGCCTCTCTTCACGCTGGCGGTGAATGGACTCCTTCAGAGACAAACGAGGAGGAGCTCAACGTGACGGGCAGGCATTGACGGTCGATGAGAGCGGCTTCAAGATCCTTTTGCAAGATCCAAAGATGAAGAAGGTGCTTGTCAAACCGTTCACAAGTCCCAATCAGGAGAGGCCGCCCTTTTAAGCAAAGGTTTCTTCTAAGGGGAAAGACTCCATTGTATAACACTCGTTGAGCTCTAGACGTTTTCCTTCAGTCAGGAAGAGATTTCTGTCAGTTTTTACTGGGTGCTTAATTTCTAATTAACCCACCCTTTGCCTTGAATACAAAAACTTTTATTTCAGTGAACCTTAATCTTTTTTCTTAGCCACAATTTTTTATGAATTTATTAAAAAAATTATTAAGATTCTGTGTTTGCGTATTTTTTTACAATTTAATTTGGTCGACTTAATTTTAAGTTTAAGATTTTATGGTTCAATGCATAAACTCATTCTGAAATTCAGCAAGAAAAATATGATCTTAGGTTTTCCTCATCGATTGCTAGAATTGTGAAAAACTTTTATTTTACTTGTACATCAAAATTTTCAAGTCCTACATGCTTTCTTAATTCTTGAAAGGATCCAAGGTGGTACATTGAGTCTCACCTGTACCTAAGATCAATGTTGGCAACTGATTTGACCAAGTCCTATATATCATGATCATCTCAAGAGACCCACTGAAGAGGAAGAATTTTTTTTGGCAATTTTAATGACTAGAGACCAAAAATCATCTTGATGCTAAAATTTTGTTCTTTGGAACCTCAAAATTTGTCAACTGGGGAGAACCCTAATGAGACTTCAATCTAGTCCCACAATAAACGAAAATAGTCAATCACATATGGACAAATGATAAAACACATTAATGTATTTCAAACATTTCGATGTTTTTCTTTCTCTAGGATGGAGGCAAGGATGTCATCCTGAAGAGGGGAGCTTATATTTCAAGATAGTGGGAATCGGATGTGCTTCAAATATAATTTAGAAAGGTTAGTTGTCATCCCTTGTTGGCTCAACTAGTCATAATAGATTAACCAAACTGTTTCATGGGGAAATTGTCCATGATACAAAAAAATTAGTGAAAACAAGAATAACAATTTAGCTTAATCTCATAAAATTAAATAAAAAATAAAAAATAATAATAATAAATTGAAAAAACAACTTGATGCAATAAATTCATCTTTCAATTGTTCTGATTCAATTGTATAGATTTCACTGCCGGCTCATAGATATGATTATTCATGAATGGACGCTAACAAAGCGTTAGTCGGATCTTTTGGATATCAAATCCACATATGGAGCCAAGTGTCATAGAATCTTATTTATGTTTCTTATCTCACAGTATTATATAAGACACCATGAGAATCATCATAGGAAGTTTATCACATAAGAGATACTACCTTTCACCTCTCTCTCTCTTCAATATTACAGCCCCCTTATTCGAGCATCATGGTAAGATTGTTTGGCCTTAGTGATAATGTGCCTTCATACTCTATGTTATTCTATTTTCTTATTTTGGTTCCAACAACCAAACTGGTAGAAATGATGAAAATTATGTCCAACATTGAACAGGAGTCTTTGATTCTTCTATAAGCCAATGTCTCTTATCAAGTGCAACATGCTTCACACATGTTATTCTTCAAGCCATTTGCAAAATGTAATTGGATATCTCTGAAAATTAATCTTAACTTTTCTACAGCATCATTTAGCTTATTATAGAACTGATCATTTTTAGACTATGTTCAATGTAATACTTGTGCATCAAATTTCTAATTATTTTGGATCCGATCATCATTCATTATGATTTACCATGTTGGAAATATGCTCTAATTTGTTTATTTTATTTTTACTTTTACTTTCTTCTACTACACATCTTTTTTAACAATATTTTTCCAAAAAGATGTAATGTGTCAATGGATTGACTAGGTCTGATAATTTAGATCCTGATTTTAACATTAGTACAATAATTTCATATTTATGATTAATTTTTATTTTTATCATTATTTTTCAACATTAACATACCTAAGCCAATAGTTCTATCCTAAAACTATGACAACACCCAAATAATTTTAATACATTGATTCTATTCTCAATTTTTTTAGGGTTTCAAAAATTCACATAGCCTTTCTTTAAATAGATGAAAAAATAAAGAGCACATCTTTCTTGAAATTATGCACCGTTCATCTGATAATTATGCAACCTTGATATGCAACATCATAACTCTCATGTTGACTACTAATTGTGGCTCACTCACTTGTTCTCTCCAACAAACATATTTTCTACACGGAAAGGAAATATATCAATTTATGTTGATGGAATTTTGGTCAGATTAGTTTAGTGTAAAGATGAGAGATATCTAGTTATGACACACCTAACATAGATATGATCTCATTTTGTGTAAACATAGCTTTAAATTGCATATCTAGTTATACTGAGTTATATCTCATAATTAGAAATTGTGTCATTCCTCTTTCCCATTACTTCCTCAAATATTTTTGAAAATCCTTAAGAAAAATATAGAACTTTAACGATTTTGATCTCTTAAAATATCATTTTCAAGTTAGAATTAGTTAATATACTAAAAATATATCTTTTCTTGAAATTTTACTGAGGTTGATTTCTTTTAAAAGGGATTAATAAAACTTTAAAAATTATAAACATGTAAAAGTGAACTTTTTTCTAATGATTTTTTAGTTAGAAGAGCAGTGTTTTTAGTGAAAACGAACAACTAATTTTATTTACACAAAATTTATTGCTTGGTCTCTCTTCAAAGTTTAGTTACGTATCATAATTAAAACTTTTAATTTAATGATTTATTTTTAAAAATGCAAATGACTAAATATTACTTTATTATAATGATGTAGACAGATTCAACTTTTTGTAAAGAGAAATTGTGCACCAAAAATCGAAATGAAAAGAATACAGATGGAACATCATCTCTCTTTCTATCATTATATATATGTACATAAGATTCATACTCATAGGAATACTCCTATTAAAGAAGGAGGAAACTTGGGATCACATTGTATTACAAAATATCCTAACAAGTCGTCATAATTGAAGTTATATGACTAAAACCTCATAAAAACTAAAATTTGACCAAAATAAATAATTTTCAATACATTTGAATCATTTACATCTCATGAATACATTATGGACATCATGAGAAAGAACAACAATAGTTTTGCTATTCCCATGGCTTCTTGAACACTCCTAGCTCTTGGAGGTACTCCACCAAGTCCATGTCACGCATGTTGCTTGATGTTGTGCATTCATCCTTTTGGGACAGCTCACTTGCAATGTTGTTGTATGCAGTAGTAGCCTCATCTAAAGTATTAAATACCCCTAAATGATACCTATTTTTCAAGGGATCAATAAGCTCTGCAGTCCACTTACCGAAGACAGGTCGCATTACCCCTTTATAACTCTTGCTTCTTCTTGACGATTCTCCAATTTCTTTTGTTGTTTGTACTTGATGATGATCTTTGTTATTTTCCATGTTGAAACTTCAATCATGCAGAATAAAATAAGTATACTCTCATCAAGTATATATACATGTCTATCAAAAGAATGAAATAAGAAAGGTTATCTATTGTGATATTTTCCTTGATTTTCTGCCATAATAGGAATTTTTTGATTGACATAACATTTATGAAATGTGATTTGATGGTGAAATCATTCTAATAAATCTATTATGATAATTTCATGGATTCAGCTAGTGTATATGCATTTATCAAAGATAGGATTTTGTAAAACTTCTTTCCCAAGTGTAACCTATTATTTATTCAAATATCACTTGTGACATCCTCAATTATATTCCTTTATAAATGTTATGATTTTATCACATAAGGTCATTAAATTTTTGAAGATTTGTTTAGGGGTAACCATTCTTGTATCTTAAAATCATAGAAAGATATCTAAGCCAATTAAAAGAGACCTATTTTCTAATGAGTTTCTAAATCAAGGCATAGAAATGAATAAATGGATTTAATATGCCTCTTGATAGGTTTCTAGTAACGTTATTGAAATACAAGTGTCTTGTAATGCTTTTTCTAATGTGCGATTTTATTTTGTATATCCCAATTGAATGTATTTTAAATGTTTTTGAAATAAATTTATAAAGGAAATAAATATTTTAAAATTTCACAACTATTATGATAAAATCATAGAATTTATAAAGGAATATAATTGAGGATATGAAAAGTGATATTTGAATAAGTAATAGGTTACACTTGGGAAAGTTTTACAAAATCCTACCTATGATAAATGCATATACACTAGTTGAATCCATGAAATTATCATAATAGATTTATTAGAATGATTTCACCATCAAATCACATTTCATAAATGTTGTGTCAATCAAAAAATTCCTATTATGGCAGAAAATCAAAGAAAATAATACAATGGATTTCCTTTCTTATTTCATTCTTTTGATAGACATGTATATATACTTGATGAGAGTATACTTATTTTATTCTGCATGATTGAAGTTTCAACATGGAAAACAACGAAGATCATCATCAAGTACAAACAGCAAAAGAAATCGGAGAATCATCAAGAAGAAGCAAGGGTTATGAAGGGATAATGCGACCTATCTTTGGTAAGTGGACTGCAGAGCTTATTGATCCCTTGAAAAATAGGTATCATTTAGGGTTCTTTAATACTTTAGATGAGGCTACTACTACATACAACAACATTGCAAGTGAGCTGTCCCAGAAGGATGAATGCTCAACATCAAGCAACATGCATGACATGGACTTGGTGGAGTACCTCCAAGAGCTAGGAGTGTTCAAGAAACCATGGGAATAGAAAAATTATTGTTGTTCTTTCTCATGATGTCCATAATGTATTCATGAGATGTAAATGATTCAAATGTATTGAAAATTATTTATTTTGGTCAAATTTTAGTTTTTATGAGGTTTTAGTCATATAACTTCAATTATGACGACTTGTTAGGATATTTTGTAATACAATGTGATCCCAAGTTTCCTCCATCTTCTTTAATAGGAGTATTCCTATGAGTATGAATCGTATGTACATATATATAATGATAGAAAGAGAGATGATGTTCCATCTATATTCTTTTCATTTCGATTTTTGGTGCACAATTTCTCTTTACAAAAAGTCAAATCTGTCTACATCATTATAATAAAGTAACATTTAGGCATTTGCATTTTTAAAAATAAATCATTAAATTAAAAGGTTTAATTATCATACATAACAAAACTTTGAAGAGAGACCAAGTAATAAATTTTGTGTAAATAAAATTAGCTGTTTGTTTTTACTAAAAACACTGCTCTTCTAACTAAAAAACCATTAGAAAAAAGTTCACTTTTACATGTTTAAAATTTTTAAAGTATTATTAATCCCTTTTAAAAGAAATCAACCTCAGTGAAATTTCAAGAAAAGAGAAATTTTCTAGTATCTTAACTAATTCTAATTCGAAAAAGATATGGAAGAGATCACATCATTTATTGAAACTTGAAAATCAAAGCCTTGGAAAGAAAGAAGTCACATAATCTGCATGGAAGGATTGTGATGCATTGAGAACTAGATTGGGTGTGTCAAAGTTAGATATTGCTCGTCTTGATATTAATCTCATTTAAAATTATATATAAATTACTTTATATGTTTTTCATGTAGAGATTAATTTAGTGCTATAAATGGGCAAGCCCTACTGCAAGGCATTCCAAATTAGCAGTGAAGATGAGGGTCATTATGTTGCATATCAATTTTGTATAATTAATATCTTCTTGGTACATAATTTGAAGGGAGCAGTGTTCTATATCTTGTCACATAAAGAAACAAATTTTATGAATATTTTATTAAACCCCAAAAGAATTGTGTGCAGAATTATCACAAGATTTATCAGGATACTATCATAGTTGTAAGAAAGACATTAGTTTAAGCATTTTGATGTTGAAAAATAATAATAAAAGAAAAATCATGAATATGTCATTCTTGTACTAATGTTCAGATGAAGATCTAAATTATTAGGTGTAGTCCATGGATTGATCCATTAGCCTCGTAAGAAAACTATAGTGTAAAATCATTAAGAAAGATACATAATATACACCAGCCGGATTAAAAACAAAAGAAAAATATTTCTGAAAGAAAATTGGAGAGAGAGTGTTGATCCATCTAGCAACTTAGTAACAAACCAATAAAAAATTGAAGGAAAATAAAATGTCAACCCAGCAATAGGTGAATCAAATCCCTGCCGCAAAATTCTCTACTCATGCCAGTTTGTGGTTGTGTCGCTGTGTGTACAGCATAGCTCCACACATGATGCTATGCAACTATGTGTGTGCAAGCCAAGCCTTTCTGTATTTTATTTCTTCACTGATGTTCCCATGCCATTCCATGGCTTCTTGCAGACAACACGTGCCCACCTACACCATTGTGCACGTTGCCATGCATGGTGCATGCCCAGACATACCACATCATGCCATGCCATGCTAATGCAGCCCTCCTACGTACAAATATATGCCATGGCCAACTTGGTCTCGATTCAAAACACCATTTGTTAGGCACTCGCATATGACCATTAGAATGACCAAGGACTAATGTGATGACTACATGAACCCTTTAAAAGGATTTAATAAATAAAAATTAAGAAAAAATTAGAAGGGATTTGCATCACTTTGAGACATCTCTAAAAAATCTACAGCTCAACACCATGATGGCGACGTTCAGATGGTGTTCCACATGATGGTGTTTCAACAAAAAGCGGATACATTTTATCAGAGTGGCGGTAGCAGCAGAAGCCGCAGATGGTGCCAGCGGACGGCGGCGGAAGCGAATGGACTGAAAGTGGCAGCGGACGGCGGAGGAAGGGATGATGGTAGCAGTGATGGATGGGACGGTGGACAGCGGAAATTGGCAGCGGACGGCGATTGTGACGGCGATAGCGGGTGGCGTACGAACGGCAGACCCTGTCGGTGGTCGGTGGCTGGGGCTGGCGACTGTGTGAAGGCGATGGTGACGGTAGAGAACTGACCCTCGCGGCCTCTCCTTGCGGAGCGATGCGAGGTAAACCTCAATATTTCATTCCAATTCTCTTCCACCTGTTCTTCGTAGTTATAACCTCTAAGATAGCAAAAAGGTTTACAGAAGAAGGAAGCAGCTCCTCCCTAATGGGCTTGGGCCAGTGAGCAGAAGTTGGAGAGGCGCCGGCCCACTTCTTCGATTCCCAATCCGGGGAGAGGGTGATCAGTGCACTCTCTCCATTCACACAGCAAATCCGGGGAAGAAGATTTAAAGAAGAGGTTCTAACTACGAAGAACAGGGGGTTGTTTCCCCCTGTTCTTCGTATTTTCAATCGCTGATTGATTTTCACCGAGGAACGAGCACCGGAACCGACCTAGAAAACTAGCAAAGCTACACGCAGCCGAATCCCTGCTCTCCCTCTACCTTGGCGCTAACAGATCAGGAGAGCCAGCAGTTAACCATGCTCTTTTCTCTCTCTCTGCACCACCCCAAAGCCCCCGGGCCACCCCCTCCCTCTCCCGCCTCCACTGTAACTAAAAAGGACGCAGGCCAGCCTTCTCAGGTCAGATACTCCTTTCAATGAGATTGTAATATTTGTCCATGGATTTTAGTACGTAAAGTTTGACTTTTCTTTTAAGATTGCCTCCATCCAAGTTATTTTGTTTCATTTTCTTCAGATTTTAGTCGAACTCAAACCCACAAGCAATGACCCAAAAAGTATTGAGAGATTACAGGCTTATCCATAGTTTGTTAGCATGTGCATGAAGATGCAGGTTTTAGTATGATAGTAATGCTCCTATTCCAAGATGCAGTGTTCAGCAGGTAGTCCAAGAGATTGGACAAAGTCTCTTCCTCTTCTTGGTTAAGAATGGCTTTATTATTTCTATTGATCCAAGTGTTCAGCAGGTAGTCCAAGAGGTTGTTTTCATTTCATGTTATTGCTTCTATTAATAATCTTGGCTCATGCCTATTGGTTAGTGCATTAGGAACTCTTGGTTCTACTATTTATAATTTTTTTAAATAGTATCAACCTTATGCAGTCATGTGAGTCCTCTTTAGGGATCAACAATCGTGACCTAAGTTTGGTCAATTAGACTGCAACCAAGACCAATAGTCAGGCAAAAAGGCCATGACCATCATTTTGGTTCGGTCATGGTTTTTCATGGTTGAATGACCAATGACTGAAGGATCTAATGATCTAATAGTCATGAGAGAGAGAGAGACCTAAACCTCTCTCTCTCTATCTCTTCCTCCCTCCCTCCCTCCCTTGCTCCCCTCATCCTCATTGAAGGGGCTTTTTACTGCTGCCATAACCTTCTATTTCACTGCTGCAATAGGCTTCTATTTTGTTATTGTTGCATGCTTCTCTTTTGCCACCAGTGCAGGATCCTCCCTTGTCGTGCATCCTCTTTTGCTACCACAAGTTTATGTTCCACTGCCAGTGCACGCTTCTCTTTCATTGCTGGCATAGGATCCTCCCTCACCGTGTGTCCTCTTCCACCACTACAGGCTTATGTTTTGCCACCACTGTTTGCTTTTCTTTCCCCGCTATGTGTCTTCTTTTGTCGCCACAAGCTCCTCCCCTGCCACTGCACGCTTCTGTTTTGCCACCAGCGTGGGGATTCTCCCTCACATGCACCCTCCTTTGCCACCATAAGCTTATGTTCCACTACCATTGCACACTTTGCTTTCGCTACCATCGGCTCCTCCCATTGTAGGATCTTCCCTTTCCACATGCTCCTCCCTCATATAGGTTGTTTGACATTTTTTATATTTTTAGATATAACACAATTATATGTAATTAAGTATATATATATTTAAATTTTGCTAGGTCATAGGTTAGGTCAAGGTTTTTCTGCTCTTAATCAAATTGTGACCAGACCGAACTCAAGTCTAAGGTTAGGTCACAACTAAAAACCTGATTTAGATTGTGATGAATGATCCCTAATCCTCTTCAAATTGATGAATATATGTAAGAGTATCAAAAAGGATAAAAATCTCACCTTTCTTCCCCTCCATATTTTTCTTCTATAGTTCTCATATAAATTAACACACCATTGTCTCATTTTTATTGAGGTTAGTCTCACTTACTAATTGGAGGAATGAACTATTTTAACGAAACAATAGATTTTAATATTTAGAACCACATCTTTTGGTGAGAATTTGTTTCTCCTTATCCACTTATATTTTTATTTTGATGTGAGAAATGGTTAGTATTTGGTCAATAGGTTATAGGAGAGACCTAAATGGTGATTTTATTCTAACCTAATTGTTATATTTATTATATGCATAAAATCATATAATTTGTAGAAAACCATTTTGGATAGAAACATGCTACAAGCTGAATATTTTCATTATTATAGTTATTGACTTTCCTTTAAAATTTAATTTCTCATAAGTAACATTCGTGGAAAGATGCTTGTGTTTCTAACTTTGTACTTCGGTAAAAATTTGGTAAATTGATGTTGATTTCTCACATAACTATAGTTTTTGTGCAAAGTATATCAGCTTGCATTTAGAGAATACTTATCAATTATAAGTAGTGATGATTGCTAAAGGTATCTTGGGGGTGAATAAACCAAATCCCATGAAATAAGGGAAGAGCTAATATAATTCATTAGGTTAAAAGGTACTATTCAAATGTTATTTTCTTTTACAATATTATGTTGTAAACATACAACAAATAAATGAAATTAGATAAGTCACTAGGTGAGGTTATTATAGAGTCAACTCAAATTAGTAGAATGTGAAAGAGCTAAACTTATAATAAAATACTTGGCTATGTTTGAAATATTAAGCAAGTTGAAACAACAAGAAAGGGGCTAGGATTGAGGTTTTGTGATGTTTTGACATTCTTTAGTTTTTTGATCAATCCCTTCTTAAACTTTTATATGTGTAGACTCACGTGCCATGGTAGGACTTTTTAACACTATCCCACTAAGAATATAAGATTTTTATATCAGTTTGCCCCTCAACTAGCTACTTCTATTTTCAAAGGAAACTACCCTCTATTATTGACTACTTTTCTCAATGATATACATTGATTTTGACAAGATTAATAGTCAGAAATATACAAGTTCACCTCCTCAAAAATCTAGGTCTTCTCAAGTTAAATATTGTCACTAGTATTTTGTGTCTTCATCAAATACACTATCTCCTCATCATCTAATTACCTTATGGCCTATTGAAGAGAAATAATGACAATAAATAAGTTAATTTAAATGAAACATATCACTTTCACTAATATGTCAACACAATGTTAACTCCTACAAAATGACCATATACTTAGCCTTTAGTTTGGAGTTATTTTTTTTATTCATATTTATTTACCCTCAAATATTATTAAGATAGAAAAATAATTAATCTCAATGACATTTATGTGGTGAATATATTAAACATTTAAACCATATAAATGAATCATATAAATCAAAATTAATATCAAGTAATACATTTTTAATACTTTTTATTTGTAGCAATAAAATCTAAAGATATCAACAATGCCCTCCAAGCTCAATTATCTTAAGAGGCATTAACTATATGGATTCTACCATCCCCCAAAAGTTGAAAAGAAAGACTTCATCTTTCCTTCATTAGATCTTTAGCTATAGTGGCACCCCTTAATGCTTGCTTATAGATTCATGACTCTTAAGAGTAAAATTTTGAGGAGCTGTACTTGCCTCTTCTTGATTCATGACCTTCAGGAGATTAGTCATTAGGATCTTTACATGTAATATATTTTGTTTCACATAATTTCTAAATGAGGAATGTATGGAAGATATCTAATACTGCTTTTAATTGTAGTCAAGTGCGATGTCCTAAGATCACTTTTAGACTAGTGTACTTAAATTAACACTAAATATTAAATCAAGTCCACTATGAGTTAAATATAATAAAAATCCAATCATTCATATATAAGTCTTATGATCTACAAGTTTTTCATTTCTCAAGATCAATTTTCATCTTCCTATTCATAGAGGTTTTCTTTTTCTTTCCCATTTGAAAAATTATATTTTTGTAAAAGTTCTTTAGCACATTTTAATTGAAAGATGAACATTTTATCTTTTTATTGTTTAATTTTCAAACTTAGAAAATAGCTAAGTTTCTTAAGAGAAGCTGTCATCACCTCCTATCTCCATAGGAGAATGAGCACCAAAACTCGCAGCCCTCTTGATGATTGTCCTCTAGCTCATCCCATTTTTGGGATGGAGACAACATGTTCTAGTGGGGCTTTCTCTCTCTAGATTTCCACAGTGAAAACTCCTAGCAACGATGATAGAGTACTTCTTGTAGCTGCTTGGGTGGACACTACAACCTTGAAGCACAACTTGTTGTTGAATCTAAATACTAGGAAGTCTTCCACTTTGAGAGACCTGACTTTGGCGGACTACTCCTAGCCTTCCTCGAGGAAGGTGGTGCAATCTTTCTTCTTTAATCTGTCCCATCAACACCTCTCTAATGTCTCGAACTCTGTCATCTCCAGCAGCTTCCCATAGAGAAGAATCACAAACTTCTTGGGGATGGTATGAGAGCCCAAAAAAATAAATCAATCATTAATGGTCATTTCCTGATCATTGCTTAAGGGTAGAAAGGAAGATATATATATATATATATATATTTACATATATATGGAGAAAAAGAGGGGGGGTGATTGGAGGGGAAGGACCCAACTTCCAATATACATAAAGAAATCTCAATGAGATGATGAAGTGGAGGACTAGAGGTTCATCAATCCTACTTTCTATTTCTAAATGAAATCTAAGAAGGTTTGATGAACTCATAGATGCACATGTAGAAGGCTCCATGGTAAACCATTGCCCTTACTAAGGTGTCACAAGAAAACATCAAGGACAACAAAGGTTTGTGCTTAATGCATCCTCATCAAATAGCTGGAGTAATAGAGCTCTAAACGTCCTCTTCCCAATCCTTTTTTCGATAAGACTACTAATAATTGTTTTTCGATAAGTGCAAGTAAGGTGATAGTTAAATAGAGAGAAAGATAGAGAGAGCATTAGCTATTCTCATAGTGTTTGTTGTCCTCTCGTCATTTTCAAGCAAATGAATGAATCAACATGAGAGGAAAAACAATCTAATAACCTTGATACAAGACTTAGTATGATTGACAATTCTCATAATGCCATGTTCATTTTGAAACTGGTGATACATATACTAGATAGTGTAACCTAGCCTCGGTATGGTTGGCACTTCTCATAATATCATGCTCATTCTGAGACAAGTGACAAATATGATAGACAGTGTGACTTAGCCTCAATATGACTATCACCTCTTATGATGCCATGCTCATTCTGAACTAGGTGATAGATAGGACAAATAGTGTGACCTAGCCTCAGAATGACTAACATGTCCCATAATGATTTGAAAGGAGTTTGAAGCCTATCTCTATTAGTTGTGGCTAAGAGAAAAGGATAGATATTTTTAGGTCTAATGAGGACTTTATCTTAGCAGCTTTAAGGACAGGTATCATTTCTCATTAGGTCACCTTTAACTACCACTTGAGAAATAATGAAATAGAACTATTGTGATTTAATGTAGGGAGAAAATAAATAACGCTGAGATAAATAAACTTAAACAAAATTTTTTAAATGATTTAGACGTATTAATCAAACCATTATTATAATTAGTAATTTTTTACAATAATAAAATTATTGAACTAAGTAGTTTAAGAAAACCATTTATTAGAATACCTCTAATTTAATAATTTAGGTAGAGTTCTATCACAAGGAGATGATCAATTGAATATTTAGGTAACTATTTATGAGTCTCTCATAGAAACCTTATAACAGAATTTATAAAAAAAACAACTAATCAAATAAATGAAGTGGAAAAATTAAGATAGTGCACTTCAACCTTGGAATAATTTGTGGATTTTGTTAATTGATTGTTGCCTATTGACTACTATATGTTGACTATAAACTATTCACTAATGACTTTGTTGAGAAGGATTTACTCAAATCAAACAAGGATAGGTGACTTAAATCGGGTGATAAGATGGTTCACATTGGATGGTTTGGTTCATTTAGGGTGGGAGAAGGGGTTGTGGTTATGAGCCTAGAGAAGTTAGTTGGAAGTTTTTCAGGAGATGATGGTAGAGAGGGAAGAAGGGGCAGTGGCAGTGGCTGGTGGCAACAATCAATGGAAAATGGTGGATGGTGGAGATGGGCAGTCGCAAGGCAATGATTAGTTGTGGCTGATGATGGGAGGCAACGGCTGATAGGTGAAAGGTGTTAGGGGTTGAAAGTAGAAAAGGTGACATATGATTAACATTTTGGTCAGCATTATTATTCTTTTGATTGTTGATGTATCCAAAACCCATATAATTATCTTTTTTTTAACACATCATTCTTTATTTTTTCAATCTGTGTTGGAAGTCTTCGTGATAATTAATAATTTTGAATGGTCAATAGAGTAGGAGAAACTATAGAAATTTTTGCTATGTAGTGAAATATCATGCCAAAAAAAATTTCATTGCTGCTTTGATGCCCAAAGCTTAAAAACCTCATTCTAAACTATTCTAATAAAACAGGTGATCTGGGCTAGGCATTCAATTCCCTTTCCACTTTCGATCATTACATGAAGAGTGGAGGACAAATTGTCCTTTATGTGGGAGACCTCTCATATGCTGATAGATGCCAGAATAATGATGGCACTAGGAGAGATTCCTGGGGTTGCTTTGTAGAGCATAGTGTTGCATTCTAAGCTTGGATATGGAGTGACAATAGACATGAGATAGAATTCAGCCATGATTTGGTAATTTTTCTCTGCATAAGCATACTGAAAATGTCTTATTTACGTTACATATTTAATGCAGATTTGGTTTCCACTTGTAAAAATTGTAGTGTAAAATGTTTTCCCTTCCAACTATCTCTTGAGTTGAACATGGTACCAAGGCTTGGTCAGGTCAACTATTAATGTTGATCTTGGTTATAGGTCAAAAGTGGATATTTCTCTAAAATAGCTTAGATGATTCCTTAGATGTAGGAATTAAATTTTTTTGATGTACAAGTAAAAGATGACTTTTGAAATTCTAGTGAAAAATAAAAAACTAAAATCACATCTTCTTGTAATAATTGTTAGAATTAGTTTACACATTGAAGCATAAAATCTGAAAACCTCAAAATTAAGACATTAAAAAGAAATGTAAACATTTTATATGGAAACAAAGAATCTTAATAGACCTTAAAATTAAGAAACTCATACAAAATAAACATAAAATTAAGTATTTAAAATTTTGGTAAGTAATCAAAACATATGGTGCACATGAATAAAGTTTTTGCATTCAGCACACAAGGTTGGGTAATTAAAAACTAAGCATATCATAAAATTTTCCTTCAAAGATAAATGCTAGAAGTTTCTTCTTAACTGGAGTCTACTGGTCTCATTGAGGGAGAAAACGAGGGGTATCATTATTTCTTCGGGGGGAAGGGGGGGTAGAGGGGAGGGTCAATCTATAGAACTTCAGAACACTATGAATGGTGAGCTTTTTTCTCAATGAGGTGTATACATTCAAGGCTTCCTTTGAGAAGGGACTTCACCTAAAACAATAGACTTTCCTAATTTGGGATGGGAGATAAAGACAATTTGGCAAGAGCCTTTTCATTTGTGGATCTTGCAAAAGGATTGTTTGAGCATTTCAAGCCCTGCTCATCGACCATCACATTAAGCACCTCACTTGTTTGTCTCTTCAGGAGGGGAGTACAATCGACGTCAAACATCAGTATGGGGCGGAAGGGAAAGGGACCCATCACTTTTTGTTGAGTTATGGAGTGAGCGTCTCCCCTAGCATGTTATCAACATCCTGTTAGCATGTTATCTACATGCTAATAGGTCTCTCTCTCTTTCTCTCTCTATTTATTATACATATTACATAAATCTTAGGTTCTTGATGCAGACCACTCTAATCACCTGTTGACTAATGAACAAAGAACTGGTCAAAGTCTAGAACTATGGATGTACATTATGGAAGAGGTGAATACACCATTGATTCATTTGTCCATTGTTCACATCGTGACAACAAATGTCCTGAAAGGGGTGGATTTATCTTTTATTGAGTTAATCTAGCATAAAATTTCACTGCTTCAATTAATATTAAGGGTTATAAATCAGCCTACAGACCTTTGGGTTTGATTAAATGATTTAGAAGTGGTTTCTTCCTTACTTAATTATGAGATCCCATTGCCCCAGCTTGGGTTCACTATAGGATACTACTCTTGGTCTAGAGCACCCTTCGCCCTCCCTTCTCTTCTTCTATTGTTGTCTTGCTACTACTCGTCACCTTGATTCATCACCTTCTTTGATTTTCAATGTCTATCACTTTCTACCTTTCCATTGTCGAATTTAGAAAGGTGGGTGGTCACCAGCTTTTGTTGGTTGAAATACTAGCAATAAAAGTACCCAATTGTGACGTAGGTAGAATGTTCATGATACAAAAAACTAGTGAAAAAATAGATACCCATTTAGAGTAATCCTAATATATATATATAAATTTAATAAAGAATTGGATATAATAATTAACTTTTCAATTGTTCACATTCAAGTTTATAGATGCCATTGTCTCCCCATGGATACGATTATTTATGAAACGACGCTAATGAAGCGTCATTTGGATCCTTTAGATACCAAATCCACATATGGGGCAAAGTATGATAGAATCTTATTTTTATGTCTTATCTCACAATCCTATATAAGACATGGTGAGAATCACACAATGTTCATAGAACAAAAGCTGCCACCGTTCTCATCAAAATTACAACCTCATCATGTGAGCATCATGGTAAGATTGTTTGGCCTTACTACTTCATACTCATGTTCTTCTATTTTGTCCTTTTGGTGTGAGAAAAAAGTGGTAGATATTCTCCAAATTATGTCTAGCATCACACAAAAGTTTTTTGAATCTTCTGTGAGTTAACATCTTTAATCAAGAGAAATATGCTTTGCACACATTTTTTGTTCTTCTATCAAATATATATCCTGGATTCAAATTTATATTTTTTAAAATATAATTGGGCATCTTTGAATATTATTTTTCAATTTTCTACATAACCATTCATCATTAAAGAATTGATCATTTTAAGAGTATGTTCAATATAATACATGAACAGAAAAACTATAATTACTTTGAATTTAATCATTTTTAACATTAAAATACCTAAACCAATAATAATATCTTATGACTATGATGTCATCTTACTGATTTTAATGTTTTGATTCAGTTATCAATTTTAAAAACATTTGCATTGCCTTTTGCTATATAGATGACAAAACAAAGAACGTCTTCCTAAAATTATCCACCAATTAGCTATTAATTATGAAAATTATGCAACTTCCCTACTAATTGGGAATGTTTAGTTCTGTGGCACAATGGTTTGATCTATGCAACAAAAATAATTTGTACATAGATATGAAATATCTAAAGTGATGTTGATACATTTTGGTTAGACTATTTGAGTGCAAATATGAACTATATTTAATTATGGCACACAGCATAGTTATGAATGCATTCTAGCCTTCATATTGAATTATATCTGTTAATTTGAAAACGTATAATTTCTCTTTTCCATGTATTCTTCATTTATTTTTTAAAATCCTTAATAAAAAATAAAAAAACTCAAATACATCATTTAGTAGTTTATAATATCATTTAAAAGATAAAATTAGTTAAAAGATATTTTCTTGATTGGGCTTGAATTGTAATATCATTGGGCTTGAATTCTTTTCAAAGGGAATAAAAATTCCATAAGAATTGGAACCTCAAGAGTGAACTTTGTTCTTGTAATTTTCTAGGTAAAAAGGTTTAAATATTTTATAAAAACCAGACAACGAATTTTATTTTGCAAAAACAAATATTACTCAATATCTCTTCAAAGTTTTTTGTGTTTTCATAATTAAACCTTTTAATTTCATGATTCAGTTACAACAATATAAAGTCCTAGAAACTAAACTTTTATGTAAAGAGAAATTATTCACTAAAAATTGAAATGGAACGAATATAGATCACATTGTGCTAGAAAATATCATATTAAGTCATTTTAATTGAGATTATATAACTAAACTTCATAAGAACTAAAATTGGACAAGAGTAAAAGAAATAATTTCCAATATATCTGATTGATTTACATCTCATGCATACAAAGAATAACAACAATTTTGCTATTCCTATAGCTTCTTGATGACTTCTAGTGCTCGGAGCTACTCCACCAAGTTGATGTCATTCATGTTTCTTGATGTTGCATATTGAACCTTTTGGGTCAGTTCACTAGCAATGTTCTTGTACATTGTACTAGCCTCATCTAGTGTGTTAAAGACCCCTAAATGATACATATTTTTCAGGGGATCAATAAGCTATGCACTCCACCAACTAGAAGTAGGTGACATTACCTTTTTATAGCTCTTGCTTTTTGTTGAAGATTCTTGAATTATTTTTGTCATTTTTAGTTGATGGAATTATTAATTATTTTCCATGCTGAAACTTAAATAATTTAGAGGAAAATCAGTATATACTCATCATATATAGATCTCTATCAAAGGAATAAAATAAAAAAAACTATTATTTGTGATATTCTATTTGTTTTTCCTTCTTAAGAGGAATGTTTTGATGGCCAATGACATTTATGGAATGTGACTTGATGGTAAAATCATTCTAATAAATATTTTATGATAATTTCATATATTCTACTTGAGTATAGTTTACACTGACTTCTTTCCCGAGTGTAACCTATTTCTTGATCAAAGATTATGTAACAAATCCTCAAAGATTTTCCTTTTAAAATGCCATGACCTTATCACAACATTCATTAATTTTTCTAAGATTTATTTCCTTTATAAATTTCTTTCAAAAGCATTTGAATATATCTAAATATGATATAGAAAATAAATTTGATCATTATTAAAAGCATTGGAAGAAAGTTGGGTGACATTTTTAAAGGAAAAGATCTTAGAATATTTTATGAATTATATGATAAAATCATCACATTTATAGAAAATCATTGGAGATATGTTCCATGATATTTGAAATTAAGAAATAAGTTACACTTTGAAAGGAAGTCTTACCAAATCAAATGAGTGATAAATATTCACTCTAGCCAAATCCATGAAATTATCAAAAAAAACTTATTCTCTTTTTCACCATCAAATCACATTCCAAAATGTCATGTTAGTCAAAACTTTCCTTTTAAGTATGAAAATCAAGGAGAATATCACAAAGGATAACCTTTCTTATTTCATTCCTTTGACAAACATGTATATATACTTGATGAGTGTATTCTGATTTTATTCTGTATTAGCAAAGTTTCAACATGGAAAATAATGAAGAATGCCATCAAGCACAAGCAACAAAAGCAACTGGAGAATCATCTTCAGGAAGCAAGAGCTATAAAGGGGTAATGCGACCCACCTCTGGTAAGTGGAGTGTAGAGCTTATTGATCCCCTACAAAATAGGTATCATCTAGGGGTATTTAGTACTCTAGATGAGGCTACTACTGTGTATAATAATGTTGCTAGTGAACTGTCTCAAAAGTATGAATCTCCATCATCAACCAATGCACGTGACATGGACCTGGTGGAGTACCTCCAAGCACTAGGAGTCATCAAGAAGCCATAGCAAAATTGTTGTTATTATTTGTTTTCACCTTTAGAATGTATCCATTGGATGTAAATGAATATAATGTACTGAAAGCTATTTCTTTTAGTTCAACTTTTGTTCTTCTCAGATTTTAGTTATATAGCCTTTGCTAAGATGACTTCACATGATATTCCGTATTGGAATCGGATCCTAAGCTTCCTCCATCTTTTTAATAGAAATGTTTGAACATGTATTAATCCTATTTACTAATATATGCAAATATATAAACATAAAAAGAGCTATCATATTCTATCTATGTATGTTCTTCCCACTTCAATTTTCGTGCACAATTTTTATGCATCATTACATGAAAGTATTATTTAGACCTTTACATTTTTTAAAATGAATCACGAAATTAAAAGGTTTAATTATAATATCTTAGCAAGCTTCGAACAGAGATTGAGTAATAACATTAGTATTTCGTATTTTATAAAATATTTTAACCATTATAACTAGAAAATTACTAAAAGAATGTTCACCTTTTCACGTTCTAAAACTTTTTAGTATTTTTACTTAGATTGAAAGAAATAAAGCTCAACAAATTTTATGAAAATAGTAATTTTACTTTTATCTTTGAAATGATATTGTAACAGATTTAATCATTTATTGAAAGTTTTCTCTCTTTTTTCTTAAGGAGTTTAAAAAATAAATGAAGAAACCTAGAGAAGAGAAAGCTAGAATATTTTATAATTATGTAATCAAACTCAAGATTTCTAGAAGATTCTCTTATGCACAGCATTTATTCAAAACTAGATTGGGTGTGTCATTATTAAATATTTCCCTTTTAAAATTAATCACATTTAAAATTGTATAGATATATACTTTATATTTTTTCTGGTAGAAATTACTTTTGTATTGCAGATCAAATGGGTAAGCCAAAATGCTAGACCTTCCAAAATGGTAGTAAAGATGAGAGCAATTACGTTGCATATTATTTTTTTACAATTAATAGCTAAATGGTACATAATTTGAAGGAAGCAAGGTTTGATATTTTGGACTCTCATTTCATCTACAATAGATATCATTTTAATTATTTTTAAAGTTTATCTAATAGCTGGAAAATCACAATCAACCCAAAAATAGGTGAAAAATCAAAGATAATCAAGATATAAAAAGGGATAACTTGTACCCTCAAGAAATGAACCATTGGAGTCATTGATTCATAAATGATATGTGTCATTTTTGTTGTCTTTACTTGACTCAAAGCTACACCTACCTACGGCAGGGTAGCTAGCGGCCAATAAAAATTCATATGTGCTCCACAGATAGGAGAGATTTTAATTTGTGACCAATAAGATCCCATTCTCAAAAAGCCTTGTGATGCCAGATAAGCATTTGTGTAAAGAAATTCCATTAGGAGATAAAGGATTAATGATAATTGTCATTAAAAGAACAATAGATGTACTACATTTATTTATCGCATATGCTGGAGTTATAATATTATTCAAAGATTGAAAAATCATAATTTATTAGATCCTACATTAGCAACAACACATGTTATATTTATAAAAAAATTATTATGATAAAACCCTAATTATATCATTATGTACCCATCCCTTTTGAGGCAACTATCACAATTGTGCATAGGCATGTCAACAACTCAAAATACTTGTCATATTTGCCTTTCCTGACAAATAAAACAATCATTTTAATGGTACTCTTTCGGGGAGTTATCTCAAAATTACTTCCAAAATTATATTCATTTCAAGATTCTTAAATAAGTAGTGGAAACTATTTAATCATTATAATGACACTTATTTTTCACATAAATGTAGATTTATCATTACTAGCCTACCATGATCCATAGGATTAATCAACACTAGCCTAAAAAAGAATTTCTAAAATATTCTTGTAGTTATCTAGGTGATGTGACTTAATCATTGTATAATAAATCACTCAAATTGAAAATTTATAAAACTAGAAAATACCAATTCTTAGAATATTAGAAGTATGTCAAAATAAATAAATCAATTATAACTCGATAAAAGGTTTTAAAAATAGTGAAAAAATTTTAGGTCAGTCATAGGGATGTAATATAATATCAGGTAATATTACAAAATTTTTCTAAAATAATTTTTTTTATTTTTTTGGACTGAAATATGAATATAATCTATTTAAGAATTCACAAAAAAAGAAAATAAGGTGCTGACATTAGCACCCGATGAACAAAAATCAAGCGAAAATAAAGTCCCACCTGAAAATTTTTACGTAGCAATTATGGTTGATTTAATAGGTCAATTTAAGTTATGTAAAAGTCAAAAAAATAGTAACTCAATGATGAAGGGTCTAAAACTTAAAATCATGTCTTCAACTTTATGATAGTGATCATTAGAATTTTGCATGTTTATGAGGAATTTCATCCAATGTCTATGGCTTCAAAGGCTCTCCTTGGACATAGATGATGTGAGCAATTTCTAGATCTTCTTGCAAAGTCTAAAAATCAATAAAATAGAATGGTGAATCATCTCTAGTAGCTATCACCTAGCAGAGCTGAAAAATGATGACTTACGACTCTCCGGTGGCTATCACCTGACAAAGATAAATGAAATGGAGGTGGGGCACATCTTAAGGGCTTCGTCTTCAAGTCAATGCAACAAGAGGAGACTCTTTATCACATCTAATATGTTCTTGGAAGGTGGTGACTCATCTCTCGATAGATCATCCTCTTGCTGGTGACGGATCATTCGTCAATCAATCAGAGATGATTTTCTTAATGAATTCATGATCTTTTGTCTAGAATCGTTCACCAATTTTAGCAATGATGTTCAACGAACTATGTTGACTATATTTCTATCAAAATTTGAGCGATTCTAGTAACTTAATCGCTTGCCAAAAATCATGATTTCCTCACAGTTGCCCACCTAGGAGAGAAAAAAATGAGATAAGTAGGATTATACCCTTGTAAGATGATGTTATAAGGATATTTTTTCTTAATAATCAAGAGGTATTTTGGGCATTAGAATATTTTAGGAGAGGTTGTGAGCACTAGTTT
Source organism: Spirodela polyrhiza (assembly GCA_024713555.1). NCBI lineage: Eukaryota > Viridiplantae > Streptophyta > Magnoliopsida > Alismatales > Araceae > Spirodela > Spirodela polyrhiza. The sequence continues at coordinate 4,407,965 of CM046539.1, forward strand.
AGTCCCACATCGATTTTGTGTTGAATTTTGAGATGAATAAAAGATCATGCGAGGTCTCATATTCAATAAGTGTATGGCCACTTCTTGCCCCATGCTTGGCTGGCCACTAGTGATGTGGAGGGGGAGTGACACACATGTATCCCCTATCAATCCACCCTCAGCTGCTCGAGCCTTTGCTCATGGTTCTACCCTCAATTACTCAAGCTTCTGCTCATGGCCCTCACCCACTCGAGCCTTTGCTCATGGCTCCGCCCAACTATATATTCTAACCTACTTTTGGGCTCAGCTGATTGGCGGTTTCCTTCCTTTTTCTATATTTTTTTTTCTTTTACTTTACTTCATTTATCTCCAAAATAGGATTATAAAATTGTATAAATTCATATAATATCATGTAATTAACCAAAGATTCACATTAACCAACTAAAAATCACTTTTCATAATTTAACACAAATATAAGTTTATTTATCATGAGTTAAGGCTAAAACTATAATATTACTTAATTATTAACTAGTGATAATGAAGACTTATCACTAGGATACTAGAAGTTACATCTATTTTTTTTAAAATGAACACATGAAAGTAATTCTTAAATATATTGATTTATTGACAACATGACATGATATCTATAGTTATTTCTTTAGTAAATTGTACCAATTTATGTAAAACAAATACAATATTGTTGTAGAGAGTGAACAAGGACCTTGGAGGGTAGCGAGGGTATAGACCTCTTTGACTATCAAGCAAATAGCAATCCCATGTGAAACTAAAAAAGGAAGTATCCAATACTTAGATGCCCTTGGTCATCATCTTCAATGTATTGCTAGTCTCATTTATACCTATATTAGATAGGGAATGAATTTGAGAATATTTAAGGAAAATAATCCTATTTGGATTTAAATTCCTACAATGCAATCAATGTCCAAATATACTTCCCTATATCCCTAGAAAACATAATTAGATGGTAATGAAAATAGTTGAAACTTTTCTGATTTTATGGTAATGAACATCATTTTTGGGTGCAGACACATAGCAAAATGAAAATTTTAATACAAAAATATATTGGGATCCTCATCATTTATTTGTTTCACAAATTTCAACATTAGTAAATATTTTAAATAATTTTATAGGATCACCACATTAAAATAGAGTTATACCTTATGCTCCATACTATTGGAGTTGTGAAGTCATTATGCTTTGATATTGACAAAATTATCAAAGATCAATTAAGAATAATCTAATGAACTAATTATGTTTCAACAATATATATGTATGGGTGAATATTAATAAATACATCATACGAGTCATGATTTTAAGCATACAAGTATGTGAAGCATACAATATGATGTAATATTTGAAATCATATATGTGAAGCATACGAGTCATGATTTTAAGCATATAATTGACAACATGAATTAATGAAATATTCGTGATATGAATTTGAATAGATAAATCATAATATCATGAGAACCATCATATTTTTTGTTGTTATGCGAAAATATCATTATTTATAGAAATAGTGTGAGATAAAGAAGTGTTGATTTGTCAGAGCAAATCAATAGGTTTTAGTGAAGTAACATATGGGTATGAAAGCTTACTCAATCAAATATGTTCTCATGATTTTAATTCATAACTATCAAGTGATTTTAACTTCAAATCAATCAAATGATATGTCAAGTGTTAAATCGATGAAATAAAATTTCTAAATATTATCAAACATATGTTGAAATTCATACAAAGTGCTCTCAATAGTGAATGTATGATTTAGAATATTGAAATTAAATTTTACAAAGTATAGTTAAATCTCATATTTTTGTTTGACTGAATATGAATAAAATTTGAACGAAAAATCAGTATTTTTGCAAGACATATCATGTCAAGCTTAATATAGAGCTTATTGAATTTCTTTTGGGTTTATGAACCAACTCATTTCTGATACAAATGTTAAAGTACTAAAAGATGTATGTGTTAGTATTCTTAGATGATATCCAAAATAGTAAAAGAACATTTTGTCCTAGATTCACGCAAGATTTGAATTTAATCATATTTTAAATGAATCTATTCATAGGAGATCTTAAAAAATACGTGTTATGTTCATACATGATTTATCTATATATATAACTGATCTCCAATGAAAAGATTTAATCTTCAACAATTATATTTATTCTTTCCTATATTCTTCTTTTGTTCAAGTGTTCTTCACATAATGCATTCAAGAGGAAGAGAGAGGGTTACTTTGCTAGTTGTTCATTGAATGAGAAGGCATTGACTCGAGTAATGTACTTAAACTATTATTCATTTTCGAGCTGAGCTTCAGAACAAACCTTCAAGCTATAGTGCCAACAAAAAAAGGTAGCAAGAAGGTCAAACCAAAGTGAGTATATCTTCATCCTCTACTATTGTAGAAGTCAACGTATTCAATACACATCTTCTGAAAATACCCACAGTGACATTATTATATTTATTTATGTGTTGAACTATGATTATTTGATTAATCACTTGTGAAAAATGTCGTGTGAAATAGTAATGTTGACCTCCTAGAGTTCTAAATCTAGAAGAGAGTTTATGATGAAATATTGGGGGAATTGAGACACATAGAATTAATGATTGTGATCTGAATGATCATATAGTGAAACCCTAGGACAAGGAGTGTTCTTTGAGAATGAGCATACGTTGATGTCAAACCACTATAGAAATAATGTGTTCATAACTACAACCCATTAAGGTCGACTCACTAGGCAAATAAGAAGGATATCTTGGAAAGAAATCTCTCTAAAAAAAGAAGGCCAAGTGGCCTTCTTAGTCCTAAGTGGCCTAGAACTCATCACATTACCCCATCATAATCACCCTCTCTAGCACTCATATCTTTCACTTAGTATGCTTCAATCTCACTAAATCCTTTTTGTAACTTATCACATCATGTGTAATTTTATGGTATATTTATTTGATTATAGATAACACATTAAAAGTCTTAGTTCATTGTCCTATTTTTAGGAATTTACTAATGGTATACCTTGCATTTCTGAATACATCTTACATATTTATAAATAGTCCTCAACATGATTTATCCATTGATACCCAAGTACTTTTCAACTTTTCTCAATACTTCATTTACCATGGTGTCATTATTTAATAATTTTTTAATTAAATACTTCATAATTTTTTATAATTGAATGATATAGGGTATATATTTTATTTGTTATTAGAACTATGACTTTTTTCTAGTGCATAACACAAGGTTTTTTTTCTTTTCCCTATTGACATTCTATTTTTAAATTTAAGTAAATAAAAAACTAGTTGTTCACTCGAGTTTCTCAACATTCTATCAAACACTATCAAATTTTAATATATAAAACTTGTTGATGCCCTAGGCATGAGTTTTGATATTACAATTAATGAAAACTATATTACTAAGATTTGATTTTATCCACAAGATTATTATAAATGCTTGATACACTTTATGTATTAAATCCACTATTTATCTTGTTATATTATGCCTAACTTATTAATCTAATGGATTAAACCTTGAGATTAATTGATTTGATAAATAGGTGAAGCATCACATTTATGAGAATAAATATTTGTTACAAAATAAATATTTAAATAGGTAAATGAGATTATGGTTATACTTCTAATTTATTTATTTATAATTATTTAACCATTAAGTGTAGCCAATTAATTATTAGTCACATGCAAATTATTGAATTCATAATGTTCAGAAGTTGTTACCACACATTCTTTAAAATGATAGGTATTTAAGCTAATCTTTTGATTTATCTCTCAAGCAAAACACAAAAATCTATTGAAGGATGATGCCCAATAAGTGAAGAAAGCTAGGGAGATTAAAAACAAGTATTCCACTTCTATCTAAAAAGAAGAATCTCTCAAATGATCAAGCAACATCACTATAGCGCTTCAAACATACACAAACTACTTCACCCTTCTTCATCAACTATTGATGATGAAAAAATGCTTGAATCTTTCAAGGAGGCTATCCATTAGGCCTTAAGGTAATTAGGTTATGAGGAGATAATATTTTTGGGCAAAGTCACAAGGTGCTATGAGCCCAAGTTGGCCTAAAGGGGTTGAATCCTAATGAAGATCGAACCTAAGTTATTGGGACACTAATCTCATGAAGTTTAGTGTGTATTTCTAAGGGAAATAGTAAAATCTAATAGAAAAGATCATCCAAGATTAGAAGTAGCTAAGTGAGAGATGAAACGGTATAAAAAGATTGAGTCTCATCTATGAGAGAGAAAAAATCATTAGAGAACTCATTAGAGGAGAGAGAAAGGAAGTCAACACGTAGATAACCATGAAGAACAGTGTTAACACATATGTCGACACTTTTGTGATTTAAAAGAAAATTTAGGATTGTAGAAACACTAAGCCCCTTAGATATTTCAAAACTTTCATTGAATTTTTTAAATAAATATTTAATATTAAAGTTGAATTATTTTATCTAAGTATACAAACTAAAATATTTGTGCATCTGCCAACTATGATATGATGGCTAATACCACGAAATGAGAGAGACTTGCACATATAAATTAGTTAAAGTACCAATATATTCCTTCTACTACTAATGGTTAAGATACAAAACCAAATTTTCATTTCTTTTTGCCAAATTTATGAAATAACCCCCTCCATATATAAGAAAAGATTCTTTCTTATAATCAGTTAGCTCCAAGATTCTATCATCAATTTTAACAAATTATTTGTCACATGGCCTCTTGGTTTTGGGTTTCACATTCCCAAATTGTAACTGATGATACATTTACCTCCTAAATTATGTATAACCAAACTTAAATGTAAACCATCTACCAGATCATGAAAGATTTATATCCAAATCCAATATGACTGCTTGTCAGGTTTTATGTACTCTCGTTATAGATTTATACATGTATATTATAATTTAAGAATGAAGAAATAGACTACCCATTTTATCCATAAATATGCCCCTGAGATTTGAGCAGAACAATCTAGAATTTCATGCATAGCTTATAGCTTGTCAACATGCCTTCAAATGTAAGAGTAACGTGGAAATAGTTTAATAAGAGTAACACCAACTCTATTAAGTCTTGCACCATGTTATTTTTAGTTTAATAACCCAGCACTCAAACAAACTTGGGAGATGGCCATGTAGCTTTCTTTCTTGATTCAAAATTCCTATATTTTTAGGACAACAATGACATGCCTTTAAGTCAAAACATTTTTTATTAGTTTTATTGATAGAGAGAATAAAATCTATATTACAGGGCAAGGAATATTCCATCTATAATGTGGCATGTAATGTTTGACCCTTTCAAATTACATTATGAGAAAAATTATTCAAAATGCTTAATTTATGCCAATGCATATATCTGATCAAATAATATGATACATTCAGAACATTCTAATAATGAGTAGTATTTAGATAAGATCCTTTAATATAGGTTCATGGTATATATTAATACATACCATCCATTGTAACTGAAGATAAATAATAATTAAATGTCCATGGTGAAATCATAAAATTATTTTATGCAAAGGTTCATATGTGATATAGAACTTCCATATTTAATTTGGCTTTTCTTCTTAGAAAGATTGTATTAACAGATTTCAAAAGACCTATAATAAAGAAACAAGTGAGAAGATATAAAATATCATATTTAATAGCCTTAAGTGGTGAGCTATGAGTGCAACCTCATAAGAACCAAAGTAAATATTTTTCCATAAGTATGTTATTCATCTCATGACAAAAGATACATTTTCGCTATTCTTGTGGCTTCTAATGAATTTATTGCTTGAAGGTACTCCACCAAGTCCATGTCATGCATGTTGCCTGATGTTGAACATTCAACATTCTAGGGATATTTACTAGCAATATTATTGTAGACCATGGTAGCATCATCGAAGGTATTAAAGTTTTTTGAATGGTACCTACTTTTTAGGGAATCAATAAGTTCCATAGTCTACTTACCATAGGAAGGTCACATTACTCCTTTGTAGCACTTGTATCTTGTTGATGATTCTCTTATTTTTTTTGTTGTTTCTACCTGATGGTGATCTTGATTATTTGTCCTGTTGAGACTTGAATCATGTAGAATAAAATTAATATCCACTCATCAAGCATATATACATATTTGTAAAAGATATGAAATAAGAAAGGTTATCCTTTCTGATATTCTCCTTGATTTTCCTTTTTAAGAGGAATGTTTCAATTGAAACATCATTTATGGAATTTGATTTGACAGTTTAATGGTTTTAATAAATATTCTATCATGATTTTATTGATTATTAAGTATTTATCAGACATTGATTTTTATAAGACCTTCCCCCAAGTGTAACCTATTTATTATGCTACTTTATTGAATCATATTCTAAAGGATTTTCCTTTATAAACATAGTGATTTTTATCACACCATTCATGAAATTTTCTAAGATTTGTTTCCTTAGTGGTAGCCCTTCCTCTATTTTAAGATCTTGAAAACATATCTGAAATTAGTCACTAATGAGAAATTTTCTTTATGTATCTCATTTGAATGCTATACCACAGCTTAAAATTTTTCTTTGCACCTACTTTTTGTTCAATCTAAAATATTTAATGATAACTTTTTAAATGATAGACTAAACCATATGAGTAATTTAATAGTGAACACAAGAACATACTTCAAGTTCTAACTTTTTTAACTTTAAAAATAAGTTTGAACGGATAATATTACCAACATTTTGATGGTAGAAAATGTTTGATTCGACATATTTCAAAAGCTCTTGCTAAATAACATTATATGCATTGAAGTATGTTATCTTCTAATAGTTAATGGTAAACTCTAGACCATCTCACAAGTGATAAATCATGATTAATGGTGATTAGATCCCAAAAAATAAACCACTAATTTACATCTGTAATTTCTAACATACTCATAAAATGATCAATTTTATAAGAAGCTAAATAGAGATGTAGAAATTTTAAATAAGATTAATGCTCAAACATTTCCAATTACATCTTACATGATACAAATCTAAAAGCTATAAATATTGACTTCAATAATAGCAAATGTGCGCCAATCATGTTTCTCTTGATAATACATATTGACTTTGAGGAGAACCAAGCTTTTGTGTAATGTTGAATATAATTTGAAGTTTTTCAAATAATTTTGTTATCTGATGTAGGATGATTAGGATTGACAATGATGAAGTGTGTTGGGAACATTACAGATAAATATAAAGCCACAAAAATGTCACACAATTAGATTTGAACCTTTAAAGTCGATTGTGATGATGTGAGAAGATCATTTCATTCCTCAATTGAGGGTAGGAGGATTATCTGAAGTTATCATGATAAAACAAAGCTCAACATATCAAAATCTTAGTCAACCTCCAAATAAGGAAATCACAACCCACTCAACTGGTTATGAGCCCACAACTAAATTTGATGGTGGTAGAAACACATATGAGGAAAGACAAGATGAAGTCAAAACACACAATCATTAGAGAGGATTGAGAGGGGATCTTTGACATTCATACACCACGATGTTGACATCAAGGTCGATCAAATGAGGATGAGCCCGTCACGGATCTAATTGAGTGGTTAGTTGGGGGGTGGAATGGGGGGGTGTCAAGGGGGAAGCTGCCCCCTTGTGGGGTTCTGGGCAGCATCCCAAAACCAAATTTGGATGTTGGGCGGAGTAGGGCTCGAAGGGTGTGCAAAATTGACGTCAAGTGTTAGAGGCAGGCAAACAACGCGGGGTGATGTGGCACATCCACTCAGTGTGGGGGATGCTCCAATTCATAGCAAGAGGGACGGGGTACACGAATGTCTATGGGAGGTACATACACAGCGCACTGTCGGCAACTCTAATAGATGATCATCATCACATTCTCAAGCACATAAAGGCTTAGAGAGGGGATGTCCAGCCCCCAAGATAGACAAGAAGGGTTGACCACAAGGTGGGATAGGACCCACGTGACAGCAACAACTACAAGCAACAGTGGTCACACAAATTCTTTAGGGCACAGTCTTTGTGTTTGATAATTCTTAACTAAAGATTAACCAACCATTCCAAAGAGATCTTATGCCTATGAGGAGAGAGAAGATTACAACATAACATAAATAAATAAAGGGAAATTAAACATAATAAATCCTAGTAATAATAGAAATTTGGATCCTTCACTTGGGTCTGGCAGCGTCGACATGGGGTGGCTTCAACAGTTAGTGTGGTCACTAGATGAGATGGCATGGAGTCCACTAACATCATGGTCATCAGTGGTGGGGCTTGGGTACATGCTCCACTATGTTCAATCAAGAGGAAGAAATAGAGGAATACTAGTTTGAAGGGAGCATAAGGTAATTAAGTCAAACAATTTGGCCATAATGCTCTAATTAGGGGGTTGTCATTTCAAAAGGAGAATTGAACAGTTGTCTTGTCTACTCAAAATATTATAGGATCATCTCATGGTTGCTTATATAAGATTCTGAGGTAAGATTTATAAATAAGATTCTATGGGGCTTGGCTCTAGATGTTGATATGACATCAAAAGATCATTTAGACACTTTATTAACTTCCTTTCATAAATAATCAGATCTAGGGGTTGACAATAAGATCTGTACAATTGAATATGAAAAATCATTGCTTTCCATTATTGATACATTACTAGAAAATAGTGAAAACTTTTATTAGTTTTAAAATTTAGTATTAGTTTATAGAATTAATCTTAAGTGCACCTATGAGTCAAATAGGAGAGTGTTGAAAATTTCTAGTTGCTTGATACAATGTTTTACTAGTTGTACCCCTCATTAACTGCCACTAGACTTGTTTTCTCACTAGTTTTATGAATTAAGCACAGTTTACCCACAACACAATGGGGTTGATTCATCATTAATAGTTGTGCCCACAAAGGATGGTGAAAACTTTTCTACATTATGTTAGAAAAATATCCAAATTGTAATTTCTGGAACTATAAGATTTTATTAATCATGAAAATATTCTAGCTTCCATTGTACCAAAAAATTTCACTAAGATGTTTGAAATACATATAGGAGTTTTACCATTTTTTCATATGTCAAACGTTTCTGAATATCAAAGGAAGTTTTAACTAAGTGCTTTGACAGAAAACTAAGTATTGGTTTTTTTTTCTTTGGCTTTAAATACATCTATGACCAAATTCAATGTTTTTTCATTGGTTTTAATGTCAATCACAAAAAAATACTTATTTTTCTGTCAAATCACCTCATTAAAACTTCCTTCAATATTCAAAACACTTTTGACATATGAAGAACCTATATGTATTTCAAACATCTTAATGAAAATTTTCTTTCCTATGAAAACACAAGAAGTTCATGTGATCAAATTTGATACATATGAACTGCGCAACTCCTTGATTTGGGAAAAAGATCACTAATGAAAATAGAAGATCTTCAGTTAAAACCAATGAAAAAACTTACTTCTTGTGTCAATGAAAAAACAGCTTCATTTAAAGCCAATGAAAAATAAATGATTTGACACAAGAAGATTTTAGTTTTAACTATGTCACTCTTCTTGTGTTTACATAGGTGATCTTTTTCCAAAAGCAAGGAATTGTACCAGTTCATGTGTATCAAATTTGATTGTGGAACCTTATTGACCATACATAAAAGTGTGCTTATGGCGTTGTTACAAATATATGTCATTCTTTATACATTATGACCAATATTTTTATGTATATATAGAGATAATATTAACTATTTATTTATGGTCATACGTGTTAAAGAAAATATTTAAATACTATTCACTAGTATTAGATGTTTTATTAAGGTAATGTGATGGCCAAACTATGAATAGTACAGGGTGATACAAAGTTTAAGAAAAATAATGTCTTAGATCAAAACAGAAAAATATCTACAATCTTTGTGACCAGATCTTTCAAATTCCAATTGGACATAATAAACAAAATTTTTTCAATAAATATTATTTTGGTGAAATATCTACATGTCCACATAAAACTGAATCTTTCTCAAAATTTTAATCAATGCATGTCATTTAAGGTGCGAGCACATAGAATTCAATAAGATAATTTTAATATTAGAAAAGCCTGGCTGTCTACTGGTTTGTGTATGTTTTGTGTGACAAGTATATAAAGATGAATAATTTTCTAGTCAAACTGCCAGAGAAAAGTAAAAGAAAAATATATAATCTAAACTATCCAGGTCATCACACAAAATACACATTTTTTTTTGTAGAAACTTGAACAGAAACATATGTGGCGACTTCTAAAAACATAATGAGAAAAGGTGAGGGTCAATCCCAATGTCCTAGGTGTGAACATAGGATAAATATTAACAAGATAGCTCGAGAATGCTGTACTTCCAATGTAGGCTTTGTGATAAGACCACCATGTTTTAAGATATAAAAATCTCATTGAATATCTATGTTTCAGTAATTATCTAAACATGAAACTAAAGTACTTGTATCTTAGTATGTAAGTTCAATATATTTGCTCGCATTATCTTACGAAGGAGTGTGCAGTTTAAAGATACGCTACATCCAATATACAACAGTTCTACATACCCATATCAAGAATTAAGACAGATGCATATGTATGCTTTTTTAAAGTCAAATATTTTCCTTTTTCTTGCTAATGGTCACCATAGAAAACCAAATATTACTTCTTTCTATCCAAATTCATGAAGTAGTCACATCCAAATAACAAAAGATTCGTGAATCTAATCAATCAACTCCAGTGTTCTATCATCAATTTCAATAAATTAGGTACCATGTGGTCTCTTGATTTTGCCTTTGACATCCCCAAATTGTAAGTGGTAATAGTTTTGTTTCATTTTTATTGATAGATTCTCCTCTTGAATCATGTAGACGTATCTAAATTTAAATTTCCACCATATATAAAGCCATGGAAGATTTCTATCCAAATCAAATTTGAATCCCTACTGGGTTTTTATCAACTCCCAGTACCTACTATACAAGTATCTTAGAAATTAATACTGAAGAAATAAAGTACTACCCTTATATCAATAAACATACTTTTTGAGATTTGTGCAGGCCAATGTATAATTTTATGTGTAGGTCCTAACACAGCGACGTGCCTTCACATATAAAAGTAATGTTCAAATAGTTTCATGAGCAACACCAACTTTACTCAACTGTGTGACATATTTATGTTAGATTTCTATCTCAAGATTCATACTAATTTGGGAGATGCCCATGAAACTGCCTTTCTGGGTCCTATATGTTGAAGGACAACATTGAAAGCTCCCTTTATGTCAATGTACGTTTCATTAGTATCATTGATAGAAAACTAAAATATTTGAACGGCAAGGAAGAATCCCATTGTAATGTCACCACTAACGTTTGATATTTTCTTATTACAATAGAAAAGAAATTTATCAAACTCTGCAAATTATACCCTTGCATATATGTAATAAAATGAGCCAATTCGTTTAGAGACATGCTAACAACTATTAGTATTGTGAACAAAACCCTTGGATGTGGGTTCATTCATTGTGTATATCAATATATATCATCCACACAGTGAAATCAGAAAACTAGTTTTTCAAAAGATTCGCATGTGGTATAGGACTTGCATGACTAATTTGGTTTTTCCGGCTTAAAAAATAAATTTATTCCGTTTAGCGAAAAATAATTCATCTATATTTGAGAATTGGTGGTTACCATTCCTTCACATCTTCGAACACACACTGGGTTCTTAGTAACGTGTGGTCCTGATTGAAGCTTTTCATTAACGTCAAGTATTCACATGTAAGATTTCACGCTCCCAATTGATCAATTTCCGTTCAGACCATAAAATTATCAGTATCTTTACTCTATACAATAAGCTCATAAATGTTTGAATCACAAGAATAACTAAAAGTCCTAGATAATGACCCAACAATATCCTTTCTTCATCTAAAATGGCTGCACAACTTGCTATGACCCTAATAATGTGTTTAACTACTATCAACCCAAGAAAGAGGGAGGGGCCAACCATTCGAATAAGAAGACCAAAATTACCTCCTCTTCAAATCTACCGACAAACAGCCGCTAATGTTTTAAATGCACAAAGAAATATTATGCTGGCTGACTTTAGCAACACATGATTTACTTGCAACCTTATGTTGTCGCTGAAAGCTAATTTGCTGTGATGCTTCCTCCTTAATTGTTCACCGTGACTATTGAAGACAAACCAGGCGGTATATTCGAAGAGACCAACGATCTGAGCACCATTTGAGCTGTCTTTGATTCTGCAACAACATTCGTTCAAAAAGAAACTGATGCTTTTACCCTGCAGGGGAAAGGGAAAGAATTTTTAATTGCACGTTTACTTATTTGTAGATTCCTCGAGAAGCGTAGATCATTACCCTAAACTTGAACAAGAATAAACTGAGTAAAAAAAATCAAACCCACTCAATCTGGATCTTCGGCTTAGGTCTTAATTTGTTCCAATGTACATGAAAGAGAGCCAATTGTCATCATCCAAGCAAAATCTATGGCTAAAAGTTGCAACCAATATCACGGCACCACAAGTTGTGCCCTATGGCTTACATCACTCGTGGACATTCCCCCTCAGCAATGGTAGGATTAACAGACTACCCTCCCCCATTTCACACCCACTGCGCATGGGTCCTTCCTCCACCCCATCCAACGATTGGGCTGTCCCAAAGACAGGATGGGCAAATAAAAGTAGACCAAAGGGAGACCAAGCACAAGAACCTCTAGAATTGGCATTAGCTTTCTCCTTTGGGAAGAATCTTCAGCTTCTTCTCAATCTGACTTTGCGCCCCCTTTACTCTTCTACCCTGCTAGCTCCGCCTTGGAATGCGCGATCTCCTTGCAAGGACAGGAGGTCGGGTAGTCGGCCCCTTCCGGGTTGGCAATCGTAGCAGTTGGTGTTGCCATTGGATGGCGACAATCGCAAAATAAAGGCTTTCAGAGCTCTCATGGCGGCGGGCACGGGGATGAGCACAAGCCAAAGGGGGAAAGCCATGACGCAGATGCCCATGGCAGGAAGAACTAGGACCAGAATGGAGAGGGGGGAAGAGGAAGAGGAAGAGGGCAGCAAATGGTGACGGTGGTGCTGGGTTCTTCATGAGAGGGTGGTGGTGCCCATCCTTCTGCACCCAATTGTCTGTGGTGAGAATCCTGATGATGCTGCGGCGGCGGTGGCGGCGAAGAACTGGGGTGCAGCGACGGTGGCGGCAGCAGAGGCCGGAGACCAGCTGCTTCCGCTCCTGCCCCAGATCGGCTGTCTCTCCGGTTGCTGGCCCTGCGGCTGTTGCTGCCACCCGTCGCCGTGTACCGGGAGGAGCCCTCCTCCTCCGGCGGTCCTCCCTCCACCGGCTGCGCTCCCCAGAAGCTGTCCGATTCCAAGCACCCAGAAGGGAGAGAGAGGAGTGAGAAAATCTCCATCTCCGAACCAGAGTCCTGAAGAGACTGTGATAACCGACCTGCTGGTACCCAGAAGGGTACTGCTGTGGAGCGGACTGGCGGAGAACAACCGGAGCATCTCGGTTTCTACTCAGCTGGAAGAACTGATGGGAGGGTTGACTGAACAGCTGCATCGGCTCACCCCCGATGTCCCTCCGGACAAAGTGGCCGCCGCTTCCACCGCCATTCTCCGGCAGCTTCAGCACAGAAAAATTATCATAGTGTTGAAAGATAGATCGCCTCCGTCTGCAACAGACGAAGCAAGCAAGGTCTAGTGTGTACCTTCCCCCTTATGCTTCTACTGCCAGCCCTCATGTCCCCATCGAACGGCGGCGCCGCCGCCCGCTGATCCGCCGCCCCGACGGAGCTTTCCTCCGTCGAATCAAAGTTGCTCCTTTTCGACCCAGAAATCCCCAGACTCAGGTCGAGGTTGTGCTCGGCACCGCCGGCTGGAAAACACCACCACCCGGAGCCGCCAATTCAGATGCCGGGATCTGAAGCGGAAGTCAAACGCAATACCAGCGGGGCTACGAGGGGCTGACCTGTGGCCTTGAGCTCGTTCTCGTAGATGCTCGGATCGAAGTTGGTGACCGCGTCCCTCCCGTTACATTTGATCGCGGCGATGTCGTAAGCCCTGCAGATAATTTACAGCGAAGTTCGGATCATCCTAGCGTTGACTGAGAATCCCGTGGCAGGGGGATTCGGCGGCGGAAGTACCTGGCAGCTTCTATCTCCGAGTCGAACAGACCCAAGTAGACGTACCTGCGAATGGAGGATAGGATCCCCCAACAAGAGGTCAGATCGGGAGGTTCCAACAGAGTTTTCCATAATCAGCAATGAACAGCCGGCGACGACGACGACGACGACGACGATGATGATGATGATGATGGAGCTTACTTCTTCCCCAGAAAGTGCCCCATCCGGGCCTCCCACCTCCCGCATTTGTGGAGAGTGACCCCCCGGAACTTGGAGCTCCCCCGGGGGAACCCCGTGCTCTGGCGGCGGAGCACGTGGACGAACTCCTCCTTGGTGAGATTCCTCATCTGCCACCGGGAGACGGGTAGCAAAATCAAGCCCCTCCGGTAAGATCGAGGATAAGGATGGATGGCAATGGGTCGCTAGGGTTTCCTCTGTTCTTCCTGACCTGCTTCAAATCCTCGTCGTAGTCCTCCAGGTTGAAGTTGATGTCTGCGTCCACCCCCCGGAACTTGATGGCGGCTCGGTCGTATGCCCTGAGAGACGAACCAGTCGAGTTCGGTCAACGCGATTCGAATCTCCGGTGACAAGAGGGCAGCAGAGTTTCAAGGATCTTAGGATTACCTGGCGGCGGCGAGGGCAGTGTCGAATCCACCTGCGGCAGCCATAGAGGAAGAAGACCCCAATTCAATCGCCGGTCAAATAACAGACAGAAAACGCAGCAACTTCATCTCCTGATCGGAGTAAATCTGAGTGGAAAATGTCATACCTAGGTAGACCTGCTTCCCGCAGTCCCTACATGAAAGAGAAAGAGCCAAGTGATTCCAGTGATTCTTCAGGAGATTTCGGAACGGAAATAGAAATATGTTCGATCGACGAATCAGGGCGATCGAGGCGAAGACGACAGAGGGTGGAGTTGAAGAGCACAGCATCCTGTGAAAATTATCTTGAAGTAGGGGTGGGGAAGATGGATCGCTCTGGTGGGTTTGCAGGAACGGGATCAAAGCTGAGAGCTTCGCGCCAACTTTACCAGAGATTGCCCGCAAAATTGGGGACGAAGGACTCGCAGTGGCCATATTGAAGCCCTTCAGTTCTTGGTAAAGTATGACGAAATTAGGGAGTTTCTGGTGAAGAACACAGATGGGGTACGACCAAATTTTGCTCAAACTAGGATGGTGGAGTTGAAGTACACAGGAGAACTTCCGGAATCCAGATATCGGACCAGAGTTGAGAGCTTCCAGACGACTTTCGGCGAAATTGGAGCATGGAAGTGAGGAGGAACACGGATTGGACCAAAGAGGGGATCGAATCCGGGAGCTTCCCATCAAAAACCCAGCTAATATTGGGAAAGGAAGAGGAAGAGCCGAGGACCTTGGACCAGAACTGAGTGAGAACAAGGCGAGCAGCAGCCGCACTTACCATATATGGGATTCCCACCGGCCAGTTCGCCGGTAGAAGGTGACCCCGCGGTACTGCGAGCTCCGAGAGCGCGGCCCCCGTCGACTCTTCTTGATCGGCTGGGAGACTTCCGCCACTAGAAGACCCGCCGCCGCCGCCGCCGGCGGTTTCTGGCAGAAATTTACCCCCACCCAATGCGCCCGGGGAAGGGCCACGTCTGCAGCGGCGGTGGCAGCAGCGGTCCGGTCTCCACCACCGCCTTCCTCGCGGCAGTCGCCGGCCAAGGGGAAGAACTGGTGGGTCACCGGTGCCCCCCGGATAGTCTCCCAGAGGACTCCGCCACCGCCGTCGCTGGTGCCGTCGCTTTCGGCCTCCTCCATCGCCGCCGCCGCCGCCGCCGCCGCCGCTGCTGCCACCGCCGCCGTTCGATCCGGTGCGTGGTTGAGATCCCACATCATTCTCTCCATGGCGGCACCCTCTCTTCCCCTCCTCTCTCTGTCTCTCTGTCTGTCTCTCTTCTCTGCTCTTCTTCTCCGATGCGTACGGCCGGAGGGACCCACTTACCACCGCCGCCGGCACAGGTGCTGCCGCGGGCCGACCTGCCGCCTGCCGCCGCCGCCGTCCCCCGCCATGACAGCCGCCGTCCCGTCGGAGGGAGAAGATCCTCGGCGATGTTATCAGGTAGCTGTTGTCGTATATTAAAAAAAACTGAGGCCTTTCCTCCTCTTCTTCTACGCTCGCCTCCCCCTCCCAAAACCTAGTATTTTGAAAAGGTTAGAGAGAGAGAGAGAGGAAGAGGGAGAGAACTGCCTTCCAGCCCCCACCGAGCTCTTCCCACCCTCCCATCTTCACGGCTCCCTCCCTTCTCGCTGTCTCCCAACTTCTCCCGCTGCTCCTGTGCGTCCTGTCCTATAGTTAGATAGGGAGGAGGGGTGGGGGGTCCTGAAACTTATTAAAAAGGGGAAAAAAAATTATGAGAGAGGCTTGGAGTAAGGAGAGGGAGGGAGGAGAGGGAGGGGGAATAGAGAGAGAAGAGAGATGGGCAAAAGAAGAACGAATACAGTAACACACTATCTTCCAAAAGAGCACTTCTCTCTCTCTCTCTCTACTGCGTCAGGAGAGAGAAAAGCATGCATTAGGCGTTGATTAGACTGGAGTGCCAAAAGTGTGGGCTACAGATTTAAAACCCACCCTCCACCTTCCCCAAAAATGGAGGGTCTGATCTCGGATGCTCGAAAGGGAGAGGGCTTCTGTTCAGAAAAGTCTCCCATCAGAGCCCCCAATTGGGTCCAGGCCCTAGCCTCCACCTCCCTCCGTTCATTCATTCATTCATTCACTCACTCACGCACACTGCCCCCTCTCCCTCTCTCTCTAGATGCCTATATAAAAAAGGGGCATACGGGTTCTTTCCCTACTCCTGCTTTCTCTCTCTAGCACAGAGATGATGTTGGGGACAGATGGGAAAGGTAGGATGGGAAGGGAGAAAAGAATGGCGGTGGCGGGCGGCGTCCCCCCGCCCACTTTCTCTCGCTGCTCTCCGTCCCACGTTAACCAAATCGAAAAGCTCCACCATTCATCCCTTCTCTCTCTACCCTGTCGTCACCGCACGAGAAGCAGGGTGCCGGGCTGGCGCCGGCCGGCAGTCTTGGAATCATCAACTCTCTCCCTCCTCTCCTCTCCTCTCCTGCTCCTATCAGGTCCCCCCCTCTCTCTCTCTCATACCCATGTGGGGGAGAACGGAAGAATACGTCCTGGGCCTTCTCACGGCCCCCTCTCACCTCCGGCGGATCTCCGGCGGCTATCCTGCCATTATTGGGCGCCACTCCCACCGGCGAACGGTCCCCCTCCGGTCTCCAATTGTGTGCCTTTCCCCATTGCGGGAGCGTGCCAAACGGTCCTCATCAGGAGACGTAAGCCATGAATTCGCAGGAAAATGACCCGCCAAACATGCTATTGCCCGCCGTGCAGGCAACCTCCTTCCTCGGCACACCGAACTTTATTAGCCTTCTCTCTCTCTCTCTCTCTCTCTCTCTCTCCAGTTATTACACAGGATATGTAATGTATTCACGTATTACAGGTACGGGTAGGTATGCTACAAAGAAGGTTATTAGCGGATACCTTGGGTCTCTCGCTCTCTCTCTCTCTCTCTCTCTCTCTCTCTCTCGCTGTTAAAGATACGTAAGGTAGGTAACGTATGCATACGAAGAAGGTTAATAGCAGGGACTTCGGTTCTGAAGGAAGCATACCCAGAACTAGCTGGTCTTGTTTCTCATTGACTTAATTGCTGGGGGTCTAGTACTTGAAATGCCACATGAAGGCATAGGCGTGCATCACCCCATTTTTATAGGTTCCGAGAGCATTATATTGGATGGCAACCATGGGTTGATGATGGCGATTGGCGCCATTAAAAATAATCGATCATTTGGACTGGGGTGGGGTCTAGAGAGAGAAAGAGAAAGAGAAAGAGAATAGTAACCGCGATGTAAGCGGTGTTTGTTTAAAAAATTTTCCTTCTTACGCAGGAGGAAACTAGGAGGAACTATAGTTTGAGAGAGGAGGAACTATAGTTTGAGAGAGGAGGAGAGCGAAAGATTGGGAGATGACCGTGAGGGAGAGAGAAAATTTTATTTCGGTGATGTAGAAAGATATAAGGCCCAAGATGCAGTTCAACATTTTTTTGCTTTGAAAAAGATTTTAGGCATTTCCGTAATGAGATGAGATGAATGCAGTAAGCAAATTTTTCTCTCCCTCCCACTCTCTCTCTCTCTCTCTCTCTATCATGAAACGGTTATTGCACCGTCTAATCACGGACAACAATAAAATAATAAATACGCGAGGGGAAAGGTACAATCCGTGAGAGAGGGTACCGTTGATTTGAGAACAGGGGTATGTGCCCATTGCATTCCATTCCTGATGTTGAGAGAGAGAGAGACGGCATTAAATTTTATTTTCAGTGCGAGAAAAACCTTTAATTTTAATACAGTGTTGATGAACCAAGCATTTTCTTCCAGCGAGAAATGGGGAGGATGGAGGGAGGGAGAGAGAGAGAGAGTCACAAAGCTTTTCTAGAGAAAGCTTAGTCAAAGAACATCTCTCTTTATTTGAGAGAGAGAGAGAGAGAGATTGTGACATGGGACCGGTTGGTTCAGCTGTCACTCATAACGAGGAACGGGGAACAAACACAGCTCATCTTCTCTTAGATGGAGAAGATAAGAGACGCCTCGCGCCAAGCTGAAACGAAAGCGAGACTTCAACCACGTAATCCCAAAGAGAATCCTCCGCATTTTACGGGGGGTCTTCATGGCCCTAAAGCCACCCATCCCGATCCCATTTCGATCATGACGATGATTTTCTATTAAGTACAGTAATGGCATGTTTTCATCGTGATGATAAATCCTCCTAGGAATACCGTACGGTCCATGATCTCGACGATATTGAAAATGATGATGGTTTGCAATTGTCATTTGGCTTTGTAACTCTTTCTTCATATCTGACATTCAAAACTCTTTTACGTGAGTCCAACATTAAAATCCCTCATATGGGCGAATCCACAATGATCATTCTGATTTGCAGTATCTTCACCCATTTCACCGTTTCGTTGAGGCCACCAGCACTTTGAGTTCTAATATCATGAATAACAAGTACCATCAATGAAACCCCTTGTGGGCTATCGCAAGTACCAATAGATAATCCTTCTTGGAGGAGGATTTAACATGGCAATTCAACCAGTAAGTAATCGAGAACACAAAATGAACACCGTTCGTTCCCTTATTTTCACCTTATGTGGTATGTTGTCGATAAGATTAACCTGAAAAATATAATCGGTTTTTTGCAAAGAGAGAGACTATGATTCGAAAACTACCCTTCAAATAATACCCTCAATTATGATCTTCCCAGAAAATCAGGTGATTCATCATCTCTTCATAAAAATTGATTTCCTTGGGCTCACAATTGTTTGATTTGATGTGACCTCCAATATTGGTTTAGTTAGTTCTTTGTTCTATAGAATGAGTCATGCTTCCATTAAGTTGCTATCAATGACATGATTGATACAAATTTGTATATTAGGATAATTTACAAGTAAAACCTAAATAAAATTACGTAGTTAAAAAACAAAATATCATTTGCTAATAAATATAGGAAGATAAGTTTACTAATGTATGCTGGTTTTACTGAAGATAATATAATGAGCCAATGGCATATGTAAGTCAAACCTTTTTTTCTTGAAATAAAATTTTCATGGTGTATATTATATGTGAAGCATTGACATCATAATTATCAAAAGTTTGAAGTATGAAAAATTTCCAAAAACAGATTTGTAAATATGATATTCGGTCATAAACCATCTTGTTCAACCACTTACGATAAGCCAAATATAAGAACACTCAAAGATCATGGTAGTCTCAAAATTGGTGGCTTAATTTTCAATATTGTAAAATACATATTTTATTTTTATTCATTAAAAGACGCGCTCCAGCATATGTCGCATGCGTTTGCTAAACACTTATCAACCTACTCACAGAAAGATCATTTATTGGCTGTTTGCTTGATGGGAACACAATTAATGTTCAAGTTTTCCAGGTTTAATAAAGGCTAGGTGGCGACAAAGTTGCTTACAAATAGCCGATTGTAGGAGTAATACAATTAGATGACAAGATTTTCTCTAATACTTCTGCCAGAGGAACCTCGGCATGGATATTGTTTGCGACTATTCCCCGATGCGATCATCGTAACCTATAATTGCAGGAAGATATAGGACGTATGATCAGTCAAAGTCAATTTGTCATATCAGTCAAGCACTTCATAATTATTTCGGCACAAATCAACTGAAAGGTACTCTCCTCCATCTATCCGTCGTGTTGGGACCCATTCTCCCTCCGTTTCGCACATGTTCTGGATCTTTTGACTACTTGGTTAGATCACAGTCGATTCGATTCCCATAAACTTCTTCCCCTCAATTTCCTCACCCTCTGAAAAATTTTCTCGCATTTGCTTTTAGCTCTTTCTACTTGCATCCTGACGTCGCATTATAAAGTAAAAGGTGGGAGACAGAGAGAAAGGCAGCAGGTATTTGTGACCCCTAGTAGCTTTACATTCAAACCTTGTAAAACATCGAATAATCTGGGTTGTTCCATCAAATAACATTTAGAGAGCTCTAGGCTGATCAATAGCGCGTATGGTTTTTAATAAATACGATGGCGACCATCATCACTGATATGACTTCTCATATTTACGAAAACTTGGAAGCGTTTGACGATGAAATTTCAGCAGTGGAGGAGCCAGAAATGCTGTACGTGACCGAAAGCTGGGTTTCTTTGATTGACTAAGTTCAAATTTACATGCCGGTATCATATTATGTGGAAAATAATCAGATGAATGTCAAGAAAGGCAATGGAAGACCATTGCGCATTGAGCCTAAGAAGAAGGATTACCGACAATTGGACAAGAAAAGTACCCTGAAAAGATCCCGACAGAAGAATATGCTAAAACATAGGTAAGTTATTATTCTCATTTTTTACAAAAGAGGAGGAAGAAGAAGATAACCTACCCTGGATGGATGTCGCGTGCGGCCAAGTTGATGCATATTGAAATCGTCTTCAATCGAGTTATCTTATGAAAGAGGGTCTTGACGTGTTACGAGCTATACTGTATCGCATTTTTATCTTCAAATATGGCATATTGTTCCCTTTTCTTCGTCAGCTCTCCGTCGCAAAAACCAACCTCGGCACGTAAACTTATTTTTGCATAGGCCATGCTGTTGAAATAGCGAGGATTAGCTCTTGCGGATTGCCTTGTAGATTATAAAATTCAGGCTAAGTTGTAATCATGGGTAGGCTTATGCAAGCGACGTTAGGAAACAGGATGCAGTGCGAAAAATTTATATTAGAGAGAGAGAGAGAGAGAGAAAGAGAGAGAGGGGGGGGGAGGGTTAGCGAGAGAGAGAGAGAGGGGTGGGTGGACGGAGACAGAAAGAGATAGAGAGAGACTGTTTGGTCTGCCATCGGTGTACACCGGTTCTCAGAAACAGATGAAGATACCTTGTATTTTTCTTGTATTTGTCCATGTCCATACAAGAGAGGAGAGAGAAACATCTTTTCCCTGCAGAACATTCGATTAAGCAGGTGCTTTGGGCTTTTGGAAGAAGCTCAAACGAGATTATGGTTAAATCACCTCGGATAAATGAGGATATTTTGGGCATGGTCGTGTCGATTTTATTTCCCATTTTTCGGTTTCACCCCCTTTCTAAATTAGCGGTTAGATTCTCCTCTTGAGTTGCAATGCCCAGAAGGCACAGAAGAGGGGGTACTCCCAGCCATAAATGGTAGATCCGGGGGGGAAAGCTCCATGCAGCGCCCATGTGACAACTGACATGGTAAACAGGGGCTTGAACAGCAAGCAGCCATGTCTTCTCTCTCTCCCTCTCTCTCTCTCTCTCTCTCTCTCTCTCTCTCTCTCTCTCTCTCTCTCTCTCTCTCTCTCTCTCTCTCTCGCTCGCTCGCTCTCTGTGAGTCTAGGCAAGGGAAAGGGCCAGAACAGGGGGACCCTGGATAAAAACACGAGCAAAGCCACCGGAGGTTTTATGGTTGAGCTAGACAGATGCTTTACCCTGCCAGCGCCCAATGCTCTCTCTCTCTCTCTGAATCAGGTCTGGTCTGGTGTGACTGAGCTTGTCTGTGCTTGGTACCCATGCATGTGTATTATCGAACCCACCAGACAGAAGAGAGGGAGAAGACGCAGGGAGTCCGACTCAATTGTGATGGATGGCTCCCCAGTGGGCAGGCGCCTCTCCATTCCTTCCTTTCTCCTTTCCACCTTCCCGCCTCCTTACCTTCCCTTTTCCATGCAAAGCCATGCCCTCCGGTCTTCCCTCTTTCTCTCGGCGAGCCCCCCCAGGGTCTCCTCATCGCTTCTCGCTTAGTGATTCTGGGCAGGGGACAGGCCAGCCAGCAGGCGTCTCTTCCGCCGCTTTCCCGTGCCTTTTCCGAGGACATGACCGCACACCTCCAAAGCAAAGGCCCCAAACCGCCCACACCTCACTGTCGACGATTCTTCCCTCCTTGGCATCATCGCCATCCAGCTGTTCCCCCCCCAGCTTTCTCTCTCTAAACCCAAAGATGTGGCAAGTTGGCAGACGTCGCTTTGAGCATCTTTCTCACGGTGAAACCCTAAACAGTGATCGATCCGAAAGGGAAGAAGAAGATGGGGAGCACAGCGGAAGTTCATGAGACTACATCCTAGGAAATCTATAGATCCTCCTTCAACAGCAGAGGGTTGAGAGGACCCCCAGACTAAGATGATAATAATAACAATAATCTGCATGCCACTGGTGGTGGGCCTACGTCTAGTTCAGACAAGGAAGAGGGAAAACGTCAGACGGTTGTGATCCACGGTACTCCACAGCACAAAGGCATGGATACAGATGACCAGTGTGCCGCTATTCGTCATCTGCAGTCGGCTTACCGGAGTCCTCGCTCTGGAAGACAATATTGAGAGAGAGAGAGAGAGAGAGAGAGAATTCAGCCCTATAAACGAATATACAATATTGAGAGATAGGTAAATAGATACGGAGAAAGACAGTGGAAGGGAGAGAGAGAGGACGGTAACCGGTGGTGGGGACGGACGGACGTATTGAAAGACAAGCTCTAATGCAACCTACCGTAAAGTATTTTGGGCAGGTGTCCGTGAAAAGTAGTACATCGCGGTCCCTCTACAAGAAACTTCATAGAAGAAGAAATCCAAAGATGGGGCCACCATAAGATCGTCTTACCGATCCCCATGACCACTCATGTTCATCCCGTCACTGAGACGTCGTCGTCTTTCGGGTTCGCTCAGAAACAAGACCGTAAGAATGGACTCCGTCCGATTATTGGATTTTAAAGTTCATTCGTCATTCTCCTCGTCCTCCAGAGATGATATGGTCAACAATTGTAACTACGGCTTTGTGGTGAACACTCGTTTGTTGCCATTACTTTCTGAATTTGGAAACAACACCTGGATCCAACGAGGCGTCGACACCTTGAGGATGACCCAATGAGGTCTGACTTTAGGGGAGAACTGGGAGTAGTACCGTTGACTTTGGTTGAAGAAAATAGAAACGTAGGCCCCGCCTTTCGTCCGTAGCCCTACGGACGCAAATTCAGAGAGCACTGTGTAATGAAGGTCGTCGAAAATGAAGGGCTACAAAGTCGGTGGATAAAAGGGAGGGGCGGTTGGGGTTAATCGCAAATCTTGGAATCATCTGTAAAACCTAAACGAGGGAAAGAGACTCGACATTCATTCATGGCTTCCTCTTTTCCTTTGGACCACTGCAACCGTACAGTCTATTCCGCGCACCTATTCACATGTATATTTATTTCCTAGTGGGTCTCGTATTATAAATGCCTTCATCTCTTTCATCAGCCGTCTGATAGTTCCATTGGATCTCTCTCTCTCTCTCTCTCTCTCTCTCTCTCTCTCTCTTTACCCTTCCCCCTCTCTTTCAACGTGTATGGCTATGTGTATACAGATATCTATTGATACATTTTATAGCATTGACTTGGACGGCTGAGTGGGGGTGGTTTCCTCCCACACGAGGCATCGCCACCGGGGCGAGGAGTCAATCTACAAACCGGGTCACGGAACCAGCTGGAAGACTGGGTTTGCGACAGGAAAGCTTGAACACGTCGTCTTCCACCAATATATTAGGCATACGTTTAAATGATAACCCGTGGACTTTCCTTCCTTGGCCCACACAAGACGCTTACGGTATAAACGCGGGACAGTTGCCATCTTTATAATCCCCAAACTCGGGGCGTAAGTTTGCTCGAATAGCGCGGTTCCCTTAGGCACCTACCTAACGCGGTTCTTTGGGATCTCTCTCTCTCTCTCCCTCTCTCTCTCTCATCCCCTGCCCATAAGAATAAGAACGACAACGGAGAGAGAAATGAGGGACCAATTTAACATGCGCCTATTTTAGTTGAATGATATCATCATTCACTTCCACACGCCATCTGCCAGCCTCCCTCCACGGACAGCAACCTGACATACAAAATGGAGATTGAGGCACCACCCTCAAGGGAGAGAAAGTAGGAAGATCAGATGGGTAGACAGGAGAAATAAATAGCTTGAGGGAGAACGGAATCACGTCCCTCTCGACCCTTCAATAATTTTAAATGGAAAAACAGAGAAGAGAGAGAGGAAGAGAGAGAGAGAGAGAGAGAGAGAGAGAGAGAGAGAGAGAGAGAGAGAGATGTGGACAGACGGGGAGCATTCACCCATCGCCATGCACAGGTGATGGTGTTGCGACGGCGACAGTGATATCCTATAAGAGTCCTCAAGACGGCAGTGATGAAGATCCTTTAATGAAATACTGAATCGGAGAGATATGTTATTATGACACCACTGGGATACTGATCACGAGTAACCTGACCATTCGCAAAGCAGTACCATCTCAGGCATCTTGAAAAGGGTCACGCTCATAAGTTTCCACCCACACATGGAAACTACCTCTCTCTCTCTCTCTCTCTCCTCCTGTGTAGAGGAAGGGTAGCCCGGAGGCGTCGAGTCATATTCTGCAGCAAGTTGCGAAGTGATAGCTCCATCCCTGGCAGTACTGTTGCCTCCTATCTTGACCCCGCATCCCATCTCTCGTCGTCTTGCTCCATCGCCGCCGTGCTACCCTTCCTTCCACACAGTTGCTGTACCCATCCTCTTGTCGCCACCTTCGGCGATGACCTTCTTTTCCCCGCAGAGAGTGGGAACGTACGAGGAATTAGGCCCCGATGCTTAAACATTTTACTCGGGTGAACCTCCCCACAGTCATGAGGTGTGAGAAAGAAGATCATTTACTGGAGAGCGGGGAGAGAGAGAGAGAGATGTCACATGAAGGACTGTGAACATGTGCATTATAAGCGTTCATTCAACGGTTTTTTGCTCTTAAAGCAAGCTCGCGCGATGATCAGATGCGTCAACGAGTAGGACTCTGGCGTCCGAAGAAAAGTTAGAAAACAAGCCATTGAACCCTGTTAACCACAGACCCCGTCTTCAAAGTCTGCCTATCCATGAGAAGGCCCGAGTGCCTTACCAGGCTGGAGACCGAGTTCGCAGGGCCAATCAACCAACCCTAGCAAAGAAGCGGTCCTCAGAAGGTCAACCACAAGAGAAGACGAAGAGGATTTTGACTCTGGCTAATTGAAACCCAATGCATAAAACCTGGACACATTAAGTCTTTCATGTGTGTTTGTTGTCCTCACTAACGTGAACATTCCGTCCCAAAGCAGCCTTGATATCTCCACCTTTCTTTGGTCGACCTTGGTGCCCGTACTTATTCCGCCCACGAATCCTTGGATCTACCGATCTCTGTAGATAGATACAGAGATAGATAGACAGATGGACAGATAGAGAGATGGATAGAAAAATAGATATATATATATAGAGAGAGAGAGAGAGAGAGATAGCGAGAGAGAGAGAGAGAGAGAGAGAGAGGGGGGGGGCACAGAGACCCTCCAACAAGAAAGAAAGTCTCCACGCGGATAAATGGCCCGAGAACAAATAGACAGGTGCTCCTGCGGATCCGCAGAGACCTCAGACGGGGTGGGAAACTTTTCTGCCAGTCGGCTAAGGACGAATATCACGGCCGCGTCCTTCTCACTGTTACATCTTGCTGAAGTGAGCTACGACGTAGAACGTCCACGTGCCCTCGATGGGACGGGCCGTCGAGGGGACGGGGGAGCCGGCGGATGCCGCCCATCTCTACGGAGGGGCGATGGCGACGGCTCTCTCCTACTGAGAGGGAGGGGGTCCCCTTCTTCCTTTTTCCCCTGGGATTCCTGATGGTGATCGCAGCTGGATCCCTCGCTAGCCGGCTGCTCCTGATTGGACGATGCTTTCCGGGCTCTTGGCGAGGCTCTCAGGCCTCGCCTCCTCGGCGCATCGAGCAGCCAGGTTCTAGAGAGAGAGAGAGAGAGAGAGAGAGAGAGTCGTAATTGACACGACGACCAAGAGAGAGATGGGACCGACGACATCCGGAGAGGGCGTCGCTTAGCGACGAGCATGCAATGCCCAGCCCTGTCAGTACATATGCACGTTGACAATGCGGCGAGAGAGAGAGAGAGAGAGAGAGAGGGTGGGAACTCCCACATTTGGAAAGATGAGTCTGAGTCTCGAAATAAATCTGAGAATCTTACGAATCATTCACCAACCCCTCCCAGAGCACGTGGAAACTAGCGCCTGGAGAGCCACGGAAAATTTTTATTACATGAGCATTTGTCGAGCTCATCTTCTACGAGTGCGGGTGTGATCTACTCTCCATCTCCCGCTTTATCTGGAGCGCAGCTCCCACCACATTTCCTCTCGTGATTAACCCGACCTTCGGAGTGAAAGGCCATATCCATCAGAGCAAGAATCAGAATAGATGATGATGATGATGATGATGATGATGATGATGATGATGGTGACTGGAGAGAGACAGAGAGGTGGCAGAAACCCTACCAATTTGCCGGAGTCATCAACAACGGGGAGCCGGCGATATCTGGTTTCCAGAAGTAACCTGGCGGAGGAAGTGATAGCAGACTTTACTAAAATTAGTAGTTGACTTTGCACAGGGAAAGAAATGGAGAACTATGGGGACGGGAGGCTTGACCTGGCAGCATCCTCGAGATTAGTAGTCTCGCGGACGGCGATCGGGGTGGTGGTCATCACATCTCCAACGACTTTCCCAATTGTCTTCGACAACAGCCTCTGGACTTCGTTGAAGGTCTGCAAGAGTTTCAGAGATTCAAGCCCAAGACTTGTTCACAATCTACACTAAGTCAACTATCCCGATGCCGCATGAAAGAAGAAAAATCATCCAATATCATGGTGAAATATTTTGGCATGGGAATTCAATTGACACAAAAACGATAATAATAAAAGCAAAGAGGAAGGTGGATGTGGAGCAGGATTAGCTTTGCCTTGGCTTATACAACTAAAAAACATTATTTGAAGACTTCAGCAAAATAGAACCGAAAATAAACGGAAAATCATTGATTCCACGGTAAAATTACATGTTCCTGGTGAACACTGAAATCTGAATGTTGAGGAATCTGATCATCATTTCTATGGCAATTCCACAGAGCAAAGTTTCAACCGAGGAGATTTAGGATGAAGATAGACGTACTAACTATTGCTAAAGATAGACGTCATCTTCTAGAACAACACGCCAGCATGTGTTTAGATTATCTACTTGGCAAAACGGCATTTACAGAAAAATTCCATGCTAAGAAGAAGATTTTTCTCGCAATAGAGGGCCGGCTCAAGTCCTATTACGAGAAATGGCAAGAAGCATAAGAAAACGGAGGGTTAAAACGCTTACTTTCCATGAGCTGTTAACCTCAGGAAACAAATCGGTGTCATTTTCGCGATGACCTGAGGAAAATTATACAAATGATGGTCAGATTTTATCCTCTGCCAGGATACCGGTGCATAAGAACTATTTTTCTAAAGAGATAATAAATGTGCGGGATCGCTGGATGCCGAACAACAATAAATCATACACGGCTACATACTATCCTCTACACATTTAATGATATTGACGCAGAAAAACAATGTTGAATGCCTCCCATACATAAATAGCAACTACACAGTCATCCTCACGCATTTAACCGTAAGATTGGCTCACAATATCCGCTATGCACCCACAGTCGATGCTTAATCTGCTTTTTTCCTAAATTCAAGCCGCTGATACCGATGTATACGACCTATCTTAGTTGAATGGCAGCAAAGAGTTACTAAACCATAATGGCAGGCTGAGCTGGCTCAAGACGTGAGTTTTGCTCAGAAGTGTCCCAAAATGAGATCCAAAAGTATGGATGTACAAAAGCATGTCGGGGGACAACGGAGCCCCAGCAGTAAAGTGAAATATGACCTCTATCTACAAGGTAACCTATGATAAATTGGCAAATTATGTCCGGTAAGAACGTCAGAATCTTGTAGAAGCATTGAACGAAGTTATCTCACGTACATGGAATCACGGTGAAAGTCATTATCAAAACCATTCTAGGTGAAACTGGAACATTAGAAGGTGAAGATACTTGTCTGTAAGGAAATCCACAGTCCCTGTTGTACTTGCTTTGCATTTACAAGAAAGACTATAAATTCAGTAAAGTAATTAACTTTCCCCTTATCATCATAACTTTGGAACTGAAAAATATCAATAACCGTCTCTAAATAATGGAAAACCAAAATTGCAGCTCTAAGATGAATCATAAAATGTCTATTCAGACTCTGAAAATTCCCCAACATAATATATGCTTGTTACCTATTATTACTATTATGCTCCCTACTTTCATATAGGTTTAATTTGTGGAACTTAACACATCTTCTTTCTATATAGCTGACGAAAAAGATCCATTTCCAATCAAAGAAAATAACTTTCAGGAATATCTTACCCATATTGTGCCCATTGGACTGAGTATCCTTAACTATACTACGTGAAAAGCCACCATCATTGTTCCTTCATAGCATAGATAGTGCCAGTCTCCACAGTGATTCTCACATGATTATCTGCAGTCACCTTCAACCCTTTCTTCAACACCATCGCAAGTCTAGACTCATACAGACGATCACCTTCCAGTATTTTCCTTTTATGGTGTGGATGGCAAAGCAATGACTGCACCATATAAAATTCTGCAATTCTACATCATAAGCATGTCACGTTATCTTATTTGGTAGAAACCTTTATGGTCCATCAGATTTTTCTAGTTTCATGAAAAGGCATCTTCACCTGATCTATATGAGATACGGACGAGATGTCAAATTTTTTCTGCAGCATTTTCACCGTCTGCAAGTCCAAAGGAGACATTTTTCATACCTTATTTTTGCTACCGCTCACTGGTTATGCTTCTTAAAAAAAAGATATGGCACAATCGGTCAAGGTCTGACAAACCTATTTCTTTCACTTGTAAACTGGCATTTCAAACTTCCTACCGTCTGATAGGCTTCATGCACTGAGCGACAGTACTGACACTTTACTATATGTGGCGCCCCCTAGTTCATTATTGCTTCCTAATGCACTCCTACAGGTGTTGTGAATGCATGATCTTCCAACCTAGATGCCCTTTTAATCGAATGTTCTTATTTAAAGAAGTATCTGTAGATGGCATTTGTACCATTTTTCTACCAATTTTCGATTCATACTCCATGTAAAATGGCCTTCTGGGCATTTTATGCAACAGAATATCAGCACAGAATGAAAACGCAATCACATAAACCCATTTATACACTTCTTACGTCTTCTGTTTTAAATATATTTTTTGTTTACCCTATTTTCAAATGCTTTTCAAGAGAAAAATTTAGATTTGATGAAGCTATATGAGGATCATAGCCAGAGCCATATATATCCTCCAATATCAAATTATATTCCTTTTTTTTTAAATCCTCAAATTTCAGGGGAATCCCCTTCAAACCTTTTGATTAATGCCTGAGTTTGGTTGAACACTATAGTTGTGTTTAATATTACATAAATTTCAGACTAAATTAGGGAGAATACTCATCCATCAAAAACAACCTTGCAATGGTCTCGTTTCCAAACTAGGGAACTAAGATGAAACAGGCTATCAGTGTTGAGGCGAATCCAACAATTTTTCTTTTGAAAAAGCATGTCATGTCAATTCATGTTCAAACGACGGTAGCAACAAGAATGAATTATAAAAACTAGATTGGAAACACTAGGATAAGTTTGATAAGTTTTAAGGAGACTAATGCGGGGTTGATGGTCATTCAGCGTATCAGCAACTGAACAGCAGCCCTCCCACAAGTTATGACCAAAGCATGGCATGATAAGATTTGAATCAACTTTAGGTCAGTCAGGGTAATACTCAGCTCGATTCATGACTCTGAAGCGAACATGGGAGAATTGACTGAACGGATTCCCATCTAGATTGGCAGCATAACCAGAAATACTAGCAAGAGTCTGCAAGACACCCTTCTCAGACTGAGTCAGGGGACTGTCCTCTTGATGTAGGGAATGATTTTAGAGATTCAATGGGCTATTCTAATAATGATCCTGAATTAAAAATTGAGTTACTGAAACGCAACTTTGAACAAAAATTTAATTAACCTCAAATCGTTAATGCTATCAGAAACACACTCTGGAGGAAAGGAATTGATATAATTGAACTTCATGATGATTGACTTCCAAGAACAGGTTTTCCCAAATAATGCACAAATTATATCCACTTCCTTCATCAACACATAAGTTGGCAGACATACGAATGAATATCCACCAGAT
Source organism: Spirodela polyrhiza (assembly GCA_024713555.1). Classification (NCBI taxonomy): domain Eukaryota; kingdom Viridiplantae; phylum Streptophyta; class Magnoliopsida; order Alismatales; family Araceae; genus Spirodela; species Spirodela polyrhiza. Next base: position 4,438,703 of record CM046539.1, read on the forward strand.
TTTCAAGTAAGGTCTGAAAAAAGATGCATTGATCACTATGGTGCATCCTTCAGCAGCCTGTACTGTCTGCCTGCTTGAATGACACCTTCTCGTTCAGTAATGTGAGGTGGGCCAAATTGGTTCTCAACTTCTCTTTCAGTAATGTGAGGTGGGTAAAATTGGTTCTCACCTCCTTGTTCAGTCATGTGAGGTGGACAAAATTGGTTCTCACATTCTTGCTGAGTAAAGTCCCCCCATCTTTCTTCCTCATCATGGTAGGCAACTCTTTTCTCCCTGATCATTTTCCTATGTCTATGATCTTTCATCTAGGCCTATCCCTCTACTATCTCCTCCTCCTTTCTTTTGAGCAAATTCAGAACCCCATTTTTACAGGTCCTGAGAGGGGGCTTGGAAGGATGGGAATGCAATTGGATGTATGTAAAAATATTAGGGGATTTCAGTCTTTTGCTAAAACGACTAGATCCTCCCAAAAGTACAATAATCCCCTCAAGCTTTACAAACATTTTTGTCTATTCAAGGACGAACATGTCCTCCACAAACTGTCATCCCATTCTAAACAAGGAAACCCCAACAGGTTTTCTTCCTCTTCCCTCTGTTTCAATGACATTTGGAACCGCCGTTTTGCTTCCCCTAGGTTCTTTCAAAATTTCTCTGGCCCAGCACCAGAGGTAGAGGATCCCAACAATCCCCTCTCTTGATGGACATTCCATTTCCATCTCTTTTCCTGACAACAAGCTTCACAACATTATGGGCCAGAAGACATCCTTTCCACTCTCACTTTGGCAGGCAACAAATTGACAAGGAGCAGCAAGTATTGTACATAACCAGGTAACGTCTAGGGTCAGCAGTGTGGAGACATTTTATTCTTTCTCACCACCTCTTATTAGGTGACAAAAGAAAAGAAGTATCACTGGCTTCCTCTACTTCTTCCCTATTCTTCTCGATTCCTCCTATTCTCAGAAACCTGTCGTACTGTGTTTCATTCTTTTAGGGTGGGATCATTATATGATTTTCTTCTCACAACTTGCCATTATGTGCTGTCCAACGAGCGCTATGTTACCAAATTTTGACATCCCAACTCCTACATAAAGGAAGAAAAACAAGGCTCAGGAAGATCTAACCATTTCAATAGGCCTGGTTTTATAATTGTACTTTTCAGAAGATCCAACCATTCGGTGAAAGATTGAAATGTCCCATTATTTTATAATATCTAATCAAATTTCCGTCCTTCAAACTCCCCCCACCCTCTCCCCAACCCTCTCTTAAAGATGATCTGAATTTGCCCAAATAAAAAAATAGAGCATATAGATATTAGAGAAAGATCATACAATAGGAAGGTAAAGAGGGAGAAGAGTGGTGCCTATGTAAGGAAAAAGATGAGTAACAACTCTGCCCACATTACCCTACATCAAATAGCACATAATTAGAAACATGTATGTTATCATCTGGACCTTTGTCCAGTCCTAATTATCTTAATCGGTGGCAACACCGTAATGGTCAAAACTATTATTGATATATCTGATGAAGGTGGAAATCTCAATCCACTAACTAATGGCGGCAGTCTAGGTTTTATATTCTAACCCTAGAGGTAGAGTAATGGGCAATTACATGTATGGCCTATTACCACTAGATGATGGTCCATTGGAAACGTTGTGACATAGAAAGGTCCAATAAGAATAAATTAGTACATTTAACACTCCCCCTCAAGTAGAATAGATATCAAATGCACCAAGCTTGTTACAAACAGCATCACCCAAGGAACATGTAGAGATTTTGTGAAAAGATTTATTAGTTGGTCTTCAGATGACAAGTTAACTGTACTGGCGAATTGAGCTTGAAGTTTCTCTCAAATAAAATGACAATCAATTTCGATGTGTTTAGTGTGTTCATAAAAGATAAGATTAGATATAATGTGGATGATAGCTTGATTGTCACATCAAAATTTCATAGGGCATAGAAGGGAAAGCTTGTGTTCCACTAAGAAATGGTGAATTCAAATGAGCTCACATATAGCATGTTCCATAGTACTCAAACTCTACACTAGATCATGAGACCTCTAAATATTTCTTGTTCTTCCAAGAAACACGATTGTTCTCAAGTAAAATGCAATAATCAGTCATGGATCTTCTATTTGCATTCAGCCTAATTTGCATCAAAAAAATCTTAGATGTGAAGATGACCATAGTTCTTGTAGAATAATCCTTGGCTTAGATTTTTCTTCAAATATTGCATAATCCATATAACGGCTGCGAGGTATCCATTATGAGGTCAATCTATAAACTAATTTGCAACACTTGTAACAAATGAGATATATTTGACAAAGTGATAGTCATAGAGTTGAGTTTCCCAACAAGGTGTCCATATCTTCCTAGATCGTCTAATAATTCTCCTTCTGCATGAAACTACTTAAAATAAGAATTCATAAGAGTGGTAGTTGGTTTTGCTCTATACATAACTTATTTCTGTAAGTACATCAAGAGTATACTTCTGTTGATTAATCACAATGCTTTTCTTAAAATGGGAAACCTCTATACCAAGAAATAACTTGAGATTGATTAGATCCTTGGTGACAACTAGTCTAGCATTTAACAGCAATCTAAATTTAATCAGTGGGGAGCATCTAAATTTAAATGACCCAGAAAGCACTAATCAAACAATGGGCCTAAATAAATAAGACAATAATACTACCACATTATCTCAAATCTATCAAAAAATAGACAAACGATCACAAGTCAGTTGAAAATGAATAAATATAACATAAACAAAATAATGTTATAACACAATATTTTCCACCAACACTAAACCCTAAACATCCATTCCGTGATGCTTCTCAAGGAACCAAATCAATAGGAAATTATTTTCGGGTTTCAACTCTCATGGATATGAAATCTTTGAGCCATCCATTTTTCTCAGAATATATTCTAGCTTCAAAGCATTGTTTAATCTCTCCATGTTCAGACGGGAATGGCCAAAATGGATTGAAAGTGATCAGTTAATCTCTGGTTTGATTTGCTCTGGCATCAGAACATCGTAAAAAGTTTAAATTCAAAGAGCTGAACTAAGCAAAAACAGACAACACAGGACAAACTGGCTTGGAATTGAGGGGCTTTCTTTTTTTCTCTATAGTGGAGGAAAGGCTTGCAACAAAATGCAGTCCTCATAGGCAGGTAAAATTAGCCATGTAGAAGAATTGGCTGTTTAACGCTGATACAAAATAGAGGACACAAAAAGGCATCCCCAGCGCCTGTTTTTTAAATGTATGGGTTCAGGATAGCCATGTGGTTAAAAATCAATCCAGTCCCAAATCTGAGATAGACATGAGAAACTTTCTCTACTTCAAAGTAAGACTAAATTTCCAGATGCATAATTGAAGAATTAACTGTTTCCTTGCTACTTCTTTGAACAATCCACGAAAAGAAATTTCGTAAATATCTCTCCAATCCCTCCGCTGAGAGATTTTGTAAATATCTGGGAGTTTTGAACTACTTCAAGATTCATAAGTAAAAATAATCCACAATTATAGAAGACCATTTTTTTTCAAAACCAAAATCTGTTTGATCAACTATCATGCGACCCAAGTCATAAAAGCCTCATGACTCGTTGGCGCAACTCTAGGAAACAGGGCCACTTTTAGATAATTGAAAGCACTGGTCAGAACCATCTATGAACTTCTTACTTCTTACATTGAGAACTCTGCTTTCTTCTTGTTTTATTTTCTTTCATATCACCCTGCTTTGTGCATGAGTCATTACACCTAGCTTCTTTCTCTTTACACATGCAGCAGTACAAAGATAACCAGATTGCTCCACCTTTCTGGAAGAAATCCTGCAGCTATGGATGGCATGTCGATGCTGGAATACTATTATAACCATGCATTATCTACTCTCTCAACTTACAAGAAATCTGCTATACAGAAACAGGCCTTGACGATCAGTGCAAAATGTGTCACACTGCCAAAAACCTAAAACCATATAATATTAATATGTTTTATTCCAAGAGAATACCTGATATGGAGTCCAGAGCGAGCAAATCATAGTCTGATACTACACCAACCTGAAAACAAGAAGAAAAAAAGTTGATATGGTTAATATGTCGTTATAGACAATAATCATAGGGATGAAATTCCATGCAAACATAATATAAAAGTGAATGCTTTATTTCAAACATGATGATCAAAGAATACTCCAAGGATAATAATGAGAGAAACTAAGCCTAGTTTCGTAAGTACGGGAGATACCTGACAAGCAAATATCAGAACCTGCTTCAAGGACCATGAGGGATAAACCACATAAACAATAAGGTTGAAAAGAGACAAAAATAAGATATGTTTTAACGAAAATGGATCCCCTTCGCTGATAAATGCGTTTCTATCTACATAGAGATGTAGAATACTGATCAAGAGCGGTTATACAATCCTGAATCCCCTTAACCAATTCTCACATTAGGACTGAAAGTATGAGCTAGCATTACCAATTCTCACGGTTATACAATCACATTAGCTCAGAGATTACTAAGCCCGGATATAAATCCCCATTCTAATGTGCACATCACACTTCATCTGCTGCTTCTGTACTCCCCTTCTGAGATTATTCACCTGCAGCTCTAGTTATAGGAACTTTTATGTGAGATTTTGGCTACCCAACTAAACCATGAATTCTTCATTCTTAGCTACTTCCTTTCTATCTGTCCATGTTTTATGACAGAACAGGTACACCCACACACACACACTGTTTAATGGTACTTTTATCCATCACAGTATGACTCTTGAACCCAGACAGCAATCTACCACAAAGGGTCTCCACCAATATGCACCTATCAACTACACTAAGTCTGAAAATGACCCATAGAACCACACTGTACAACATAGACACTTCACTATCTCCAATAAAGAGAAGAGCACCAGAAAAGTCTTCCTCACCAGAAAAAAAAATTACCCGCTTTTCCCTTTGTGATCTAATAGTGTCAAAGCTAGAAAAAGTTCAACCTTTTAGACTTTGGTTAGCAAATCTTCTATCTGCTCAAACCAGAAAAATATCAAGTTGGATCCAGTGCTCAACGAAAATCTCAATCTCTGAATCACACCAAACACACATTTGCAAAAGAGACACCACTTAGTACAGATCACAATAATCCGGGCACTTACAAAGGCCATCCATATATTTAGTTTGGATTCAAGCAAAAAGTGCCACCTAGAATATTCTAGGATCAAGAAAAACTTATGCTATGCATTTCTAGAATATAATGGTTTTATCCATGTCTATCTAGGTTGATCACTGGGTAGATAAGGTGATTTATTCAACTCAGATCAAACTTCCTGCATGTTGATCAAAGCTCTTCAGATTCTAAAGAAATGATTGAGACACTGTCATATTAGCAAACGTAAACAAGAACAAAAGCCTAAAACATGAAAAAAGAAGTTGAAGAAAAAAATACATAACCCTCAGGAGTACATAGGGACTCTAGCAATGAACCACAAAGAACAACCCAATCTTCATTACCAACTTCTCCAAAGAAGTAGCCCCTTTCCTACAACTTTCAAACAAACTGGTCACCCTCTAATGGCCGATATTTCCAAAATGATAGGAATGGAGAGATATGCTGCACTTTTCCACCTCAGGACTCGTCATTCTGCAGCAAAAATACTACCCCGTCTGACAGCCTTGAACGTATCAAGGACACCAATGCAGTCATCAGAGGATGATGCACAGAGCAAGATGACTGGGTATCACCTGCCGTCTTCTGTAGGGTTTATGACAACAAAGGATAAACTGACAGAACCAAGTGGGATCACCTCACCCCTACAAAATATATCACAGAGACGTACGAAAACAGAAACTCCACCAATTCTTAATAATTCTGAAAGGATTTTTTTTTCCCCCCAAAGAATTACCACTAACCTTGCCTCCTGTTGGAAGCCCTTACTTTAACAACCTTCCACAAGAATTAATCCAAAAAAATGCCTTAAATAAAACTACTTGACTAAAATAGCCCATCTCAACCTGAATTCCCAACCCCAAATCAAATATCAAGCTATTTCCTCATTAGACTACCTTGCCATTCATTCCATCCCTCGAATCTACAAATGACTACCTCTCTATCAAACAGCAGTAGTGCCTGACAACCGAGCTGTCCTGTAGTAAACAATGACCCACCAAACCTCTCTATCTCCTTAAAGTGCTAGTTTGTGCCAAAACATCTGTTGAATCTCTGACAGCACGAGTAATTCAAGCTACTTAGTCACCTAGCTTCATTGAACGCGGGGACTATAGCCCATTGCGCTCAGTAAAAAAAAGAGAATACTGAAGGAAGTACAGAAAAAGAGTTCCATTTATATCTCACTAAATTAGAATTTGTGGCATTAAAGATTGATAAAACAGAAACTCTCACGAGTCCTTCAGAGTTCTTTCTGGTCATGTGCTCTCTTGCAGGAAGTTTTTGGGCATTAGATTTCAACAATTAAATGCGGAGATAATTAAAAAAATATATGCCTATTTTATGATAAGTTATATTAGAAAATAAAAAGCTACACCCAAAATCACAAAATCAAATTGATCTCTTCAGCCTTTTAAAGTCTACATGAAATGAGCATAAAACTCAATCAAAATGCCAAAAAAACCCATAAAATGTATGTGAAAGACAGTAAATTTAGGCATTTCAGAACACACCTCTTACACCAACAACTTAGTTCTCGCACAGTTTGACAATAATAATTTTGGTGAGAAATGAAGGGAATAAATCATGGATACGCACCAAAATCCAGTCATCATCCACTACCGGCAACCCAGTGATTCTGTGCTCCACAAGAATCTCCAATGCTGCAGACATTTGGAGAGGTGTTTTCACACTCAAAGTCGCTGATTATCTAGAGATATGAAATTAACAGGAAAACTAATCTTACCTTCATCAATGGTAGTGGAGGTCTTTACGACTCGCAAATCTTTCTTTTTGGTCATAAAGCTGCCTACCGTATATACATCATCATTCGACTTCAGATTCACAAGGAAAAAGAAATCAAAAAACATTAACAGTCAATATACGGCTAGGGATATAATGGCAACGAAGCCGCATTAAAAAATTACATTTAAGCGAATACAACTAAAGTGTAGACAACAGTTTAGACGTCTCACCAACAATAAAATATATACATATACTCGGTCTTCTTTTTCTGTCATCTATTAAGTCTCATATTCGTTTGGACACCTTTCAATTCACAAAATCATCTTTAGCATCATACTTCTACACTTGAAATCGAAGTTCCACTCGAAAACAAAAGTCAGCAATCTGCCTATCAGGCACCTACTAACTCTACAAGAAATATAATGATTTCCATGTCCCTTCTTTCAACAAGAAAAACTACGACACTGCAAGCTTGATCAACAGTTTATATGCAGTCGACACTATATCAAAACATGTTCAACTCTTCATGCTCTTTTAATGAAGAAATAGAGAATCGAATATTAAGAAAGAATTAAAGTAACAAGATGGAAAGATATAAATTTAAACCTGAAGTAACGAGGCCGTTAATCGATACAGCTTTTCCTCATTCTACGCAATAAGTTAGCATGGTTTAAATATTGTTTGCCTCAAATGTACAATGGAAACTGAAATCAAGAAGAGCATTGGTGGTGATGACCCTTTTATAGAACAAATTAGAATGCATCTCCAATACTAGCAAGGAGAAAAATACTATCACTTTTTTCCATCATTATCGTCAGAAAGCCCTCTGAGGTCTTTGTGTCAGTATTTACTCTCTTTCGAAGTGAGCAGTTCCAGTGAATCATGCATAAGTTATTGCAGGATCTTCCAGTCAGCAGGAACACGGTTCCATCCCAACAGTTTCTTCACACATGAAGAACAAAACGTTCGTAGAATTCCAACATTAAAAACTTTTCTGCTAACGCATAATGAAGCCGCAAGATTCAAGGACAATGTCGAAATTCACAACAGAGATTTGAACAAGACCTAGACAAGAAGGAAATCACGGGCAGATTGTGGGGCAAGGTCCACATTACCGGTACGGAGTTGTCCGTCTGGAACGCACTGCACCTGCCGACGGCCGCCAAGGGCCTGGGCAGAGCAGCAGGGGGCTGGGCACAAAGGGCGAATCTGCTAAAATGGGCGGAAGAGGGAGACGCGGCCCAGCGGAGAGAGAGGCATCGCGATGCCAGAGCAAGGCGATCCACGGAAGAGGCGGCGGGAGACGCACTCGGACAACAGGGCAGGCGAAGTGCATCCACGAGGAGGAATCCCATCACCTCGCCTTTGTAAATCCCGTTCGAAGCCCCCCCCCCTCTGCGAGCCACAGCCTGCGCCTGAATTTGTCACTCCAACTCACTCGATGGCCGGTTTGTTCCACGAATTATGTCGGGATAAGGAGAGAGAGAGGAAAGGAGGCAGTTCAGAGCGGAGACGCTAAGGGCGATTGACGAGGAGGGAATGGGATGAGAATGGGAAGTACTGGGTATCTGGTATCTTCCCCAAAGGGGGGGAGAAGACTACGAGAGAGAGAGAGAGGAATCTGCGAAAATCACCAACTTGCTGGACAGTGCGTGCCGTCTGCAACGCTACAAAGCATTTTGTAGTGTCTTTTTTCAAAGTCACGCCTTTCTAATACATCCATGCGCTGGTCTGGAAAGAAGTAAGAACATGGCTAAACCAGGAGATCACACCAATTCAATTCGCAGAAGTAAACGCAGCATGTGAGAAGGTTGTAACCTGACACTGTACAGGTCTAGAGCTGCTTCTAAAGGCCTATGTGCTGTAAAACACCCACGATGAAGACGAAAGAAGATGACTGCATGGTATCAGATCCAAGCGGCCTCGTCCACCATTTTCCATTTGCCTACTATGATATAAATTCTCATGGAGGAAAGATTTATGGGTTTGACATGGGGCAAACCTATGGAACATTATTCTCAACTGAATGCTCTGGTGTTGTTTACATCAAACCAGATATTCTAGGGCTTCTACTAGGAGCTATAAAGCGACAGTAGGTGATAATCATGGCTTGGTCCCTTTTTATCTATTAAAATTAGTTCGGTTTTCAACTGATATGGGGATTTACCATTCAGCTATTATCTGCCACGGGAAAGTACAGATCTTCAGTCCTTATTTTTCCAGGTGATATCGTGTGCTTTCACTGGATAAGTTATTTCTCTGCTTGCTTGAATTAAGAGGATGAGGAACATGCATTCAAGGGTATTTTTAATGATTTCATGGAGTGTCTGATACTTATCAAGTACTGTATCCTTTTAAGTTGTTGAACTTTATCCCTATAATTTTTGACCGACTTTGTTTGTATATTATTAGAGAGTTCTGTCAATTATGAGAATGATCTAGACATGTTTTATGCCTTTGACAGTATCTCTAGTACTTCCTTGATCATTTATAATTATTGGTTCATTGCATGGACTTTTAATGAAGCAAGATGATTAGCCACGAATCCATGAGGACAGAGCCGAGGTATCCTGCTTAGCACAAGGGAAGAGACTAGCGACATCTCTTGTGTAAGGTCTGTTTGTTCCATGAATTTCAATTGTAGTTTCTTATGGAAATTGTATGAAACCAAGTGTAAGTACCCTCAGTAATTTAATGTAGGCTAGAGAAAGCAAAATACTATTGTTTAAAGAGTGGATTAGCAAAAGCGAAAAATTATTTTAAAGAGCTAATTCACTCTCCCACTAGGAATTTTATGTACCCCACCTTGAATTTTAAAAGATTAGGGGAGTTTTGCACAAATAGAAATCTTGAGATGATCCACATAATGATGGAAATCTAAGCTCACAGCCATGCAAAAATTTAAGGGCATATAGCAAAAATGTCGTTAGATGAATTTATAATTATTAATTTATGAAAATAAATCCCTTTAGAAAGAAAAACTAAATTGGGAGTGCTCATTAATAAATAAATCTTAAATATAATATAGGCCCCCAAAAATAAAAGAAAATACTATTGCTGAAAAGAATTTGAATTCCTAAACTAAAGGCTTATGTCATTTCACAATTGTTGATGTCAATCACCAACAATTTTACAGTGGTTACATTTGACATTATATAAGAGGTAATTTGGAAAAACTCAAAAATAGTGGAATTATATATTTAGATGAACTACATTCTTGATTATTGAGGAAAGTGTTAAAACTAGGAAAAAAAATCTTCAATGGTAACATTGTCCATAGTCACACTTTAAATGAATAAAATAATTTTATAGGAAAACACATTATAATTTTCTATTTTTAATGTGTTTTCCTATAAAATAAAAATAGAAATTTATTGTTTCTACTAGATTAATGAATGCTTGTGAATCTCAAGTATGAGGTGCAGACATGACCTGGAATGAACCATTGTAAAGATACTACCATTTATGAATTTCAAGTAACAATTGGATGGCTCAATATGATTCACATAAAAAGGCATTTTAGCCCACACTATAGAATATTCAATGCCTAGGGAAACTTCAGAAAAGAGGAAATATATGCCCACCTTTCTCTAGCAATTCTAAGCAAGAATTCTTCATCCATGAGCACCTAAAGATACAAAAGACTAACTAATGCTCAACCCATCAAATGTTTGGACATTAATTTGGAAGAGAGGAGTGGTCTCTTTTGTTTTCTTTGTTGGAATATTAAATGTACATAAGACCAGTTGAAGGATTAAATATGCATTATTTTTTTCCTAATTAGTGACTGAATATTTTGGTATTTATGACCATGAATAAAACTGAATGTAAAAATATAGAAAAACTCAAAGTGAGAATCTTATAATATGCCTAGATAGTAATTCAAGTAATCTATGAGAATCTCATAATATGAATTTTATAATTTAATATATTTTAGCACTTGAAGTTATTAATTTATATATTATTGTCAAAATTACCAATTTGTGCATGATTTGTCATTGTGGAAAAGTAATGATTAGCTGCTCTAAGTAAATAAGAATTTATATGATAAAATATGGGTACGAAAGAAACTAAATAATCTACATACTCAAAATGATAGATCAGTAATTTTTGATGTTTTGTATGCCAACTTTATTTATTGAAGTCTCAGTGCTCATATTTCTATTTGGGATTTGCATAAACACAAAAAAAATATTATTCGTAAAATAATTTTAAATGATGCATTGCCAAATTTAAGATTCTAAATATTAAGATTGTGATCAAATGTATCTACTTGATGAGCATAGTTTGTTTAGATATTAAATATATATATATATATATAGGTTTTGATTGTAAATCATTAATTTATGTTGAGATGTATAATTAAATGTTGATGATAAAAAATATGTAACATACAGTTAAATTGATGAACTTCAAATATGTTGTCACCTAACATAAGATTTCTTAATCTTTAAAGGACATGAAGTATTGATTTTAAACTGTTCAAAATTTTAATTAATTTTAGGATTTAAATGTTATGTGATGACATCAAACTAAAGAGGTAGTTGAATTTAACTTTTCTATAAATTCAGTGCCTCTAAAATTCGTTTTCAAAATTCCCATCAATATTTTATATAAAAAACTCTTTCTAAATCTAAAAGGTCTTCCCTTGTTAGACAATAACAATGAAGCTAAAATCGCAAAGGCTGTCTTAAGTACTATAAAAGACTATGACATCTCAACAAATAACTCTAAACCTTAAAACTCAACACAAAGTCTCAAACCCTAAGATCATGAGGCTTTTCATACCTAGAACCCTAAACCATCATAATACAAAAAATGCTAACGAAAAACCCTCAACCTAATCTTAAACCTTAAAACTAGAATACAAACCTTATGGCCCAGCCCAATATCCCAAAAACAGAAGAACACCAAAGTTATAAACTCAAAATTCTCAACCAAACCCTAAAATCTTGAGATAAACCTTTGATCATAATACAAAAATATGTTAAACCGAAACTAAAACTATGAAACCTAAAGACCCCCCAAGCCTAGCCTTAACCCATAGCTACTTATTCAACTATAGGAGCATGAAATAAGAGATGTAGAATTCAATTGACATGAACATTTATGTCAAATATATTTTTAAGAAATTAGATGCATCTTTTATTAGTTTTTTAAGTAAAGTCATCATTTTAAATTAAATATGATAACTTGTGAGATAATGATAGAATACACATTATTCTCCCAAATTTGTAATATATTAGTATGTAATTTTCACAAATTATCACAAGCCATATGAGAAAGATATGAATAAAATAATATGGTGAAGATGTTATGCCTCTTAAATAGAGAAAATGGTGGGATAGAAAGTGGGGAAGGCAAGCACTCCATGAAGAATACCAAAAGTAGACCTCTTTTCAGGCCAAAACTATTGACAAAAGTCTAGTCATAGAGTGCATTAGGACATCATGTATTGATTTAACTTTGTGGACTCTCAATTGAAACAATATAAAGGTCAAGGGAAATCAGACAAATCAAACCAAGCCCAGACCTACTAGTGGTCACCTTCCATACTATTTACTGTCCAGGGGATAAGGGGTAAGTGCAAGGAGAGTCTACCTTCACTTTCACTAAAAAAAGTCAAAGGAACCACTCATGCACAAAGATTACACAAATATTAAGAAAATTGTGACCATTTGGCAAAAGAATCAATTACCTTCATTCTATAACAAAGTGTAAGAACATATATAGAATAAGAGTAAGAGTAGAGAGAGTTAAATTGTAGACAATAGTGATAAAGGAAAGGAAATGAAAAGATTACTATTGGATCAGTGCCAAAATTAAGATATGTACGAAATGCTTTGATTTCAATCACTCTAGCTTAAAATAAGTATAAAAAAATTTGATAAGAATAAAATATTATAACATTCACTAATATGAGAGGAATCAATGAGAACTTTGCTTATGTTTGTGAGCATCTCCTCATTATCAATGGCACTAAGATTATAAATTGGAGCCATTCGAAGAAGAAAATTCAACATTAAGGCAAAAAAATGCATCACACTTATCACCAACTATAAAGTTATTTCTTTATATGAATGTGTCCTTCACTTCCATCATTGTTCTATGCTAACAAAAAAGCAAGGTGTACTTGGAGCATCTCCACATTGAATCTGAGAAATTGTTGCGAGGTGAATTAAAGGGAAAAAAGAAATTCAAAATCTTGATGTGAAATCAATTTGCCATTGTTATGAAATCTTAATGATAAATGTTATTTAGCTTACATCAAGAGAGCATAATAGTTCTAAGTATATTATACTCATTTTACATGAAGCATATATCTGTAGTATTAAATTCATGTTGTTTTAGAAAATTGTGGTAAAATTAAAAATGGAAACAATACCTTTAGCATTATAATTTGCCAACTGACTTTAGCTCGATATGGTCTCTAGGAGACCTTAAAAAGACTAGTAAGAAAATTGTGACACTAGGAGAGAAAAATGATTAGGCCATTACAAAAAGCTAACAAACACTTTGAAAGTGTGGGAGAGAAAAAGAGAAAAGAAAAGAGAAGCAGCTCACTTTGTTCATCTTTTACCTTTCAACACTAGTAGATTTTTCTTCATGTTCAATCCATTTATGACTTAAATGCTAACAAATACCCAAAAAAAGCCAAAGATGACTAAAATGTCTTTGGTGATGCAATAGTAAAAAAATTGATTAAAACTCTAATCTTTTTAAAGTGAAAATCTGTGAAAAAAGACTTAGATATGTGAAAATCTCACTTCTCACTCAAAGAAACTGGTGTCATCCTTGCTTATAATTTAAGCATCATAAAATCAAAGAAAATGATATCCTCTTGATTCTATATTGAATTCTAACTTTTACTAACAAATTATGAAAGTTATCCACTACATACAATCAAGTTAGAACACAAGTTAATGACCAAAAAAAAATTTCTCAGAAATAACTTGTGGATTAGGTAGAAATTCATGAAGAGGATTGGGTAGAAATTTTTTAATATATTTAAGCACTTCTCATTTGATTTATTATTTGTGACATTGATTAATATGATATTTATCATCATTTTATCTTAATTAACCCATAAAAGTGATGTATTAACACCCCCAATTTAAATTATTACTAGTCCCTTATTAGTACTTGCAAATATTGACATTCAAAATGACAATGATTCAAAATATCATGTTTAAAGGTAAGATTTATTTAAAAAGAACCTACTTGGCTCAAACATGCTTCAAATTTATGTGGCAGGTATCAATGGTGAATATTATCTCTATTGTGTAAGCAATCCTCAAGATTGCATTTAAAATTTCATCTATATCTCAATACAAAATCAACACAACCAATATATCACCCAATAGATAACTGAAAATTCTATCTACCACTCAAGAATGTTTTCCATTCTATAAACCTCAATATTTTCATAGTTTGGAGTTTGATTGTCTTTCTATTCATGATGATTGTAAATATGGACATGAAGCTTTTTGCTCATCATTTTTTTTCTTACAAGAGGAGAGTGGGTAAGCACTTCTCATATCTAATGACCCGACTTTTGGAGTTTTACTCTATCCCTTTTTTGCCTTCTTTTTTTTAAAATAGACAAGTAGCTTTTTCCTCACGATTTTTTTTGGACAAGAGGAGAGTGGATAAACACTTCTCCTATCTAATGACCCAATTTTTGGAGCTTCACCTTATCCCTTTTTGTTTTGTATTGAGACAAGTAGCTTTTTCCTCAGTTTTTTTTTTCTAATAAGAGGAGAGTGGGTAAGCACTTTGCCTATCTAATATCCTGATTTCTGGATCTTCACTATGCCCTCTTTTTTCATATAGAGACATGTAACTTTTTCCTTAGAGTTTTTTTCTAATAAAAGGAGATTAAATAAACACTTCTTATGTCTAATGACCTGATTTCTGGAGCTTCACTTTATCCTTTTTTTCTTCTTTTTTTGTAAATAGATAGGTAGTTTTTTCCTCATGGTTTTTTTCTAACAAGAAGAGAGTGGTTAAGCACTTCCCTTGTCTAATGACCCAATTTTTGGAGCTTCACTCTATCAACTATTCACATTAATAATTAGGTCTTTGATCTCTCCCTATGAGTACTTTGACTAAGAAATTTAGAACTTCAATCATCCTTGAGTGTTCAATGAGATTCTCAATACCTATTGGTGATATCAACTAAACATAAAGTGTAGATCTCTCAATCAATTAAATGAAAATTTCATATGCACTTGAGGAATAGTTTACAATTTTTATTTTTCAAATCTTCTACTATGTCATAATCATCTTAGTATGCTTTGAGTGCAAGTAGTGTATTGATTTTTCTTCTCTTTGGTGTAATGTTAATCATGAGCATTCAAAATTTATTTGTGATCTAAGCCCAAAGTCACATAATATTTGTTATATTAGGAAATGATGACGAATGATTTAAAGCATTTATAGACATCAATGTTGTGAGTGAGGCTCTTGAAATTTATAGTACAACACATATAAGGCTAGTAATACATATAAACAAAACACATACTAAAATATTTTAAGGTATAGGCTAAAACAAAAGGTTTTAAAAAATAATATTAGAATAATATTGTCGGCATACATTTATTCTTAAGGTTGGCTTTGGGTGACAAAGAAGTAGAATGACAAATAAAACAAATTAGGGGATATTAGTATAATATAAAATATAAAATATAATATTTTAAAATAAGATGATTCAAAAAATATTTCTTATTTGAATAGGAAAATGTCAAACCACTACAAAATAGTGTGTCCATACCCACAGTCCATTAGGGTCAGCTCATTAGCAAAAAATAAGGATATCTCAAAGAGAAGTACTTCTAAAGAAAAAAAAAGCAGATCAATTTAACAACTCTTTCTTGATCTTTAATGGTCAAGAACCCAACAAATATACACCCCAAATATGTCCAGGCCCAATATCCCAAACTATAGAACACAAATGTTACAAACTCAAAATTCTCAACCCAACAATAAAATCTTGAGATAAATCCTAGACCCAAATATAAAATTATGCTAAATTGAAACTAAAACTATGAAACCTAAAGACCCCAAAACCAAGCCATAACTCAGCTACTTATTCAACTAGAGGAGCACGAAATAAGACATACATGTACCATTTAAAATAATATTTTTAGTGACAAATTTATTTTTGTCACTATATTTTTTAAATGATACATGTAAATTGGATGCATATGTTATTGTTTTTTCAACTAAAACCATCTTTTTAAATTAACATGCTACAATAGTTTATAGTAAATTTTCTATAAACATTTGACTATTTTCAATAAATGTAAAAAAAATATTATTTATCACTTTTCAAAAGGAACTGAACTTTTTATGCTCATCAATCCTTCACTTTAATTTTCATTATTTATGCGTGATATTTAAAAGACAGCCCCAACCACATAAATGGAGAAAATACATCAAGAATGTTCATTAAGCTAACAACACACTATAGTTTAATCATGTGAATCAAACACCATCTTCAAATAAGTTTGCTATTTTTTATCAAAAAATTAATTTTTAAAAAAATTATTAAATATTCTCAAATATATTGCTTCTTTTTTTGAATGTGGTAGCAACCTAAGTGGTTGCAAGAGCAAGTGGCTGAATTGCTAAAAATGCAAGAAAGAAATTGTGAAGATTCAACATCAAGGAAGATGACTAGAGTTGGTAGAGCTTGCAATGGATAGGCATCTCACTTGTGAAATTAATGCTTCCTCTCAGGCTATGGTTGTTTACAACATCCACCTGATATATGAATACATTTTTGAAGCTATTATCTTTAGTTGATTCCATTGTGATTGTATGTTTTGACACAACAACGAAAATCAACTTGCATTTTCTCAAATGACCCACAATTCCACAAAACCTGTACTATTCGAGGATCTGGTTCTATTTCAAGAATTAAAAATGCTGTAAAAAAATTAAAATAATTGATGATTAAGGTCATCACATTGGGCTTTTTCATTAAAGGAAAACTTTCAGACACAATAAACTTTGGAATCTTTCTTGATCAATTTGCAGCCAATATTGCTTAGGTTTGGAAGGATGATAGAAGTAAATTTACTTGCGTTTATTTTTTTAAATGAATTTACTTCTTATTTTGGGTAGTATATTATTGATTTAATTAAGAAAGTTTTCTACCCTTCAATCATCAAATAAATTCTTGCAAAGTTCTACTAGGAGCCAAATCTTGCTTGGGTCATCGTCCACCATCAGCAAGACCATTAGTTGGGTCACATATCTTTCGGGGAAAATTCATTCCCAAGAAGTTTAAATTTATTGAAAATGATCCCTAACTTGAGGAGAGCATGTTAGGATTTGCCTAAAAAGTTGTGATCAAGTCTTTTGATTTTTTAAATTTCCCTCTCTCTCTCTCTCTCTCTATAGTTTGCTAGCCCTCTCACTATAAGCTCTCTCTCATCTTAAACTTGTCTTTGAAAAGTGGTTCATTTCCTCATGCTGAGGTATGCCACATTATAGCTAATCTATCTACCTCTCATCATCATCCTATTTTAAAGTGGGGTCTTAGTGGGTCATGCTCAAGTCTACGACACCACTTGGTTTATTTTCATATTCAACACCTCCTTGCACTAAATTCTTTTTTCTATCTCTACTCTCCACTTCAATAAAAAAATTGTTCTTCTAGTATTGTATTTATCCTTGCTATCACCATCTTCATATGCTCTCTCTATATCTCTCCTCTTTCTACTTTTAACTTCTCAAATGAACGACAAATCCAAATTATACCCAATTCAAAAGAAGCCCTTAAAAAATACAGATATTATAATTATTTCTTAAAGTTTAAAGTACTTGAATGGAACATTAGAATTATCAAATGGGCTTTTTAACATGAATTCATTTTCAATATATATGCTATAAAATGTCATCTAAAAGGAAATAAATTGAAAACTCTACTTACCTCTTGTGTTAATCACTATGGAGAGGTTCCTTTGATTAATGGTCTATGTCCAACTCATGAAGGAATTTTATTATTTACTCGACTTGTGAATTGACCATATAAAGCTTGTCTTTCATGACACTTTTCACCTTCGAGCCCACTTTTAGGAGAGCCTTTCTTTCAACTGGGTTTGACTTTACAGTCCTACAGCCACCTATCTAGTACCGTATGTAAGTCAAATAGTAAAGAGAGGAAGATGGGGGTGGGTAGGTGGGGTGTAACTTAGATTAGGTGAAATTTAATACAATGAAGTTATTCAAGGATGTAATATGATTCAGGGTTACTAGATCTTTCAAGTCGCATGTACTTAGCAGATTGAATTATATACATATTTTATTTTTATTAATTTGAATTTTTTTAAAAATAAGGGGTAATTTTGGGGCAAAATTTCGAGAAAAAATAGCTGGAAATTGAAGTACTATTTTTCCACATCAATTATATTCGGTTCGCCCGAGAGAGAAAACAGGGATGATGGACCGAAAAAATCGTGCGGTTAGTATCACCCAGAATTTGAGATCGGACGGCAGAGGATTCACCATTGCGATGGGGCATTAGGGTTTTCATAGGACGGCAGTATTTAACTCTGCCTGCCGTGCCCGAATTCCGGTGCGGTGCAGTTCCGGGCTGCCCTCCCAAACCCTCCTTCCTCAACCTGCTCCTCCTTCCTCCCCGTTACCTAGTCAAAGAAAAAAAAGGAAGAAAAATTTGGCCGGTTTACCAGAAAAATCCCAAAAAGAATCCTCCAGTTTGTAGCCGAAAACCATAGACAGATTCAGAGTTGTCCTCCTCGTTTATCTAGTCGATCGGAGTCTCTGGGAAGCGAAGGATTTGCTATTGTCGTCGTCTTAATCTGGTCGTGATTTGTTTCTCTTAGGGTTTCAATCTTTGTTCTTGATATCAATAACTGAGGAGTGGGGAAAAACCCAAAAAAAAGTCCGAAAAGAAGTATAGAAGGCGGTGTTCCCACCAGATCGGAGAGAGTCTTCGTTACCCTTTTTATCTGGTCTGAATCTACCTATTTGTGAGTAAGAAGCATATGGCTCAGGTTCAGGCGCAGCCGCAGGCTCCGGCCTCCGGTCCCAACGTGGCGGCGAATGGTGGAGCTGCCCCCGCGGTTGGCCCTGCCAACCAGTTCCAGTCGACGTCGCTGTACGTCGGGGACCTCGAGATCAACGTCACTGATTCGCAACTCTACGACCTTTTTAGCCAGCTCGGGCAGGTGGTGTCGGTCCGTGTCTGCAGGGACATCACCTCGAGGCGTTCACTCGGGTATGCGTACGTCAACTTCAGCAACCCCCATGATGGTAAGTCCGGTTATTCCTTCTGATTGGGGTTGTATATTATTAGTTTCGATGTGAATAGCCCTAGTTATATCACCTTTCGTCATTTTTTATGTTTAGGCTACTTTGCCAAGATTGCATGTGTTAATCTTATTCACATTATTTCTTGCGCCTAGTTGCTGATTAGAGGTTGCCACTGGATAATTCAGTATTTTTTGATCTGTAATGCTCAATTGCGAGTCAAGTTATTCTGTTACTTGGGTTGCCGCTGGGATTCGGGTATAAGACCATTGACCTAGGAAGAATATTGGAATCAGTGTTGGCTTGTTTACACGGACTGTTCTATATCCCTTCTGTTTAATGGTAACTGCTTTTGGCATTTGGAGATCAATTGATTAATCGTAACTCGTGTCCAAGATGGGGATTGTGTTTAGGTCTAAGTCAGTGTTGGATGGTTCTTTGTTTCTGTCGGGGGCATCTTTTTGGACAAGCCTATACACATCCAGGCCTTGTCTTAAATGCAGTAAAGATGTATGCTACACATTCTAGTGTTACATCCGTGATACATGATCAGTTCCTATAGTTTATACTGCACAGTTTTTTAAATCATTAACTTACTTTCATTTAATAATATGTCATAAGCTTTGTTAACTCTCTTCGACCCGGATCTTGGTCTCATTTCTATCTTATAGCAGTTCTGTTAAGAGAAGAATGCGTTTTCTTGAAAGTGATGCTGACCTTTTTGTTTTACTCTAAAATACCTTTTTCTTGGGGAATGATGTGGTATCTTTTGATCACTCGTTGCCATCCTGGGTGAGATTTCCTTTTTGTGATTTTCGAGTGACCAAAGTAATTTTTAAGGCTGAATTGAAGAAGGGACTCGTTTTTTTCCCTGCTCTGTGCCGTCATGTTTATGGACGAGGTAATGTGGATTTCTGCTGTAACTGGGATGTTTCATTTCAGTATGTTTTGCTGTCGAAATTTAGTTCCTCGACTGTGTTCTTGTATGTATTGAGTCTGAAGTTTAAAAGGATTCGTGATTGATTACACCACGTCTTTTCTTTAGTACTTTTATCACTGAATGGTGCCTCAATTATTTTTTTCTGAATGGACAGCGGCCCGGGCACTTGAAATGCTGAATTTCACTCCGGTGAATGGGAAGGCCATTCGGGTCATGTATTCAAACCGTGACCCTACAATCCGTAAAAGTGGTGCCGCCAACATATTTATCAAGGTTCTAATATCATATCAGTTTGCTGCTTAACTTCTCTTGCGTCGCTTCTGGTGCATGTTTATGAATTATTTTTAACTGCTGTTGACTTCTGTTGCAGAATCTTGACAAAGCAATAGATAACAAGGCACTGCATGATACTTTTTCTGTGTTTGGAAATATTCTTTCTTGCAAGATTGCGACAGATCCATCAGGTCAGTCTAAGGGATATGGATTTGTTCAGTACGAGCAGGATGAGGCTGCCCAGAATGCTATTAGCCAGCTTAATGGCATGCTTCTTAATGATAAGCAAGTATTTGTTGGACCATTTGTCCGGAAACAGGAAAGAGAAAATGCTGCAAACAAAACAAAATTTTTTAATGTCTTCGTCAAAAATCTCTCAGAATCCACTACAGAGGAAGATCTTAAGAGAATCTTTGGCAAGTATGGAAATATTACAAGTTCTGTCATCATGAGAGAGGGAGATGGTAAATCAAAGTGCTTTGGTTTTGTCAATTTTGAGAACGCTGACGATGCTGCACAGGCTGTTGAAGAACTTAATGGGAATAAGTTTGATGACAAGGAGTGGTATGTTGGAAAGGCTCAGAAGAAATCTGAAAGAGAGTTAGAACTGAAAACAAAATTTGAGCAGAACATGAAGGAGACGGTGGACAAGTATCAAGGATTGAACCTTTACCTTAAAAACTTGGATGATAATGTTGATGATGAGAAGCTGAAGGAACTGTTCTCTGAGTATGGCAGGATCACTTCTTGCAAGGTTTGGCCATGTCTCATGACTATTTACTCTCTTATTTATCCTCTGCCAAATGTTACTATGCTAAGCGTTGTCTTGTTGTTCTTGGACAGGTGATGAGGGATCCGAATGGGGTAAGCAGGGGATCTGGTTTTGTTGCTTTTTCCACTCCTGAAGAAGCAAACAGAGCTGTGAGTGTTGGATGAATTGCCGCCCTCCTTTTTTGAATATACCATCCGATTGAACACTTCACTAACTAGCTTCGTTTTAATCACAGTTGACCGGGATGAACGGGAAGATGATTGGAAGCAAGCCCCTATTTGTGGCACTTGCCCAGCGCAAGGAAGACCGGAGAGCTAGGCTTCAGGTTATTTTTGGAATCTGTGTATCTCAATCTGCATCATTGATGTACACCTTTTCACAAGTTGATTGTTAAATTCCTCAGTCCTTGGTTTTATCTCGATTTTTGTGCGTTCCTTCTTCATTAGCATTCAAGAAACAACGAATCTCTCGCTTTTATTCAAGTCATGGCTGCATTTCAAGATATGGATGTGACATAATAGGAAAAAAATGTGGCATCTGTCATGAGGTGTTTCATACTATTCCTTGAAAAAGTTTCTGCAAATGTGAGTATTACGTGTGCCTATGAATCGAATGAAGAAGAGGATCTGGGTTTCTTCTGTGCCACATGTTGTATGCTTAGGGGAGTGCATGTTTCCCCATACTGAGTCTTTTTAGAAGTACTTCCTCAATCAGAGTTCCTATGAGCTAAATTAAGCATTTGCATTGTTCCTCTAGAGTTTGGGTATTGTGTGCCTAAAATCCCTGTATGTTTTTGCGGAGTCTTATATCTTTTCTTGTTATTCAGAAAAACTGCTGTTGAGTTAAATCCCCATGAAAAAAAATATTTGGATTATGCCATCAAGTTTGAGATCTTGCTCTCGTCCAGCACTGAACATGAGAACGTCCGACTGTTTTTTCATTGATTTATTTTTCTGTGCAGAAAATCTTCATATCAATATTTAGCACCCTATGTAAAAATCTTCCGATATTTTTGCTATGTGATCTTTATTCGTCCAGAAGTTTCGGAGATAATGATGGGTTGTCTCTAAAATTCATGCTCTGGCCTTAACATTCGGGTGATCAAGATGCGTGGGATTGCTGTGTTGATCTTTCATCTGCATCATAATCATCATGGCGAATTCTTCTTCTAATTAGAAACCGATACAGATTCCTTCGCTCGTTCAGTCCGCTTGTTGATGCCCAATTGTGATCATCTGCTTGCTTTCTCCCCCCGCCCCCCCAGTTGACTCCGGCTGGTGAATCTTTATCATGGTGTCTGTGTTGTTGACTAGAAATTTCGGTCCCCACAGGCCCAGTTCTCCCAGATGCGACCGGTTGCCATGCCACCTTCTGTGGCTCCCCGGGTCCCAATGTACCCCCCTGGGGGACCTGGCCTTGGGCAGCAGATCTTCTATGGTCAAGGTCCTCCGGCTCTCATTCCCCCTCAGGTATACACATTGCATATAAATAACCCTGTCAGATCTCCAGCTATTTACTATTCTCTGCAAAGAATTTCTCTCTCTGTCTCTCTCCCTCTCTCCTGCCTGCCGAGATGATGTCGGCTATTTACCATCTCTATTCCTCCATACCCAGATGTTTTGTTGGCCTCAGAAGCCCTCTTCTTCGTAGTTGGCAGTTCTCTTTCGAGCTGAAATGCTTCTGGTTTTGGTACTTGACTAATGAGGGAGGCCTCCCCCTCCTACTCCATGGCGTGTTTTACAGCCCGGCTTCGGCTATCAGCAGCAGCTCGTTCCTGGGATGAGGCCCGGCGGCGCGCCGATGCCCAACTTCTTCGTCCCAATGGTCCAGCAGGGGCAGCAGCAGGTGCAGCGCCCTGGGGGCCGCCGTGCCGGCCCTGGCTCCATGCCGCCTGCCGCCCACCAGCCCATGCCCCTCCTCCAGCAGCAGGTATAACAATTCAACCCCTCTTCTTCCCCCTCTCCTGCAGCCAATTCTCATGGCGACGACAACGATGATGATCGTTGGGCGGCGACGGCGGCGGCGGTGGTGGACTCTCTCTCTCTCTCTCTTTCTCTCTCTCGCTATCTCTCTCTCTAATTCTGTGTGCGTGTGTGCAGATGCTGCCGAGGGGGCGGGTGTACCGGTACCCACAGGGACGGAGCATGGGGGAGGTGCCCATGCAGGGCGTCGGCCTGGGGACGATCCAGCCCATCGGCATGGGCGGCGGCATCCCCATTGTCCAAGTCGGCGTGTCCCAGCCCATCCCCATCGGCGCCCTCGCCTCCGCCCTCGCCAACGCCTCTCCCGAGCAGCAGAGGACGGTGCGTCTCTTCTCTGCTCTTCTCTTCTTTTCTATTCTTTTAGAGAGAGAGAGCGAGAAAGATGGGGGAGAGAGAGAATGTTTTTGTGACGGAGTGTTGTGGTGGTGTGGGGAAGCAGATGCTGGGGGAGTCGCTGTACCCGCTGGTGGAGCAGCTGGAGCACGACGCGGCGGCGAAGGTGACGGGGATGCTGCTGGAGATGGACCAGACGGAGGTGCTGCACCTGCTCGAGTCCCCGGACGCCCTCAAGGCCAAGGTCGCCGAAGCCATGGATGTCCTCCGCAACGTTGCCAACCAGCCGCCGCCGCCCGCTGCTGCCGCCGACCAGCTCGCCGCCCTCTCTCTCAACGACCCCCTCGCCCCCTGACCGACCCACCCGTCCCTTCTTCCTTGTTCTTCTCCCTCTGCTGTGCACTGCTCTGCTCTTACTATCGCTGCCTTCTACGTACCATGGATCTCTCTCTCTCTCTCTCTCTGTAGTACTTGCTTGGGACTTCGGTGATGTGAACCTTTCTTTAGCAGTGTGACTCATTTGGGCTCCCACGCAGTCGCCGAGTTCTAGAGAGATAAAGTTCCCCATGCAGGCAATTCCGTCCACCGACAGCCTCTCTCTCTCGCTCACTCCAGTAACGGTCAATGGAAGCTACCGGAGTGGTCACAGGTGTATGGATATATATAGAGAGAAGGAGAGATGGTGTGGAGACGACAAAGAGGCCTCGGGAGGCGATTTCACAGCAGAGCAGCCACATGGTCCCCCGTCCGAGGGAGACAAAACGAGAGAGACGATCATCTCCGTCGTAACTACGTATTCACCACGCCGTGGGGGGACCTCTGAGGGGGAGAGAGAGAGAGAGGAGACAGGACAGATAAGACGTAGGTAGAGAGAGAGAGAGAGAGAGAGAGAGAGGGAATCCAATGCGGCCCGATTTCGGATCCTTATTGGGCCCTCCACCTCCCTCATCTACTCGGAAAAGATCTTGCAGCTGTCTCCAAATCTTTGTCTGTACGATTATTAATCATAAAAAGTATCACTTTCCCCTCCTAAAGATGGACGATAAGTCAACTGCTACCTCTTCTCGGAGATGAGCGGCGCTTCCGACGGCACCGACATTTCGCCGTCGACGGAGACGGGAGGAGCTCCGGAGGGAAACCCGGAGAAGAAAGACGACACTTTTTTTGTGGGTCCCGCGCCACGTGTAAATGAGGTGGCGGGGATCACCCCGAGTCTTTATGCACCCCCCAACAACCACCTCTCCAAGATTTGGCCGGGCTCTTGGGGGGGGGGGGGTGGGGGCAGCAGATATTTAGGCGTAAAACCCTAACGCGAAAATTATTGACATTTTAACCTCATGGTATGTTTATTTGTGTATAAATACAATGGTACGGAGGAGGATTACGGATCTCAGATAGGTCTACAACTTACCATTTGTTGGGAGATATATAAATAAATCGATAAAAGTGGCCTTTCTGTAAGAGGAAAACACCAGGCAGACACCCACCCACCTCACGTGAGCGTACCCGATGTAGCTCCATACGTTCCTCACCGAGGCGCGCGTGGCACGAGGACCATGGACACGTGGGGCAGTGAGGCCGAACCCAGGTCGTCGACACAGAAAACAGAAACATATACAGACATAGATATAGATATATATATATATATATATATATATCGAGAGAGAGAGAGAGAGAGATGGTGCGTAGAATCATTCATGAGTGAGGAAAGGAGCCTGCTTTGATGTGAGAGAGAGAGAGAGGGGGTAAATGGAGAGAGGGAGCTGCTTTGATGAGAAAGAGAGGGCGGAGTGACTGAGAGAGAGAGAGAGCTGCTTTGACGAGAAATAGAGCGCAGACTGACTGAGAGAGACACAGAGCGAGAGAGAGAGAGAGAGGGTAGTTGTTGACGAGACGGGTTCTTAAGTGAAGGGTCTGAGATTCTGGTAAGGGTCTACAGCATATGGACTAATCGTACCCCCCAGGGACGACAGCCATGGCCAGTCCTGGTTCTGCTTGGTTGGCGGTGCGCACAAGGAGAAGAAGAATTTAGGATACGTTGATGTGACAGGAAGAAGAGAAGGTTTCTACCTTCTTCCATCTCCTCTCTCGAAACCGCGCATTTCCATTGAATGGACTTGGTTTCTCTTCTGCTCCGAGGGACCACCGCCGACAGTTACTGCCCTGGACATGGCGGGGGAAGGGGGAAAGCTGGTAGAACTTTCAACAGCTGCCGCCATGACTGGTCGTCTCTGAGATCTCTGCACAAGTGGCATGGGAGAACCCCACCCGGTTAGGGTAGAAAGAAAGCTACTGCGGGGTAATCCGGGCTTTATATTGACGGAAATCCTCAGGGTTCTAAATTATACTGATGGAGAGAGAGGGAGATCAGAGAGGATGTCAGTGTTTCACTCTCTTTCTCTCTCTACGTATCTGTTCCTCGCCTGTGAACGGAATGCGATAAAAAGAAGAAAGATTAAAGGAAAAGAAGGGACGCCCACCGGGGAACAGCCAGCTTTCCTGTGCACACATCCACAAACACCGCCCTCCTCTCCCTTGGCAATAATAAACGTGCCCCACCCGGAGGGAAGAAGCTAGAGGAACATGGGGAGGAGGTGCATATAGAGATAGAGAGAGAGAGACAGACAGACAGATATCGAGAGAGCGAGAAGAGAGAGAGAGAAAGAGAGGAGAGGGAGATCTGTGCGGCATTGCGGGTCTCCTCGGTGGTGGTCTCAGATTTGTTCTTGGGTACTTCGCCTCTCCTCTTCCTTCCCCCTGATGCAGCTTCGGAGGTGAGCGGCGACTGACTGTTCCACTGCCGGCGCATGGCGAGGTGAGCAAATCCAGAACTCCGAGCTGCCATTTCCATTTCCTGCTACCTGTGCTTCATCCTTCTCGGGTGAACGACACCTGCATTCTCCGTCCTCCTCCTGCGGATTTCGACGAAGAAGAAGAAGAAGAAGAAGAAGAAGAAGAAGAAGAAGAAGAAGAAGAAGCCAGAGAGGAGGGCCTTCTCCATGAGAGGGGGAGGACGAAGAAGCCGTCCAATATTAGGTCCAACCTGTTACCGACTGGGTGCTCTTCTTCTCGATCTTCTGATCAGAAACCACCCGGCTGTCCATGCCACTAAACCGCAAGCTTTTCTCCTCTCATTTTTTGTGGGGAGCAGAGCTCCGTATGGAGATTCTATTCGGCGCTGGGTTGCGTAAATGAGGCACCTTTCGAGCAAAAATGCCCAGTAGAATGATAATTTTATCGACCCACATCTTGCATTGACTTGTGTCGTAGAGCTCCATGGGAGGACGAAGAAAACATCTAAGATTAGGTCAAACCTGTGACTGAAGTGGGTGCTCTTCTTCTCGATCTTCCGATCAGAAACTTTCGCGCGGTCCATGCCATTAATCTGCAAGCGTGTTCTCCTCCCATTCGCTGTGGGGGACAGCTCCGCATGGAGATTTTATTCAACTCTGGGTTGTATAAAAGAGGCACCTTTTCGTAAAAATGCTCGGCAAAACGGTTTTATCGACCCACATCTTGCGTTGACTAATGTCGCCGAGGGGCTGGGCCTTGTGGGTGGGGTCAAACTCGTGGACTTCTTTTTCTTCCCCCATTGAGAGTCGGAGGATTCCCTCTTCTGGGGATTTAGCCTTCCGCGGACCTGTTTTGGGATAAAATCTGGTCATCTGGCGGAGCCCTGCTCGCCATATCTGATGCTTCAAGCTTCTTGTTGATCAACTCGTGCGGATGAAGGCTGTCCTTTTATACGATACCTGTTTTAGGGATAAATCTGGTCGTCTTTTTAGGTGCTCTGTTCGTCGGGTGGGAAGGATCTTCTCCGATTTGCAGTAATAATCCGCCATTTTGACGCTCGCTGAACTCACCAAAATCGCCTTCTTCCTCCGATCCTATCCGCAGAAGAGAGAGAAGCATGGAGCATCGAATGTGGCTCTGGAGGAAGAAATCGTCCGAGAAGGCTGCTCAAGGAAATGACAAGTCTGGTCTTCTGCTCAAGGGAAATCAAGAAGTGGTAAGCCCCATCGAAGATCTCATCTCTATCGTGAAATAGTCAGATTGGTTAATCTCTCCACAGAGTAGAGTCGAGTCTGCCATGGCGATTCTGTACTTTTCCTGGTAGCAACACCCTGTTCTTGCTATCCTCATAGAAGAAGCAGAGAGCTATTTCCATGAATCGGTGGGTGTTTTTCTCAGAAGAAAAGAAGATGATTGATTACCATGCTTGGACCCTGTAAAACCCTAGGACGATGAACCCTGAAACCCCGCTTGCAGATTCCTCAGCTTCCTGAAAATTTTACTCTGAGACGCTTCACACAGGCGGAGGAGCTGAAGAAATCCTTGAAGACTTTGGGCGAGAAGTTGGCGTCCGCCATTGACGAATCCAATGCTAAGGACGACCTCCTCGCGAAGCACACGAGAGTAGCAGAAGAGGCGCTCGAAGGTCGGTCATTCTCTCCCCTCTCAATCCCCCCCTGCTGCTGCCGCCGCCGCCGGTGCTCTTTTCCCGTCGACTAACAGTGGAGGCCGATGGCTATGGCGCCTCAGGGTGGGAGAAAGCGGAGGCGGAGGCGGCCTCCTTCAAACAGGAGCTCGACGAGGCGGAAGAGAGGATCTCTGACATGGGCGCCGCCATGGAGGACTGCCGGCGGCGGCTGGAAGCTCTCCGGGAGGAACAGGAGCGGGCGAACGGAGAAGCCGAGTTGGAGATGTCCATGGAGAGAGAAAGGAACCGGAAACTGGAGCAGAGGCTCGCGGAAGTCAACGCGCATCTCTCCAAGATGGTCTCCGAGAATGGCAACCTGGTGGAAACCCTAGCGGGGAAGGAGAAGGAGATCGACGAGCTCAGCCGGCTCCGCTCCTGGGCGGAGGCGAAGAACAGCTCGCTGGCGGAGAAGCTCGGCTCCTTGGAGAAGCAGAATGCTTCTCTCAAGTACGAGGTCTGCATGCTGGAGAAGGAGATTCAGATCAGGAACGAGGAGAAGGAGTTCAGCCTCCGGTCTGCTGATGCCGCCCGCAGAAAGCACCTGGAGAGCGTGAAGATGATCGCCGAGCTCGAAGCGGAGTGCAAGAGGTTGCGGCTGATGGTCCGCAAGCGGCTTCCAGGCCCGGCCGCCATGGCAAAGATGAGGACCGAGGCGGCGCTCTCCGACAAGAAGTCGACTCCCCCGGTTGGGCCCTCGGCGGCGGAGCTGGCGGCCCCGCTGGTGGCCAAAGTCAACTCCCTGGAGGAGGAGAACAGGACCCTCAGCGAGGCGTTGACGAAGAAAACCCGGGAGCTGCAGTCCGCGTGGATAATGTGCGCCCGCACAGCCTCGAAGCTCTCCCGCGCCGAGACCCAGCTCGAGGAGCTGCCTAAGTTGCGGCGGCCTGGCGGCGGCGCTGACGGCAGCCCTATTTCTGGCGACGGCGGCGGCGGCGGCGGCGGCGGCGGCGATGGGGATGGACTCAGCTGCGCGGAGTCGTGGGCCTCCGCGCTGATATCGGAACTGGAGAACTTCCGGCAGGGGAAGCCGGCGGCGCCGTCGCCGAGGGCCTCCGCCGTGTCCGAGGAGCTGTGCCTGATGGACGACTTCCTGGAAATGGAGAAAGTCGCCGTCATCTGCGTGGACAAGCCACTCGTGAGCTCGAAAGCCGCTTCGGAGGGCGACCCAGTCTCCCTCGCTTCTCTCTCTAGCTTCGACAGCTCCCTCCCTAACTCGGCGAAGGCGGAGGCCGCCGGCAACCAGCCTAAGCCCACGCTGGAGGCGGCGGTGAGGCGATTGGCTGAGCTCGTCGAAGGGATCAAGGAGCGCGGCGGCGGCGGCAGCGGCGGCGATGGGGAGAGCTGCTACGTCTCGCGGGTGTTTCAGTGGAAGGCCTCCGAGCTCGGCCCCATCCTGCGGCGTTTCTTGCAGACCTGCAAGGGTTTTCTGGAGCAGAGGGCCGATCACGAGGCGTTCTTCGAGGATCTGGGCTCCACCATGGAATGGGTCGTTGACCACTGCTTCTCCATCCAGGACGTCGCCGCCATGAAAGGAAGCTTCAAGGACCTGGACTGGTCCGCGTCTCACAGCGAGGGCGAGCTTCAAGGATCTCCGGCACAGTCGGAGCAGCCTCTGAGGGATGATGACTCCGAGGTGAAGCTCGAAGCGGCGATGGGAAAGAAGGAGCCCCCCGCGGAGGAAGAACAGAAGCTACCAGGAACTGTAAGTTGACGTCGATCTTCCTCCGTCGCCGGAATCTGCCATTGCTGCTGCTCTGAAGAAGATGGTGTCATTTACCGCAGGGCTGGGAGATCTCTCTGGCCACGGAAAAGCTGGCGGAGTGCCAGGAGACGATCATGAATTTGGGGAAGCAGCTCAAGGCCCTCGCTGCTCCGAGGGACGCAGTCCTCTTCGACCAGGTGATCGCCGCTGCCCCCGCCACCGACGGCGGCGGCGGCCGGGCAAACCAGCGGGTGGCGCTGCTCGATTGGATTCTTGCCGACAGCAACAGGAGCTTGGGGCCCGACATGGCAGGAGCGAACGGGAGTGTGGCCGGTGACGGCGATGGCGAGAAGCCGGTGGTGGTCGTCGGGAAGAACCCTAACGCGGGGCTTCTGTACGGTCGCAAGGTCCTGCGGGACGGCGGCGGCATGCAGACGTCTGCGGCGGGCAGCTTCTACGGTGTAAAAGAGCCGAGCAAGGCGAAGGCCGGAAGCGAGACGGGGGCCATCATCGTCGCTCCCAAGAGGTCCAGGAGAGGCGTGAGCTTGCTGCGGAGGCTGCTGCACAGGAGGAAGGAGAGCAACGCTAGGAAGCTGGCCCTCCATGTCGTCTCTCACTAGTGGGAGGTCCGAGTCAGCCAAAGCCAATGGGAGCAGTGGAACCAGAGAGAGAGAGAGAGAGAGAGAGAGAGAGAGAGAGAGAGAGAGAGAGAGAGAGAGAGAGACTCTGCCTTGTAAGTTAGGTTCCTGTTATGTAAGGCTTTTAGAGAGAGACTTGAAGTAGGAAGGATGGAGGGTGAGCTTCAGTGTAAAGAAATAAGCGGCATGAACTTCTTTGTTAACGATGTTTCTACGATCCCTCACTGATAGTCTTTAAATCCAACGGCCGATGTCTCATCATGGGGCCAAAGACCATACTATTAGAGGGTACCTAATCAAATCTCTAAAATGTTTGAAGCAAACATTAAAAGTTTTTCTAGTCTTAAATCCTTTTGAAACGGTGGCTCACAAATATGAGACACTAAGTGAAAATTTAAATTAAAATTTGAGTCATTTTTTCTAAGGTTTGTTGGATACCATCCTTTAATCCTTGATGCTCCCTTCACCCTTAGTTAAGGGTCTTGTGTGCATCTCGTGGTCTCTTGATTGAACTTTCAAAAGATGTTCTAAGTAGTTGTTCTAGAGATGCCTCCCAAGGTGGCCTTGAGAGAGAAGAGAGTGGTTACTTGGGCACCCCTATTCTTTGGTTGTCCTTCCCCCTTGGGATGGACCTCCCTCTAGCCCATCTCCACTCTTAGACTCCTCTCCATTGAAAAAAAACTTTGACAAATCTTGAATTGGGCTTCTCCATGGGTTCTTTGGCTTGATGAAGTGGATCTAAGGATTCCATAAGATCTATTTTTCCAATTGAACTTCATTTATTCTACCTTATAGATGTCATAAAGATCTTAGTCGAATTTCATACTTTAGACATTTTCATAATTATTAGGTTTTACTTAATAAATAAAAAATAACAAAATGACTAAAATTTCAATTATCAATTTTGTCTACTCCTAATAATGATGACTAGATATAAACCTTTAATATGTTCTCTTATTCATTTATGCTTTCATTCCTGTATTGTTTTTTTATGATACATTTACCAAACAACAAGATTAAAAATTAAAAAAGAGAGGGAATATTCATTTTTGTAGTTACCTTCTACCTGAATCGAACCAAAGAAATCAGATTTTTTCATAAAGCTACATCTTGTTTAACATTAGTGGTTTCTAGATAGAAAACTAAGAAAACTATTTTATTATACAATTGATTGTGAGATTTTAAATATTTATGAACTTGAGATTTTTAATGAATTCTTTGAATCTTAAACAAGTTATATTAGTAAATAGAAAGCTTTAGGCTAATTGACTTGATAATCAAATTTAAGATAGGAAAGAACAAATGTGAGACAAGCTTCATGATATTTTTTGGATTTAAGGTCATAGTAAACTAAAAAAAGAGGGCTGAATTGATTAGGTCCTAATTTGACTACATGCCAGCTTTTATAATATTTATTAAGCTCTTCTTCTTTCCTCAATTCCTATTATTATCTTAGGTCTACATCTTTAAGATGTGAATTTTATAATGGTTTGACCCTTTACCTACTATATTTTACCAAAAACAGCTAGTTTTTGGCTTCTACTAATTCACACTAGTTTTTGGCTTCCACCAATTGCTGTAAGTACTTAATACTCTTGGAAATTTAATCTTAAACTGTGTCTAGATTTAGGACTATATATAATACAAAAGCAAGAGTAGTGATAAGATCTCTTAGCATCATAAGCAAAAGATAAATCACAACTTTTTTTGCAAAAAATTAAGAAAGTAATTACCAACAATGTTTCCTAGAAGTTGATCAATAAATGAATCACAATCAAAATTTGATGAAGTGAGAATTGAATTGGATTCGATTTTTCACATTCTCTTCACAATCTAAAAGTTGAAGACATTTCTATGAAAATAGGTCCATGAAAACGGATTTTTATCAAGATTTGTTCCTCAACTCATTTGTCTTTTTGTAGTTGGATAAAACTTGAAATTATACACAAATTCTGATGTAAAATGTTTTCAAGATTGTTAGAGGACTCTTTGAGAATGTATGATAGTTAATTATGATCATTCGGGAGTAATTATAGGGAATTTCAAACAAAAAATTAAAGAGTACAATTGTTGATGAAGATCAAGAAATTGTATTTATAGGAAATTTCAAATCATGTTGTTTTTCAATTTTTTCATTATTTAATGTTAAAATATTAAAAAATAGTGTTAAATTTGAACAATTAAAAACTAGTTAATTAAACTGTATTTATAAGGAATTTCAAATCATATTGTTTTCAATTTTTTCATTATTTAATGTTAAAATATTAAAAATAGCTGTAAATTTGAATAGTTAAAAACTAATATGATACATGTTTTATTATTTATGTTATGATCTATGTTTAAACTAATAATGTAGCTAGTAAACCATTCATGTATATATTTGAAGGTAAAAATTCAAGCACACTTGATAAGAATCTAGTAGTATTAAATGTTATATGAATACATTTCGAAATAAAGTAATGACTTAAACTTTATATTACATTTGTTGGGATTTAGGCCAATGAGGATCAAGAAGCAAGAGTTGAATTGATATCTTTTTTCTCTTGTTGAAGTATTCTTCTTGAACTCCTTTTCCTTCTTTTATTAGGTTGATCCTTACTAGATCCTTCAATTTATAGTTGTTTAGCACTAGCCTACATCCACTCTCCAAAGATATTTCTTGTCTTTCAATTCTACTATTAGATTGTACAGATCTCACCAATTGATTTCACTGGCTTTGTTCTCCTAGGATTTCACCCAAAAATCTCCTTATAGATTCACGACTCTAGGGACTATACACCATTATTTTCAAGGGAAAATTTCCTATGTGATTAGATAAATAATCACCAAAGATAATCCAAAAAATATAAGACAATTATTGTGAGTATATCTAGAAGATAAACTTTGTATGTTCTAAACTATTGCAACAATGTAAAATGAATACTTTGTAGATAGATTCTTTATCTTCTTGCTATTGTTGTCAACTAGTACACATACTTGAAAGCTTATCATTAAACATTACTCAAGGGTAAAAAAATATCTTTAATATTTTCCTCAAGAATAATCTTTTTTCAATAAATATGTAGCCATTTGACTAATCCTCTCTCTCCTCCTCTTGAATGCATTGCACAAAGATCAGTAGAACAAACGAAAAATGTGTGGAAGAATAAATGTAGTCATTGATGATTAATTCTTCATGCTGGAGATCAATGTATGTATGAATGAATCAGGTGAAAATTATTCACATATT
Source organism: Spirodela polyrhiza (assembly GCA_024713555.1). Lineage (NCBI taxonomy): Eukaryota > Viridiplantae > Streptophyta > Magnoliopsida > Alismatales > Araceae > Spirodela > Spirodela polyrhiza. Next base: position 4,472,228 of record CM046539.1, read on the forward strand.
TTCTCATATCTCCAACAACTAGATTTATATAAAATACGATTAAATTCAAAGGTTGTGTGAATCTAATATCATATATTCTTTTACTACTTCAGATATCCTCTAAAGGAACCAACACTTGAATTTTGTAGAACTTAATGTTCATATCCGATAATAGTCAGTTTATTGAAACTTAAGATCTGATAGGCTTTGTTGTGAACCCGACATAACAGATTTTACAGAAGTAATGATTTCTTATATAAATCAAATTTGAATTCAATCAAACAAGATATGAGATGTAATTATATATCATGAACTTCAATCTTAATATCTAAAATCATAATTTCTTTGTCGAGATTGATCTCTATGATTTTCAATATATATTTAAAAAATCATTTTTTGATAAATTCAACACTCAACTAATTCAATGATAAAATCAATAAATAATTATAAAGTAAAATCATGGGTTTGTAGATATCTGAATGAGCTTTCATACCCATATTTTATTTTACCAAAACTTATTGATTTACTTGGTGAAACCATTTCTCTTTTGATTGTTATGATTTATGTAGATAATTATATTTTCACACAACAACACGTAATATAATATATTCGTCATGATCTTATAATTCAAATTCTTAGATTCATATCACGAAATATTCATTCATCGATTAACTTCTCACTTGCATGCTTAATATGACATTAGTACTTCATATGTAAGATATCACATATTACATTATCGTATATATACATGTTTATTTATCATGCATATATCTTTCAGGAACACATATATATTGTTGAATCATAATTTCTTGAGTGTAATTATTCTTAATTAACCTTCAGTGATATTTTCATCATTTAATATGATGCCTTCATGGCTCTAACAAAATTTTGATTGCCTCAAATAAAGTTTAGATGCAAAGTATGCTCATTAAATCTTAATGTTAACATTCAACATCAATACATTAGAAATTTATAATAATTTAAACCCATTATTTAAATAATAGTGATATTTTGTAATTTTTATCAAGTATAAGGGTGTTGTGGAAAGTAAAAAATTCAATGAGATATTTATTTTTTATTTTGGTTTTCAAATCATGAACATCAAACATAATAATTACATTACCATATGATCATTTGTAATCAATATAATTTAACCAATTATTTAAATCTTCATACATGTCTTAGAATTATAATCATAGTTAAATCCATTTATCTTTCTTTTATTTTTTGCCATCAACAAAATTTTTTCGGACAATTATGGGTCTTAAAGCTGATAATTTATTCATAGATTAGGGACAAAAGTAAGAAAAATGACAACTCAACCTCACTTCTTGACATCAAATTCCTCACAAAACTTCCACAATTATGATACTTCAGCAACAATATCATTTTGATCTCCATTAGAGGAAAGATTTGTCCATAGTTACATTGAAAATGAGAATTCAAGCATTAATTGCACACGATTTTAAATGAACATAAAGTTATAAATGGCGTGCTTCTAAATTTTTCTTTCGTATGCTAAAAAGGGTTAAGCCTAGGAATAATATCATGTAGATATTCTTCAAAAAACTTTTTTGGACATGTGGATTCAAAATGAGAATTCATGTCTTCATTGATCTTTGATTTAGGATGAACATACAATTATGAATGACATAGTTTCTAAGTTTTTCCATTTCATATGCTAATAGTGGGGAACACCTTTTACCTATGATATATTCTTAAATAAATCATATATTTTTAAAGCCAATATATGATGCAAAATTATATTAGTCCACAATTATCACATTTTTATTTCATTTAAAATTAAATTAATTTATTAAAAAATTAGTAAAAATTACATTTAAATCAGTTACAAAAGGGTCATAAAATTTAGATGATTCTGATATCATAAAAAATAAATATATTTTAATGACTGGGATAACCTCAATGGATCTTATTAACTTGTACATAAATTTTTTTGAAGATTTTGCTAATTTGTAGTGGTTTGGTAAGTAAGACCTCCCACACTTTTTAACTTAGATTATGCTAAGTCATGAGTCAAATATCCAAGCCTTAACAACCACATGTTTTGGATGATATGGCTCTAGGGACCAACCATTGAATATTAAATTCTAAACAAGTGAATGTTCAAGATCTCATGGTCTTGATGACTAACAGTTGAATATCTAGGCCTAGATAAGCTTATGTTTTGAAAAATTTAACTTTAGTTAAAATTTTTTGAATGTCTAGGTCTCAACAAATTCTATCTATTAAATATTGAAATTTCAAAAAATTTGGAGTGAAGTCATAAATAATTTGAAGGTTTTACAAATTAACATTGTAGTATTTCTTGCTTGAAAAATAGTGGAAGCTTTTAATGGAAGATGAGGTTGATAAAAGATGAATGCTACTAGTTTACTTACTCTTTTCACACTACTTAAACTCTAATATCAAATGAAATTTTTTTGTGCTCAAATAATGACCTACTTTAGTGCTCATTGAAGTTTATATGTTAGTGTTTGTGACCCTCATAGATTTTGATGATGATGAAAATAGTGTGGAGATTATTAATGAGCTCGATTAAAAGATTAATTTGTTGTTGTGAGTGCAATCAAGTTTGTGCAAATAATATTTATAAATCCTCACTCTTCTGTTTAGGATGAGTAAGAGTCGATTCTCTAGGAGCATAGGTAATGAAAGTATGAATGTCACCTATGTTATTTCTTATATATACATATATAGACATGAGATGGTGATGAATAGAATTAAATGTAAAAAAGGTAAAGATGAGAAATAGAGAATGTGATGAAGGGGAGAGAATAGATATAACACAATAGAATGATAGAGTAAATGATAAAATTAGTTTGAACTAAGAGTTAATTTATCTATAGAGAGAATTACAAGAATGTCCCAAATTTTGATCTTGCACAAACCTCATTGTGCGTTAGTCTTAAACCGAGTAATGATTGATCCGTAACGATCTTGGTGCATTCTAGGTAGTCTCTTCTCCATAATGATCTTGAGCATGAGAATGTCATTGACTGAGTCTTGATTTCTCTCCTTTTTTCTTCGAGTAGTCACTACTAGAGAGAGTTAAAAGTTGCATGCCAAAAGGCAAACAAGAGGCCTTAAACCTCTAAAGAATTAGCCTCTTCTAATGGGCAATTATGATTAGTAACCAACTCTCTTGGTGGATGGCCTAAATTCCTCCATAAAGGTGGTGTTCTAAATCCTATCTTAATGTTCTCCTAAAATGGGCAGCCTAAAGTTATCTCAAATGGGTTGGGCCAAGGTCATATGCCACTTAAGGTCCAAATGGGCTTGACCAAGATTATGCCCTTTCTTAGGTCCATAAATATATTAGGTCAGCCCTCTTCATAAGACTTGACCTTTTCCTTGAGTTGAGAACTTAGACTTCTCTCATTATTTTTAACTCTTAATAATAGCTCAACCTAAGTCTTTGCAATCAAATCATTATAAAGAAAATGTGAGATAATCATCACTTTACTTCATAAAAGTTAAGTAGAGTTAGTCTGATAACATCAATAAAATAAGTAAAATAATATGTATTAGGACTTAAATGGTAAAACATTATGAATGTCATAATAAGTTAGTAACACATATATAATTACATTCTTTACCCACTAATTAGCATTTATATATAAGATATTAATGGATAGGTGTAACTACTAATTTATAATTATCAATTATGACTTATATGACATGAATACAATTACACCCCTCAGCTCAAAAGTATTGCTTAATACATAAATATTTTAAGACATGCTACAAAAGATAAAAGGACATGAAATACTAGATTTATTGTTGGGCTTGAATATAAGAGAAACATCCACATATTAGGCCTAAGATTTTTAACAATTCTTTAGTAGAGAAATAGTAAAGATAAGTTGATGAAAGTCAAGATATATAGAGTTGCAAAATTAAATATAAAAATTGATTTGTCTATTAGACAACAAGGATCTGATATGAAATCTAGGTTATGAAGAGGCAAGCAAATGAAAACTTAGATCTATATACTATGACACAACTTTCTATCATGTGAAAATTAATAGTCATTTATTTTCATATTTTGAGTAACTCAATAAACATAGTGGCATGTATATAGGCTCCTATATAACAAAAGGAAAAATAGAGAGAGAATAAAGTTACTAGTACAATTAAGAAAGAAAATATCATGAGCCAAAATGAAAGAAAGGAAGTTGTTGTAAGACAAGGAAGATCAATCCAACTCTACGATTACTAGAGAGGAATTTAACTCTGAAGTTCAAAGCAATGTGTAAGCCTGAACAATCAAAACTTCCATTCTATTAACTTTTGAGAAGAAGATATCAAGAAATGTGAGTAAGCTAGGTACAACTATTGTATCTATTATAATTACTTCGTGTGCTTATTGTGTGACCACCTATAGTTTGAATTTGGAAGAGAGAAGTGAAGAGGTTTTCTAATTTTGGTCACCTACAACATAAAAGCTAGAAGAGAGAAGTGAGGGTATTATCTTGTTTTGTCAAATATTCAAAGAATGTAAAATGTCATTTTATGAGAAATCTTAAGTTTGTTAAAGTTGTGAAATGTGGTAGGTATTTGAGCCTAAAATTTAGTGTGCACATCACTAGAGAGTTAATGTAACTTAATGATGTGATCCTTGAAGAGTGGAGTAAGTCATAAGGATTGAACCACTATAAATTATAGTGTTTGACTATTTAGTAGAGGTTTCACACAAGATAAAGGTGTGATGAGAAATAAAGGCTTAAAATAGAAAATAAATCCTCCCTAGCACATAAAAGATTCCAAAAGTTCTAAACATGTTTTTTAATCATTTAAAAATCATAATAATTCAAAATATTTTAATTTTGATTCATTATTTATTGCATCATGTTCCTCTTCTACTTTTTCTTCACACCGATCATTCATATGTCTACACTTATTCCACATAATTACGTTCAAGAACTATTTTAATCTTGTAGGATATGAATATAAATCAGTTTTCCCTTGAGTGATTTTCATATGCTTAATTATCTAATTTAATTTATATTAATTCACACTTTTAGGGTAGTAGAAACTTATCATATATAGATTATTATATTACACAATGTCAACATCAAATAATTAAGTCTCTAAAACCAAGACAAGGTTTTCTAATATTCTAATGAATGTATCACAATAAACACCATTCAATAGGATATTTTATTGATAAATAGCTGAAAAAATTTAAAGATAATTTTTTTGAATCTAATGAAATCATTTAATATCATTTATGTTGCTTAGATGAAGGTCTAAATTGTTAAATCTACTCCATGTGTTTTTTAAACATAATATAATAATAAAATAATATATGCATATTTATTAGGGAAAAATCAAAATTAAAGAACAAGAAAAAGTTTTGAGAAAGAGAAATTAAGGAGAGAAAGTGTCCACTCATAAAGGTGTGGACTATGAGTGTCCACTCATAAAAGGTGTACCACCTATCAAGAACTAAGAAAAAAAAGAAAGCTTGTTGAGTACTCTAACCTAAAGTCTACCCCTTTTTAAACATCAGTTCAAATCCAATTATTCCCTTTAAGTATCTGAGTACTCTATGTGCTGGCTGCAAATGAAGAGTATTAGGACAATTCATAAATTGGCTTAACATACTAACTAAATAAGATAAATTCGGTCGAGTATGAGACAAATAGATGAATTTACCAATTAATCTTTGATATAGTTCTTCATCCACCAATTGTATTTTATCATCTTTTGAGAGCTTATCATTTGGATCTATAGGATAAGTAGAAATAGGTTTACAATCTATAAAGCTAATTTCTTTTAGCAGATTCAGAACATATTTATTTTGTGAGAGAAAAATTCATGCAGGTGAATATGCAATTTCAATACCTAAGAAAAATATGAAAGGACCTAGTTTTTTTATATGCAATTTCAAATTCACAAGACAATTGATTAGCTAAAATTTAATTTCATCTTCATCATCACTAGTAATAATTATATCATCTACATAGACAATCAAGATTACAATTTTATTAGAATTAGAATGTTTAAAGAATAAGGTATCATCTCTATGACTTTGATTGTATCCAATTTTTATCATAGACTGATAAAATTTAGTAAACCAGGCTCAAGGAGATTGCTTCAAATCATATGATTTTCTATAATTTATAAATAGAATTGAACTTGTACTTATTCATATCCAAGTGATAATGACATATATAATTCTTCATTTAAATTCCCATGCTAAAAAGTAATTTTAACATTATACTGAAATAATTTCCATCCTTTTTGAGCAGCTAAAGAAATAATAATTTTAATAGTATTCATTTTAGCTACTATGGAAAATGTATTTAAATAGTTTATTCCATAGTTTTGAGAATATATTTATGCCACCTCTACATTTGGTTTGTATTTAATGATATAAATCTATCTACATCCAATAGATTCTTATTTTTGGTAACTCAGATATTGTCAGGGTTTGGTTTTTCTCGAGGGCAAAAAGTTCTTCTTCCATAGCCCTTTTCCATTGTTTATATTCCACAGCCTCCTTTTCATCATTGGGAATAGATTCTTCAACAGTTTTTGAGAGAATTCTTTTGTATTTTTCAGAGGTACATGCATATGTCACATAATTCCTAATAGGATAAAAGTTTCTTCAGAATTCTTTCTCTATTACTTCTTCTAAGGCCATTACTTCTATCTTCTTTTTCAGTATTTGAATTAATACTTCTTTCAATATCTTCATTGATGCCTGAATTCTCTATTTCCCCTGGATTTACAATATATTATTTCATAGATATTTCTATTGGAGAATTTTTAACATTAGATGTTGGAATTCCTTCTATCTCCATTGGTTGTTCAACTATATCAATTACCTAAGAAGAATTATTTTCTCTAATCACTTATGAGATATTCTGATTAGTCTCTTGATAAAAATTTTAGTTCTCATTAAAGGTTACATCTTTGGAAATAATGCTTTTTCCAAGTGATGGTGAATGACATTTGTAACCTTTTTGATAATTTGAATAACCTATAAAAACACACTTGATGGATTTAGCTTCTAGTTTATCTTATTTTGATGTAGGCTTATGTACATAACAAATACACTCAAAAACTTGAGGTGAAAAATTATTTTTAAATCTAACATTAGGAAAATAATAGTTGAATTTCTCAATTGGACTATTTTTTCCAACATTTTTAGAAGGCAATCTATTTATCAATTGAGTTGTTGTGAGCACTACTTTCCCCAAAGAATTTTTGGTGAATTTCTTTGGATTAGTAGAGCTCTAGTTTTATCCAAGATATGCCATATTTTCCTCTCTACAACTTCATTTTGTTGTGGAGTATATATGTAGGATGTTTCATGGATGATTCGATTAGATGGGAAAAAATTGAAAGATTTAAATTAAAAAAATCTTTGGCATTTTCACATAGAATGCCTTGACTCTGGTATCAAACAGCTGTAAAGTCAATATTATAGAAATTCTGAATTAAAGTTTTCACTTTAGATTTATGACTCAACAAATAGACCCATGAAAACCTAATACAATCATACATAAACACCATAAACCATCTTTGATTATTGAGACTAATTTTAGATGATGGCCCACACACATTGTGGTATATTAGCTAAAATGGCTTAGAGGAGATGATAGTAGATGGATGATAAGAAGCTCTTTTATGCTTTGAAAATTCACAAATTTCACACACTAAACTCTTAGATTCAATCATTATTTGATTTGGAAACATCATTTTCAAAATAGGTAATGATGGATGTCCTAATCTCTTATATAAGAGCTTTATTTGTTCATTATCTAAAATTTGAAGTGTGCTAAGAGTTGTTGAATACTCCCTCTCAATTAGATAGTAGAGTCCCTTGAATATCTTAGCAAGTCCAGTCTAGCACTATGACACCTTATTGAATAAAAGTGAGTCATCATCATCAAAAATAATTGAGATTTATGACAATTTTGCTACTTTTTGAACATAAATTAGGCTTACACAACCTGGGAATATATAAGACAGTCTAAATATCCTATTGGTGATATTTTAATTTTTTCTATCCTTGTAAATGTTAATTGAGTTTGATCAACTATAATAACTTTTTTATTACTAGCACAAGGTGTATAAGGGATTTGCTGCTCCATAATCTTAGATCCAAGAAATTCTACTAGATTTAGGAAAATCAAATTGAGCTATAGAAGTGAATCCTATAATCTCTGAAGTCAAATTTTCACCTATAGTAGCTAGAGAAATTGATCTAGTAGTTGAGTTAGCTCCACTGGCCACATTCTTGAGTTCTTTCACTTCTTCACATAGCTTTTCTATCACTAAGGTCCACATGGAGTCACTTTGTTTATTCTCAATTGTAGACTATTGACTTGGATCATGTTGAGCTAAGACCATATGTCCTTGTCTGATGTTACTTGGTTTCCCATGTAATTCCATCATGTATCTCTAGTGTGTCCCTTCTTGTTGTAGTAGTCACACAAATAATTTCCCTTGTTATTATATTTCTGATTTTTAGTTTTTCCTTTGAAATAGGTAGGTGGTGGACCACTACTTTGAGTAGTATTGCTAGAATTATTTTGAGGTTTTCCTTTATTTTGCACAAAGAATGCTGAGTTGGAAGCTTGTCTAGTAGAGCTTAGTTTTCCTAAATTGTTTGAGCAATGACACCCTCCATAATAGGTTTAACCTTTCTATTATACATCTATGTTCTATACCCATCAAATTCAGGATTTAGTTCAGCAATGAAAAAGAAGACTCTATCACTAAGGATATAGTCTTTTCCAATAAATTTAGGAGTGAGTGGCCTATAATGATTGAATTATTTCCACATCTTCAACAAGTTATTAGCATAATGATGTGACCCTAAGTCGTTATTATAGTCATTAATCAATTTTAATAATTTATAAAAGTAGATTCATCAAAAATAATCTTAAATGGGTATAGTGGTGAGCTAAGTCATCTCCTTAGGGAAAGCTTTTAAAAATATTTTTATTTTCTAATTTAATGGATTATGAAATTTATTTGAAGATTTAAATTGATATTCAAAACAATAAACTAAATAAAATGGCAAATAAATGTAAATACGAATTTAAAACTTAAATAAATTTAAAACAATAAATGAAATATGTTTTAGAATGATGAAAATGGAAAAGAAACAAGTAAAAAAAAAGTAAATATATGAAAATAAATTTATTTCACAGATCTAACAAGAAAATAATGAAAACTATATTAGAAGTTAAACTTACAACCTTAGAATGCATGACTTCATGTCAACCTCTAAGTAGCGCTTCTCAATCTTACATCTAGTTCAACGTAATGAATTTAAGGTAAGACAAGTATAGAAAAATAATCAAAATTAATGGTGTATTCTTTAGATTTCTATTTTCACATTAAAAAGAAGAACAATATTTTCTCCCAAGAACAATCAAAGAACAACTAAAAAAAAGGGCTTAATTTCTCTCTCCTCTTCCTCCTTTTTAATCTATAGATCAAAAAATCACATTTTCTATTTTAACTTCTTATTTTCTGTCGTACTTTTTTGATTTTTTTGGTATTTTCTATTTTTTTGCACGAAAATAATCAATATTATCTATTTTACTAGATGATAATTAATATTTGGAAATATACCCTTCTACATACTCAACAAAATAATCATATCATCTATTTTACTAGAAAATAATTGATATTTACAAATATACCTTTCTACATGCACAAAAAAATAATTCATATCATCTATTTTACTAGAAAATAATTGATATTTATAAATATAGCCTCTGATGCATGACTCGATGAATACCGTTGGATCCTCACACCATCATTTTGCTCTAAAGAGGGGTGATGCGGCACACTAATCATTGTTAAATCTCCATCACCTCTCACTCTTTTTGCACACGCTTTATTGAGATCCATGTACCCACTGTAACATGTGCTACCAATTGGTGATGTGTCCCCTTATGGTGCGTTGGATCTAATAGTGGTTGCCACTAGATCTGGCACTACTTTTCATACGACGACAATTGCAACATGACACATTCATGTGTATTAGATACAACTATCACCATGGTTGGATCAGTGGTTGCTTTTGGTGCAATAGTGGGCACTGATATGACGTATCTTGGATCATTGGATATGGCCACTATTACTATTATGTTGTTGGATCTAAAAGAGAAGAAAGGAAAGGATGTCTAGTCCCATATCAAAAATATTATGCAAATATTCTCATATATAATAATGACAACCTCTAATTAATTAGAGGCATCTCTAAAAGAGAAGATCTGGAGTTGACTACTAGCTCCTAGGGATGATCTAGATTGAGACCTGACTCCAAATAGGATGTAGAGACTCCTAGGGTTAGATGCAGATGGTCCTTTTTTAGCGAGGTTACACAGCAAGTTTCTTGGCTTCAGAATTCTTTCAATGTAATTGGTCCATTGAAATACATTGTGTCTAGTAAATAAATCTCTCTTAGAAGTCTGCACTAGTTGATTGAGCCATTCAGAATCATAGGAAATGATTTCTAATTTAAGGTCATCTCAAGTAGCCACATTAATTTCTTGAGTAGATGAATCCATAATATATGTCACTATTTTCAATTGTTCGAATTCACCTATTTTTGAATTGATTTAATCTATCAGTATTTAATTGCTAATCTGAATAATCTTGATTAGGATTTTCATAGATCTTGTCAAATTATATGTGATACGTGAAAGCTTTGAGATCTATCACAGATTATATGTAATTACGAAATATGGTAAAACTTCTTTGATCAAAATTTAAAATGACTCGATTGTTTGAAAAAAATCTTGAAACAAAAGTCTTAAACAAGGAATCAAGAAATTATATCTAGAAGTCCTTAACTTCAATCTTTTCTATTTCTAGATGAGTCTAAAGATCAAATTACCACAAAATCATAGAAATAGAATCATGAATAGCAGATTTGAGAATTAAGACTGCATTAAATCCTTTTTTCAAAGATTTTTCCAAATTAAAAGAGGATAGATCTCACTAGCATAGCTCTGATACCATGTCAAATTTTGAAGAATTAGATCTTCAAACCTTTCCTTTGACTGCAGCAGAATCTTTCAAGCTTCCACCTCCATATCTTCTTATATTAGGAACTCAACCTTACCTAAATGATCTTGAGAAAAAATTCATATTTGATGAAAACCTAGAGTGGAGAATCAACAGGGTGAATATGAGAGTGTTCATTGTATTCATAGAGCCACTCAAGTGACCCCCTAAAGCTTTTTATTCACATATGGCATCAGTAAGATCCAAAATTCAGACCCCATTAAAAACCATGTAAATGGATCCAGTCCATTAGACCTAAAACAGAAAAATATTATTTAAACCTTTATAATTTAAAAATTGTGTTTGTAGCCCTGATTCTAAATTATTCATACTTCAACAAATGCTTCAATGCTTTAATTGTTTTACAAATCTACATTTATGGCATAGTCTCTTTGCAGATCTGCACACTAAACTCATTGATTAAATAGAACCGAAACCAACTAACGTGCAGTATATTATCCTTGTCAATTCTACCAAACCTTTTTTCATGGCCTCGCATGATTTACATGTTCATGTATTTTAGCGACCAAATTTAATTCTAGGTGGCCATAATTAGTATTAATCGGAAAATATTTTGGGAAATAATACCGTTTGATCAGTCCATGGCCATACACTTCTTTAATAATATATGTGGGTCTTGGAAAACTTAGTTATATTTTTATTGTTGGATATGAATTCTCCAACTGATTCTGTTGACCTTTTCTTGTTACAATGCCAGTTCTCACTATTTTTCTTCAAATCATGCGCCTTTACTTTGGATTTGCCCACTGGAAAATTCCGCTAAAAACATGAAAAATTGTTTTACACTTGGGTTGCATGATGGCCGAATCAAGAGAGGTTTCTGAATTCCTAAAATTAATAAGATGGGCTTCAATAATTTTTGGAATGAATTAGTCTTCCTATGGGTTTGTGTGATACATGATGTACACGGGTTGAATTATGGACAAGGTATAATCGAGACAGGCTACGGGGTTGTATATTAATTGTGCAGTATTAAGCTCCAAGTACCTCTTCTACCTCTCGGTGGAGCATGGCTCACCAATCTCATTTGGTCAGAGAGATCTCAAAGAGATCCGATTCGGCGTCGCCGCTGCAGTCCCATCCGGCTTCCTCGTCGCCGCTGGCGTCTCGTTGGCTGCGGCTCAACGGGGTGTTCTTCCTCGAGCCGGGGAGCCACAGCGAGTTTTGTATCCTCGCCATGGAGAAGAGCTCCCCACTATCGTCGTACCCAATGCGCGGAGAGGGCTCAGAAGGCAGCGGGGAGGCGAGGGGGGGCTTCGGTAGGAGGCGGCGGGCGTTCGCGGGAGCGTATTTGAAGGGGCGCTGGCCGAGGTTGACTGACGCCACGACGTCGGCATTGGCGGCTATGACCGGGTAGAGGGGGCAGCGGAAGGCGTCGGAGTTGCAACGGACGACGTGGAGGAGGAGGGAGTCCACGGTGAAGAAGACGGTCTTCTTTTTTGGGTTGAAACCGCAGCCTACGACCCTGTTGACGGCTCCCCACTCCGTATTCTTCTCCGACTCAGACACCAGATTGATCCCTGCGCGCGCGCCATTGTTAGGAAAGTTGGGAACTTTATTGACAATCAGGCGTATTATTAATCGTTGACCAAATATGATATGCTTTTGCGTTGGTTACCATCGAGGTTGATGCAGCCTCTGGAGTTGAATCCGATCGAGCCGGGGTAGCTCCCAGGGGGGCTGTCCGGCGGCCCGCCTCCCCTCGTGAGCCCAAGGCAGACGACCACCTCGGCTTCTTTATCTTCTTCTTTATCCCGTCCCCGGACCAGGCTGCTGTCATCAGCGTCGCCCTGTGAAGATTCGTCGGTGAGGACGGCGGCCGGGTTATCCTGGATGAGCTTCCGTCGATCGCCGTCGCTACAGCCGCCCTTGCGATGCGCCATCCTCCGAAATTGGCGGCGCCGCCGCGGCAGAGGCTGCAGGTGATGGATGATGATCTCAAAGTAGGCTTCCGGGGGGAAGAACGGCCGGTCGCCGCCTAGGTGGGGTCCTGGAAGAGGGAGGTTCATCCTTATGCAGCTGTATCCGGGGCCGTCGCCGTAGGGATAGATTCTGACAGTTTGCATGAATTCCGACGATCCCACAGGCATCTCACAATCCGCCTCCGCCGCCGCCCCCGGATTAGACTGGCCGACTTCGCAGGACACGCAGGAGCTCAGGAGGGATCCCGACCGGGTTGGTGACTCGTCGCGATCCAGGAAAACGAACCGAGACCAGCCGCCTGCCGCCGCATCGGCAGCGAGATGAGGCTGGTCGACCCAGCTGAAATCGGCGAGTGGCCGGCGCAGGTGACCGTCATGGTGGCGGCGGTGGTTTCGGTGGGTACCGTGGAAGCCAAGGCCGGTGGCTTGGGACCGCAAGGAGAGGCGGAGGCGAGATATGCCCTCCTGCAGGGTCAACCCGGTGACCTTTGCCCTAAGGGGGGGCTTGTCGTCGGAGGCGTCGGTGGGGGAGGGCCTCTGGCGCCGGCGATGACGGCAGACCGCGATGGCAGCGAAGAGAACGAGGAGAACTGCACCGGCAGGCAGCGCCGTGGACACCGCAAGTTTCACCCATGTTCTCATCCCCGAGAGAGAGAGGGAAAGGGGGGGAGGGGGGAAGGGGAGAGGGAGAGGGAGCAACCAGAGGAAAACGGAGGGTAAGGAAGAAGGGGGGCGGAAGGGTCCAAGAGGGACGGCGGAGTTGGAGAAGAGACCAAACCAACTCTTCAACTCAAAATTGGAGAAGTCGTTGGGGGGCGTTTCGGTCAACAAAAGATACAAAGTCAACCACTGACGTTCTCCACAAGATTTCGCAGTTCAAGTACCCAAAAAGTATTAAAATTATAAGTCCAGACCTCTAGAAACTGTGGTCCAAGATACACGGCCGGAGGATTTAGAAGGGCTGGTCCTCGGACGTGACGGGGATGGCGAGACGGGCTCCTTGCCGGCGGTCGGGAGCGAACCAAGAGTTGAAAACAAGTGCCGAAAGATGATCATATTTAGTCTAAGCCGCCAAAGAAACATTTTTTCAAAATATCCTGCTTTCCCTTTCGGCATCTCTTTCTGCTCTGAGTTATTCTCAATCTAGGGAAAGAAAGTCAAAAGGATTAAGCACTACTGTGGGAGGTGTGGGGCCATCTTTGATGTTCTCGAACCACTGTTGCATTAATAATAAAATATAATCCATGGCCTGGACAAATCTCAGATGGTATCATGATGACCTCGGAGCTTGCTATCAGAATTTCAATTATTCATGTCAATTTTAATGCTCTGTGAGCTGTTGTACTACTGTACACTGGTTGGATTGTTTCAACATGAACCCATGTAGATCTTATTGTTTGCATACAAACAACAAACATATACTCTTCCCCAGACTTACTCCAAAGCGATGACGATCTAAGATTATTAACAATGGAAATTAAAATATTTGAAGAAAATTAGTCAACCGACTTTACATGCGCAAACGTAAGAAAGCCACTGAGACCATGGCACATAAAACATTATTTGAGGTTCGTCATATTTTGGAAACTATATAGGCAATACATGTCACATAAATTTACACAAATTTTTGGTTTAGATTTATATAACCTTTTAGTATATCAAATTAAAGTGAGACATGTGGTAGGGGAATGGTTTTTATTGCCTGGTGATTTTATTGTGCTTTGACTCTCACCCAAGTCCATTTTCGGGGAGTCCCTAACCCTCAGTTAAAAATAATATTTTTAACATCAAAATCAATATCACTATACTTCAGACCTCTAACCACCAAAAACTATACTTCATAACATTTATGACAGTATCAATGCAAAAAAAACAAAAAATGTCTCATGGTACTAGCTACCAAACTGCAGCAAGCTGACATATATACCAATAAACTTAGCCTCTACCTCCATGAAAGGAAGAAAAAAATAGTTTGAAACATAGAACATCATTTTTCAGATGTAGTGAAGCTTAACTTCTGGAATTTGATGCTTTGAAAATTGATTCTCACAGTTCATCATACTTCAGTGAGAATCCATATCTTAGTTATTTTCATTGGAGTTAGTGCTTAAGTAGGAAGATTGAATAACTAACCACTTGCACCTATATTAGTGATAGAAGGTAAAATTTTGACCTAGAACACAATTCTTTTTACTATAAATATATCATATGAAATATTTAATAATGACTAACCTTAAATTCTTTATGAAATCATATAAATTTTTCGAACAATATTTTGGCATGATTTTTTTCCATATTAAATGGAAAACCATGATATCTCATACTTCACAACTATTATAGGATCCATAAAAAGATGGTATTCGCAAGGGTAATTGAGCTTTTATGTTGTAGAATACGAAATAACAATAAATTTATCAGTATTTCCACCCAATCTACACCTATCATGATTTATTTAATAGCATAAAAATCAAAAGTTGAATAAACTTATCTTTCTATTATCAAAAAAGTTGGTTGTTAAATATAATGCATTCTTGTTTGTAATGATATTAATTGATAGATTATGAAGCCATTATAGGTGGATAGAGCCATGAATTCCAACATTGAACTATTTCATTGTCACTTAATTTAAATGAATTCTTGGAAGAGTTGGCATCACTGGTGAAACCATTTGAAAAGCAAATCATGCCATGTGTTGTGAATCATTACCTGTTCTTCTATTATGAAGTTTTCTTTTAAATTTTTTAATTCTTTTAACAAGGCATTAAATATGAATAGTATCAATTTACCCCACTTCATGCACTCTTAATATGATTTGGCCCAACATATGAAACCATTCAAGCTAGTTCACATTGGCCTCCGCTAATCTGTTTATTGCTGAATAAACAACAATCCCATCAATAAGGGGGTTATTTCTGGATTCCTATCAGATTTTATTTTAGCACTTAAGTGGTTAGATGAGCCATCTCTCTTCAAAGAAAAACCATATTGAATTTATATGGTTGGTTTGACACTCTTCTATGCATAGTTCTAGTTTAGATGAGCTATTGAAAAAACATTTTTTTATTGTGATTTTGATCTAGTAAACCAATTGTACATACATTGTCTCTTCTAAAAGTAGCACATATCTCATTGTTTCACCATTTTGAAATCTTATAACACTACTATCTCTTTTATGCTCAAAGTAACCATGGATCACCATTCTCATAACCTAGTGGCTTTTTTTTATGATTGCCATTCAAAGATGCCCCCACCTTTCTTTCTTTCTTTTCAAGATTATTGAAAAACTTCTCCATTCCAGCAATGTCTTGAACAACCACTATATAAATACTAATTTCTCTACTAAGGCATCTACTAGAAAGATCATTTTAAACTTTGTAATCCACATTGGTTTGAGACTTCTCTAACAAGAATAGATAATTCTAGACTTCATGTAAATATATTTAACTTTTTTAGTTCTAAAAACTCATTTGATATTAGGTGTTATATCCATCACAATAATGAAAAGTTAACTGATGAAAATTCTAATCCTTCTTTTCTTAGGGATTTGTTTTGGTGCCTAATGAACAAGTTATAATTTTCCTGAATATTAGAAAAGTTTTCAAATCTATTTTCATAAACATTTTTTAACTATTTTAATATGTTATTTTTTGTCCAAAAAATTGCAAAAAACTTAGGTTAAATTTTTCTTGCTCTAAGGAAAAATTATAATTGCAAAGAATTTAATAGATATGTATTTTTCTCTATTATTAAGTTTTTAATAGACAAACCACTAATTTCATTCTTATCTACATAAATGTTTCCAAAATAGAAAGATGGAGGGTAGTAGATAATACATTTTTATTATTTTAATACATATTTTATATATTAAGGGAGAAGAAAATGAATCTTTCATTCATATGCTTAAATATTTTTATATAATGTTAAAATTATCTTTTGAAAACAATACAGGAAAATGAGAAGAGTTTTAATGGTAAATATCTAAGACCTAGTAATACATGAATTCAAAGTTTAAAACATGTGTGTGTGTGAGTGCTCTCAAGTGGAGAACGAAGGAATGAAGAGGGGGGACGAATTAGTCTCTTTGGGTTGCTTATTAGTTCATAGGTTTCAATATTTGTTTAGCCAACCAAAGTGAGGCATTCTATGAGTAGCCCCCTAATAAGGCAAAGGAATTATTATTATAGTAATTTTAAATGTTGTAACTTTTCTTGACTTTCGAGGGGTTTGGCCCTAAGTTCTACTAGCCTCTAGTTAGTATAACAGATATATGCTAAAGTAACTTTGCATCTATTCATGACACTATATTATTTTGAGTGCACTGAATAAATGCATTAAGAATCATGGTTCTATGTTGGATTGAGTATGTCAAGCATGGTTTTAGAGTCATAGCTTGATATTTTCGTCAAGTACACCTAGTACTCAATTGCTCTAGATAATCTACTATCACTAAGCATTGATAACAAAATATGAAGTTTCAAATAAAAATTCAATGATTTCTTAAATTTGGATTTTGGCCTTTCAAAATAAAACTAAGACATTAGCTTCCAATAGTATACATTGTTTATGTTTGCTCCAAAAATAAATTTTATTATAGGATTTCACTAAAGTTGGTCATCCAATCACACCATTGATTACTAAGATTAGCACTCTTAAAATTTATCTTAGAAATTTTTTTCTAGATTTATGACCCTTGTGTCATTAAATCATATTTAGATCACAAATTCATCTTATAATAAATATGAAAAAATACCATCATAAATAGATTTCTAAAATATGATGTAGACTAATAGTTCATCTAGAATTTTTTTCAAGAAGATAAAAAATTCAGTGTTTAATTTAATTTTCCTCTTCTAATAAGGAACTTGGCAGAATATGAAAAGTGTTGAAGTTTAAACTGGTAGAAAATGATCATCAAATAGTAGATAAATATTTCCCAATTTAATACCCTATTGCATTCTTACTAGCTATCTGGACCTCTCAATTTCTCCTTGGTTTAATGTAGAAGAACTTCACTCAAAGCTTGAGGTTATAGCTAATATTCAGATAATCATTCTCTTTTTTTTTTTATTCAAATATGAGTTATTGATAGATAAATCACATATAAGAGTCTTCTTAAATTTTGTTCAATCTGTCAATGTTTATTTTTATTGGAATAAATATAAATTTGAACAATTTAACAGGCCAAAGCTTGAGGTATTTATAGATAAGTCTGTTAAATGACTTTAAAATCCTTATGTGAAATGAATAACTGATCTCATCAGGATTTAACATTTCTATCTAAGTTGTACTGATTCATGTCATTATGATGAAGATTTGATATTCTGAACTTGGAATAGATAATTTATGTCTTATTAAACAATCACTTCAGGACTCAAACTCCAATCCAAACCTCCCAAAATAAAATAGGATCATTTATAAGATATCTTGAATAACTATCATAATATATAAAGTCACAGCTTTAAGGATTCATTACAAATGAAATCATGTTCTGATATCTATTACATAACAAAGAATATGCATTGTAATGATCGAAATAAATTTAATCAATTAAATCAGTGCGAATTTCTTTTAGAATAGTGGTATGAATATAGGAATTGATAATAGGTTGAGTGAGCTTCAATAATTATATTTCAGTTCACAAAATTCTATTGATTTGTGTGCCTCAATCACTCTTTTTTTATTAAGGTACTTATTTTAAATAATGATGATTTCCCCAACAATATCTAAATTAATAATTTAATATTTTAATTGATATTAAATTTATGCATTTATTAAAAATTAATACTCTAGTGCCCTCTACTTATAAGTTCACAACTCATGGTCATCTTGACAATACCAAGCATACACTTCTATGTTTACAACTACTGTTTTGCCCAAGAATGGTCTAGATGGAAAATAGTGGGCAAGTATGACTGACCCAAATATGATGTCAAACCCCTCTTTTGCATCTAACTGGACTCTGATTTCCCCTGTATGAGATCTGATCTAAGGGCTAGACTAGCTACTAAATTTACAAAAGCTTATCTTTTTTATAATACTTATTACTAGCAGTAGTATACTTCTAGTATGAACAACATAAGCCAAAGCAAAAGAAAAAGTTAAGACACTAACTTGAATTGTCCTTGAGTCTAGATCTTAGTCCTAAATTTTTTGATGCAATGGTAAATTCATAATAGATGTTAGTGTGAAGATGAAAAGTGATGTCTGGTGGATCTTAAATGAATGTTACCATTACTCTGAATTTCTCTCTCTCAGATTTTAGGCCTCTTTAGGGACCTAATAATTTGTTCACCCTTATTCTACTTCTTTGTCCTCATGTCTCTTTCCTCATTTTCTCATTTAACACCTCTTACAATGGAGCTTTTCTTCTACTGAGGTGGGTTTGACTTTTAAGTTGACATCTTTATAGTGCCTAGCTTTCATGAGACTTTGTCAAAGGTTAGTACAAAATATTAGCAATACCTTTATAAAATAAGACTGTCTCCAAAGAGAAACGTGAAAGAGATGAAGGGGGGGAGGGGTAAGATTGCAACATGGATAATTGTTGATTCAGCCCAATAACTACAAGAAAGATTCTCATCCTTAAAAAAATTTTCTTTGTTAGTAAAATACAACCCAAACATGACACAGTTAATGTTGGTTTCATCCCACAATCTAGCTTTCAGATTACAATGATTGAATTTTAATAGTAGCAACACTTTCCCTGGCTGACACCATTATAACAAATCCTTCACAATAGATTGACCCTCTGTATTGAGTATAGCCATGTTTTGAGTCAACCCCCCACTGCCCTTGCAACCAACCAAAATAGCCCTTAAAATCAATTCCATGTCTCTAAATCTCCCTTTGCAGTTATCCAAATGCTCATTGCAAAAATGTTGTCCTGATTGCCCCAATGCTGGAAATTTCTTCCAGCAAATCTCTTCCAGTGTTGTTGGACCATGATTGAAAAGTTTTTGGGCCAAGATGGGTCAAACATCAGGGTCACAAAGCCCATCAAGATGTAGCACTAATGGGCCCCATTCTACTTAAGAATGATGACTTAATTGACCAGTTTCTTAAAAAATAATGCAAGTGGCGATGGCCGAGCTTGCTACAGTAGTCCTCTTGTTTTGTCTTCCCCGGCGTCAAATTGAATACGTTACTGTGACTGAATGCCTTGGTTGCTACGCTTTTGGGTCCCCCACACGTCATCGAGCCCACCGCAACGGTCATCTTATCCAGATGTTTCCGAAGCGTGTTGCACGTAGCACATGCGCTGCCATCGACTTCTACCACCTCTGATCTGCGTGGTACTCGGGTAAAATCACGGAGGGGCAAGGTAGAAGTGTAATAAAATTGGTGGTATACAGAGAAATATAATATTTATGAGGATTAATTGGTAAGTGTTTCTGAGGAGGAGGTGGGAAACAGAATCCGGAGGGGGCTGACAGGTGGAAGTCTTCCCTCCTCTCTCCCAGGCGTGCTCAACCGCCTTGACCCTCCTTGCCGCTGGTCTTCTAGAGATCGAGGGCCCCCCAGATCCGCTTCCTCCCTCCCCTCTCCCTTGCGTCTCCCTGGACCCTCTGCGCGTTGGCCGGCAACGGATCCGATCGCCGGGAGCAGATGAAGCTCAGTTCTTGACGGCACGGCCATGGCAGGGCGGTGCACTTAGGGGAGGAGCCCAGGGGGTCCCTGGCTCTCGGCCGTTCTCAATTCCTCTTGATCACTTCTCCGGCTTCCTCCAGCAGCTGCGGCGACGCTACTGGCAACAGATCCCTGGCCAGGACCTGGAGAAGCAGAGTCCTCGTCTGCGTGGAATATGGGGATTGGCCACGGAGGCGTCTACCCGCCGGGGATCTGCGTTCCCAACGTAACTCCTCGACGATAGAGCAATGTATCGTGGGGGATGCTATTCCTTCTCGAGGAAACAGGAGGAACCGGCGACGTGAAGTGGAGGGTAGCAAGAGCGGGAGAGAGGAAAGGGGAGGGAATCGGTTGCCGGTGCACGCGTAGCAAAGGAGAATGAGGAAATGGAAAGTGGAGATGGAAATCTGGTCTCAATTCAATTCAATAGGCGGAAATCTGGTACCGTCATTTGCTAGCGTGCAGACTCAGAGGGTCAGAGTAGCGGCGTAAAGTCTGAAGAAAGGCACGTGGCGAGGAACGACGGAGAAATATTGATGTGATATTTAATGCAATCCTGCATAATTAAATGCGTTGGTGATTGTGAAATCGGGCTATTACCCTTGGTCTCCCTCGGGCCAGACTCTCTTCCGAAATCGCTCCATGGAGAAATTTCCCGACCACGGAACCAGATCTGCATGAGGGGCTACAGTCTTCCATGGGATTCCGTTGATGTATTGGCAGGTCTCTCCCCCATCTCTTCTTCGACACCCGGCTTCTATTTCTAGGCTTTTGTTTTAACTTCTGTACTGACCTCTAATCTCGAGTGGTAGAATTTTGCTTTTGAACTGCAGTGAACTGTTCCTCTCTGTTGGAATTATTCATTCTGATTATTTTGCTCGTTCACCTTTCCAGAGATGGTGACGTTTGCAATCCCGTTGAGTCGCTGTTAGGGGAGGAGCAACAATGGAAACCAGGGAAAGACGCTTCTTCTACCCCCTCACGAGCTTGCAGATTGGGTTAGTACAGACGTGTGCAAATTTCCGTTCTCGTGCATTCATCCTTCAGTTGGCGTTTCGATCAAAATAGTTTATAGATCATTCATTCTCCAAGTTTCGACGTCTAAGGCGCTATTTCGGGTCTAAATTAGGTGGAGACCATAAAATTGCATGTATTAGTAGGAAGGAAAGCTTGTAGAGTTGCAAGTGCGTGCTGGATGGATTATACATTAGATTAGATTCTGTATTCATCTATCCTAGCAAGAAACAGGGGAAGTAAATGCAGTCCTTTTGAATATTGTGTGGGCATACTGATGGCTTTTGTAAGCCATCTTAGGGAGAAAAATATCTAGTAAATACTGAATATATGATTGACCGGAAATGGAAGGGACAAGAAACTCTCACTTTCCTAGGTGAGTAGTCTATGCTCATGCTCCAGCCATCCATTTTTCAGTTTGCTTGGAGAATAAATTACTGGAGATCTACAGTACGGAGGGATATCTCCTGGCATTGATGTGTGATAAATCAGTGTTGACTAAAACCCTTGCTTTCAGGTCGTTCTCCTGGCTTGAAGCTACTCAAGAATGTTATTAGTCATTGTCTCAAGCATACGACTGATATGGCTGCCCTTTGGGATAAAGTCCTAACCCAAACCATCTCCCTGGTTGTGTGTCATCCACCCTCAATCTGGTGTATTTTCTTGGATGTCTGTTTTGTTCATGCCTCAGGAGATGTCCAAGAGAGAAAAACAACCAGAGACATATTCAATAGACGTGACCAGCACCTCATGGATTAAGGAGGATAAATCTCACGTGTTTGTAGCCAATGAGATGGAGGGAATTGCTGGTTTCGATTTGGAAGATAATCTGCGGAATGAAAATAGCAGAAACTTGCCAATATTTTATTGAACATGAGGACTAAGGTCTGAAACAGATGGTGATGGAATTCTGGGGGCAGATTACCCGTTAAGCAGTTAGTCTTGATTTTCAGTGGTGTGGTACAGTTTTGGTTATCAGCTGCTTCTGGGTGAAATTTTCTCGTCCCCTATTCGTTATACATTTGTTTCTGGCATGTCAGGGAAATGCTACCTTTTTCTTGTAACCTCTGGTTTCTTTGAATTTACTAGTTACTAGCCTAATAGTAAAGGTGTGCACAGGGCAGCATGTGTTTGAAACTGGGATATGACTTGGGTAGTCGCGTAACAGTTCATTTTACTTCTTCCCAAGTTGAATACTTGGCCTTCACTGTTCATTCCTCGTCTGCATTTGTATGATCAAATTCAAGGATATCCTATATTGTCTGGGCTATTTATTTGAAGTACTCAGAAATTCATTAATATGTTATTAGAGTTCATAATGAAGCTTAATTTTGAAATAATCCGCTTCTTAATTTATTAATTACGTTTTTCAGGGACCTGCAATCTTATCTTTCTTGTCGTACAATTTTTTTGGCGCCCAGAAGTAAAAAATTATTTATTCTTGTTGATTATCGACCATGTTTGACTGATTGGGACATGCGACCTACGCACCTGTGGCAACTCATGGTCACCAAGGTTAGACATAGACGTTGTCCTTGGCTATAGTTTCTGTAAGTTTAATCATGTGTTCAGAAACAGATTTCTGTTCTTTGCAGTCAAGGCTCTCCCCTTTTGCAAACCGTAAGGTTCAAAGACAGAGAAAGAGTTTCCCAAAAAGGCTTGACTCAAAAAATGGAAATAAATCGGATAAAGACAGCAACAAAATGGCACGCAGATGGTTTTCACTTATTGGTGCTGCATTGAACCAGAAGAAAGCATTTCTTCCCATTGAAAAGCTGAAAGATTCATTAGTGCGAAATAGTGATTTGCACGACACCTTTCATGGGTTCATAATTTTTGAAGTCTCGTGGAGTGATGTACGGGGTATCAACTACGTAAATGAACTTCTGGTATTCTTTCCTCTCTGGAATGTATCACCAGTTTTTATTTATTTTCTGTTTGAGATTCAGAAGGGTTTTAAATTCCCTTTGTATCTTTCGTCTGCAGACAGACACATCAATGGCAGTGGAGGCGAAGATAATGAAGAGGTGGGAATTTGACAGCGTTCAGCAGGCTTCAAGCTCCATTTCCTCATGGTTTGCAGGGACTCGCTACGAGCGATCACTTTTCCTAAACTTTCTCAATGATGGTTCAAAGACAGGTTCTTAACTTCTTCTCTCTTTATTATGGTGATCTAGATTTCGCTGCATGCAGAATAACGTATGTTGCTGTCCAGGAGATCAAGGAGACATATTTTTCGATGCTCACGAGGACACTTCAGCTTCTGGCCTGAGAAGGGATTGCATAACCAGTAGTGATGATGATGATGATGATTTGGTGGAGAATAGATCTGCACGTGACGATGCTAGCAGTTCAGACTCCTCTGAAACTCTACCGTATACACCTCCCGTTTATGGTTCTTTCAAGAGAAGAAAAATTACAGGATCCACGTTCATCATCAATGAAGGGGAGGAAATCTCAGATAAGGCAGACAGTGAGACCATCAGCTCGCCAAGACAATCCCCAGCGTCCACTTCAAACTTCAGTAGTGACAGTGAAGGTGCTTTCACCGTTCCCCAAGCAACTCATTACAGGGACGTGCTGATCTTATTCAGATTTAATGATCACGACCTCCCATTCAAGCTGAAGGAGATCATCATGGCCGACCGGCGGCTACTCACCTTATTGGAATATGGGCTTCCATCTTGGGTTATTTTTCTCCAATCATATCCTGTATTTTGCAACTTATATCGCCCATGGATGTGCCCTCTCGCAAGAATCCTGTACATATTGATCTCCGCAGTGACTGTGCTCATAGGATTCTATGACTTGTATAAAAATATCCCTGTTCTGAAGGCAACAGCATCTCGCTTATGCGGGCCCTTCTTCAACTGGATAGAGAGCTGGGAGATGATCTCCAGGATTAGATACCTTGGAACAATGCTTTTCCTTCACAACTTCGAAATTGCCGTTGGCTGGTTTGTGGTGACCAGCCGTGCCATCAGATCGATCTTCTCAGTCTTGTCGAAGCCTTTGGCTGGCCCGCTAATGGAGCTGATGGACGTCCTCGCCCCATTACGGCTGCTGTGCCTTGAGATGGCTGGGTTTCTCACTTCTTTCTCTTGGAATGTGATCGGATCCGCCTGCAGCATGGTCATGAGCGTTGTGAATCTCCTCCTCTGGCCCTTCTGGCTTGTCATTTCTCTCACATGGAGCCTCGGTATGCCACTTATCCTCTCTCTCTCTCTCTCTCTCTCCTTCTCCATTTCGGCATTCATATTCATTTGATGACCCAAGAAATTCTTCCTGTCTCTTGTTAAAAATATAAATTTTAATCGAAGAATTCAAAGGATATTTACAAAAGGTTGGATTTAAACAACAGCACTTGCTATATCCAAGTTTTCTCTTTCAAGAGCATATTTTCTCCAGGAACTGATCACCATGGGTTTTTTTTTCCAAAATCGGATGTGTCTCTGCAGCAACCTCGGTCATGTACCCCATCGTGTGGATCCTCTGGGGAGTGCTGATCGCCCCTGCTCGCCTCATCTTTGCCTGTGTCAATCTCATGGTGATGCTTTGCTCCTCTGCGTGTGGTTCGATTGGAGTGGTTTGGTCAACGGTGGCCCCTGTATTCCAGATTATGCCCAGGTCTGAAGTTACCGTGAGGTCCTACGAGATTCCCCTCTGGCGATCCCTGTGCTTGAAGGTCTGCGATTCGTGGTTGACTTCTTTCTGATTTATTTCCCCTCGGAAAGTACGATCATCATCATGCTTTCGTTCTTTCCCGCAGGTCTTTCATGCCATAAAAGGAATTCTGTATGGTTTTATTGCCTTCTTTGCGACCTGCAACAGGCACCGCGTGAGGTTATTTATCTAATCCATCCCTTTTGTGTTTGCCCGTTTCATTTTTGCGATCTGTGTCATATGTGAAATAAAATGGTGTTTTTTTTATTGTGTGGGGAAAAAAATAAATTTGTGAATTATATTATGGGGATTTTGTAGGATTCTTCATGCCTGTCTGTTGCCCCATGCAGCATCTCCAACCGCTTGCAGGAGATTGCCCTCGGCCGTTCTAGTGCTTGCGGGGGGCCCGTTGACTCTGCCCATGCTCTGAAGAAATCTAGATCCCGGACTCCGGTAAGTCTGGAGATGGAACAGATAAGTCAGACTTCTCAGTCGGCGCTGCTCTTCTCTCTCTCTCTCACTCTCTCATATGTTACGTTGACTTTGTGTGAACAGGTGTCGCACAAGGGGCGGGCCCACAGCAGGTGAGTTCTACTCTTCCAAGCTCAGACGCACCCTCTTCCATGGAATAACGACACGTTTCTTTGTGCCAGGTACCACCCGGATTCCTCATCGGAGAAAACTCTCAGACGACGAACAGGGAAGAACAGGGAAGTCCTGGGAGACGAATGAGGACTGCCACAAGGTGCATACTACAACAGCCCTTCTTCCTTCTCCTTCATTGTTCTTTCTCTTTTCCTCCTTCCTCTTCTTCTTCATTTTTTTTGATCCACAGAGAAAGCCACAAGGCGATGAAACTGGTTCATTCTTCTACTGTAACTGTTGATCCCACCGAGGGGTGTGACTCCCACGCCCAGGTGGGAAACGTAAATCTCAATTTATACGACGCAGAAAAGTCTAAGAATTTGTATACCGATTCAAATTTCTGCCACACTCAACTTTAGTCTTGTAGGAATATGAAAATACGGGAGAGAGAGAGAGATGGTGGGTGAGTAATGCCATAGTAGACGTGGGGCCTGGAGTTGCTACAATTTTTTATCGAATGAGTGACTTTTGCTAATAATTTTCATGCTGTTCTAATTATTTTTCTTAATACCTACTCCTTAAACCCTCCTTCTTTAGTTACTTTGGGCTTGCTACCCTCTCTCTCTCTCTTTCTCTCTCTGAGACAGGCCAGAACAGTCATTAATGGAGAGACCCAACTTACCTGGTAGTATGCCATCAAATTAGTCATGTAAAAATGTACTCTTGTATTAACTTAACAGTTTTTGTATATAATTGTACAAAGCCCCCCCTCTCTCTCTCTCTCTCTCTCTCTATCTCTCTCTCTCTCTCTATCTATCTATCTATCTATCTATCTATCTATCTCTAGCTACACTCGGTTTCCGGCGAGAAGATTGCTCGCAGCCATGTATCTGGTTCTCTGATCTCTCTGAGGGAGAAGATCCGCAGCCCCGGCTGCCGCCGTCCTCATCTGTGGAGAAGAAACACTGGAGCAGGCCCTCTCCCTCCGGTCCTCCTCGTGCTCTGACTATGCCTTGAGACACTGACCGAATGGTGGATCCTCCTCTCCGGGACTGAGTCTGTTGATGAAACGTGGTGCCACGGAGAAGGATGATGGCTCCCCCCGGTGGAGATACGGCAGATAGCGTTGACTTGGGCTGGTCGCCAAGCTTCTCCTCATGGCCTTGCTATGCCCACGGCGAATTTTCTTCTTGGATACCACACTGGGTCAGCATCCGCATTGGTCCTCGGCCATAAGAGCTCCTACTCCATGAGCTCCATTAATCTTCTCCCAATATTTGTGGTACTATCAACAGCTCAAGTGCTCACAGAACTAGAAATAGGATTGCCTTAAGGAAGTCAATCCTTTCTAGAAGTGTACTATTACTCATGATCTTCTCTGAAGATTCTCCCAAGCAATAGCTGACCTAAGGGGTAGACATCGGTAAGCACCATCAACCAGATTGTTTCAAGGCAGTCAAGCAAAACCATCACTGACTTGATGGCTTTGGTGTGCCAAATAGCTTAAGGAGTTGTCAGACTTGAGTGCAAATACACCTCCAAGTTTAAGCCCTCAGCGCCACTAATTGGCGCGGTTTGTAATTTACAAAGATAAGCAATAAACGTTTGCAATGCAATCATTTTTTATTTCTCTGATTTGCTGTGATTCGATTCCGGCTGAGTCTCCCAATATCCTCAAGATCTCTTCAGCCTCCCAGAAAAATAGACCGTCAATATCTCATGAAAACTTTTGCAACGTATAATTTTATTTACCAAATATACTGGTAGTTTGATGCTAAAAAGTAGGTAGGCTGATATCCCATTATGGCTGATCATTGTGCCTATATAGAAGTAGACCCATCTAAGACTAGTTTTCTTTCCCATTGTGGCAGGTTGATCACCATGTCACAATATGAAAAAACTATGACTTTATAATGCATGATTACTATCTTTGATTAGTTTTAATTCTGATGTGGCCAGGTCAATAGAGAGTCGATATAAGGTTTGATCATTGTGCCTCTAGAGAACTAGACCCATCTAGAAATAAGGTTTGTTTCCAATAGTGGCAAGTTAATCAATATGCTACAACATGTCGAAAAATATGACCTTATCATGTATGATTAGTGTCTAATTGATCGTAATGGGGATACCCAGAAGACAAGGTCATGTCAGACCAACGCATGAAGATGAAAATGGAGGATAAAAACAATTGGGCACATAGAAATAACTTATTAACGTGTAAGGTAAGTTGTCCTAGAACATTTAGAGTGTATGATCATCCACTTCTATCACACAACGATGGGTTACTTCAAGTGTCATTCTCAAGAACATGTCTCCAAAATTAAAAAAGGGAAACATTTCACAAATCATCTTATGTACATCCATACATTTTTTAGACGATTGTGTTTTTAATTCACTTTGGTAAGCAACTTAAGCATGCAAGTGCCAAGTAAAATTATCCAATTATTTACCATAGAACTATAATCTTTTATATTATCAAATCAAAGAGTTACATTTTCTTATGATGGAAAAAAACTATTTTCATCCAGTTTTCCATTATGAGCTTCAAACATGTAGGAACTTAAACTGGTTTTTTTAAAAAAGGATGATACCCATATGGAACATGATATTTTCAAAAAAAGCGATAAATCTCAGGAATTCAGGGATTTTATTTTTCGAAATCTACAACGAATTAGATGATGGTTGCACCCACCAATGTATGATATTATATTTCAATATTAGCTACTTTTTTAGCATTTTTTTTCCCAACTATGAGTTACAGCTCGGGTAAACGATTATTTCCTTAAGAAGTATTTATTTATTTATTTATTTTTAACTAGGGTTTTGGGTTTTTGAGTTGGGTTGTACCTGGGCCCATCTACAGCGGCATGGCTCAGTCAGCCCAGTTTTGAAGGAAATACTTCACAACGGACCATCTATTTTTTTTTTTTTCTGTTTTTTTGTAGGAAGAGAGGCGTTCTAGTCGGCGTCTGTTAGATGCCGGCGCGAGTAAACCGCCTTCTCCCTGTCTTGGGCTTCGGGAGGTCTGCGTGGGGAGTGGAGAAGGTGGGCTCGTCCTCCGCCGGAGCAGGAGCGAGAAGATGGCGCGAGGGGCTGCTCGGGCCGCGGGGCAGCTCCTGCGGCGTCTATGGAGAGCTCGCCAGCCGACCTTCTCGGCTTCCTCTTTCTGCTCGTCTTCGTCTTCCTCCAACTTCCTCTTGAGCCGTCGGACGCCGAGCTTCTCGCCTTTCCCTCCTGCGTTTTTCGGCTTGTTGTCCGCGTCCGCGTTGGGCTTGCTGGACTGGGCGCATGCGGACGCCGGCGAGGTCCCGGTCATACTCTTTCATGCTTTCGTTTTCTTTCCCTGGCCAATTTACTTGGAATGCGTGGAGTAAATTCGAGCCGATATTTTCCTTGGATCAGGGAGAAGGGTATCCGGAAATCCCCATGGCGTCGAGTTCGACGGCTGATTCGGACGACGTGGACAGGCTGGTCCGTCTGGAGAGGCAGAAACTGGAGGAGTTGCTAAATACCAGAGAGATGCAGAGGGGGACTTACCCGGCCTTCGCCGTCTCAGCTAGGGGTCAGAAGGTCTGGTTAATTCTTTATGATCGATTTATTTCGATGCTTACGGATTTCCCTCTGGATTCCTATCTTGTTTTGTTATCTCAGAGTTCAGTCGCACTGAAGGTTTTCCGAAAAGACTTGCTTCCATCAGCTGCAGACATTTTCCTATCATTTGCCTTTTTGCCTTACGAAGCACACCAGAATGAGATTCCACTATTGATAAACTGGTGAAATCAGTCTCTGATGATTGTACGCTCAAATCTTTTCTTGCCACAGTTGTCTAGGATAGGAATGATGGGCCATCCACTCGAGGGCGGAAGAGAGTGATAAACTGCCGCAGGGATTTCCATAAGAATTTTTAGAAGGTGACTATGGTTTTAGACGCTTGTTAGGTTGTACCAATGAAAGGACTTATGGATTGCAGGCCAGGCGTGGTTCGTAATTATCAAATGTTTAAAGGAAGTGTGCTAAGAGGCAGTGCATGGAGAAACGAGAAAATCGTTGGTGAAATCGGAGATCCTCAGCCTTTGTGCAGTCCTTGTCCTTGGACATCTTTAACAGAAGAGTTTTGACAAGCTGGTCTGGCATGGATGATAACATGTCTAGACACCACTTATTTGTCTCCCTGGGTTTTATAAGCTCAAATATTGCAAATATACTTACAGTTTTGACAAGCACCCATACAACGTCTGTAGCAATTGTAGATCTATTATGATAGGATCTTCTGTTATCCTCAGGAGCATTTGAAAATTTTACTGACGGGTTGGGCTACTGACATCACTTGGTCTTTTAAAACAGTATCATTTGACAATAATCAAGACAAATTTCAGCACCGACCAGCAGTGGATCTGTAGTTTTTGAAATGTTTCTCCATAAGTTGGATGCTATAGTATTCTGATGCTGTGCTTTTTCTGTCTGATGAGCTCCCACCATGGTTCCCCGTGGTTTCCATAACTTTTCTGTTAACACCAATTTGAAAGCATTGATACTGATTTTCCAAGAACACCATTTTCTTCTATTGTCACACTCTCCTTTTGTTTCGTGCTGTCCTCATTATTTCCTTTCCTAAAGATTTTTCTTGGTAATGCCGCTAATTTTACTAGCACATTTTGTGAGATTTCCAATTAGCAGAAGTAATACATTTTTCGGACTGAAAATTTATGAAGAGGGATATATTTTTTCTTTTGCCATGTTAAATTGATTGGGATGTTCATGATTAACAAGGTAAAAGAAAATAGTTTGCATTGATGGTCAGGGAAAGGGAGTTGCCTTTAAAGACGTTTGCAATTAGCATTATCTTAAATGGTAGACTGGAAACAGTATTTAATGATAACAGAAGGTAGGAAGGAGAGTAATGCTAAATTAGTACTCAAATATAACATTTGGGGATCGCTCATCAGCTTTCTGCCTTCATGTACTGTAAATTTCGTCGGATTGTTTAGTGCTTTTTCGAGTTTTGGTTGCTTACCAGAATTTGTAGATATGTCCGGGAGTTTATAAACATGAATCTAATATGCACTATGAACTCGACAGATTACAGTAAAGTTTCGGATCCCTCCATCATGTGAGGTATCAAACTTGATTGTAGATCTTGTTTCCCATCTTGGTCTGAAGGTTGAGCAGCATGGGGGTGGCTCAGAAATGCTGATTCGTGTTTGGGACAGGTAATTATGTCAGTTCAGCATTAGTAATTTACTCCGCCATGTATCATCTTCTAAATTTACTACTATTTTTTATTGGTACTTTTCTGTCTGTTGACTAGGGACGTTATATTCAAAGCAGCATTTTGTTTTTAGCATCCTTTCTGTCATAACCAAGAAAATAGGAACTTATCTGGCATATACCTCTGCACGATGCATCTTTGTCATTGGGGGAATGTTTCTGTCTAAGCATAGTCTAATGCATGCGTAAATGGGATAATTCCGTATTTATTAGCCTTTGAAGCTGAAGACTGGTGTTTGAATGTGATGAGCAACAAAGGGACAGAATTTATGGTGCCGCTGTTCTACATGACCTGAGAACTAAATCAAATATCATATGGAGCCTTTTGCTTTAAATTGCACAAACTGTTTTGATCCTCAGGAACTACATTTCCTTCTGGTTTATGGAATGACAATTAGATGTATCAACCCATTATTTCCCAGTTCTTTCATGGAAATTAGGTTCGTTCCAGCTTTTAGTTCTGGTGCTGGGATTAATCGTTCTCGGCTTAGTGCCTGTTGCTGTTGTCACCTTCGAAATAGATTTATAAGTATGCTTCTGGTTTTAATTCAAGGTTGACAGGTTGACAGTGGCATGGAAATCCTTTGTCACTACTTGATGAGCGAAATATTGAGAACGGATCAGAATGCAGATTGGAATGTATTTATTTAAATTAACATACATTTATATGTAGATATAATAAACTGGATTGTCAACCAGGACTAGCATAGAGGATGCACAAATCTAAGAGTTTTCAAATAGATGCCTTCCTAATATGATATACATGTTTAGATAAGAAAAAGTTTCTTTGAGTGGTTGTTGTACTATTTCCCGTAGAGTACAAACATCAACTAGGCAACAAGGTTCTGGAGGACATGATATTCCATGGTCTAGTTGGGCTGGTGTGAAAAGCACACATCTTATTCAGCATAGTGCTTTAGTTGACTTGGAAGCTAGTTTAATAAAGCTAAACTTAGATGTAATATTATTAAATATATTTTTGGTGCATGTTCTCAGTCTTGGAAAGCTTTTTAGTGAAAAAAGAAAAGTTAATATATTAATAAACGGAAAGTTAAAAATAGGTACAGCTTGTATATTGAATTTCAATGTTATTTGTCTTAACTTTAAACTGATCTCTTAATGTAGGGTCTTGAATTAGTTTTGAAAACATAGTAGTAAACCTTTTGATGGTGCTTTAAGAATATACATTTTTATTGTCAATTTACATAATTTATTTGATTATATGTTTTAATAATTCGTAAATATAAATATAAAAATTAAATGCAATTAAAATTTATATAATATATAAGGCAATCACTTGGAGATCAGTATTTCTTTTTTTATCATAGGCAAACTAGTACCTAGTTGCAATTCCATGTTCTCCATAGTATTGTCATAGACCATTCTCTTAATTGCCTTAGTTGTTATAATAACTTTGTCGCATCCATACATCAAACACTTCGTATGAGACTCTCACTCTGGCTGTTTTTATGATAGTAAGATTAATTAAAACCTGATGCAATATGCTGCTGATTAGGATCCCATTTTCAGCTGTGTTGGCTCGGTTTCATGACCAAATTCAAAGTGCACAGAGCAGAGTTACATATAACTGATGTACTTTGCTTGTCTTTTTGGACCATCAGCCTTGATGGTTACTTGAGAGGAGGGTCTTAGGGGTTTCATTTTAATGTTTGGAGCCAGTTGACCGATCATAAATGAGGAACCTAATCGCACTGCGATGTAGACTGACCTATTAGAAATCAGAAGCTCATAATACTACGGCACAAAATGATGAATCGTAAATGTGGAACCTAAAACTAGCACACCACAGAGTGACAGGGCATGAATGAGGAACCTAATAATATCACTAACCAAACCCATGCATTTTAGATAAGCCCCTGAATAAAACCATGGCGTAAACTGATGCATTATACCCGCACTGCAAACTATGGAGGATGTAGTGCAAATGATTCCCAGTTAAAATTGTTAATGCTGGAAGCGAACTGCCACTTCTTCAAAGCACAAGTGCTGGAAATCACAAAGGCAGATTATTTTCTGTTTGTGATCTTCTTGATTAGCTCATTTATCTATCCACAGCAACAGGGCAGGGTTTATCCCAGTGTTTTTTGACAAAGTCTTTCAAACTAAAAATAAGAGTGTCCGTATTTTTCAAAACCTTTTGTCATTTGAAGTATTACGTAAATTGAGTATAAAAGTGTCATATGCCTTATTTTCTCTCCCCATTTTACATTGCTTCAATAATTTTTCCCTAAGTTTCGAAAATCCTGCCAACCAATGTTCACCAGCAGGTAAACTCGCACCTGAGTCAATAGCCTGCTCTTGTATTAAAGTAGGATGTGATTAGGGTATACAGGACGATTGAAATCATGTTCCTGGTTCATCCACATCCTTATGCTCAAGTCATCTTCCAGATTTGGTTCTTCTTGCATTACTCGACATGACAAGTTTCTTGCCTTCCATTAGTCTTAGGCTGAATTGGATCAAAGACCTTCACGGATCCACGACAGGCTCTTTTCTTTTTCTCACATTTCTTGATAAACTCCCTCACATCATCTATGTTGAGGATTTCTTCCAAAGTTTCTGTCATCCGATTATTTTAATCTCCGCTCGCACCTGTTGGGCAATCCATCCATCATGAACGTCGGATCTGATAAAAAGACTTTCCATTTTGTCTTTATAAGTGAAAGAGGACTGAAAGACCATTTCTTTAAGTGGAGAGACTGTCTGTTGAATTACTCACTCAAAAAGACCGGTTCTTCACTTCTGGATACTTTCAAGAGCTACCAATTTTTATCTTTTTAATCTAAATTCGACAGTTTTTATCAATTTTTTGACTGTTTAGATCTCTTGGAAGATGTGTCTTGGGTCTGTACTTAACTTTGTTTGTCCACACGTTGTACTGTAGCGTTTCTTTCCTCTGAGTTGTCTTATCTGTCAAATTTTTGAATAACTGTGAATGTTGTTTCTTCTATGCTTTGTGAACAATGGATTTTCTTCCCCTCTAATATTGGCCTTTAATTTCTAGTGCTGTTTCTTGGCAACTTACGCTGAATGCTCTAGAAGAGAACCAACAAACAACTGGAGGCTATTCATACGGAGACAAAAAGAAACATAAAGGAAACTTGTGCGTCCTTATATATGAATCACTTCTTAACTCTGGGAACTGTGTAATTACCTCAGTCTCCTGATTTCACTGTTCATGTATTGTTTCGATTGTCTGATTATTCACAAAGTTGTACTATGGAAACTCCTTTCAGGAAATTGAGTTCATAAAAGAGGGAACATTTAGTCCTGTGGAGCTGGACGCAGTTGTGAGTGCGTTGAAACTAGCTAGTGAGAAGACTCATACGAAAAAAGCATCAGGACGGAAACCACAGAGATTCATGAGAGAGAAGCAAACTGATGCTCAGGTGGAGAGAATAATATCGTCATTGGAGGCCATGGGAGTACGAGTCTATGGAACTGATGAAGCTTCTGGATCCTCCTCGAATGGTGCTATATCATGGGATAACATTGCAGGCTATGAACAGCAAAAAAGGTTTGAGAATATGTTCCAGCTATTTTCTTCTTCACATTCATTCATGTATCTTCATATATCTTTATCTACTTTGAAGTTTCAAACCGTCATAAGAAATTAAACTTCATTGAGACAAAGGTTGTTAGACTAGGCACTGAAGGTGGCTGCTTTTTTTACTTAGTGCGATGCTCCTTTTATTACATCATGAGCCTATTCCCCTAAAACCGATGCAAAACAGTAGTCCTTATATGGAGTTTTATAAAATATGTTGTTTCTGATTTGAGAGGCTAAAGCTAATCTTCCGAAGAGCAGACACCAAGTATGTTTGATGCGAATCACCCTGTCATTCAAAGAAAACCACAAGGTTAAAGATGAGAAGAAGACGATCCTGTTCAGTGAAAAGCACTTAATTTAGTACCAGTCTAACAACTTGCTAAGTGGTTGGCTATACAACCATACGCTACTCTCATACTGATATCAAACATTAAAATTGTCCTGCCTTTTGGTAGTCTGGCGAAGGCAATACAATACAGTTGGGCGATCCTTAAATTTTTTGGATGAAAGGGTCCTATCTTTGATGATAGCTATGTTGATGATTTCAGAGTGTTTCATCATAATTCTAAACCTTTAAGAGTGTAAATGAAAGGTAATTGCCAGAGTGGTCATAATATTTCTATAGGTAATTGATTACCAATTTCTATTTTGCTTTGATAATAAACAGTTCTTCCGTAGGTCTTTCCGCCCAAGAATGTTTTTGAAACGGTACCAATTGACTTTAATAACTTTGATATTCATTCTCCGTTTAATAAATGTGGCGCGGCCTAACATGTCCTCTGGGAAAGAATATATTTATTTATCATTTACAGCCTAGAGTGAGTTTTTTGATCTATCACCCTTAGGAGTGTTATCAAATCAATTTATGGAAAGCTATGTTGCATTTGTTTGGTGTTAAGACCTAATATTGTCATATATTCGCCAATTTGTACTTCCTCCATTGATGATCTCACTGGCAATTACCTTTGCTTACAGCTCCAAATATGTTAATCCTACCTTGTTTGAAACCCGAAATTCGCCAAGTAAATTCTAACGTTGAACAATGTCATATAATTGTGCTTTGAATTATCTTTAAATTGTACTTTTCATGGGAGTTTTAGTATTCACCGGGTATATTCCACTTTCAGACCTGAGTCAAATGGTGGAGAAAATCTCTATCACATTCTTCTTCATGGATAATGCTATATATATGAACTCAACAGTACAGGCTTAATAGACCCAAAGTGGTTTCAAGACCTAAAAGGTTAGTCGGCCCAAACAAGATTCGAGATTTAATGGAACTCAACTAGCTCTAATGCAGTGAGACAAGGAAAGGATAACTGGTTCTCAACACTCCCCTCAAGCATATATGATATATGCTTATTTTCTTCATGGCCAAATTTAATTGGTCACATGTGAGCCCTTTGGTGTTCGCATTAGCCAGTTGATTTTCTGAATGAGTAGGAGGAACACACAGGTTTCCAAAGTTGGGCTTCTCTTTGATCAAGTATTCATTTATCTCAGTATGCCTGGTTTTGTCGGGTTGGAAAGGTGTGCTATCAACATTTCTGGTTTCTTCATGATCACAAAATAGTTTCAATGGAGAGAAAATCTGTATGCCAGTGTCTTGAAAGAGTTGCCGAACCTAGATCTAGTAACAAACAATTTTTTTCTTGCTTCTCCTTTGACTAGATTTCTGTTGAGAGATGTACAATAACTTATAAGGGGTCTCTGATCATCGTGACAGTTGACCTAGTCTTCATCTAGATTGCTAGGGATTATAATATGCATCTTCTTTTATTTGAATCCAATCTACATTCTTCATTTTTGAGTCTCGTGATGAATGAATAAATCTATTAACAACATTTATAGCAGAAGTAATGTAAGGTTGGGTCTAAGTTAGATATTAGATTTTACCACTAAGTTTTTGATATGTCTTTATCAACTTTAGAGATGAGCGTTCCTTCTTGTCTATGCAGTCCATGATTTTTACTTTGATCGGAGTTCCAACTGATTCTCACCCAAGCTTACCAGGCTCTCACAACAGATAGGACTTTCCAACGAAGGAAGACTGAGAGGAGCCTTTTCCCAAAACATATCTTAATTCAGAGGATCCTTTCATTTACTCCATGAATTCCTTGAGGCCACTGGAAAGTCTCAAATGCATCTTGCTTTTGCAAATACATTTATTTTAATAACATCCTTATTCCCCTTTGTCATTTTCATTAAAATAAGGTGCTAAATATCCTTAGTCACTGGGCCCAAAATCCAAAATGTGATGGCACCATCCTCATGCTCTCAAGTAGTATATCTTGGTTCATCTTCATCTGATGATCAGAGTTCCCCAATTATGTGGCCACTTTTACTTCTCCCTTTAATATACAGATGGAGTTACATATACCATATTTGATAACTATTTCTGTGAGTTCTACAAGTATGATATCAGGTTAATTTTTCAGATTTTTGAAATAAGGGCTTGAAAATAACTGATTGGACTTCATTAAGATACCCTCACTTAGGATGAACAAAGAAGAGAAAACAGGAACTACAAATGCCCAAACTCTAATACAGGGACTCAAGAGATGCCAGGGTGACGAGTGGTACAACACCTTGTATTTTGAATAAGCCATGGAAAACGCCCCTCCGAGAAGATGGCATCCATGGGGAAGACGATTAGAAGAAGTTGTTAGATCCACACGACCAAACTCCAACAAATTGAGCCAGGAGATCGTGGAGTGGAATAATATTATGCAGCAGTTGTGTTTTGAGGACAACATACAAGATTACTAAGCAGACTTCTAGAAACCCTGTAGGACTATCTTGCTTTGATGTTATGAAGAAAACCCTTAAGATGGAAAACCCTAGCTTTTAGATAGAGAAGAAAAGGTAACGAAGGCCCAAAAAACCCTATGTCGAATTGTGGAGAGTTTCTTGTTCTTCCTCCCATACATTTTAA
Organism: Spirodela polyrhiza; assembly: GCA_024713555.1. Classification (NCBI taxonomy): domain Eukaryota; kingdom Viridiplantae; phylum Streptophyta; class Magnoliopsida; order Alismatales; family Araceae; genus Spirodela; species Spirodela polyrhiza. Next base: position 4,509,876 of record CM046539.1, read on the forward strand.
AGGGTAGTACGATTTAAATATCTCTATACGTATCTTTGTATTAACTCAACAATTCAGGCTTAGCAGACCCAAAGTGGATTCAACACTTGATAGGTTAGTCGGCTCAGGTAAGATCCGACATTGAATGGCCTAACGAACTTTGACATAAAGAAACAAAGAAAAAAGGATAAACGGTTCTCAGAATCTATAATTTATGAGAACTCTCACTGTGGTTCCACTATAAAGCCTGTTCGAGAGATTAATGTTAGTTGTACTAACTCTTTCAGCAGGATTTATTTTGGAACATATTCTTAAAGGGTATATGGTCCGATAAAAAGTTAAAGGATCTTGAGGAATTTAAATTCTCTGAAATCATTTTACTTTCCACTAATGCGCAGACAAAATGCCAGTAGTAAATGTGCAAGTAATCTTCCCCTCAGGCACCTGCAAGAGTGTCATAGCAGCAAGCAGAGAAACCCAGTGGAGGGACTAGACCTCCATTTGCCTGCTGTTGGCAATCATAATAAAACGGGCCGCCCCACCCTAAGACTGATACACCTAAACCCATTCATCTCTGTGAATTTTTCGGTCTGAATATTTGGTAAAGCATTGAATTCCATAGTCTTTTGTAACTTTTGGTACAACAACAGCATCTTTCCATTGAAAATGATAAAATGATTTCTTGAGCCCAATATGTGGGCAGTTTGTGTTGATTACTCTCTATGACCCTCTTCATATAATATAATTACTGTCATCACTCACATACCTTTGGGAAAGGAAGCCCCCTTCTTCACTATCCATCTTGAATGTGTTTCTCCCCTCTTCAGAACACGATATTTTTAATCTTCGTCATTTCAATTGGTGAAAGGAAAGATCTAGTGCTACCTTATCTTAATTGGTACTTTTGAATGTTGACACATACGACGTACATTTTTTCTTATTCCAGTACATATTGAGCATTCTATAAGTCTGTCTATTCGTCTCCATGCATGTTTGTACGCTCAGAGCTTCTATCTTCCATTTAATAGTTCTGCTATGGTAACGTTTCAAGATATCATATGATTTAAAATAATGACAGAGAAATAGAAGATACGATTCTACTATCACTGCACAGTCCTCAAGTGTATGACGAGATTGCTTGGGCTACACGTCGCAAGTTTGAGACTAACCGACCTCGAGCTGTGCTCTTTGAAGGTCCTCCAGGTCAGCCTCTTGTGAGAATAGAAACGCAGACTGTGTTTTTTTTTTCTGCACCATGCATATTGCCTGCAAGTCGTTCTGAATTCGATATACAGCTGGTCCAATCTAGGGCTTACAATTATAACCAATGATTGTTATTCAGGAACTGATACTGTTGGATGTTGTGGATTTTAAAAAATGTGTTTTTCCTGTTTGAGAATGGTGGAAAATGTTCTTGTGTTTGCCTATTACTGAGAACCATTGTCAAACTAGGCTGATAGATTGAAGACATTTAGCCAATGCTTTCATTTTGTAAATAACCCAAAATATTGAAATTTATTCTATTTTTTCTGAAAAATATTAAAGATTTTTGGACCTAAGTATCCTGGCCATATTACCAAGTTCAGTGCCTGCTAAGTGCCTAATAATCTAATTTCTGATAATAATGCTAGGTACAATGGTCCAAACTATCTTCACTAAATACTTTGTTTATTTCGTGGATCTTAGGTGTCGAGGTTTCTGGAAAGTATAACACGATAATAAAACTGTAAAATGACGTGTTTTTTGGTGAGCTTGGTACCAATAGCTATACAAATATCTTGACAACCACAGAATTTTCATTTTCAGGAACAGGAAAAACATCATGTGCTCGGGTTATTGCAAATCAAGCTGTGAGCCATCTAATCCCTTTTCTTTGTTCTCCGTGTAAAAGCATAGTGGCAGAAACGTTTCAAACTTAGATACATGAAGCTGTGATCAATATTAGATTTGCCTAAAGTGTTGAAGTTTGGAAGGAATGGCTTTGACTGGCTTGAAGTTATTTTCTACTGGGTATCAAAATATGCAGCTGACTCTTATGAACGTATTTCTCCTTTAGTTAAAAATTATTTTTTTGTTTTGTATGTGCTTCCATGTTATTATTACCAACTGAATATGAACTAGGTGGTGTCCAGGGTGCTCATGTTTTAATATCGCATACTTGGAATTAGGAGTCGAGTGAAGTCTTATAAGTTTTTTCTTCCATTTGTAAAGCTATTCTCTAATCTTCTATCCATAGTCACCATCATCAACCAAACCTAACCTAATTGGGATCAAGAGTGTGCAATATGTTGTGTCCATCCTCTTGATATTATTCTTTGTTAGAATTAAGGTTGTCATTTGACTTCATTTTGTTCTTCTCTTTCGTCCACACATAGTTACATGTTTCTGTGATACTTTTTTTGCTTACAACAGTTTAGGCATGATTTATTTTTATCACTTTTCCTTTTATTTGTTCAGTGTCCATTGCCTCTGGAGGTCTAACTACAGACTACTAGAAGCTTCTTGAAAATTGGCATTACCTGGAGCAGGCTTTTTCTATCTGCGGATGAATCATTTCTGTCTGTTCATGCATTAAGTATACTATTTGGATTGGTCGATTTTCAGCAACAGTATAAGACCGTATCCAATTTTGAAGCTACCATCAAATGACGGTTGACATGATTTCATGAAATCGAATTTGTTTAATAAAGGAATTTAATACGATCCTTACTATGTGTGGAAAGAAATGTTAGAATTCAATCGTATTGAGATGCACTTCTCAGATCGGAATCTCCAGATCTGAGGATTATGAAACAGATAAGAGAAAGAATGAGCATTGAAAGAAAGAGCAGTCAGTAGACGAGGATACTCCCACTTCTGCCTTGCTGAATGAAACAAAGGCCACCTGCAGACAATCTCCTCCCCCCCCCCCCTCCTCCCCCAAGTGAGAGGCCTTATTTATATAGTCTTCTTCTAAGGGAGGTGAAGAGTTACCTCCCTAATAAGTTATCTAGTTCTTGAACCAACTATTTTTCTCCTTTTTTTCCTTCTCCTTACATATGTGACTACGGGAACTACATCAGGATTTTAGGTAAATATACATTTTGTTTATGTTTGGGGGTTTGGTTCAACTTGGGAGTCTACTTGTGGGGTTTGCAATCTTGTTTCAGTAGAGAATGGCGCTGTCTTGTATCAAGTTGAAATGCTGGTTCAATCATAAATTATATACCTTCATGTTAGGAAATGTTTAGACCACAACACTACATGCATTAATTGATTTAGGACTGGAAACTGCCAATTGAACATAGGTGAGGGGACTTATGGTTCAGGTCACTTACAATGATAGGGGCTAGTAAGTGTAGTATTCAATTATATTCTGCTGTGGCTCTTGGTGATTTTTTTATTATCTTTGGGCTTAATGACATGTTCCATTTTCATCTCTTTTTTTCCAGGGTGTTCCTCTTCTGTATGTTCCCTTGGAAGTTGTGGTGTCAAAATTTTATGGAGAAAGCGAACGTATGTTGGGAAATGTTTTCTCTCTAGCTAATGATCTGCCTGATGGAGCAATTATTTTTTTGGATGAGGTATCCAATAGTGTTTCAATCAATCATGGTAGACCGTTTTAGTATCATCTACTTGGAACTATTCCTATAATATCATTTTATTTAATATTTATTTTTGTTCTTTTTTTTAGATTGATTCGTTTGCTGCTTCTCGAGATAGTGAAATTCATGAAGCAACTCGTAGAATGCTGTCTGTACTATTGCGTCAGGTAAAGTACACATTTTCCTTTCATTTTAAGATTGTAAAAATGGTATTCAAATTTTCCTAGCTTCTTCTTGATTGAAAATTTTCCAAACTAGTTAATGTCTTTGATTTGGCAAAAAGTTGTGTATACTGCGCATCGTATTTTTTTGGAATGCATGATTGATTTTCAAAAAAAACATACAAATTTTCCTGCGCCGTTTTTATTGTGCTTTTGTTTATACATTAATATCCACTTCAAAAATTCCCGAATCATGTATTGATAATGAAGTGGATACCTAGACGCTGATGAATTCAAGAATCGTTACACTCTATCTTCCTACTATGTGGAACTTATCCTGTTTTTTATTAAGTGGATATGCACAGAGAAAAAGAAAAAACAAATATCAATGAAAAAATTTAAATTTTTGTTGCAACTTTCGTATACACCGCTTTTTCTTAATAAACTGTGATTCTTTGGATGTGGTGGTAATTTCAAGCTGTTTTCCCTCGATTTGTAGATTGACGGATTTGAGCAGGAGAAGAGAGTAATTGTAATTGCTGCGACTAACAGAAAGCAAGATCTTGATCCTGCTCTCATCAGGTTCTCCTTCGCCTATTTTTTCGATTGTACTTGTTAAAATCTTATGGACCAAGCTAATCCTGCATTTCTCTTTCAGTCGCTTCGACACCATGATTCCATTTTTCCTTCCTGATCAACACAATCGTGAGAAAATAGCATCTCAGTATGCAAAGCATTTAAAGATTTCGGATCTTGCACAGCTTGCTGAAGCTACTGAAGGGTAAGCGGTTGAACAATTTTTCTTTCATTCAGTGTCTGCCGTTGCACATATAGCAGCTACGAATTATTTGAACAAATCTGTCTAAAATTTGCCGTTTCATTAGGTTGTGGAAGAGTACTCTGCTTTTTCTATCTTCTGTGTTTAATTCTGCATGGTGTGTATTAACTATTGAACTTTGATCAGGATATTATGAAAATTAGCCCGAATTTTCAACACAATGTCTGCCAGGTTGGAATTGGGGTTTTCTGAATTAACGATACCGGAGCATTAGTTCGATATTCATTTAGTAATCGTAATTAGATGGATAAAACCCACCTATAATATTTTAAAGTAATTTTCATGATCAATGTTCTGTAAAGTCATCCTTAATCTGTAGGCAAGGCGAAACAGAACTTATTCTCAAAAGGATCTGAATAGGAAGCTGTAGTCCTCGATTTCTAGAGTTCAATTGAATCTTACTTGAATTTCAAATGAAATATGGATTGAAACACCCGTGAATCTGTCATTCTCTAATAAATGAGCTGATTTCAGGACAGACCGATCCTTTTATTGTCTTCTTTCTGGATGCTGGAGAACGGAAACCACGATTTTTTGCTTTTTGCCAAATGGGAAAATGATTGTAGCAGCTGCAACAAGAGAACTGTAGGAAAGAGAACCCATGAAAATGTTGAAGAACAGGAAGAAAAAAAAGAAGAAATAATTGAACTTACTTTTTCTGTAGTCCGCAACCTTTGTTTTCTGTCTGCTACAATCTGCTTGTGCGGGCTGCAGTTACCTTCACCTGTTGAAAATCTTCCCTTTCCTTACACTGCTTCCCCCAAGTAGGGTATTGGACTGGGTGGAATTGAGTAGAAAATTGATAGGGGTTTATATAAAAAGGTCCTATTTATAATTATTAGGTAAGCATAAACTCATGTATTGTTCATCAATAAATCCAGTTTGCGTTAAACATTTCTTCTTTCTTTCAAAAAGGAGTATAGCCTACCTTTTCTTTCCTGCTGTGCTCAAGTTCATGAATGATAGAGTTAGATGGTCAGAATTTATATCTAGTTGTTTTTAGTGCAATAGGTCAGAGACATTTATTAAAGTTACTTGGAGAAGAAATTTGAGTTATATGGGTGTGACAAAGTTGTTCAGAATTTATAATCGATGAACTCATTATGGACGATATACATATGTATATACTTCATCATATTATCCATGCTGGCCTTCCCCACATCAATAAAGATGTCTATTTCACGATTAGCCACTAATTATTTTGCCAACAAACGCCTGGGAAATCCAAAACATAATTGTGGCGATCGTGATTCGACTCTCTTTAGTTATTAAAGTTTCTTTTTTTAGGCTGTTAATCATCTTTATTCATAATGTCCTCTGTTACACATGCTTTTGATGAGATATCTCAGGCATGCCTATTCAGCTCTACTAGCAGTAGCAGCCGTTCTCCTTTTGCCTCCACCAGCATCCTATCCACTGATTTATTATTTTCAAATCTTTGATATGCTGGACGCTTCTCTTCACTTGGCTCGTCAGCCATTGACTCTTGACCCATCACTGCGGTAAAAACTGATTCATGCTCCGACCACCGATTATTCCTATTTTTAGAATGTCTGGACGGGACATCAGGGACGTCTGCCAGCAGGCAGAGCGCCGCTGGGCTTCGAAGGTGCGGTCCGGCCGCTGTCTCCTCGTGTTTCTTATCCTCTCCGCTGGTCTACATGCTGACTTGTGCTCGTTTGACCAACTGCCCACGTCACAGCTGATCAGAGGCCAGGCGCCCGGCGGCGCGGTGGACATCCATCTCCCCCCGCTCGAGGAGTACATGGAGTGCGCCCAGGCCCGCCGGAGAACGCTCCTGGAATTATCAGAGGAGAGGAAGAGGATGGCGTCCTCTGGCGCCGCTGGGGACCGGGGCCTTCTGGGCGTCGTGTGAGGGGAGCTTAATCTTTTTCCTGTTTCATCGTCAGTGCAACCAGCTATGTGCCGGAGATGGGAGGTCCAAAAGTGGGTAGTCATAGAGGATCTGGGCAGACTTGAGCCCATGGCTTCTGTTTTGATCTCAATTTTGTTACCAGAAATACCAGAAGAAGCTAATATTAGTCATGCTCTAGAGAATATATATATATATTTATAATATACATGTCTTGTAAAGTTGAAGAAAGATCAAGAATGGGTGCCGCTCAGAGAGAGGTTCATACCAAAAAAAAAGGGTGTTTTTAGCGAGCTGGTGAAGAAGGCTTAATGTTATTTTAGTAGGGCCAAGCTGCTCAAGAGGGAGCTTAGTAGGGTTATTGACGACGATCCTTCAAAGGCGATAGCTGAATGAAAAGTAAATCATCATGCATCGTATGATTACAGAAAGCTCCTGCAGTTCGTAGAATATCTCAAGTGTTCTTGAAAACGAAAGCTACCAAGCTCCGGAGGTGGGTCCTTCGCCTACAATTTCTGGATGACCACTGAATTGGCGAGCCCCGCCTGCTCGATGGTCTGCGCCGGGTCTGTGAGCTGCGCCGGCGGGAAGCCCATGGTCTGCAGGCGGTAGCCTCTCTCGGCGGTGGGCCTCGAGGCATCGATGAAGGCGCGGATATCTCCGACTGTGTGGTGATTGTTGAAGCGGGCGACCATGCGAGTTCCGTCCGCCAGCCTCAGCTGAATTGAGGTGGACGGCAGCGACTCGTCCACCGTGAGCCCACTACCAGGGGGAGACCCAGCGGCGCCACCGGTGGGGGCGGCGGCGGGCGCCGGTGGGGGCGAGCCGGCAGCGGCGGGCGCGGTGCTTAGAGTTCTCCCGACGCCGGCAAACGCGCTGAAGCGCTTCACGGGTTCCTGCAGGCCATGGAAGATGATCCATCAGGCGTGGGGAGTGCAGAGAAGGAATGCCCATGGAGAAGAGACTCACCGGGCACTTCTGCTCCCTCCTCGAGAGATTCACATGAACTGCGGTTCTCCTGTCTGCTGGCTCAAGCTCCCTGGGGCACTCAGATTTCTTGATACTCTGCGAGGACAGGAGACTCTGTCAGGAGAGACAAGAACATGATGATGATGATGATGATGATGACTGCAACTCCCCACATGCAAACATCCATGTATTTTTTGCCAAAAATGGCATGCCTCGCATTGGAGCATTCCAAGGACAGTAAACAAAAGAACGAGCTAGAATCACTTGGAAACTGAAAGGGAGTGAGTGGCAAGTAATTGCAGCATGCGCATGACATAATAAACATTATCCCATTGGGTAGCTTCCAATGAACATGCAGAGCCTTACCTCTAAGAAAGATGCATTTTCAGGATCATCAAACCTCCTCAATGGGCCATCATTCACGGTGAAGCCATCGATCCAGAAAACCACATCGTGTAGGACCTCCTCTGGTGGCTGGGGGGCAACCTGCACAGTTTCACCAGAGAGTAGCCTACCAGTTCCAGTGAAACTGCTAGAGCCTGAAGATGGATGATGTTCCATGGGTCCCTGCGTTGCTCCCATCTGCCTAGCTTGCTCAAATATCGCTTCAACATCAGGATTGCCTTTCGAAGGATCTTGGACTAGCATTCCACTGCAAAATATTTATACCAACAGGGTCAGCTAAGATTCAACCGCTGAGCAAGAAAAATGCCACCGAGTCACTGAGGAATCCCTCCTAAGAAAAAATGAACAAATATTTGTTACATCTAAAGGTGAAGTTGGAAAGTTTAGAGCAAAAAGGAGAAACCAGATGGAGGAGCCAAGTCAAATTGGCTCAGCGAAGAACATCAAGAGGAAACAAAATTCCATCCGAGCAGTAACTTTCTAACAAAAAACATTACAAGGTCCTGGCAAGAATTACATTCAACCAGTAATCTTCAAATGAGGTAATAACATTATGGAGGCATGCTGGCATCTTTTAGTGATAGTTCTTGAACAATTTTCCAATGTTTTCTATTTCATTCAGTTTCTTAATTTAGTATTTATACTTTTCGTTGGCTTCACATGGCTATCCATTTGTGTCGAAGACAAAGAAACCCCCGTCTATCCATTTGTGTAGAAATAATCAGCTAAGAAAAAAATACATAAAGTCAATCGGTCACATTCTTTAGATTACAGCATATTCACATATGTTAAAATGCAACTACAAGTAAGACGCATATAGAGAATAGTGATATGCTAGGACTCCATGCCAGAAAAGGATATTACGATCGAGCAAGGCGTGAGATGAGTGAGCCTTAGCCAGGTCAACGAGGACTCGACGCAAAAAAACAAGTGACAAAGCATGAAACTCTGTTTAAAGGACATTAGTAACGGCAAAAAGAAACAAAAAAAAACCTATTTTGGTGAAATCCTGAGTTGTCATAAATCTAAACTTGGAGCTAAATTTTGGTCTGAAAAAATAAAATTCTTGGCTATGAGTGAGCGCTAGTTAATGGCCAGCAACTCATGTCCGCTCTCCAAGGGTGTGAGCCCATATTTACCTATAGTAACCATTTCATGCACAGAAGTGGAGCTTCAAACGACCCACCCAACCATTGCACTAGGCCAGGTCAAAGTAGCCCAGATATGCTGATGAGTACAATAGAAGATTACAAGTTTCCAAATAAAGAAAAGGGAGAAGTATTTATGACAACCTTAGTCGGCCCATAATAAATAAAATCATGCTGATTCTATATTTTGGATAAAAAGGAACTCATTTCAGGAACATGACATTTCAAGATAAAAGATGTCCCCGAATTTTTCTTTCTCGACTACTTTACAACTCGGCATTCATTCCATTTCCACAAAAACTCCACAGTTTCGGTGCATGATCTGAGAGGGCATTGCCAATTACAATGCAGAATCTACCGAAAAATGTGCTTGAGCACATGGAAATGAGCGCAAAAATATCTGATTTATAACGTAGACATAGCCTTGATTGAAGAACAGATGTGCTCCAATTCTGCATTCAGCCTTCACTTGGTAAGCCTATCACAAATGGATATCCACTTTTTTGATGCCCTCCATATGAATTATCCTAAAAGAGAGCATAACGATGGCTGGACAGCGAGTAGTATTCACGCTCCATCTTTCAAAATTGTTCTGGTGTTTTTTCTTGAATGGCCCCGCAGCATGATCTGTCTTCTCCGACGTCCACCAAGGGTTTCCAACATGGTCAGAACCAGTCTTAAGGCCACCACAGAGAACCACAGTCTCTCGCATTAGAGGAGCTACGAGATCTAGAAAACATCCCCACTGTCTTCCTTGAAAGAAGCTTTACATCCCGCTGCGGAGAGGGAAAGTGACGACGGTGAACTCTTCCCGGAAGACTCCTCGCTCTATCTCTCTATCTCTCTATCTAGTCTACGGAGAATAGAGCACAATCCGCAAAGATTGATCCATACAAGATGCGCTAGAGAGAGAAAGGAACAGAAGGAGTGTAGGTTTTTCACCTCTTTTCGCCGCCAGTATAATACTCTTGCGGGCCGTCGGAATCTTCAGAGTCTGACCCGGGGGAAGGCCGTCGATTCAGATCAGCCAGCGTCCGGATCCCGCCGGCGGGGCGGCCTCCCGAGGGCTTCGATGGCTTCGAGGATCTCCCGCTCCCGGAGGACGAGGCCATGCCCGCGACGCTCCGACGGGTCGCAGGACGTGGCTGGGGCTGCTCGTCCACAGGAGGGACGTAATCCTCGTCCTCCTCGTCGTCCTCACCCTCCTCCTCCTCCTCCTCTGCCCGAATCTGACGGCGGCGGCCTCTGGGTACGGCAGAGCTGGCAGGAAGAACGGCGGCGTGGTCGTCGGCGGCGGGTTCGGCGGCGTCAAAGAAGGACTGGACGGCGGGTTCGAGCTGCCAGTTGTGGCTCTCGAGGAAGAACTGCGCCTCGGAGGGTGTGGACGACGTGACCGCGGAGAACGACTCGATCAGGCTGCTCTGATCCGCCGCCGATGGGACGATCCCCCCAGCGCCCTCACCGGCTCCCTCCATTACTTGCCGCCCACTCCACACCAAGAAAAAGGAACTCGGGGGGAGCAGGGGAGGACGGGGTAGGGCTCGGTCGGCGCCGCCCCAAGGAAACGTTCCACGTGCTAACGTGCGCTAATTTCATGATTAGCAGATAAAACGGGGAGAGAAAATTCTACCCTAATAAAGAAAAAAATTTCTATTTTTACATCGAATATTCTTGGAATTTATATAAATAATTATTCGATGTGAAATTATCTTTTTTAGAAAAATAAAGGGCAGTGGTCAGATGTTCGTAAAGGTCAACTCAATCTGAAACCACATGTCTATCTCATCTGTACACCGCTTTATCACTCTATGAAGGGGAAAAAGTCAAAGGGTATCGTTTAAATGTATGCATGCCGGCAATTAAATGGGATTTTATGTACATCAAATATTCTTGGTACTCCTGTAAAAGGGTTCAACAATAAAACATAGTAAAATAACAATTCAATGTAAAACATTTGGTTTTAAAAAAGAAAGTGGTCAACGTAATCTCAAACCACACCTATAAAGGGGGATAAGTCAAAGGGTGTCAGCTGAATGGGATCCTTGGAATTTTCTTGATAGGGTAAATGGCCTTCTATAAGTCGTAGCAGCACTACAAGAAAAAAGGAGCTTCTTTTCGGTAAAAAAATATGTTCTTTGGGATCCTATTTTAGCTTGGTCATCGACCCAGTTTTAATAAGTGGAGATGGGAAGTTCTTCTTCCCCCAACTCGCTCTGTTAAACCTCGGAACCAGAAAATGGTGAGAAACTGGGTGGAAGAAGGTCAACTCCTGGGGCTTTTCTGGCCCAACAGACAGAAAATTGCAAGAAAAAAGTCAAACGGGTTGGGAGTCAACTGCAACCCCAGGAGAGCCAGCCAAGAGTGAGAATCTGCAATTCCGCTCCGTCAGTGAATAAAGATCCAAGCTTGCAGGGCTATTCGAGCAGAAGACGCTGAGGTTCCACCAAAAAAAACCAAGAAAAAAACATTTCCCACAAATTTATTTCAAACATGCAAGAAAAAATATTTAAGTTCCATGACCATCAATGAGATAAACCCAAGCATTTTTCTTCAATCCGACGGCCGCCGCCAGAGAAGGCCAAAGAACAGACTGCTCCCCTCTCAAAGCATCCCAGCTATCAAAGCCCGAATGAGAGAGAAAATCGGTGGATGTGAGAGAAAGTCGAGTAGCCAAGAGAGATCCAGAGGGGTCTGTGTGCCGAAACTAGGAGCCCACTTCTGTTTCTCTCTCTATCCTTTTGGAATACAGGGCGACGCAAGCTGATGCCAAAATAAGCACAAGCCCGACCGCTTTACTGAAGGACGGTGAAGATCGAGACAATGAGATGGCCAACATCTGCGACAATAACACCTGAAACACGGAGCATGCGTCTCTGATGAGTGAGAATTTTTTTTTCTAAAAATAAATAAGTGAGGCACGACCTATAAAAGAAAGGAGAGCAAATGAAAAAAGATTAATTCTTTTTTCTGCCCACCAGCAGTTGTAGTCTGAAGAGTGATATTGCAGAATCTTCCAAAGAAATAAATCGGTCTTAGGTTGGTGGGAATTAAGAGTATTTCTGTGTATATACATGCATTAATCTCTGTCAATCAGCATCAAGAACTGTTCTTTAATCACCATGAACCGCTAAAAAAAATTGAAAATTCCCTCGAGAGAAAAGATTTAAGCAGGAGAAACCACATAACAGTTCGCTATGTTCATCCCTATAAAATAATGTCTTTTTTAATGAAGGGAAACTATACAAAATTACATTAAACGCCATGAAAAATTTTATATCAGTAACCCCAACAGTCATATAAAATAAATTGCCCATAAACGAACCTTCAGATATTGGATGGTTGTGGCTTTACTGATTTTCTCAAGCTGAAGTCCACGGGCTAGAAAGACCTGCAGAAGATCCCAGTTAGATGGGCCAAAATGATCTTCAGATGATATTTTTTCAGAAAGTTGATACTTCGCAGCAGATCCAACAAAATTGAATAGCATCAACTATGAATCGATATCATAAGCATCAGAATGAATCAGGTAAAATAAGCATGCTCACCTCGGCAAAGAATGCCAATACACCAAGCATGACCATGAGAAAAAAGGTCAAAAGATCTGGCACCACAAACTCCTGAGGAAAAATATTAACCACCTCGTTCATCAAGTTTCATTTCAAAAATAAAAATAAAAGAAATGGTTAGAAGCATATACATTCGTCAGATGAACATGGAAAAAAGAAGATGGCGTTTGCCAAGATGTTCGGAGAAATAAAAAACGTATGCCTCTGCTTGTGAAAATTTTCCCATAAAGAAGAAGGGATGGATGCTAGAAAAACAGTTCTGGGTAATATCTGAAAGTTTTTCAAACTCAACCATCTATTTCCCCAAAGATAATATTTTTGTCTTCGATTCTCACTCTCACAGGCGTGGTAGTGTATGCTGTATATACTGTTTGTTTTTCTTCTCCCTTTTAAAAACTACACTGCTCCTGGTCTTCAAATCTCTACTGCGGTATATGTTGGCCCAAGTGGTGGCTCTCGCACTTATTACTACCCACTGAGGATGTCTTAAAAGCCAATGACGCAGGCCAACAAAGATGGAAAACTTGAGGACTACCGCCCGTTCAGCAAGGTTGCCACTTTAGATTTTGAGTAATCTTGGAGCAGATAAGGAAAATAGATTTATTTTAGAAGAGACAGATGGAAACGAAGTGTTAATCCAGCGTTCACAGAGATGATTTTATAAATATTCTGCAGCGAAAGGCCTGTCATTTAGAGTGACTGTTGTCCTTTTGTGGATAAGTTATTCTTCATATTCTACCTGAAAGCAGACTAAACAGATTGCTGACACAGAACTAGCAAGGACACCAAAGGCAAGAACACTGGACCTGCAGGGGAAGAAATATTTCACAATAAAAAGTAGTCACTCAATTTGATCAAAGGGAATCTGGTGCTATTTTCATTAGTTTTCATTCAGAATAAGCATTTGTAACACAAAAAACGACTCTTCTCATTAAAACACCTATTGTAAATGGCAGGACCATGATAAAGAAACTCCAAAATATAAAGAGCAGAGAAGGAAGAAGCAACATATAATTTAAAGGTGACAAATAAGGAAACCAAAGGAAGAGCTATCTAGACTTAAAATTGGCCTATCCAAGAAACCATGATTGGGAAGAGGAAGAGGCATATGATATTTGGCCTGATGGCTGATAGGTTTGGCATTATAATGGAAAGATTAAAAGGGTACTCCATCAAGTCTACCAATGGAGGTATCCATCTAGCACAATGAAGATCCAAGAATAGGAAGAAAATTTCGGACGAATCCTCGTCTTGCAATTGTTTTGCATTTGGTTAGATTGAGAACACAAGCCTGCGAGGGGTCTTACTTTATGATTTTAAGCTTTGCAGATTTAGATGAGCACTGTAATTCTTTAGGTCTGTAGCAGTTTTGGCTAATTCTCAAAGGAGAAAAGAGATACAAGGGGAAGAAGGCTCCTGTTGGGGGTAAAGGAAGAGAAGAAGGGCTGATTTTCTTCTCCAGCTCAATTAAAATGGGGAGAAAAGGGAGGTAAGTCGTGGGGGAGTGCAGGTTAAGGAAAAATATGAGTATATTAAAATTCCAATCAGAAATTTTGCACTATAAGATATGACAACGGCCGGTGATTGACAAGTAGAATGAGAAGACAGTTAATCTTACTATTTACGGAACTTGGGAAAGTGAATACAGTTAAGGCGGCACAGTTCAATTGAGAGTTGCCTTCATTTTCACGGATGCATCCCCACAATATAATAGTTGGTCAAATGGGAAAAAATTGCTAATAAATGAAGGAGGGCAGCAGAGGATTGTAGACTCAAATGAAATACCAGACACAGATTTCAATGTGACAAGATTGAGGCATTGAGTTTACACTATTATAATTATTTCAGCCTTACAATTGTGACGGTATAACCTCGGATATGGGTATTCGTATCCAAGCAACATTTATAGTAGATGAGAAAGTATCTTATTCGATATGTTGGAATAAATGAAAACATTTGAAAATTTACAACATGAATTCATTCTTGTCCTTAGGTTTCCCATAACATCAAAATGAAATACATCAAAATTTTGTATAGGGAAGGCATAATTACCTTAACTTTTTACATCTAAAAATCCCAATAATAGAACTTTGAATAAATAGGCTCTAGGCATAGATTGGTCGAAATGGAGTTACATTTTCTAACAGAAAAATCTCACCGTTTGACTGACTGATGGTAAGAGAAAAACCAACTGAAATTGGAATCGCAATAGGCACAAGTACACTATGAAACCATGGAAATACAGATATCCTACACCGGGTGATCAGACGATTTGGTTGCAGCTCTTATGAGGCAGTAGGAGATTCCAGCAGCAGCTGATGAAAGCATACCACCCAATACTGGATACATATGATGACCTCCTCTAGTCGTGGTTACACCAGCGTTCTCACTTAGTTCCCCTGGGCAATAACATTATCCGTGAGGAAAATCATGCAACACTTCTATCTTTATTTGGAAATGATTATCAGATTTATGTACAAAATCAGACACGACGAGCAAGCTAACCAGAAAAACCAATGTCAACCTCCAATAAATTAGATTGCTGCATCTATATCATTCCTCAGAAATTCCCAATTACAACCCTAAGACCAATTCTAGACGGGGCTTAGCAAATTAACTTTTGACTTCACAGGTGGAACGGCAGCATGCTCTGAAGAATGCCATCAGGCACGGCGAAATAATGGCATGATGGTCTCCAGCCTAATGATAAGTCATTAAGAGGAGCTCATCCATTCTTTATATGCATTTATAATTACTCCATTACTTGTTCTTGTCTAGTTTATTCTGAACGTCCGGATTAGTCACTCTGACCAATGGACGGAAACTATATTCTCCAAAAGGGATGTCCGACTTTATGAGGGTATTTCTACTTGGTCAACAATGATCATGAGATGAAGGCTTGAACATCTTGTCATTACGTTTCCAAGTCCTAAGGATGTCCTTCATATCATAGTATAGACTATCCGAGTACAAAAAGGGCCAATTGACATGCTGAGCTGAGAGAGTAAGGAACTGCACCTGATTCCATTCTAGGATAGTTTAGGTATCATGTGAGGAGTGAGTCACGAAAGACAGACTATCTATGGCCCTGTTAGATGCCCAGGCATTCTTGGAATAAGATTTGACCCCCAGATTTTCCTTGTTGGCTCTCCAATTGGACGAATTATTTAAACCACCTTATCAAACCTTCCCATCAGTGGTATTAACATAACCCGAAACCAGTTATCACTACAAAGATTAATTCTCAAGGAGACCTCTAGTCTGATTGTGAATGGTAATCTGGTGATAACTGGTATCACTCAACCATCAGTCGCATCAAATACAAAGGGTAGTTACTTCAGATGATTCAAGGACAGATCACTTACTACTGTGGTCATCATGAGGGTCATCTAGCATGTCTATGCCAAGGTGATCCTTATCATGGAGTCTTCGTCTGAACATGATATATGACAATTAATCGCATGTCTACGGAAGAGAAGTCTCAGTCTGAGGTTGCGTATGATATGAGAGAGATTTTTCACATGCCACAATGATTCTGAAATTTACACGCCATTCTGAAGCAAAGCCTTACTAAATCTATTCGGACTAATGCCTGTCTTTGAGGTTCCCCGACTTCAGTGACAACAATCAAGATCATAAGTATAGCGGTTTAACCCATTCCAAGTGTAGGGGATTAGGGGATATTTTCAGGCTATTCATATGCACCTTCTATTTCAGTCATAATTTCGAGTGTTCAACTCTGAGGTAACCCACATTAGTGTCTAACAGGACAGAATCCTTCTATACTCGTAATTATTTGGATCTAAAAAAGAACCCTAGACTATTTTCTCCTACTAGACAGGTTTCATTGAAACTATAAACTTGCCAGCATTTCATCCTCAAACATGACATATACATCTGAGAAGATAATCATTTAATAATGCATAATGAATCTTTTGCAGATGCGCTCATTTACCATTTCAAAATGCTTAGAACCGCATGCCTTCACCAACACTTCTCTGCAAACATGAACACTTATATGATCACAAAATAACTGATGATCCCACGTGTCATGAAATTTGCTAGTTTGTGTATGCTAGGTAAATCTATTTTGGCAACTAGTTAGTTTCTATGACAATGTTTTGTTCACAAACTTGATGTGCCAAGATTTGAGTAATAAACTAATATTGAGTCTAACTAAAATTAGGCTCATTATCTTGTCAACTCTTTCAGTGATCATGCGATGAGCATGTGCCCTTTAGGTTTAACATAGAGTTGAGGTTAAATGATCTTGACCGAGTAGGGGGTTAGGATTATTAAGGGTCCCACAACCAAATATTTAATCTCTTTTGGAGACAGCTAGAGGGAGATTCCTTCGTCCACAACATATGTAACATGATGAACTTTTAGATTCTCAATGGATAACGAAATGGAGTAACAAAGTGGAGCGTTTCTAACTGATTTTAATTGCTACAATATGAGTTATATTTGCATGACGTTATTCCTACTTTATCTAAAGAACACCGAAAGAAAAATTCGTAGTTCACCCTTGATCAAGACTCAGAAGAAAGTAAGCTGTATTTGATGAGCGGACAGAAGGATGCCACTTGAAGATATTAACATAGCCCTTGATAGCTTTCCATTGTGTGGAAAATTTAACAGACTATTTTTTCAAAGGACTATTTGATTAAACATTGAATAACGTAAAACAGCAGTGTGTCAAATGTGACTTTTGAGATTGTTCTGATCCAATTAGCTAAAGCAGGACGCAGTCTAGAGTTGTCAATGCTTAATCCGATTTGTTCAAACAGCCAAGCTGTGTCCATCTAAAATTTAACAAAGTACAATAATTACAGTATGATATTAGTAAAAAGTTTACCTAAGTTTTGCAGTATTTTCCTAACGTTTCTAATGACTGTTTTAATGATGTAAACTGCAGGAATGCCCAGCCTTGGCTTACATCATCTGTTTCTCTACAAAATGCAGTCAAAGCCAATATCCGTTATTTTCATCTCAATATTTGCTCATTGACTTCCACATAAGTTATTGAAACCTATGATATAGTCATCCAGAACATATGACTACAGATGCTAAATAACATACGCATCAACAAAAACAATTGACACAATTAAAATAAATGTTCTAATTATTATGAAGCTTAAATTTCACAGCTATTTCTGATACAAATTCCTAGGATTCTATAAACAGAATGGATAGAATAACATACCTAGCATAAACCGTGTTGGCTGAAACGTAAAAATTAGACCCATGAAACCACATAAGAGTCCTGAAAAGAAGAATAGATATCAAATGCTGATTCTCATCAAATTACGAATAGATTTCATATAAATCCTGCATGATTTGAATTTCAATAAGATCAAACAAGTCTCAATAGATAACCACGAACACAAAGCAATTGTTGGAACATTAGGCACAGAGGTTTCATCCATGAAGAAAGTGATGAAGGTTTTGAGTTTTAGAGCATAAATGAATTGCAAATGGCAAAATTTTAGCAACAATACCAACAAATGATATAAAAAGGCTCTTGATCCTTGTAATAGCAACTAAGGAAGTCTCTCACATAGCTATCTGAATGAAGCCTTTAATTGAGGACATAATTTCTAGTTCCAAAAGCAATAGTTCAAGAAAGAACTTTTATTTGAATTATGGCTTGCTTCTTCAGTCGTATTTGATCAACTGGATCCGTTTTTCAAGAATTCGATCCTAGATATGCATTAGGAGCAGTTAACTGGTTAGACGACATCTGAAGAGTCATACACAAAACTAAACATGCATGACATTTGAAGGCAAATCCATCATTTTTATATAAAATTTACATGAAGGCTAATATGAGTAGGCACAATAAGACAGTTTGTTCTCTTTCTATGAAACAACGTGATACGTAGTTGACAAAACTTGGTTAAAATATTCATAAACAAGTATAGGATTTTTTTCTTGTCATGGTTAAACAGGATAGTGGACAGATTTCTGACAAATTATCCTAGAGGACAGATTTTCAGCACATGGGATTTTTCTTAGTTTCTGAAAGGAAGTTAATAGGTCTAGTTCATAAAAATCGCATATGAATCCACTTGTTAATATTCCATACTCTTCTAAATAATTTATCACACCATATTCCTCAGTCTACAAATGCATGATTCGTCTCTCAACCTCCACACTGAACCAAAATTTACACACTTGCCGCTCCCACATCATGATGAAGTAAATTATTGCTCTAATGTCTTTTGAGTTGCCACAGGGAACAGATATTAGAATTTATGATACAATATTCAATGCAATCTACTAAAAGTTTTAAAAAATGAAACAAAGATTCCCCTTTCCCAAAAATATTTACAGCTAAGAGCTTCTCTACTTGTCACCAACCTTATAAATCTCAATTAACCATGACAAGAAGAAATATCCCTTCTATTGATGAGCATCAATCAGGTCTTGTGCTGTAGTAACTCTCATCTGCACCACCTATTCCCTCCTCAATGTTCGAGGACCAAGGCTATCAACAAGTTCTCTGCTTTCCTCAGGACTTCACATTTTACAATGAGAATCAGTGGAGCGGATCATTGAATGAACTTCCTGAGTGTTTTTGCTCAAATAAAATCTTCAAAAAAATAAAAGAAATTCATTATCATCTAACCATTCATTTTGTTGTAGTATGCCTTTCTTCTCACTCATGATCCCCTTCTTTCGCAAACCAGATTCAAATAAGAGCTAATAGTTGGAAAATTCATTTTTTCATATCTGCTAGAATCTGAAGATTATTACCTATATCGCTAACGTGTTTTTTTTATAGGAAGTCAAACCACAATAAGACACCTTCCTCTGTCTGCACTCTCCTTCTAATCCATAATCGAAGAGATGAAAACAATAACTTATGTTGTATTTCATGTCAACACATTCAAGTCAAAATGATGTGCAGAATTGGAAAGATGAAAAAGGGCTACAGGTACAATGCCCTAATTAGAGAAAACCTTGCTCATTTCATGTTTTATTACAATTCTAACTTGTCTCTCTTTCTCATGAGCCAATGAGTCTGAATTTCCACTTTTCTCTCAATTCCCCTCGAACTAAACAACATTTATTTCTGAGTAAATGCAAAATATGTTGATAACGAAAATCATACCTCCAATATCAATAACAGCTAACTTCTCTTGTAAAATTATCCTCGCTACAATGGAAGCCATAAGAGGAGTCGAGAAGTTCACTACCACAGCATAGGATAAAGGGAGATTTTGCACACTGGAAAGGGCAATAAGATTGGATTAGATCATGCAAGAACACATTGGTACGAAGGTTTGGCTGTAAATAGTCTGCAATGTAACCGGTTAACCAGAAAATCACGAAAATGAGAAAGGGCGTCAACATTGTTTGAGCACGAACCAATTAAACAAGAAAATATCAAAGCACATAAGAAAATAAAAATTGCCAGAAAACTACCGAGCAGAAATTATATCCATGGAATTGTGGACATTGATGTATACATATGCCTTATTTGTCCAAGGAGCATATTCAATATCTGCATATGATGTGTCATTCTTTTTAGACATAATAAATGAAGGAATGGACGGACTGCCATCCATTTCCAAGCACTTTTCAGCCAGATGTATTATAATACTTTAATGGGGTTTCTGTGGTAACATGATTTTTCTGTCTCTAGCCTCAAGGAAAGCCATTGATATCACGTGTCTGTGGAAATAAACAAACCACATGCATTATACCTACTGCTTTCAAAGTGAAAAACATGGACTATCAGCTATGGTGAAAGGAAAGATGATAATCTAACAGTTAGGTGATGTTAAAATTAGCCCAAATGCAAGAGTATTTATTCTAGTTTCTAACTGATATTCAGAAAGAAATGCAAGCAGTTTAAAAAAATATGATTTGTGTCCTCATTTAGGCTTCTTCCAGCAGTCTAGGTTCATAGAATTTGAGATCTTGCAAATTGTTAAATGTAATAGGTCATTCCTATTGGGCTTTCCTATGTCACAGCTCATCTGGTGGACCATCATCTAGTGATAACCATTGCACTGCCTCTAGGTTTAGGATATAAACCCTAGAACAACATCATTAGCTCCTTGAATCAAGATTTTTATCTTCTACATGGTATTAGAACTGTCTTAGAGTTTTCTACCTCTATTGTGCTTCTTTTCAGCGAAGTCTTCCACCTCTGCTAAATATTTTTCAGCGAGGTTTTCTACTTATGTTGTGCTTATTTCTAGCAAGGTCTTTAATAATTATAAATTAGTAGTTACATTTATGTATTAATATCTTATATATCAATGATCATTAGTTGGTAGAGAATGTATTTATACAAGTGTTAGCAACTCATTATGACATTCATAATATTTTACCATTTAAGTCCTAATACATTTTATTTTACTTATTTTATTTATATTATGAGACCAACCTCACTTAACTTTTTATGAAATTAAGTGGTGATTTTCTCACATTTTCTTGATAATAATTTGATTGCAAGGACTTAAGTAAATTATTATTATGAGTTGGAAGTAATGAGAGAAGTCCAAGTTCTCAACCTATCTTATGGAGAGGGCTAACCCAATACTTCTATAGGATTAAGAGAGGACAACATCTTAGTTAAGCCCATTTAAATCTTAAGCAACACATAACCTTGGCCTAACCCATTTAAACTTAAAAAGACTATCAAGAGATGAGATCTAAGCTGTCCATCCTAAAACACTTTAAGATGAGATTAAGATGAGACTTAGAGCACCACCCTCATAGAGAAATCTAGGTTATTCATTAAGAGAGTTAGTTACTAATCATAACCATCCATTAGAGAAGGCTAACTCTCTAGAGGTTTTAAGATCTCTCACCCCTCCTTGAAGGGCACTTTTAGGCTCTCTCTCTAGTAGTGACTAACTAAAGGAAAAAAAAGAAAAATCAAGGCCCGATCAATGACATTCTCATGCTCAAGATCATTGTGAAGAAGAGATTACTTAGAATACATTAAGATCATCATGGATCAAGCACCACTTATCCTAAAACTAACGCACAATGAGATTTGTGCAAGATCTGAATTTAGGCTTTTTATAATCCTCTCCATGAATAAATTAACTCTTAATTTTAATTATTTCATCGTTTATTCTATCATTAATTATGTTAGATTCAATCTTTCCCCTTCATCACATTCTCTATCTCTCTTATTTTCACCCTTATCAAACTTGATTTTGCCCATCACTATCTCAAATTTATATATATATATATATAAGAAATAACATAAGTGAAATTCATACTCATTATTTACATTCCTTGAGGGTCGACTCTTACTCATCCTAAACTGAAGAATGAGATTTTATAAATAATATTTGTATGAAATTGGTTGCACTCACAATAATAATTTAACCCCTAAATCGAGTTCATCAATCTTCCACCTCTACATAGTACTTTTTTGGCAAAATTTTCCACCTTCATCATGTTTCTTTCTAAAGAGATCTTCTGCCTTTGTCAAGCATCTATCCAACAAAGGTTCTCCACTAGGCCAACCTCTTTGGCGTCATTTATCAACATTTTCTCACACCATATTCGATGTCCTCAGCTTATTTTATGTCAGTGTTTTTTACATCTTTGGATCTATCTGAGAGGTCTTTTTCTCTTCCAATTCTCTGCTAGCATCTATGGGCGTCTTTGGCTTTTGTTGATCAATGATAAATGGTCAAGATTTACAATATGATAGAAGGATTGAGATCCACTCTTCTAATTGCTCTTCCACTCACTATACAAAGTTAGTTTGTGACAAATTACAAGTTGACAAGAAAAAATTATCCCCACTAGTAAAGATTAGTGAGAATTTATTTCAAGGGGCAAAGAAAGATCATCTATTAGGTGTACTATCTGATCCTCATCTTCATGTGTAGTGGGAGTAGCAAGATACAATCCTTCTAAATCTACTATTAAATTTTATGGAGACTCATATTACAAAGTTAGTGAGTAATCTGGATACATACAAGGCAGTGTGAAATCATCTTCCATTGATGTACTCTAACAACATATCTTAGATCAATGATATGACTGTGGAATATTATGGGCTAAAATAAGGTGAAACAGATCTAAGTCAATACTTTGGTGAGATTACTTCCATTATCTATTGATCCTGAAGTAATCCAAAAACAACAAGATCAATTAATAGTGGTTAAATTTCTTCGTGGGCTTCGTCTCGAGTATGTTGGAGTTCATAACCAAATCCTAGTAGGGAATGAGTTGCCAACACTTTTTAAAGCATATCAGTGTGTCTCCTATGCTTTTTAGATCAAGATATTCCAAAGACTATACCTAGTCTACATTTCTATCTATCTTGTCCTACTATCTTACTCTCAAGACTGTTTCAAAAGTGTTGAGTCATCTCAAGTGACGTGATGCCATGATAGAAGAGAATGATGCACTTGAGAATAACCAAACTTGGGAGCTTGTTTGTTGTCCTCTAGAAAAGTCTGTTGTTGGCTGCAGATAGGTCCTTATAGTTAACATTAGACCAGATGGTAAAGTCAATTACTTGAAAGTTTGATTGGTGGCAAAAGGCTTCACTCAAGTATATATGGTGGAGATAATTTAGAAATTTTCTCGCATGTTGCTAAGATTACTTATATCTGTATCATGTTTACATCGGTAGTTCACTTCTTTTGGCCCATTTATCAACTTGATAGAAAGAATGTATTTCATCATATCACTTTGCAAGAGATATATATGACAAAGCCTCTAAGATTCAATGCACATAAAAACTTCAATATGATCTATTGACTACATAAGTCCCTTGATGATTTGAAGCAATCTCCTCGAG
Source organism: Spirodela polyrhiza (assembly GCA_024713555.1). NCBI lineage: Eukaryota > Viridiplantae > Streptophyta > Magnoliopsida > Alismatales > Araceae > Spirodela > Spirodela polyrhiza. Next base: position 4,533,188 of record CM046539.1, read on the forward strand.
CATGATTTAGTCAGTTTAGTAACACTCTGAGTGAGTTTGATCTTCAAATATGTGGGTATTGAAAACCATCTTTTATCAACATTCCTCAGCCAAGTATATCTTATTAGTTGTCTATGTTGATGACATAATTATCACTAGGAATGATTCTATTGGTATATCTCAACTCAAGACCTTTTTATAGGGCCAATTGCCACCAAGGATCTAGGCATTCTCAAGTTTTTTCTTGGTATAGAAGTTGTTTGTTTAAGGAAGTTATTGTGATTAATCAACAAAAGTACACCTTTGAACTACTTGAAGAGAAAAATATGACTAGAGTAAAACCAACTACCACTCTTATAAATCCCCACTTAAATTGACTCATGTAGAAGGAGAATTAATAAACAATCCAAGAAGACATCAGCACCTTGTTGAGAAACTCAACTACTTGACTATCACTAGGTTAGATATCTCAATTGCTACTGTCAAGTTCCTCCTTCAACTCTTGACCTCTACAGCCAGCACAAAAAGCTGGACAAATAAGGAAAAGGAAAAAAACCCTAGAAGGGAGAATAAGTCATCCAATTCAAAAAAGAGGTAGGACTGGTTTATATAGATCTGCCTTGAAACAGTACAATGGGCTGAGTCCAGTTTAATGGGCCGAGCCCTTCCGGGTTAAGCCAGTTCAAGAACAGGGCTACATTAACAAGAAAAATATAAGGGCATAAACCAAAGTTCAATTATTTAACAGCTACAAGTGTTGTAAGTTGATTTGTGGATCAACCTCATAGCGGTAACCTCATAGTTGTTACACGGATTATGCACTCTATAAAGAAAAATCTAGGGCAAGGATTATTGTACAAAAGTCATAGTCAGCTTCAAAGGGTTTCTGATGTAGATTAGGCTGGAAGTAGAACAAACAAAAGATCTACAGCTAGTTATTACATTTTACTTGGTAGTAATCTTATTTCTTAGAAGAGAAAGAAACAATCCATGGTCTCATGATCTAGTATAGAGTATGAGTATAGAGATATGGCACATAACACATGTGAACTCATTTGGATTTGACATTTCCTAGATGAACTCAAGCTTCCTCTTCCGAACCCAATGGAACTTCAATATGGCACTCAAACTGTCATCCACATCACATCAAATCTTGTCTTCAACGAGTGCACAAAGCACATGAAAGTTGATTGTCGTTTCATTCAAGAGAAACATCAAGCTTAACTCATCACTACTGTCAACATGCCATTCGAAGACCAACTTACAGATCTTTTCACAAAATCTCTACATGTTCCTCGAGTAATGGTTATTTGTAATAGGCTTGGTGCATATGATATCTATGCTCCAACATGGATATCCTATTGGGTTTTCTTCTATCATGGCCCATCTAGTTGTATGGGCCAAACATGTCTTGGCCCATTACACTGCCTCTAGGGTTAAGATATAAACCCTAGACCACTGTCAATAGTTCCTTGAATCAAGATTTCCACCTTCTACACAAAGGAACTTGCTTTGACTTGAGAAAAATATGTTCAGGAAATTATGACTTTTGGGTCAACATTTTGCTAAAAATGCTAAGTATCATCAAATTTACTTTTAAAGAAATGTTTGGGATACACCATGAATTTTAGCCAAGAGAAGATACACAAAGTCAAAGGAGATATACTTCTAACATCTGAAGAACCTATTCACTTGAATTACAGTCATTGAAACCTTCCCCTATGCATCAGAAGAAAAACTACAAAGTGCATTGGTTTGACCAAGTTTACTATCACGGATCCGATAGAAAAATTGAAGTAATGCACTGCATACCAAAATGAAAAAACAGTTTGCACTGATCTAGTAACAAAGTGGATTGCAGCTTGCATAAAGATAACCAATAATATCAGAATGGCTGATAATACTATCATGGATATAATCTAAGGTCTCAACTAGATTACTTGCCATTGAAGAATTGAAGGTTCCTCAATCATTAGAATTAAAGGTAAATAATCAAACTAACTGAATATCAGTACAACAAAATGACAATGGAGTCGACATTTCTTTTTCTGTCATGAATCACAACCATATTCTAACAAGATCCATCACTTACCTATATATGAAACATATAAGTGAAACGCATCCTGTGAGAGCTCTTAAGAGAAGAAGATTTCTTGTCTTTCTTGTCTCAAATACTGTTTTTCCAGTGCTCTTAACCCATATGAATGATAAAATTGAGAGAATTGTACATCTTACAAAAACTACTTCAAACAAGGGAATTGATCTTCCTGACAGATGAAGAAAAAGATAGTGAAATAAGTTGGAGATATATCCCATGCAACATCCATAGCATTCAATACAAATATACAAATCATCATGGTGAATTTCAATTGCGTTTTATGTCCTTGTCGAATGATCTCATGAGAAAAAAACTGGAAAAGGACTGAAATAGCATGATAATCAAAGTAGAGAATTATCCAATTTAAAATAGGAAAGGATTCTCAGGAAAAGTTGCAGAAAAATATGCTGCAGGAGCACCTGATAAATTACATGTGTTTCTACACATCTCCTTTCTAGTTTTAGAAAGTCTTGTGTAAAAGGCATTCCCCAGTGGCAGTTTGATTTCTCCTTAATCACACTGAAACACTTTTTCCCTTTTTATTGAAGATGGAATAATTAAATTACCCTAATAACTGCTTGGTTTCTCCAACATGTAAGAGAAATAAGTAATTATTAAATTCGTACACCTCTGTCTGTCTAGGGTAAGGATACCATGGTCATTCAATGTTATCTAAATATAAATATGACGCAACAAGTGAGAGTACTCTACACCCAACAGTGCTTCTGGCACCTCCAGTAGCGTCATTTATGTGAGAAGGTTATATATATTCTTGAATTAGGAAGATGAAAATTTATAACATTTTAGCTCTAACAAGGTTCAATGTGAAAAAATAAAATATGATATATGAAGATAATATTTATTGATAGTAATAAGTTTTAGTTCCCTAGTTTCTAGGTGAAGATGAAAGTATAAAAGGTCCTCTCTCCACCAGATATCCAAACAGATACAGCCATCAAGATAAATTCAATGCTAAAAAATGGTTCTCCATTGTTCTCTTAGTCTAACTGAAGCAAAACAAACTTACCCCAGAAGACCACTGGGTCTATGAAACCCAACATGTGAGGTGTTCCATTGGCAACAAGAGAATAAAAGAATTCTTCATGACCAAAAATACTGTTGTATACGAAAAAAATAACATATGGCATGGAATGAAGAAAATAGATTAAATATCCAGGAAATTCAATGATAAATATCCACATAGAACCAGAGAAGCTAAAGGGGAGTTGGACCTGAAAAGGTGTCAGTAAAGACTTCCATGATGCAGTAGATGGCAGAGGAAGAGGCAATACACAGTAAACCAGAATACCTAGAAGCACTCCACATCCAAATCATCAACTGAAGGAAAAATGTGACCTCCATTTCTTTGTCCCCTAAGATGGATTCCTGCAAGTGTTAAATTAATATATTAAACAAATTTTCCGCAAAGGGAAAACCACGACTACATCTACAATTTTTATGAGGCTCCGATTTTATCATTTAATTCATGAAACAACAAATGTAACTGAAAAATAAAAGCCTCTATTTCTAGAGAGTGACAAGTAATCATCTCATCTATAAGGGTCTTAATAATCTAAAAATGTGAGAGATTGAACAAGAAGTTTAAATTGTGGCTTCTCCAGCGTCTCATGTGATGTAACTATCTTCTTCAGTTTCTCCTGTTTGTAAACATAATCATTCCATCTTCCTTGGATCTCAATGTTTTGGAAGTCTACTAAATGGTCAACTTTTATAATAATTAAAAGACTGTACTCTCAAGTGGTTTATAAGAATTTCAGCTGGATCTGTTGTACACGTTGTGTTCCTGTAAATTTTTCCCAAATTCAGGTGCATGATATTTCACAGTCGAACTTGAACATTTGTACAATGAATCCCTGTGCATGGGAATGCATCATAGGGTCCATTAATGTGGTGGTACCAATAGCAAAACGGCCTCAATCAGACCATCTATCGTTTTCTCACTTTAGCTTACAACCTGAATGTCTTAGAAAATTGTACAGAAAGGGACCCCATGGACAGACATACCACTGGACGCAGCCCAAGTCGTAAAATGCTACCTTGGGAAGCCGCCTCCTGGTGTTAGGTCCGGAGACGGAGAATATGCTCATCTTGCCCCCTCCCTGGGCCTCCGGCAGAAGAGGAGAGATCTCCTCTGTATCTGCAACCGTCACAGCGACGATCGTCGTCGGCGCCGCCTCCTCCCCGTCATGGGGTTCAACCATCTGGAGGACGTGAATCGCTCCACCCACCCACCCCCTCCGCCAGAAGTCAAGCTTCACGCCTCTTCCGCCTGCTCCTTTCTCGACGGAGGGGAGTGGGAGGGCCTCTGTCTCAGTCCAACGGTTATTTAAAAAATTTTCATTTGTGCAAATAAAACCCTAAGAGTTTACATAATAACAAAAAGGATCATAACATTATAAATAAACTATAATAATTTGTTTATCTGTCCCTCTTTGCTCCTCTTCTTAAGATATATGAGGGAATAAGGAAAATCCTGGTTGGCCTCAACTCAGGCTTCTGGCCCCCATTATCTATACATGTCTCCCACACATTTGAGACTCTGGCAAAAAGCTTATCTGCACTGTAAGGTTGCTTATCCAAGAATTGCACCCACATTGATCATGGTCACCCATAACATACCATTCCACAAAATGCATGTGCCCTTTTGTTGCTCACCTAGTGTCATTACAAGCAGGACCATCATGCACATTCACACAGCTGCCATGCACCACAAGGGACAACCCAAGAGCCTATGGTTATGAGTGAATGTGGACTAATTGTGGACAAAATGTCACATGACAGGACTATAGATGAGTGCCCATAGACCATCATAGTGATGGTAAAGTTCCCTAAGAATATAACACTTCCATGTTGAGAGGGTAAGGATTACTTTGTAGTTTCTTTGCCATTTGGAAAGTATTATTCATATTAATGGAATCACAAGTCGCAAAATGCATAATTAGGCACCAAGTCTTAAAATTGTTGTCATACGCCTCAACTTGAATAAAGAGCTTTTGGATTTATTTTAGATGGAAAATTAGGTCACCAAGATATTTAGAAATTAAAATGCAAAAAAAAATCACATAAAGAGAGTTTTATGGTTTATTAACTAAGATTTAAACCAAAAAAATAGTTATTTGTACCTCATTTTCTTTATCCACCATAGCAAAAAAATATTTTCACCAACAAGTACAACGAATGTAATCAAGTGATAATGTTCAGCTGAAATACTTTAAATACCATCAAAAGATAATTGAAACTTTTCAAGAAAAAAAGGCCAATTTTGGAGTTTACACATGATATAATCATTAGACATGCTTTAAAGCACCATGTGTAATAAAGGTCTTCCATAAAATTCTTGAGTGTCAACTTAGCCTAACAAGGATAGAGTAGAATATGTAATGATGCCCCAATGTTATGAAAAAATATGTTCAATCAAAGATGATTCACATAAATAAAAAAATCTTCTATGCATATGAGATGTATCTTTTGCTTCAATTTAAGACTTCATAAGCTTTCAATATTGCATAAACCATGTCATTGTAAGCTTACATGAATCACATAACTAGTTAAGCCAAAACCAGAAATTTAGATTCTTTAAAATCAAAATCAAAAATTATGTTCAAAAGCCTCCATATTTTGTAATGATGGCAACATTCAAAACTCCATAAATCTCAAAATTTATTATACTAAGGCTGTTACATTTTTTCAGATGTTTTAATATTAACTATTCTCTATCCCCCCCTTCTCAATTAACATTATGAGAAAAGATCACATGAAAATTTCTATCATAAGAAATTTCATGATTGATAACTTGTTTTGGAACCTAAAATTCAAATTTTTCTTTCAAGTTTCCTTTTCATTATTTAAATGTTTAATTCATTTGCACAAAATAAATCATATTTATATGTTAAGAAAATAAGATGGTTATGAAGAGAATATCATTGGTCGTGATGAATAAGATTGTTTACATGATTAATGACTACCTTGTTATCATAATGTAACTTATGAGGAAATGAACTTAGAAGACCTTTGCTATTAGTTTAAACTTAGAAGACCTTAGCTGTAAAGTGAGAAACAAAACATTATTTTTTACTTTTCTATTTGACCATATTGTAATTGGGTGATAGGGGTGTGGGTGATCAAGGGATATGAAGGGAAAATTCTCTATTTGCGGAGTATGCACAAATTATATTTCTTTGGAGGTAAGCTTAGGATCATAGGTCTTAATAAAGTCCACAAGTAGGGAAGTCAACTCCTTAAGATAATCTGATTCAAACATATCATGGGGGTACTCAATTGACATGTAGATGGTGCCTAGCCTTAGCATGCTCACATTATTAGTATGAAAGGGATAATAAATGACAAACCTGAGAGATAGAGGATAATAATTGAGAGCTGAATGTTGTCCTCACTATTTTACCTTGCTGGTCCAAGTTGGATTATGGTGGCATCTCCATGTATTTTTTGATGGGGACAAGTTCAACCTTTAGAAGGACATGCCTAGAATGGTGGGAGATGGGAAGAGGAGAAGATGGTGGCATGGAGGTGGAGGTGGGGGAGATTGATGACTCTTTGATCGACTCAAATCTAGGAGTATGGGGTCCTCACAACCAATTCTTATTGGGAGTGATAGGTCCTTACAACCAGCCCAACGAGGGTGATAGTGATTAAAAGATCATGCTAATTCACTCACAAGTAGATTGCCTTGTCCTTGCACCACACAATTCTTTATAATTATGAGGCAGATGGGTGGGGAGGTAAGGAGGTGTCTCTAGAGGGTGCTTATAAATGCCCAAGAAGAGAAGGTGAAGAGGTGTCAATGCCCAGGCAATGTAGAGGTGTCAACACCCCAATCGAAAGAGGTGAAGAAGTGTTAATGAGCAATAAGCAATGCTTCAAAGCTGCTCTTGGAGATGCATAGACTTGCGTAGCAGTTGTCTGGCAGGTGGCGATTGTTTGAATGGTTGTTGGCCTACAAGGTATCCATTTGCACCACTATTGAGTTATGGACAATAGAGGGGTGTTTGTTGCACCACTATTGGCTAGGTTGTTGATGGTTGGCCCACTACTAGATGGGTCATTATATGTTGGGTCACTACTTGTAGGCCATTCATGCCACCTTTAGGTGGTTAAGGGCATGCCTTGTGCCCCTTCATATTATATTGAGTAAAAATCTCACTATCTTCTCCATGCAACACTTGATCTTTATGCTGATCCAATGGTACATCAGCTCTCCTAGGGTGGATGGAACTCAACTCTATCGAATAAGGCTTGACCTGATATCAAACATGGGGATAGTTTACCTACAAATCATTATCAAACAATCAAAAATCATTCAATAGAGAGCATCCTTTCTAGCATAGAATTGGTCATTCCATTTATGCATTAATAGTTTACATAAAGATGTTAATTATGAAATAAATAATGTGAATATATATGTATTAACATCTCATTATGATATTTATAATATTTTATTCTTTAAGTGTTGATGTATATTATTTTTTTGTTTTATTGATATTATATGACTAATCCCACTTGACTTTTATGAAGTCAAGTGGTGATTCTTTTACATTTTCTTGATAATGATTTGAATGCAAAGACTTATGTAAACTTTTATTATGAATTGAGAGTAAATTGGAGAATCTCAAGTTTTCAACCCAAGAAAAGTGTAAGCCTAATAGAGAGGGTCAGCCTAATACTTTTATGAGGTCAAGAAAGGGTATCATTTTGATTAGGCCCATTTACACTTTAAGTGTCACATCATCTTGTCTTAACCCATTTGGACATAAAAGAGTTATCAAGAGATGAGTTCTAGGCTGCCCATCTTAGTGATGCAACCCTAAGTCATATTAGAATTATCAATCAATTTTAATAATTTATAAAATTAGATTCACTAAAAATAATTTTAAATAGGTATATTGGTGAGCTTGGTTGTCTCCTCAATAAAGGCTTTTAATAATCTTTTTATTCTCTAATTTAAAAGACATTGAAATTAATTTGAAGATTTAAATTTATATTCAAGGTAATAAAAAAATAAAATGACAAATAAATGTAAATGCAAATTTAAAGTATAAAGGAATTAAAAGTAGTAAATGAAATATGTGATGAAATGTTGAAAATAAAAGAGAAATAAGTAAAGAAATGAGTAAATATAAGAAAATAGACATATTTCACATATCTAACAAGAAAATAATGAAAACTCTATTAAAAATCAAACTTAAAACCCTTAGAATGCATTGTTTGATGTCAACCTCTAGGTAACACTTTCTAGTCTTACATCTATTCAATAAAATATATTTAAGATGAAAAAGATAGAGGAGAATGACCAAAATTAATGATGTAATCTTTAGATTTTGATTTTTGTAGAAAGAAAGAAAAACAAAGTTTTTACCTTATAATAACCCAAGAAAAACTCAAAAAAAGGTTACTTTCTCTTTCCTCTTCCTCCTTTTTTCTTCCCTAGATCTGCAAATTACTTTCTAGTTTGACCTACTATTTTATATCATATTTTTTTATTTTCCCTAATTTGTTCTAGAATTTTCTCTTCTTTTCACATGATAATAATCGATATTGTCTATTTTACTAGATGATAATCAATATTTGCAAATATAACCTTTTTCATGTATGTGAGAAAAATAGATATCTCCACTTCAACAGAGAATACTTGATATTTACATAAATATCTTTTGTTGTGTGGCTCAATAAAGGCCATTAAATCATTGCACCATCATTTCGCTCTAAAGAGGGGTGACATGGCTGAATATATGCCATTAGATGATCATCATTGTTCCCTCTTTTTTCTGTGCTTTTTTTGAAATCCATGTTCTGCTCTAAAATATATATTAGTAGTTGGTGACATGTCCTTATGTCTTGTGCTTTAGATGTGGTAGTGACTATCATTAGATCTAGAGCTACTTTTCATTATGACAACAATTATGACGTGGTGTTTCTAAGATCATCAAATGTAGTTATAGCTGCCATTGTATCTGATGATTGCTTTCATGCAATGGGGGGTTGTGACATGGCATCTCTTAGTTCATTAGATCTAGCTGATGATGTCGCTCTACTGCCATATATGAACAAGATGATGAAAGCCCTTTTAGTCTCACGTCAAAAGTTGTATGAAAACATGATCATATATTTTGAGCCTCCCCTTTCTCCACCAACGATCAACACCATCTCTCAAAGGGTTGATCTAAGTTTCAACCCTAACTCCCAACAAAGATCTAAGTTCTACCCTTGGCTCACAACGTCCAAAGAGATGACTTACATGACCCTAACCCAAATAGGATCCATGCCTAGCACGAGGTAGTGTGTCCTCTGGGCCCACTACCAAGTGTAGTGTGGCCTCTAGCCTACATCAAGTCTGCTCAATAGTGTGCCTCTAGCTTGTTGGGTGATACATCCCAAAATTGATTTTATTCTTTATTTATTCATTTTAATACATATAAATTTCGAAAAAGTTATAGAAAATATATTTCAATTAATCATTAAAAAATTTAGTATAATAAAAATTTATTTAATAAATAGAATTAATAAGAATTAAGCCTCAAGTTATTAAATCTTATTATTAATTTAAATTAAGATTTAAAATTTTTTATTTAAATAGCACATAAAATAATTAACATTATAACTTATGAAATACTTTTCAAATATGCATTATTTTCCAAATATGATGGTCAATTATTATGCAATTTTCATAAGTTATCACCTAGGGCTTCTTAAGATGAGATTAAGAAGATATTTAGAGTGCCACCCTTCTAAAGGAATTTGGGCCGTCCACCAAGAGAGTTGGTTACTAATCATAACCATCCCTTGGAGAAGGCCATTTCTCTAAAGATTTAAGACCTCTCATTCCACTCTTAGAGAGATCATTTTGACTTCCTTTCTAGAATTAAATAGTCAAAGAAAAAAAGAAGAAAACCAAGGCCCAGTCAATGGCATTCTCATACTCACGATTATTGTGGAGAAAGATCTCTAGAGTGTGTCAACCTTATCATGGATCAAGTATTACTCCACCTAAGATTGACGCTCAAATGAGGTACATGATAAGTCTATTTTAATGGTTGATTATGTTGTTGATTAAATGAAACTTATGTAATAATATTTATAATTTTATCTTAAATTATTAAAACTAAGTATTGCAGTGAGTAAGGGGTGAAACCACAAAGAGTGAGATGTATTAATCCTTTAATTTTCAATAAAAGAGAAGAATTTTAGGTAGAAGCAAGAACGAAAGAGGTGAGAGGAATATAATGAAAATAAGGAAATGATCAAGAACATCTTAATCTTCTTCCAAATATCAGGATATTCAAGATCAAAGAAGAGATTTGAATGTAGGAAGATGTGATTTAAGACCCAACTATTAAAACTAAGAAAAAAAACTTTAAACTAACTTTTATGGATTTTTTTTGTGTGCTAAAGATCAACCTAGTAATGCTCTTGATTAAATGTCTCAAATAGGGGCTTACATAATCCGACCAAGCTTGGTGTTTTGTGTCAAACAAGTGAAAATTAATTAAATCAAGAAGAAAACTTACTAGAGTTGAGGTTTAAACACATGGATGATCTCTATCTACCCTCTTTCGTATTGGCCCACCAAAGTTAGGGGCAGAACTCTAGAGATATCTAGAAAATGGAATTTTCAGCACTCCTCTATGGATGGACAAAGGAGATAATGATGAAGTTGCCCTCGAAATTTCAGCCCAAAACTCTTGAGTCATTAATACTATGATCTAAAGTTTGGGTTAATTTGATCCATTGATCTTCCTCACTCTCTCCTCCACACCATTGTCAAATTCATTTAGGGTTCTATGTCCTCATAAGCTTCAATCAACGGCCATGATTAGGTGTGAATTTTTACCTTGTTTACCTTGTTAGTCATTTAATACATGTCTAACAAATGAGCTTTCACTACATGTATATACTGAAAGATTTAGAAGCTAGACAAAATAATAAGAGGGGGGGTGAATTGGTATTTTAAAAATCTCAAATTTTCTTTCTGAATATTATATGTGTCAGCGCACGTGTTAACACAACTCTGTGTGATTATCTTCGCACGAGATGACTTTTTCTCTCTTCTAATGGGATCTTACTATGAGACTAGATTTTTTAATACTAGTTCACCCCTCATTTTACTACTTTTAGTTTTAGAAGATCTTTTCTATTAGTATTTCACTATTTCCCTCAGAAATACACATTGATTTTAATGAGATCAACTGCCTAACATCTCAAATTCGACCTCTATAAAGATCTAGCCCCTTCTAGGTCAAATAGGGCTTAGAGCACCTCGTGCCTTTGTCCAAACTCACTCTCTACTCACCACCCAATTACCTTAGGGCTTTATAGAGAGCCTCTTTGAGAGATTCAAGCTCTTTTTTTTATCACCAATCATTGATTGAAGAAGTATAAAGTAGTCTACTCGTAGTTAATGCTCGACAATGACAAATCTTGATCGTGAGAGAGATAGCTCGTTGTAGATTGAATTAGAATCATTGTTTTTGATCTCTTTTACTTCCTCTACTTGTAAGGTGTCATCCTCTAATGAATTTTTATGATTTACTCGAGAGACAAAGTCAAAAGGTCAATTTGCATACTTACTATTTTCTAAAATGCAGGGCAATGACCTTTGACCATTGTGAATTCAATATCTTTCTATTCTCTGACTCGTTCAATCTGAAATTCGAATCGAAGATTTATCTCTCGTAGACGAACAACTTTTTTGTTGACTTAATTTTTAGATTCGAGCATTAAGTTAGTCGTTTTCTTTACATAAGTAGTTGACATGTCACCGTCTAGATTTCCGATTCGAGACTCATGAGAACTCTTTTAATATTTCGAATCTTTTTCTTTTTCTTTTAATAATACACGTGACTATTAAATAATAGCTGCACTTAAATGATTAAAGTATAGATATATGAATTAACAACATAATCATCATTTACCTATTAAATATATATTTTCTAACAAATATTTATCCATGTGTGATGCTTCACCTCTTCATCATTTCTCTTAATCTCAAGGTTAATCATATGTCACAAGATGAATAATGAAATCTATAAATCATAATCTTGTGGATAATATCAATATATGTTTTCTCATTCATTTTGTAATATCAAAATCTATGCCCAAGGGCATCAACATATACATGTATCAAATAAGCTTGTATTTATTGTGGTTTTAATCTTTGGATTTTTTTTTCTTGCCATGCATCCTTAGACACTTAAAATAATAACATTAGTCCTATACATTATGGCTTCACAAATTGCAATGCCATAATGTGCCTCTTCACAATGATTGGAGTAGCCAATCATTGTCAAAAATGAGTGAATGCGATTGAAATAGTGTGGAAAAGGAGTTAAATCCTAGTAAAAGCTATTTAAAACCATAAGAGTCTATAAATCAATCCAAAAAAATATATTCTAACTTGTAAAATTAATTTCTTTACGAATACAATGTCAAATTTTTTAAAAAAAGAGCAAAATTTTAAAAAATTATAGAATCATTCTAAAAATAAAGTTAATCATTTTAAGTTATGATAATATGTAGAGATGATCATTTTAAGTAAATATGCATGTGAAATCCATAACATTAATATAATAATTAGCATGTTATCAATAATAATCTTTGATATCTAGCATTGGGGGTAGTGCCATAAGTAATCTCCTCTTTGGATCTTCTTGGAGCTGAGGTTTTCTCAGATTCTTCAAATCATTTACAATAGTGATAAATTTATCATACATTTCTCAAATGGTTTCTTCATCATTCATGATCAACATTTTAAGCTCATGTGACAATTGGTATATTTTTTACCTCTTTACCTGAGTATTTTCCTCATGTGTGACGTACAACTTATCCCAAACTTTTTTTATTGTCTCATAAGCCATTAATCTATTATATTCCTTTACATCTAATCCATTGTAAAAATGTTTTTAGCCTTGGGATTGATAGTTATATTTTTCTACATTGATCTATAGGAAGGTCTATATTCATTGCTCTAGGCCCATCTACAATGATTTCCCAGAATTGATAATCCATCCTCTAAATAAATACCTCCATTTAGCTCTTCCAAAATGTATATTTTGTTCCATTCAATAGGGGCAGTTAGTGCATTGATCTTCCTTCTATATTATAATCTAATGTGCTGACCATTAGATCTACTCAAAGAAATTTCTTTTTTGTATACTAGAGGTAGGCTTTGATACTACTTGCTAGATTTTAGGCTAGTGAGGATCAAGAAAGGAGAAGGGTTGAATTGATCTCGTTTATCTTATTAAAGTACTTCTCTTTCTGAACTTCTTCTATTTCTCTTATTAGGTTAATCTTTACTGGGTTATGATCATGAACATTATGATATATATTGATTCAACACCGACCTACATCTACTCTCCATGGGTACCATTTGTCCTTAGGTTCTACTATTAGATCATACAAATCATAATCATTGATTTCACAAACTCAACTCCTATAAGATTTCACCAAAAAATCTCTTTTTAGATTCACAACTTTAGGGGGTCTTATACTATTTTCATTAGACAACTCTCCAAGTAATTAGATAAATAATTACTAATTCTAACCCAAAAATATAAAAAGCTTGATCATTATGAGTATATCTAGAAGATAAGCTTTGAATGTTTTAGACTATTGTAGTAGTAGAAGATGAATATTTCACAAGTAAACTATTTATTTTCTTATTATTATTGTTGTCAACTAATACACATACTTGAAGGGTTATTGTTAAGTATTATTCGATGATAGAAAAATGTTTTGAATTTTCTTTTTAAGAATAATCTTTCTTCAATCAATACACAACACATTAAAAAATCCTCTCTCTCCTCCTTATAAATGCATTGCACAAAGATGGCAAGAACATAGAAAGAATGTGTAAAAGAATAAATATAGTTGTTGATGATTAGTTCTTCTTATTGTAGGTCAATGATATTTATACATGAATCAAATGAAAATTATTCACGTATTTTATTAGATATTTAATGACTAAATTCACATAAAATATAATTAAATTCAAAGCTTGCATGAATCTAATATAATATACCCTTTAGCTATTTTAGATATCTTCTAAAGAAACTAAAAAATAAATGATTTAAGATTTAATATTCATATATGATAGTAGTTAGTTCATATAGACTCAATAAAAATTCGATAAGCTTTATTGTGAATTTGATAAGACATCTCTTACGGAAGAAATGATTTTCATATAAATAAAATATTAATTCAAAAAAAACAAGCTATGATATGTAAGTATACATCATAGACTTCAGTCTCAATATTTTAAATCATAACTTTTCTGTTGAGATTGGTTTGTACGATTTCAACATATATTGAATATATTTTTATAAATTTCTTTTTGATGAATTTAACACAATTAATAATTTGATTGATTCAATGTTTGAATCATCAAATAGTTATAAAATAAAATCATGGGTTTGTAGATATATAAATGAGCTTTCATACCTATATTTTACTTTACCTAAACTCGTTTATTTGCTTAGTGAAATCATTACTCATTTGATTGTCATGATTTCTACATATACTAATATTTTTGCACAACAACATGTAATATAATAGATTCTTCATGATCTTCTGATTCAGACACTTAGGCTTATATCACAATATGTTCATTCATTAATTAACTTATCAATTATATATTATTATCATGACATTTATGCTTCATATATAACCTAACGCATATTGCATCATAGTAGATATATATGTTTATATATAATGCTTTTATCATTTAGCAACACATGCATATTATTGAACCATAATTTGTTGAGTGTGATTATTCTTAATTGGCCTTAATTAATTTTTTCATCATCAAAACATGATGACTTCATGGCTCCAACACCTTTGTATGATCATATTTATTATTCACCCTTAAGGAAGCCAACAAGGGATATATTAAAATTAATAGAGAGAGGTGAAGGTAGCGTTACTAGTACTCTCAATATTTTCATATTAATGTCTTTAATATTTGTGTGATTTATGCTTTAATTTTAATTAAAATTCTTGCAAAAGACTTTAAATTGGAAAAGTTAGATTTAAAATGATTTATATGATTTTAATGTTGATTTCTAATAATTACATGAAGAAATTAACTACGTAATTGATGAAATTTTTTCATTTTTTATTTTTATATTATTTTTGAGAATATTTCTACATTTATTTCAGTTTAATAAAAATATTAAAGAAATTTTAGAAAAATCATTAAATTCAGAAAATAAGTGAAAATCCTAAAAAATCAGTAAAAATCACACTAGAAGATTGATTGATTCTCTAGAGACAAATTAGCCAAGTAGATTGACAAATATCGATTTGAAATCATGTTATAATTCAATGCATTTCATTTTTACAGTTTATAATAGATCAAAATTAACAAAAAGTCAAATCTTTTCAAGGTTTTTGTGCTAACGGCAGATGTATTGATTGTGCCAAGAAATACAAAAATAATTGTAAGAAATCGATGAAATATGTGCATGGGAAAATTAAAAAAGTGTTTCCAAAGAAAAAAAAAAGGTCATCAATTATTCTACACTGATCAAAACCCCTCTCATTTGGCTGCTACAAATATTAGATTTCATCCATCCAATACAAACGATGGATTTTGTCCAAATTTCCCCCTCATTTAGCTGCTACAAAGGTTGAATTTCTTCCAAACATCTTCTCCATTCTTTGTCCAATACAAATGGTGAAGAATTACTTATGAGGATCTTTCTCTAGATGTCATGACATGCTTATAGTTGAATCACCTTTGTTGCTCACTTTCAATGAGTGACAATTGATGGGATTGTCAACCATTGACTGGAGAAGGTATAAGAAACTAATTCGTACATCTCTCCTACATAAACCGATTGTATTTGGGTAGAAATCCAATCGACGAGTATGCAGCCCAATTTTTCTGTAAACTTTAATTTCTATTTATTTTGATTACTTTTATATTCCAATAATACATCTTTTAACCATTTATCATGTTATGAACAAAAGTCCTTTGCTATTATTTCCTTATTTCAATAATTTGGGCTTCAATTTGATCCATCTATGAGTCGACGTATTTCTGTCGACTACAAATTTAGGGGTGTTCTCTGGGGGCTGACGACAATAACCCCTAAATTCATATTTTT